>BSBK01000299.1:1177500-2392500 GCA_027943335.1 Chamaecyparis obtusa
GAACATTCTCTAATTATCAAGATTTCCTGAAAATGAATTTCTTTAAAAAAGGATAGAAAATTTTGTAGCTCTTTCAACTGGGAAGGCACCTAAAATTCAAGACAAATTTGTGCAAAGATTTTAATACTTTGAAAAGGATATCTAAGAGACATCTTTATCACAATGAATTTTTTAGTTTCATTATTTATTGAATTAATATTTCCATAATTTTTATGAGTGATTTATTTTATTTGTTTCTCTTTTCAATTGTATGTTGAAAACAAATATTTGAATGACCATCTATAATTTTTAGATTTCATTCTCTACTTGATTAATGATCATTTCACATTTTTAAGATTTAATTTCCTATATATTAGGATTAATAAGAGTTCTAATGTTTTTGATTAATTTGGATGTAATTAATTTTTTTTTGTTATTTTGCTTTTCAATTATATGTTGGAAATAAATATTTGAATGATCATCTATGATTTTTAGATTTCATTCCTACATTAGTAATGGTCATTTCACATTTTTTGAAATTTAATTTCCTATCTACACATTGTTGCATGCACAAAAACATGCCAGCTAGTCCTAATTCAACTCAAACCACATAACTTTTTTATATTTGTTACTAATACTACTTTTTAATACTTTAAAGGTAAAACATTATTTATAGGAGAGAAAAATGTCATACCACAAGAAGACTCAAATCACACCTCATGGTGTAATGGCTCGTGTGCTCCCTATATGTTACTTTCACAATTTTCATTCATAAAATGCACTTGGCAACAAGGCTTTCAATGTTGATGACAATGTTAAAGAAAAATGTCATATCTTTTACATAAGGAATTATTATTTTAATGATATTAAATTAATATTTATTTATTGTACAGCTTTAAGAAAAATATATTTGAATCTATAAGATATTTTTCTTAAAGTACATATGAAAAATATTTAATATTAGAAAATTTAGTAACAGATTTGAAATAAATGATTTTATGCTATGTAAAAAAATTTGAAACATTCCTAAATATAGGTGGCGACTACAAAAAGTGGGGTGGATTAATTAGATAGAGAAAAATTAGGAGAATATTATCTGTTTTTATTAAATACATGTATTATTTTATAAGCATGTTAAATTTTCCTGAATATATATTATATAATAATTCAGCTTCTAAATCACCTTGAAAGATTTATCATAACAATTGAAATATATCCGTTCTTCTACGATTTTATCTTTCCGTGAAGAAATGGAAAGCATGTGTTTAGCAAACTGGGTCAACGGTCAACGGATGACTTGGGCTGGAAAATATCACTGTGTTTGTTCAATGACAATGTATCTTCTTCCTCGGTTCCTTCCATTGCTTGAGAAAATGCACAACCCCACGTACGTTATAATCAATAATAAAATCGATCATTTGACTAGAGTTATATAGGCCGCCATTACTTCTGGGTAGTCAGTAAATGGCCTAGGTAGGCACACCATTGTCTATTTATTGTAATTATTAATTAATTAAAAAATGTTATAGACAGTATATTTCAAATTTTATTAATTAATTAATAATTACAAAAACTGATAATTTTGGGTATTGTGTACACATTGTTGTTAGGCATTCAGTTTTTTAATTTTTGTGCATTCAAATTTTATGTGCTTATGCAAATTTATGCTTAAATTCAAGCTTTTAAAGTGTTCCCATGCATATTTTAAATAATTGAAAAATGATAAAATAGAATCTTCTCCTATTTTAGAGGAGCAACCACTCCTTAAAAAATGAAAATAACTCTTGGAAAAAAGGGAGCGTTGAAATAAGCAACAACTTGTTTATTGGGAAAAACAACACATGACTCCACAAATTATTTTCCCTCTTTTTATTTGTCTCCTTTTTTTTGTCTAAATAATTTTTATTAATGATTTTAATTTAAAAAAGGTTTTCAAGATAATTGGTTAAAAATAAGTTAAAAAAAATTCATAATCATAGGGCCACCAACTCCATAAATTGCTCCTAAAAATGTTGAGCAGCAGTTACTAGCCAAAATAAGCTTAGTAGTATAGGCTAAGCAAGTACTATTGCATTAGTTTATAACTTTTTAGTGTTAATTGGTGATTAAATACAACTATCTAGACCAATTACAATTTTTTCTATTTTGTATTTTGTTATAAGTTTCATCTTTTCTAAAGTTTAGATGCAATTTTTTTAACTTTATAATTTGTAAAAATCATTTTTATGTCATTTGATTGGTTAAATTAGTTTGGGTCTTATACATGAAATTTTCCTATTGTAAAACACATCAATTTTATTGGTAGCTTTATTTTCACTAGATAGCACTCTTTTTAATTGATTTTCTTCATTTTAAAAAATATTTATTTTAACAATTGTTTTAAGAAAAAGTTTAATGTCTAATTTACTCATCACATTATAGCAAATAAAATGGTATTTTATATATATTAAAAAGCATTGAATGGTTTTTTAATTTATTTTTAATATATATATTATAGAAAATTTAGATTTATATATAATTAAATAATAAATAACATTTATGTTAAATAACATATTTAATATTAAATATTTTTTTGAAATATAGTAATATTATAATATTGTTATTATGATTTCAATTGTGTACAATATTATAACGATAATTATAAAAATAAATTATAATTATCTATAATTAAAAATCACTTTACACATAAATTAAAATTAGCATTAACTATAAAATTAAAGGCAAGTACTGGCCACTACATGGCACTTGTTAAGGTTGGAACATTTACATGTCATCTCAAAATTTTGTTTAGTTTGAGTTTCTTTGTATACAAATTGTGGAACTAAAGTAATCCATACATCTCAATGGAAGATATGAGTTAAATTACAACTTTAGGAGGTTATGGAATACATTTATAGGAAATCAAAGGAAAATTTTAAATATATTTTAATTATAATTAATTATAATTTATTTTTTATTTTGATAGTGTGTTTATTTTTGCATGTTTTAGATCACACTCTTCTTATATTGTCTCATCTTGATGATAAATAATACAATATGATCTAAAATGTCGATGCAAAAATAATCAAACAATCGAAACCAGAAACAAACTCTAATCAATTAATAGATTGTGAAAAACTAATGCCTTTGATTATATAATTAGTTATACAATAACATAAATCTATATAGATGTTTGAATTACAAATATGAATTTTGACTAGTATAAAAGATCTACATTAACATGAGTCAGATACTAAAGGATCATTTATTTTAACACCTAATTCTATCCTTAACATGCACAATCTACATTAACATGAGTTAGATACAAAAGGATAATTTATTTTAAAACCTAATTCTATCCTTGATAGTTGATTTATGCCACTTTTTCTATTATAGCATCATTGAGGTGTTTCTCTCATGACTTGGGTTGCAACTTGAAGATGTAAAATGGAAACCCATCTTCCACCTAGTAGCTATTTTTTTAAGTAATTAATTACTTCTTTTTTTACTTTAATTATGAATAAGAGCTTACAAAAATATGTCCTTTGTAACTAGTCTCTTTTGCTAAATTGGTTTGTCCCACATTCTTCAGAAGTAATATCTTGTTTGAATATGGATTTGATAGTAGAATGGGTTTATGCAAGATTTACATTGTATTGATCATTGCTCCATTTGTAGCGTATTTTTATGTATTTTTGTTACTTAGATAATCACTTGTACGAATGATTGTATGAAATATTGTATTCAAATCCTAACCCCTAATAAAGTCATTATTGAGGATCATCGATGATTCATCATGGAAAATATGCTATGGATTTATTGATTGGGCATTTATTCAAGCATCATTGTTAGTAAAAAAATAAAACATCATCTTAAGGTTCATTATATATTTGTTTCATGTCTTCGATTTTTTTTTCAAAGGCATAACTCCTACCTAGTTATTTTTTACCATACCATGGGGGATTCATCACTGATTTTTTATAATGCGGAGCTCGCTCGCGTTGGCGAGATATATTCTTTATAAAACATTGTGTGCAGAAGATTTTCCAGAATATACAAATGAAAGAAAGCGAGGAGACGAAGAAGCCCCCCTATACATCGGTGGCATAACTTCCCAAAACTCTAACACGCCCTGCAATTTGTTCCAAATCAAAAAGAGCTCCTTCCATGGCGGGCCCTGCAACCGATCCTTCCAAATCCACCACAAAAACATACTCAAAATGCTTGTTACCTCCCACGCCATCTCCCACGGGCTTTTCCCTTCTCGGCCGGCTCTCAATCTTCACAACTCTCAAACCTCTCATTTCAAAAATCTCCATAGCCTTTACCAGACGACCAGTCTCAACAGAAAATGCCACAGTCGTCTTCGAACTTCTGCCGGCTGCTTCACAAGCTATCGGCAAATGTTTACCAAGAACCAGAAAGCGCGTAAAGTTATCATCATCATCTTGCATCGCCGGCTCCAAAACACGAAGCCCCAATTCCCCTCCGGCTGCAAATTACTGCCACGTCACAACATTTTCTCTCCACCACCAAACGCGCCGCCTCGGCGGCACAATTGACGGTTTCAACGGTGGCGTTGAGTGTCTGCAGGCGGCGGCGGCAGTGACTCAGCGCCTGCGGGTGCCCGAGAACTCGTCTGATGCCATTTATGCCGTTTAACCCCAACAGACAATGATTAACTTTCAGAAGCACTTCACCCACGATGTGTATATCCTGGTAGCGCAGCAGCAGATCGTAGTTTCTAACTATGACGCCGTCAATAGAATTTTCCACCGCAACTACCGCTCTATCGGCGGCGCCGCTTTCCAGCGCTTTGAAGGCCGACTCCATTGTTTCTGGGCAGGAAATCGCATCGCAACGTTGGAAGGCTTCAACTGCCGCCTCATGGCAGTATGACCCGCGCGGTCCCTGGTAAGCTACTTTCACCATTTTGCCGTCGGAAAAACCCTCTGGCAGTTTGGGTTTCACCGGCAATAGCAAATCGCTATTGTTATTATTGGTTGACAGTAAGCGGTCATTGTAAATGCGTTCCAGGCGGTCTACAACTGATCGCTCAAACTTTACCTCCTCGCCGAGTCTGGGCTTTGCAGCTTTAGCCGAAGATTTTCCGTCGGAGGAGAGCTCGCAAACAATCTTGTGTATATATGTCGACCGCAGGGCCAACGCCATTTGTATATATTTTGTGTATATATCCTCTGAACTTTGGTATATGCAGAGATCTGATGAACTCTGCTGAGGAGTCGAATGGAGGATTTGGTATTTAAACAATGACAAGATAAGGAAGTAGGTAGGGTAGAAGAGACGTGGGGCCGTGATGAGACAGTAAAGAAGGGGTCAAGGAAGGCAGTGCCGCGGATTCATTCCAAACGTTTTCCAACACTCCCGCGCTTTCATACCTTGGGTTTTTTAAGTTGGTGTTTGGAGTAGGCGTTTGACGGTCAAACCTACGAATGAAGCGTAAAATTGTTTTTAGTTCGTGAGGGGAATTATTTAATATTTAAATAAAATATTTGTGAATGTTTCTGGGATCAGCTCAGTAGAATTAGTCTCGCTTTAGCTAGTCTGATTTCAACTTAGCAGCATATAAGACTGGATCTCAAGAATACCTGCTGAGAATATTATATATATATATATAGAATGAATAGGAAAAATGTATAATACTGTTAACGTAATCATTATATTTAAAAAAATTCCAGACAAAATTATTTCTATTTATTTAATTTTTATATAAAATTTAAATAACAATTTTTTTTAAAAATGTAAATAAATATAAAATATAATTTTTTAAAGCTTATATCTCAGTATTGATAATTGACTTCCTAACATTTCTACATCAAAATCAACTCTATATTTTTATTTTAATATATTTCAAGTTTATTTATATTTGTAACACCAAAGCTTCTTATTGAATTGATTAATTACTTCTTTACTATTTACATTTATTTAATTAACTTAAATTTTATATAAATTTTATATTACCTTTATATTATAATTTAGACATACTCTTTCTTAAAATTCTTGCAATCCATGTCTACACGTTCTTCTTTCTTTATGTAGAATTATATTGTTGTTTGCTTAATCTACACATTAAATTTATAGAATACTCTTTTATATTAAATTGTGAACAACTCAAAATGAATAGTTCTGAATTTTGGTACAACAATCGGATAGTAACAAGACAGCTGATGGCAGCTCAAAATAGAGACAATGTCAACAGTCTTAACAAAATAGAGACAACGTCAACAGCCTTAACTCTACATTGAAATAACAGTCATGAAAAATCAATCTAAAATAGCAAGTTCACATTGAACAACAGCTTAAAAGCAATCTAAAATTATAATAATAACCAGTTCACATTGAACAAAACAGCTACAATACAAATTATTGGCCACACCAACTCTTGTAAAGTTGAATTTTATTACTCTCCAAATAAATGTTATCAAGTCAACTTTGAAGAAAAATACGCGTGGGATTTTGGGGGATGAAAGCAAGTTAGGAATCGTCTAAAGTTTGGCATATGTTTCTTTCAATGTTCGAAATTCTCGTTGTTTTGCTTCCAATGAATCTGTCTCTTGCCTTTTGTGTTTTCTTGCTTTTACGTAGACAAGCGGAAACAGAATACCTCTTATCCATCTATGTTATAATCAAATGTTTGGTTATACTCAATGAATTTCTAGACATCATGAGGTCAGAAATTTGGTCAACTACCACCAATCATTAAATAATTCAGTTTTAAAATTAGTAGATGTGAATGTAGGTTTGTTTGAGATGTTGTTTGGACTCAAATTTACAAATAATTAGCTATTCCACTCTTATTAACTATTAAAATTTTAAATTTGAGAACTTGGGTATGAACTAAAAAAGTTCATTTAAAATAGAATATTTAAGAGTTGTAATGGTTTTTTAAAGTGTAAAAGTTTGTAATTTGGTAAATTATATATATATGACGGTGAAATTTATTTATAGATGTTAGTTTTCATTTAATATTAGAATTATTTTGATGGGATTATTTAGTATAAGTATATATTAATAAGTGACATGCTTTTCTTTAAATTTGGGATTACAAATTAATATGTATTTCTCTTTTTCACATTTTAATATACTTTTCTATATATTTAAGAATATCATCCATTTTCTACCCAATCTTTCATATATTTATTCATTGGTCATTTATTGCGTTTCTACTCACATCCATATCTCCACATATATTTATTACCTTAAATTGGGACTTTTCTATAGAGGTCAATCGTGTGCGTCTTTTGATTAATCTCATAGACATTTAAAAATGATCAATGTATTTTCTTTCTTGTCATTTTATCACAATCTCATTAATTCTTTAATCCATATTAACAAAATAATTTTTAATCGGCTTGTGAATGTTCTGCCCAACTTTATTTGCTCCACCCAGATTGGATTTATCAAGGGGAGATACATTTTGGAAAACCTTATTACCAGCTGGGAGTCTATGGAATGGGCTAAGTCCTCTAATCAAAACTCTGCCATGTTTCTCCTAGATTTTGAAAAAGCCTATGATAGAGTTGAGTGGGACTTCATCCTTACCATTCTCCATGCTTTTGGTTTCCCGGATGAATTCTCCAGATATGTCCAAGGTCTCCTTAAAAACTCCTCTGCCATGGTTGAAGTCAATGGTAATCTTTCTAACCCTATCCCCCTTTCCCGTTCCATTAGGCAAGGATGCCCTCTTGCTCCTACCCTCTTCGTGATTGCTTCTGATGCTCTGTTCTATCTTCTCGGAGATGATTCTTTGTCCCCTGAAGTTAAAGGAATCACTCTGCCTAATGACTCTGAACTTCTTAATATTCAATTTGCTGATGATACTTCGCTCTTCCTTGAGCTTTCCTATCCCAATATTCAAAATCTTAACTAGAAACTTGAAATCTTTGGTATAGCTTCGGGTGCTCGCATCTCCAAATCCAAATCCATTATGCTTGGATGGAAAGAGGAACCCCCAGATTGGCTTTTGCAAACTGGTTATTCCTGGGGTGGTCCTCATAAACTTGTGCGATATCTGGGAATCCCTTTTTCCATCTCTCCCTCCCTAAAAGACATGTGGATTTAGATTAAGGAAAGAATTAATAGGGTATGTGCAAGATCATGAGGGGCCAAACTATGCCCTTAAGAGGCAATGAAAAATCAGCAAATCAGGGTTAGTCAACTTGACGTGAAAATTTCAACTAGCTATGAACCTAATATCAAAAAGTTGTAACAATAGAATCTGTAGAAAATTGAATGTAGTTTCTAAACTACTAGGCCTTTTTTGAGAAAAAGTTAGTATGATTGGTGAAAAGTATAGATTTCAATGCACCGGTACAAAAAATTTAGGAAAAAAATAAGAAGTAGGTGTATGTCTGACCACCTTAATCATAATCAAATGATAATATTTTATTATAAGATTTTATATATAAGTAGTAGACTCATGCCCGGATGTGACGCATATTTTTTTGTAATTTTATTCCAAAAAAAAATTAATTATGAATTTTTTGCTACAACGTTTTCAGAATAAAAAAACTCCCGTGTCTGACCACCTTAACTCATTCAAAACTTTACAAAATTCAAAAAAAAAAAAAAATTCCTTATAGTAGGTGAAGCATAGAATGTGACGCATTTTTCAGATTTCAAAAATGTTATACCGTTTGAAAGTTATAGTCATTTTTCAATCAATATATAAATCAGCACTTTAGAGGTAGCTCAATTAGAAAATAACTAATAATTACTTACCGAATTCAAAATTTGATAGTAATTATATCGATAGAAAGCTGATAATCTCCTTAAGATACCCTTTTTGTTTTATCAAATTCGGGTGAAAAAAAAGTCGTCAGCTACATTATCAAAGTCTGGAACTCAGAGAAACAGGGGAAAAACACGTATTTGAGACATTCCAATAGTTGACCATGTAGGTTTGGTGCACAAAGCAATACCAAGCCTAATTGGGTACCCGATATTTACCCGAATATGACGCAGAATTTTGAATTTTCACTTTGCCTTCACTTTCTCCCTCCTATTTCTCCATCCTTCATAAACTATATATTAGTTATATATTAGATATATTAAATATTATATAATATCAATTATATATTAAATGTTATATAATATATATTTTACATTAAATATTATTTAATATATATTAATATTAAAAACTATATATTAGATTATATATTATATATATTAAATATTATATAATATACATGTTACATTAAATATTATTTAATTATAGATTAATATCAAAAACTATATATTAGATTATATATTATATATTAAATATTATATAATATACATTTTACATTTTAAATATTATTTAATATGATTCTGAGCACGAGCATGAGTCCCTACAGGGGCATAGTTGTGCCTTTTACAGGTGCCGAAAACCCTAGCTATGCAGAAATGGAGGCTTTGAAGAATAGTTCACTGGAGGTGGATTATAGAAGTAGAGGGCAAGAGAATCACTCTGTTTCCACCGCCTGTGGCTATGAAATGGTATCTTTCCCTGCTTTTTCAACCAGAATGCTAAATTGCAAAGGTTCTTGAAATAGATTCTGGTCACCGAACAATTGTACCACACCTATTGATAATTCGACAGCTCAAGAGAGTCATTGGGAGGTTAAACAAGAACAACTGGATGAACCTTTGAACCGGCCGAAGATTATGGAGAGCAGGGAAGGGTTTGGTAAAATGAGCATTTGTACTGGAAATTATGTAGGCGCCGTAGAACTGACCACATTAATAAATTTAAAGAAGAGATTAGTGGCGGCGTGACATCATGCGGAAAGCCTTGTCGTTTCGATGGTGCTGCCCCGATATTATGAAGAATGTCTTGCCGCTTCAATGCCAGCGCCGCCTCTGTCTCAAACTTTCGCCATTGCTTCTCATCAGTACTCTGAGATATGGCAAGGATTGCAGTCTTTTGCACAACATAGTCCATCATAAATTCTCTATAAATCATCATGCGTTATAGTATTCTGCGCGTTTCTGAACGACTTACTCGAAGAATTTAATTTTTACTATAATTTTGGATCCATGGATTGTCATTTTGCGCTCGGAGAGAAGCTGCGGATTGCAAGAATTTGATAAATTTGGTTTATCTCATTTTCTTTCTCTGCCATTTCTGAGTAATACGATTTTGTTTTTGTCCATCTTAAATGATTTCGCCTGAAGTTAATGAATTTTTTTAGATGATTTTGTCTGAAGTTTTAATGAAATTTCTTCCATGGATGCTAATGAAATCTCTTCCATGAATGTTGATAAGATGTTTAAACTTAGAGTTAATAAATTCTATATCTTGAATGTTCTTTGCTGTAGAAGGTTATTTTCATGGTTTGTAATTCATGCAATTCCTTAATAGTTTCATTCTTAACATAATTCATAACTAGATTTTCCATAGCCAATTTTCTTCTTGATCGTTGCAATATTTTCTCCTCCACTAAACATTTTGTAATTAGTTGAAATACAATCACATTTTCCTCTTGGCCAATTTTGTGGGCTCGCAATTGAGCCTATAGATCCACAAAAGGGTTGAAATCTAGATTTGGTGGAAGAGTAGTATTAGCAAGAAGTCATTCACTAACATCTCATTTGGGTCATGGGGACTCCCTAGGGGTCCTAGTATGCCTTATCACATGTTAGGACCCCTAGGGAGTCCCCATGACCCCTTTTGACACATTGGAATGCTCAAGTGTGTCTTAAGGGGTCCTAAGACCCCTTAAGACACACTTGAGCATTCCAATGTGTCAAAAGGGGTCATGGGGACTCCCTAGGGGTCCTAGTATGCCTTATCATGCATTAGGACCCCTAGGAAGTCCCCATGACCCCTTTTGACACATTGGAACACTCAAGTGTGTCCGAAGGGGTCATAGGTCCCCTTAAGACACACTTGACGGTTCCAATGTGACAAACGGGGTCATGGGGACTCCCTAGGGGTCCTAGTATGCCTTATCACATGTTAGGACCCCTAGGGAGTCCCCATGACCCCTTTTGACAAATTGGAACACTCAAGTGTGTCTTAAGGGGTCGTAGGACCCCTTAAGACACACTTGAGCATTCTAATTTGTCAAAAGGGCTCAAGTGTGTCTTAAGGGGTCTTAAGACACCTTCTAACACACTTCAGCATTCCAATGTGTCAAACAGGGTCATGGGGACTCCCTAGGGGTCCTAGTATGCCTTGTCATGCGTTAGGACCCCTCGGGAGTCCCCATGACCCCTTTTGACACATTGCAACAATCAAGTGTGTCTTAAGAGGTCCTAAGACCCCTTAAGACACACTTGATTGTTGCAATGTGTCAAAAGGGGTCATGGGGACTCCCTAGGGGTCCTTATACACCTTATCACGCATTAGGACCCCTAGGGAGTCCCCATCACCCCTTTTGACACATTGGAATGCTCAACTGTGTCTTAAGGGGTCCTAGGACCCCTTAAGACACACTTGAGCATTCAAATGTGTCAAAATGGGTCATGGGTACTCCCTAGGGGTCCTAGTACGCTTTATAATGCATTAGGACCCCTAGGGAGTCCCCATGACCCCTTTTGACACGTTGGAACACTCAAGTGTGTCTTAAGGGGTCATAGGAGCCCTTAATATACTCTTGAGCATTCCAATGTGTCAAATGAGCTCACTGAGACTCCCTAGGGGTCCTAGTACACCTTATCATGCGTTAGCACCCCTAGGGAGTCCCCATGACCCCTTTTGACACATTGGAATGCTCAAGTGTGTCTTAAGGGGTCTTAGGACCCCTGAAGACACACTTGAGCATTCCAATGTGTCAAAAGGGGTCATGGGAACTCCCTAGGGGTCCTAGTATGCCTTATCACGCGTTAGGAGACCTAGGGAATCCCCATGACCCCTTTTGACACATTAGAACACTCAAGTGTGTCTAAAGGGGTCGTAGGACCCCTTAAGACAGACTTCAATGTTCCAATTTGTCAAAAGGGCTCAAGTGTGTCTTAAGGGGTCTTAAGACCCCTTCAGACACACTTGAGCATTCCAATGTGTCAAATGGGGTCATGGGGACTCCTTAGGGGTCCTAGTATGCCTTATCACATGTTAGGACCCCTAGGGAGTCCCCATGACCCCTTTTGACACATTGGAATGCTCAAGTGTGTCTGAAGAGGTCTTAGGACCTCTTCAGACACACTTGAGCATTCCAATGTGTCAAAAGGGGTCATGGGGACTCCCTAGGGGTCCTAGTACACCTTATCACTCATTAGGACCCCTAGGGAGTCCCCATGACCTCGTTTCACATATTGGAATGTTCAAGTGTGTCTTAAGGGGTAACACCCCTTAAGACACACTTGAGCATTCCAATGTGTCAAACGGGGTCATGGGGACTCCCTAGGGGTCTTAGTATGTCTTATCACATGTTAGGACCCCTAGGGACTCCCCATGACCCCTTTTGACACATTGGAATGCTCAAGTGTGTCTCAAGGGGTCCTAGGACCCCTTAAGACACAGTTGAGCATTCCAATGTGTCAAAAGGGGTCATGGGGACTCCCTAGGGGTCCTAGTACACATTATCACATGTTAGGACCCCTAGGGAGTCCCCGTGACCCCTTTTGACACATTGGAATTCTCAAGTGTGTTTTAAGGGGTCTTAGGACCCCTTAAGACACACTTGAGCTTTCCAATGTGTCAAAAGGGGTCACAGGGACTCCCTAGGGGTCCTAGTACACCTTATCATGTGTTAGGACCCCTAGGGAGTCCCCATGACCCCTTTTGACACATTGGAATGCTCAAGTGTGTCTTAAGGGTTCGTAGGACCCCTTAAGACACACTTGAGCGTTCCAATGTGTCAAACGAGGTCGTGGGGACTCCTTAGGGGTCCTAGTATGCCTTATCACGTGTCAGGACCCCTAGGGAGTCCCCGTGACCCCTTTTGACACACTGGAATGCTCAAGTGTGTCGTAAAGGGTCCTAAGACCCCTTAAGACACACTTGAACTTTCCAATGTGTCAAACAGGGTCATGGGGACTCCCTAGGGGTCCTAGTACTCCTTATCACACATTAGGACCCTTAGGAAGTGCCCATGACCCCTTTTGACACATTGGAATGCTCAAGTGTGTCTTAAGGGGTCGTAGTTAGGAACCCTTAAGACACACTTGAGTGTTCCAATGTGTCAAACGGGGTCATGGGGACTCCCTAGGGGTCCTAGTACACCTTATCACGCGTTAGGACCCCTAGGAAGTCCCCATGACCCCTTTTGACACATTGGAATGCTCAAGTGTGTCTTAAGGGGTCCTAAGACCCCTTAAGACACACTTGAGCATTCCAATGTGTCAAAAGGGGTCACGAGGACTCCCTAGGGGTCCTAGTACGCCTTATCATGCGTTAGGACCCCTAGGGAGTCCCCCTGACCCCTTTTGACACATTGGAACACTCAAGTGTGTCTTAAGGGTTCCTAACTACGACCCCTTAAGACACACTTGAGCATTCCAATGTGTCAAAAGGGGTCACGGGGACTCCCTAGGGGTCCTAGTATGTCTTATCATGCGTTAGGACTCCTAGGGAGTCCCCATGACCCCTTTTGACACATTGGAACACTCAAGTTTGTCTTAAGCGGTCCTAAGACCCCTTACGACACACTTGAGCATTCCAATATGTCAAAAGGGGTCATGTGGATTCCCTAGGGGTCCTAGTACACCTTATCACGTGTTAGGACCCCTAGGGAGTCTCCATGACCCCTTTTGACACATTGGAATGCTCAAGTGTCTTAAGGGGTCCAAAGACCCCTTAAGACACACTTGAGCATTCCAATGTGTCAAAAGGGGTCATCGCAACTCCCTAGGGGTCCTAGTATGCCTTATCATGTGTTAGGACCCCTAGGGAGTCTCGATGACCCCTTTTGACACATTGGAACGCTCAAGTGTGTCTTAAGGGGTCCTATGACCCGTTAAGATACACTTGAGCATTCTAATGTGTCAAAAGGGGTCATGGGGACTCCCTAGGGGTCCTAGTATGCCTTATCACACATTAGGACCCCTAGGGAGTCCTGTTGACCCCTTTTGACACATTGGAACACTCAAGTGGGTCTTAAGGGGTCTAGGACCCCTTAAGACCCACTTGAGTGTTCCAATGTGTCAAAAGGGGTCATCAGGACTCCCTAGGGGTCCTAGTACACCTTATCACACGTTAGGACCCCTAGGGAGTCCCCATGACCCCTTTTGACACATTGGAATGCTCAAGTGTGTCTTAAGGGGTCATGAGACCCCTTAAGACACACTTGTGCATTCCAATGTGTCAAAAGGGGTCATGGGGACTCCCTAGGGGTCCTAGTATGCCTTATCATGCGTTAGGACCCCTAGGGAGTCCCGATGACCCCTTTTGACACATTGGAATGCTCATGTGTGTCTTAAGGGGTCCTAAGACCCCTTAAGACACACTTGAGCATTCCAATGTGTCAAAAGGGGTCATCGGGACTCCCTAGGGGTAATAGTATGCCTTATCATGTGTTAGGACCCCTAGGGAGTCCCCATGACCCCTTTTGACACATTGGAATGCTCAAGTGTGTCTTAAGGGGTCTTAGGACCCCTTAAGACACACTTGAGCATTCCAATGTGTCAAAAGGGGTCACAGGGACTCTCTAGGGGTTCTAGTATGCCTTATCATGCGTTAGGACCCCTAGGGAGTCCCTGTGACCCATTTTGACACATTGGAACTCTCAAGTGTGTCTTAAGGGGTCCATACTAGGATGCCTAGTGAGTTCCCATGACCCCTAGGAAGTCTCTCTCTTTGCCTCCAGTGAACTATTCTTCAAAGCCTCCATTTTTGCATAGCCAAGGTTTACGACACCTGTAGAAGGCACATTTAATACAAAGATTTAGCCGACCACCTTTAAAGACCTAAAAGAAATGAGAAAAAAATTTAGGCCAAAAATACATACCGCATTTCTATATGTAGTAGTGTAAGCTTCAACAATCCAGCTGGCTTCCTCTGCTAAGGCACGAAGAACTTCATTAATGTATGCTCTAGGAGGAAGATTATAATTTCCATATTTCTGCAAGAGATTCTCCAAAATTTGTAATATTATATATAATATATTAGTATATGTATTATATATATATATATTATATACATGTTAGTATATATAATACATTAGTATATATATAATATATTATATATATTAGTATATTTAATACATTAGTACATATAATACATTAGTATATATATAATATACATTATATATATCATATGCCTCTTTTCTATATATATATTATATACATCAATACATGTAAAAGTTCAATTTATTTCATTTTCTCCCGCCCTTTTTTCATCAGCCTGGGAATATCGGGTACCCGATATGGAATCGGATACCCGATTTTTTCCAAGTAATATTTGACCAAAATTTTCCCTGTCCCCATAGACCAGACAATCATGGGATTTTATACTTTTTTCACGCGTTGCAAAACAAAAAACATGATTTGGGCCCCATTGTTTGATTTTTGTCGACTTGTGGTCTCACCATGGGAAGTAGCAGTCGTCGAAAGGCTAAATGCAAGAGGAAGCTGACAGATGACGAAATTCAAGCATATAGGGAAAAAGATAAGGAAAATCACTGAAGAAGGAAAGAAGGTATGTTCAACATTAATCAAGGTGACCCCGTAAATGTAGTTGTAAGTGAAGAGGATGTTCAATTTGAAAATGCATAGATGGAGATTGAAAATGTAGACTTTGGGAACGAAAATGTTGCACAAGAACCACATGAACGTTATACATCTCCAAATTATATGTGAAATGAAGTCCCTTGCAATAAAGATAATCAATCTTCAAATTCAGGGCTTTCAAGAACACCTAAATGGTTAATTGAAATTGAGAACATTATGAATAATTGGGAAGGAAAGAGGTCACATAGAACCGTTAGGTTGTGGGCTTCAAGACTTTATGATCAATTTCTTCGAAACAAGACATTTGTTGAGAAATGTGAAATTTTTGTGCAGTTGTTAAAGATGCAAAAGATGAGACTTGTGCTTGTGAAATTGAAGATTCGTGTGAACAAGAAAATGGAGAGAAATGCCATTGTTGTGAAGAATCTTTTCAATGCTCTCAATAGCATTGGGAAGACTAGCAGAGAAAAAGACAAGAGAGTTGCTCGCAGGGTTATTACAACCTCCTTAGTAAGTCATCAGTTGAGAAAGGCTCATTTGATGAGACAAACTTGTGTTGACTTCAATATAGACCATAAAACTTTGGGTAGAGCACTTGCAAGAAGAGAAAGACTTGATGATCCACTTCAAATTGATACATGGGTTTATGGTGGGAGACTTCCGCGTTTCGATAAGAAGCTAACAGATGTTGTCAAGGATGAAATTCAACAATTTTGGGATGCTAACTCAAGAGTGTCACCAAATGTGAAGGATGTCTTGAAGTTGAGAGTTGGCAATCGAGACCGCACTCCACACCCTAAACATTATGTGGAGGTAAGTCAAACAATGTTGTATAAAAAATTTTGTGAGACACATCCAACATTGAAAATATCACAAAGGTCTTTTGAATCCATGAAGCCATTTTATTGTGTACCCCTTAAGATTCAAAATACATGTTGTTGCAAATATCATGTTGAGTTTTCAATGCATCATGAATTATTATGGTCCATTCATTCTACTTTTCATACTAATGAAATGCTAGAGGATTGTGGTGCAAGTGATCTTCCCAAATCATCAAGAGACTTGCTAGATCAATTTTTATGTCATAGAGATGATGGTTATTTATTTTATAAAAAAGATTGCTTAAATTCCAAGTGCTCAGAATGTGGTGGCTTGTCCAAGTTTAGAACATGTTTTCATGAAGGTTTGGAACACAATTTTGGAAAGACACTCATCCAAAAAAAGGTATATGAAATAGTGAAATATACATTGAAGAGTGGAGGTGAAGGCTCTAGATGTGAGTTAGTTGCAAAAGAATACAATGTTGCTGATTTTATCTCAGATTTCAAGACAAATCTTTTTTACAAGTATGCAAGGCATAGTCACAGGTCTCAATGGTTGGATCAACAATTCAGGACATGTAAGGACACTTTCCCCATTGGAACTATTATATCTATTGTAGACTTTGTGGAGAACTATACATTGCAGCCCCAAAATGAGACTCAAGCTCAATATTACAATTCCATTCAAGTTGCTATTTTTGTACACATGACATATAGACATTCCCCTGATAGCACAAAAGATGAGCGAAAGATAATCAGAGAGTACCATTTTTATATGAGCGACGACAGGTCTCACTCTCACGAGTTTGTTCAACATTATTTCCAGAACTATTTTGACTTCTTGCAGGAAAATGGTATTGCTATGGATAGGCATCTCATTTGGTCAGATAATTGCACCAGTCAATTTAAGAATGCCAGAATGTTTTATTGGTTGTGTAGAATGCATGTGGAGAGAGGTATACCTCATATTTTGAGTTTTTTTGAGTTAGGGCATGGGAAAGGGGAGCATGACGGAGCAGGTGCGTGTGTGAAGAGAGCTCTAGTTAAGGAGCAATTGAGGATTTTAGGTGCTGTACTTCTTGATGCTCATTCTATTGTTGATTGGTGTACTTTAGCATTGTCACAGGGGGGGACTCTTGATTCTACAGTGCATAGATTCTTTTGGTTGGTTGAGGAGGGAACTATAGGAGATAGATTGGATTGTCAAAAAGTGAAAGACTCTTCAAAAATGCATTCATTTCAAAGCTCCAATAGTAGTACATGGACCATTTGGACACGAGAGTTGGCTTGTTTTTGCCCCATGTGTTTTTAGTATGATTGGGATCATTGCGAGTCAAGTGAGTGGGTGGATACATGGGTTCCATAGTATCTGAATCCTTTATTTTTGACACTCTCTATAAGAAATGATGACATGGACACTTCAGTTGACTATGACCATCTTTCAGATCTTCTGAAGCCAGGAGATGTTTTTGCATTGGTTGCACCGCAGGGGAATGATGAGAGGTTAAATTATTGGTTAGCACGTTGTGTACAAGGTAAACAGAAGCTTGTACAACTGATGATAGATGGTGATGGGTTCACATATCCTACTGGTTCAGTTGTTGTTGTGGGAACATGGATGCAAACATACATGATTAGAAAGAATGGAGTTCCCACATTTGAAGACTATGAGAAGCACAAAACTATTCTCATGTATTCACACCTTGTTATAGAAACAAATGTCAAGTTGTCAAAGCATCAAGGAATACCAAAGACAAAAGAACTTTGGACTATTACTACTACTAATCATGAAGCACTATTGGAGACCCTGAAGCAAAGAGATGACCCTTCAGGAACACTTGACTAGGTAATAAGTTAACTTAGTGCATTGTTTTCTAAGTTCGTTAAGCTTAATTTCAATACATTAATTTGACCTTTCTTAGATTGTATTTTGAGTCAATAAAATTGGTTTTGTATGTGGATTGTAACTTGTGCAGAAGCACCTATGAAGACACCTACGATCACCATGGATCCAATCAGAGATAGAAGGACAAAAGGATCCTTAATGGTTAATTGAGATCTTTTGAAGCCTATAATGGCAATTTGTAACAATCAATTTGATTTAAAAGTTAAATGTCCTAAAACTCTTCATAAGGACTTATGACCAAAATCATGTATGGGTGGCCAATAGTGCCAAGAAGGGATCTTACATGTCATATACTTATGTCATTTGCATGGTTTGAATTCTTACATGTTTGATTGTTGTTTCTAATGCTTTAAGGATATTATTTTTTATCATTTCAAACAATCTATAAAAGTTAAACCTCAAACATAATAAGCTCCACAATTCAAATTTCACAAGCTTAATCATGATTAATTTCACAGTTCAAATTTCAAACATATCACTAACAGTCAGTTGAAAGCGGCTTAGCAACATATCTTTCAAACCGGCAGTGATCTTCCATGGCTTGTATCTCAGACCTCGTGATAGGTATCAAAAAACCATTAGGTGCTAAAAGATCATGTTCTTGAGGTCTACAATAACCTCTCTCGATTTTGGGCGATTCAAATTCATTTTCATTTGGCAAGGCGATCTCAGTCAATGCCAAAATTTGTAGTGAGGGTCAGTTGAAAGTGGCTTAGCAACATTTCTTTCAAACCGTCTGACTTGACATCGAACCATCTGCTCCATCAGCTCCAGTTGGCAGGGTAAATGCTAATGACAACCCCATTCTACCCACAGAGTCACCGGAACGCTCGCGACCATGCTCGACCCAAGTGATCCCAAGGTGCACTAAGCATGATTGGGCAGCGATCTTGTGGGGCTCATATCTCAGACCTCATGAGAGGTATTGACAAACTATTAAGTGCTACAAGATCATGTTTTCAAGGTCTACAATAACCTCTCTCAGTTTTGGGTGATTCGACTTTGTTTGCATTTGGCAAGGCGATCTTAGTTGATGCCAAAACTTGCAGTGAGGGTCAGTTGAAAGTGGATTAGTAGTGTATCTTTCAAACCATTTGACCTAGCATCAAACCGTCTACTCCATCATCTCCATTTGGATGGGTAAACACCATTGACAACCCTGTTCTACCCATAGAGTCACCGGAACACTCGCGACCACGCTCAACCCAATTGACCCCAAGGTGCACTAAGCACGATTGGGCAGCGATCTTGTGGGGCTCATATCTCGGACCTCATGAGAGGTATCAAAAAACTGTTAGGTGCTACAGGATTTTGTTTTCAAGGTCTACAATAACCTCTCTCGATTTTGGTTGATTCGACTTCATTTGCATTTGGTAAGGCGATCTCAGTCGATGCCAAAACTTGTAGTGAGGGTTAGTTGAAAGTGGCTCAGCAGCGTATCTTTCAAACCGTCTGACATGGCATCAAACCATCTACTCCATCAGCTCTGGTTGGCTGAGTAAATTCTAGTGACAACCTTGTTCTACCCACAGAGTCACCGGAATGCTCGCGACCATGCTCGACCCAAGTGACCCCAAGGTGCACTAAGCACGATTGGGCAGCGATCTTGCGGGGCTCATATCTCAGACCTCGTGAGAGGTATTGACAAACCATCAGGTGCTATGGGATCATGTTTTCAATTTCCACAATAACCTCTCTCGATTTTGGACGATTCAACTTCGTTTGCATTTGGCAAGGCGATCTCAGTCAATGCCAAAACTTGCAGTGAGGGTCAGTTGAAAGTGGCTCAACAACGTATCTTTCAAACCATCTACTCCATCAGCTCCAGTTGGCTGGGTAAATGCCAGTGACAACCCCATTCTTCCCATAGAGTCACCGGAACGCTCATGACCACGCTCGACCCAAGTGACCCCAAGGTGCACTAAGCACGATTGGGCAGCGATCTTGCGGGGCTCATATTTCAGACCTCATGAGAGGTATCGACAAACTATCAAGTGCTACGAGATCATGTTTTTGAGGTCTACAATAACCTCTCTCAGTTTTGGGCAATTCCACTTCATTTGCATTTGGCAAGGTGATCTCAGTTGATGCCAAAACTTGCAGTGAGGGTCAGTTGAAAGTGGCTCAGCAGTGTATCTTTCAAACCATCTGACCTGGCAATGAACAGTCTACTCCATTGGCTCTGGTTGGCTGGGTAAACACCAGTGACAACCCCATTTTGCCCACAGAGTCACTAGAATGCTTGCGACCACACTCAACCCAAGTGACCCCAAGGTGCACTAAGCATGATTGGGTAGTGATCTTGCGGGGCTCGTATCTTGGACCTCATGAGAGGTATCAACAAACCATCAGGTGCTACAGGATCATGTTTTTGAGGTCTACAATAACCTCTCTCAGTTTTGGATGATTCGACTTCATTTGCATTTGGCAAGGTGATCTTAGTCGATGCCAAAACTTGCAGTGAGGGTCAGTTGAAAGTGGCTCAGCAGTGTATCTTTCAAACCGTCCAACCTAGCATCAAACCATCTACTCCATCAGCTCTGATTGGCAGGGTAAACGAATGACAACCCCATTCTACCCACAGAGTCACCGGAACGCTCGCGACCACGCTTGACCCAAGTGACCCCAAGGTGCACTAAGCATGATTGGGCAGTGATCTTGTAGGGTTCGTATCTCGAACCTCGTGAGAGGTATCAAAAAATAGTCAGGTGCTATGGGATCATGTTTTCGAGGTCTACAATAACCTCTCTCAATTTTGGGTGATTCGACTTTGTTTGCATTTGGCAAGGAAATCTCAATCGATGCCAAAACTTGCAGTGAGGGTCAATTGAAAGTGGCTCAATAGCATATCTTTCAAACCATTTGACCTGGCATCGAACCATCTACTCCATCAGCTTCAGTTGGCCAGGTAAACACCAATGACAACCTCATTCCCCCTGATGGAGCCTTAATTTTTTACAAAAATTAGTGCCTCCATTTGAGAAATAATGTTGGAGATTTGATAAGGTTGTCATTAATGTCATTGAAGGTTTTTTGGTTGCTCAAAAGATATACGAACACATACTATTAAGTGGAGATAAAAACTAGGACAAATAGCAAAGACTATTGAATAAATAGCGTCGACAACTATGCAACTTGGCAACATTGGAACATTAAGCATCATATCAGCATTCGAATGGAGTGAACTATACACACTAGCAATTAATGATCAAAGTCAACCCAAATAAATTTCATTTCCTCGTAGATGTTAAGAGTTGTAGCATATTACAAAGATGACAAACATATTATTTGGAAGAATATTACAAGAGGTAGTAAAGTAAAACTCATCATGAATGTCCAGTCAGCAATAATCAACCCATGAAGCAACAACTTCATTGAATGAAGTGAACACAACATGAGTTAAAGATTGATTAAACATATGCGTATGAAGACATTCGAAGGAGCCATGCAGTAATAAAAAATAAATATACATAGTACTAAGCATAGTTCAAAGGCAATATGAACATTTGAGAGACGATATATTCAAGAGATGTGTTTTTGTAAGTGTGAGGGATATCATGTTGCGTAAGAAATCATATATTATACACAATGGAAAAGTCAATAGTCACATGTCATATCTATCAATGGTAATATCGAAGATTGGAAATGAAGACCATAAGCTTATACGATAATGGAGATTTTTTATAGCATGAAATGAAGGCTCTTGCATACATGATGATATTGAAACATTATTGCCGACAGTTAAAATTATTATAAGTGCGAACAAAAAGCATTGAAAATGATAATATATGAAATTAGCAATGCAAGTATGAGACTAAATGCGCACACAATGAAAAATAGCGACATAATTGATGGTATAGAATTTGTATACGAAAATTCATAGAAGTGGTAAATGAAACTCTCATATTAGCAGTGATTGAAGTTTTAATTTAGTGATGAAGAGCGGATGGCATGGTTTTTGTTTTGCAGAGAAATGATCTTCAGTATTGGTACTGATGGCCTCATCATGGGAAAGTTAAGCACCAAAAATCTAGGAAATCTATAGAAGTTAAACCTCAAACATAATAAGCTCCATGAACAGGGTATTCCAGAGTAAAGAAAAACAAATGTAACTTCAACAAGATATAATTTAAATCATAATGATAATCATAGTTAAGATATAACTTCATCATTCAATTCCATGAACATGAATAATAAATATGTATATACAAAAGATGATGCAAATATAACATATAAATGAACATGTTCTATATATGTATCAAATGTATCAAAAGTATGTCCATATACAAATATGGCACATGCCATTTCAAAATGTCTACAAAATCAATGTTTTAAGGTGTACAATGTGGCATATATGCCATCTCAAAATGTGCCAAGTGCCATCTCTAAATGACCACAAAACTAAAACTGCATCCTATGTTGTAGGGGGATCATCAAAATGTAGCCTCTTTGAAGAAGTGTTGGGCTCTGATTGATCCTACATAAAAAATGAGTTCAAACCAAAGTTACATTGCTTACTTTATATGATTTGTACATATATATATATATATATATATATATATATATATATATATATATATATATATATATATATATATATATATATATATATATATATATATATATATATATATATATATATATATAATTCATAATTCAAACACTAATTTAATTAAAATTATAACTGAATACAAATATTTGTACCTGGTCTCTCGATCGCCTACCATGATCAGGTGTCCTAGCATAAGTCCTGGGTAGCGAAGGGACCATTCGAGCAATACCAACTCTGACCTATAAATATATATTTGCAATAATGAGATTAGTAGAGTGGTGCAACATAGAGTAATAAATCTACAAAATAGGATGATAGCATAATAAAATTACAAATTGATTGAACTAAAATTAAAACTTACATCTGGTGATCCCTCCTCTGGAATAGTGGGCTAGGTCAACAAAGAAATGAAAGATTCTCATGGGCCCTCCCTCACAGTCGGAGTAACCTATGAGAGTAAAAAGATTGTCAATTATATATCAATGTACTTCATCATAGCAACCCTGGTTACAAAATACAAATAACAATACGTAAAAGTCTACGTACAATCGGGCTATCACTCCGAATCGAGATGCCTATAGCCCTATGGTGTCAGGACATCATCAATAGCCACACCCTATACAATAAAGTGCAAGTAAAATATTTATTACTACACACAAGTGGCATACATATGCATGCATAATTAATCTTAAACAATTAACTACCTTTCCTTTGTCGAGACCTGATGAAGGAACCCCCTCATGCCCCCCACTGACATCGGTTGTAGCCTGCAAGAACACAATAAGATGACAATATATATTAGTAAATGTATGAATTTTATTGTTCTAATTGATAGAGATTTAAGCATGTACACCAAATGATATAAAAAAAACTAATGGGTACATAATTTATAATATACCGTATAGTCATCAAGGCCAAATGAAATGGTCGAAAGTGTGGACTCATCCACCTGTCTCACCTCCTCCTGTGTCATCAATTGAACATAAATGGAAAAAATATATATACATAAGTGCATGCAATCACTAAAACTAATCTAAATAAATAAATTATTTTTAAATTAAATAAGTCATGTGAAAAATTTATTTATAATGTTTACTCTTACCATATCAACAGGAGTCAATGGCTCTGCATGCACCTCCTGAGCACTCTCATGAGATGTAGATGCTCCATGAGGTGTTGCAACCTCTGTAGCTGGTATCCTGTATCCTCCTCATCAATATCATAAAATTGATATGTATCAGAATCAGTGAGCGGTCTGAGGCACATATGCCTGCACATAATGCACATATGGGGCTCGCATACATGTGAACTCCAACAAGATGTCAATGCGCTAGTAGCATCCATAGGAGGCAACACTGACCTGGTCTATGTGATCAATTGATCACTCAGTAAATGAATGGCCCTAATAGTCTATGAGGCTACCTCTACAATGATATCGGGATGTTGCACTGGAGGAGGGGGCGCGACATCAGTGGGGGGGACAAAGGTAGTGGCCTTTTGGTGCTGGGAAGATGGCCTAGTCTGAGGAGCTCCTTTGCCTACGCCCATGTTGGGCCTCATACTCCAATAATCAACATGGTGACCAAGCACAAACTCGGCATACAATTTTTTAATGAAATAAAATGGGAAATCCAAATTGCTATGGGGTGGTTTATCAAAAACCATCCACCAGCGATCCCAAAAGTTTGTGTGCATTGCTTCATTTGTGCACCATTTTATTGATAATTTGGGCTTTTTGTGGTCAACTGGTATTCCAATTTTAGGATTGACAAAAAGGGCGGCTATATCTTCCTTAGTTATATTAAGGGGTGCAATCCCATCATGGTCAAGCCCGTCATCAAATTGGGCGTGCATATCATCACGCCAATGAGAGCAGCATTATGTTTCTATGTGAGTGTGTCAATATTTCCAACAATTGTATTTAGTGTGGCAAGCATGGGACCTAATTTAGGTATATTTTGATATGTGTTTTGGAAACCTCGTATCGTGTTCAAATTTTCTTGTATCAAATCTTGTAAAGATTTAGGGTTTATATATGGGGGATTGTTTTCAAGATCGTTATTTGGTGCGGGAGGGTTATTTTCTTCATTGTTGTCAGCCATGCCTGATTAAATAATAAACAAATCTAAATTTCAATCTAATTTCATATATTATTACAAATATAAATACAAAACCCTATTTTTAAAAAAATGCTACATTTAGCATGAAAATGAAATAAATTAATAAAAATTATACAAATAACTACTTACCAAATATGCTTGGAGTCAAATTTGTTGTTTCCAATATCGGGTATATGAAAATCGAGGAAAGAAACTTGAAGAAAATCGCGCAAGGAAATGAAGAAAAGGGCTCGCGGGTTTCGGATTTATGCCATAGTTATCAGGTACCCGATAAGGTCTATGCTTTGGTGGCAGGTTTTCCTAGGTGTACTAACACCCAGGCCTACTAAAAAGTCAACAAGCGCTTTCGTGCACTTTTGGATGAGTGAAAAGTGAATATTTTTCACATCGCCACTTTTTGGCCCCTCATGATCTTGCACATACCCAATAAGAAACTTTATAAGTGGGATAATAGGGTGTTATCTCTTGCTGGTAGAGTGTAGGTCTGTCAAAAGATCCTCTCATCTTATAGTATTTACTATTCCTCTGTCTAGATGTTTAGTAATTACCAAGTGTTTGAAATACAGAAGGCTATTAGGAGGTTCTTGTGGTCTGATGGTAAAGGTAAAAGGAAGACTCATGCTATTAAATGGAAATGGTGCCATGTTGATAAGAATTTGGGTGGCTTGGGTCTAAAAGATCTTAGGTAGCAAGGGATCTCCCTTGCTGCTAAGTGGATTTTCCAGACTCTTGATGGTCAAGAGCCCTGGAAGATCTTATTAAGACACAATATCCAGGTTGGTGCCCCCAAACAGGCTAAATCATGGAAAAACCTCCCCTTTTCTAATCTGGTTGCTGGGTCCTTTCCTGTCTCTGTCCAAGGTTCCTTGGTCTTTAAATCTATCTAGAAGACATGGGAGCACGTGCGGGGTTTCATATATAACTCTAATTTTGATAATAATAACTCGATTCATGGTGAACATTCTATTTGGTGGAACCTTCAGCACAATGGGAAACCTCTTGCCTTAACCCAAGGCTGTTCTGCTAGATACTGGCACAACAAAGGTATTAAGTATTTTATGGACATTATGGAGAATGATTACCTCATGAGTTGGCAGGATATTAGTAACATCTTTGATCTCCCTGCCTCTCACAAATGGACATACAACATGATTAAAAATGCCTGTGGCTCCCTCAATCTCCCTTGCAGATGTGATGTTGATTCCCACAAATATCTTTCCTTTCATTGGGATGATGGTTCTCTTCTTCCTAAGGTTAAAGCTAAGGATGTTTATAAAGTCCTCAATAAAGATTCTTCAATTCTGCTTCACCTCAATTCCTTATGGTCTGTGAATTCTGGCCCTTCTGATTGGCAAAAAACCTTAGAGAAATTTTGGAAGTCTCCTATTCCTCCCAAAATTTTATTCTTTAAATGGAAGCTTTTGCTGGATAGGCTGCCTATTAACAACCAAATTGGTGGTACTGATACTTGTCTTGTCTGCAATCTTCTTGAGAATATAAGACATATCTTTTTTGTTTGTCTTTTTACCAGAACTATTTGGATGCTTTTTGGGATTTCCATTACTGAACATGCTTCTACTCTCGATATTATTACTGGCAACATAACTAGTCTTAAAAAAGATGCTAATTTCTTTTGGAATATTCTCTCTTCTCACATCCTATGGTATATTTGGAAGTATAGAAATGAGGATAAATTCCAAGGCAATAGTAGAACTCTTACTGTGTTTCCTTTGAAACTCATACGTTTTAAAATTATATTGCAGGTTTGTTGTGTTATGTGGCTGGAAAGAGAAAAGCTGAAAAGATTTCTTCACGATGGACACTCCATGATGTTTATTTACAAGATGAAGAATGGTTTGGAATGGGCCAGCATTGCTGATAATCAAACAACGTTTGATGAAGCTCTTAAAAAGCTGCTTAAGGAAATTAGGGAAACTAGAGGTCCCTACTTCAACAAGATGGAATTATTTGCCCATCTATTGGAAAGGAAGAAAGTAGTGTAGATGGAAGGGGATCAAGGCTGGACCTCCTGGATTGAGGACTATGATGATATTCTTCAGCGACTATCCTTGTATATTTTGTGATCTTGTATACTGTTATATTTAGTGTTTGTTTCTATTATGTACTTAAAATTTTGATCTGAACTTGGTGGATTGAGGTTCGCCTCTCCACTCCTCCTTTTGTAAGCTTTAATTTTTTATCAATCAATTTTTAATTCAAATTTTTTTTAAAAAAAATTATTTAACTAAGCTAAGATTTCATCACTTAATCCACAATAATTAAATTATTCAATTTATTAATATTTTCATTACCTATAATTAAATGGTTTTAAAAATTAAATATTTTTAAATTATATTTTGATTTTCTTTCGTCTTGAAATAAATAAAATAATATTTTATTTATTTATCCAACCATGAGTTATGCATTTGATCCCTCTTGATTCCTCTATGTTATAAATGTTGCTCGATTAAGCAAAATGAGCTAGTTTGGATAAGTGAGGAATTTGTATGGTTGTTTGGTATAGTTGTCATTGATGCAACACACAGTTGCATTGATGTCTCAATGCTTTATGTGTAGTATTGTGCTTCACATATTCTTCCCTATTGCATATATAATGATGATATTATGATATGTTACATTGGAAGGTGTTAGATGTAATTAGTTTCATATTTTTATTCTTCAGATCATAGTGAAGTGGAATTGGTTTTTGTTTGAGTGTTCTTGTCTTTGGCTATATTTTTGATGTGAAATGCATGCTTCACATGTATCCACAATTTGGTTTTTGATAGCATAGTTTTTGAAATGGGGTTTTAATGTCCTTAGCCTCATTCAATCTAGTTGGCACATGAATTTGGATTTTAGAGACATGGTTTCAATGTTAGATGGTGTTCTTACTCTAGGTTTGGCCGACCTAGGGTGTTTAGACTTCAATTAATTGTCTCGACAAATGAAACATGATATGTAATGTGTATAAAACTACTTTTGGTTCCAAATAAGGTATGTTGTGGTCTACTTCCCATTCCTTTCCACTGGAGGAATGTTTAATGCAAACATAATTTAAAATTTTGTCCAGTTATTTATCTAGATGATAGTGGGAGACTCTCCAATTGCATGATTACTATAAATAAAGGCTAAACCATTCAAGGATGTGTGTGCCATATGTTTATTCTTGTGTGAATTATGTACAAGTATGTACTTATGTGATGAGGTTATATGAAAGAGGATATGTCTTCTTGGTTGTATGAGGTTGAGAGAAGTGTGGTGTTGAGTAGTGTGAACCTTAATGTGTTAGCTACTAGATGCAATGAGCCAAAGATGTCTACATATATTTCAATTATGTTACAACTGTATATTCGTGGTGTATCTATTCTCTTTTATCCCTTTGCATTCGAGTAGTGAGCCCTTTGATAGTGAGCCTTATTTCTTGAGCAGTGAACCTTTCTTTGTAAACCACCTTAATTGGCATTCATATATGTGAGAATTAATATTCTTCATATTTTTTCCATAATAGGTTTTTCCATTTAAATCTAGTGTTTCATGTGTTCAATGTTGTTATGCTGGTCATATTTACATATTTAATCTATTACAGGCTTAAAGAAAGTTTGGTGGAAATAATTAAAATGTTAATAAGTTGTAGACAAAAAATTCATCCCCCCCCCCCCCCCTCTTATTTTTCTTTCACATTCAATAGTTGGTATCAAATCTTTTCTTCCTTAGAAAAGAGCTTAACTGCTTAAGAAGATCCTAATGGTGTACAAATCGATACTCACTACTTTTGATGGATATGAATATGCTTATTAGAATTGGTGTATATGGGAGGATACTTTGTCTCTCTCAGTTATAAGATTTGGAAAGTTATGGAAAATTAGTATGTGAAACTATAAAATAGGCCGAATACTTCAAATAAAATTGAAGCATATGAAAATGATGAAAGGGTAAGTGTTAGAAAGTAAAGTCCACCAAGATAACTTAGAGGGGGGGGGGGGGGGGGGGGTGAATCAGTTATTAGATAAATACAAATTTTATCACCATTAACAAATTTCAACCATGTAATCAACGCAAGAAACAACCATACAAAGATAAACATACACAATGACACAATAACACAAGATATGATAACTAGGGAACCTCTTGATCAAAGAGTAAACCCCGATGGGAATGATGCCCACAAAAGATGTACTAATATGAAAATTTCTTATGAGATGATGGACTCTGTTAGGAGTCTTATGAAATACATTCAGTACATATGAGTCCCTATTAGGAGACTTTGAATCCTTGTTAAAAGATTCTAACCCAGTTAAGAGTTATGGAAGACATAAGAACCCACTGTCCAAACAACTTCAAGGGCAAGATCACTGAACACACTGTCCAAATAATCTCTATATTAATCAACATAATAATACCAAATAATCATTGATCTCAACAACTTATCCTTTATCCTCTGACTGTGCCAAACCACACCAACTGCTTCACCGAATCTCAATACCAGATCTCTACAATTCACATATCCTCTTACAATTCTTTCTTAAAATCACATATTACACATTCATATTAAAATTAAGAAAATAATCCTTCCTTTATACCACACTCAAGTAATTACAAGTGAGTCAGCATACAAGGCTTAACCAATTACAAAATATAAACCTTTACACATTACGTAATATTTTCATAATTACATAAAACTATTGGCTTCTTAATATAATAAATCTTCACACGTGCGACCTCTAACCACACTATCTCATCTAGGTCACCACCAAAGAGTCTTCATCAATTATACAACTTCAGATGCCTAGATTCTATCCCAATTAGGAGAAATCATTCAGTTACCACAAACCTCTTCTCAAGAACTTTGCCTGATTACTGCTTCCACTAAATTACACATAACTATCATGAATAATTTAATTTATGTATGCACTCTTGAACACGATCTTAGGATACAATATAGAGTAAGTCCTCAAATCTTCATAGATTGATCTGCAATACTCCACATGTGCTAATTCAAACATTGTCTTCTTCTCTGCTAATCTCCAGTAGATCACTATGTTGACATCAATGACAATCACAGTCATGAATGCAATTGAAACTTCTACAGAATGGCTCTAAATGCTCCCCCATAGGATATATTTAGCATTCATTCCTAACAATCTCCCCCATTGGCATTGATGGAAACATAGATGGAAAAACATCCAAGTTCCATAAATACCAACTACAACACTACTGCTTTGAAAATGTTTTCAAATCCTCTTCATCAATCAAATCTTGCTTCATTTTCCTATTCAATTCTTATAGTTTTCCATTTTATATTGTTCGTATCCTTCTCCCTCTAATTCTCTTTAATAGATGATTTTTCATGTATCCTTCTCCCCCATTGACATCAATGACAAATAATACATCACTATGTCAACAACTTCAATGTCAAAAGACACTTTTTAGAAAAAATACATTCACTAGAGTCTTTTATGACTCAAATCAAACACACATACTCCCCCATAGAGGAAGTACCAACATACAGTCTAGAAAAGATAGAGCTCTTATACCACTGGACTGATGCAACAATCTGCATCACTCTCCAAGAGTAGGTTGGGGCATAACCCCAAGCATACCTCTTAAATATTCAAATATATCTTTAGGTAAGGGCTTTGTAAATATATCTACAATCTGATCCTTTGTACTTATATACTCAAGTCTAACTTCTTTTTCTACAACTTTCTCCCTCACTACATGATACTTTATTTGAATATGCGTTGTCTTTCAATGCAATATATGATTATTTGACATACTTATTGTAGGGGTGTTATCATAGTGTATAACAATGAGCTCATCAAACTTGATTCCAATATCCTTCAACATCTATTTCATCCATATTATCTGATTACAATTGTTTGTTGCTGCTACATATTTTGCTTCTATTGTGCTTTGTGAAATATAATTCTATTTCTTACTTAGCCAAGAAACCAATCTTCCTCCAAGGAAAAATGCTCCACCACTTGTACTCTTTTTTTCATCAATGTTGCCTCCCCAATCTACATCAGTATATGCACATAGGGTAAAGTCATCATATTTTTCATACCATAATCCATGTTCACTTGTTCCTTTCAAGTACCTCAGTATTCTTTTTACTTCTGCATAATGTGATTATTTAGGGTTAGCTTCAAATCTTGCAACAATTCCAACTGCATGTGATATATCTGGTCTTGTATGAGTTAAGTACTGTAATCCTCCAAACATAGATCTGTACTTCTTTTGTTCAACTATAGGAGTTTCATATGTGCTAGATAACTTATGTCTAGTTATCATAGGTTTGTCAATCGGCTTACAATTTTCCATTCCAAATCTTTTCAATAAGTCATTCAAATACTTTGTTTGACATAGAACAATACCATCATTGTTTTGTGTTATTTGCAATCCTAAAAAATATTTCATTTCACCAATCATGCTCATCTCAAATTATGTCTTCATTTCTTCTGCAAATTTAGCACTAGCTTCATCTTCTCCTCCAAAGATAATATCATCAACAAAAATAACTACAACCAACAAACCATTCTCAATTTTTTTTAGATACAAATTATTTTCTATTGTCCCTTTAGCAAATCCCAATTTTATCAAATACTTATCTAGTCTTCCATACCATGTTATAGGTGCTTGTTTTAGTCCATATAAAGCTTTGTTTAGTTTACATACCATATCTCCTTCATGAGTCAAGGGAAAACCTTCAGGCTACTCAATGTAGACTTCTTCTTCTAGTCCTCCATTTAGAAATGTTGATTTCACATCCATTTGATATACTTTGAATTTCTTGAAAGCTGCATAAGCCAAAAACATTCTTACTGCTTCAATTCTTGCAACATGTGCAAAATTTTCTTCATAAGCAATTCCTTCTTGTTGTGAGTATCATTTACATACCAATCTTGCTTTATTCCTTACAACTTCTCCTTGTTCATTCATCTTGTTCCTGAATACCCGTTTGGTTCCTATAACATTCTTATCTTTAGGTCTAGGGACCAAAGTCCAAGTCTTGTTCTTTTCAATTTGATCTAGTTCTTCCTTCATTTCTTTAATCCAATTTTCATCCTTACAAGCTTGAACAATAGTTTTAGGTTCAACTTGAGAAATCAAACAAACTTCTTCTTGTACCTTATTCCATGTGAGAACTCCTTTTTCTATGCTCCCAATAATCTAATCAATAGGGTGATTTCTTGCTAGATTCCTATTAGGTGTCACTGTCTCAGTCCTTTGTTCTTCTCTAGGTTCTTCTCTGATTTCCTTAGTATGACTTTCATTCTGCAATTTACTGTTAGTTTTATAGAATAATTCAGTATTTTCTAGATTAACTCTTGGACAAACTTCTTCTTCAGATTCATAATCAAGCATTCTTTCTTGAATTTTGAATTTCTCATCAACTTTAACATTTGGGCTCTCAACAATAGTTTTAGTTCTCTTATTGAAACATGTATAAGCTTTTCTTTTCAATGAATAACCAAGAAATAGACCTTCATCACTTCTAGGGTCAAACTTTCCAATGTCATCATCTCTTTTAATATAACACTTACTTCCAAAAATTCTAAAATACTTAACTGATGGTGCATGTCCAAACCATAATTCATAAGGTGTCTTATTTTTAATTGCTCTGATTTGTACTTTGTTCATTGTATATACTATTGTGTTCATTGCTTCTCTCCAGAATGTCTTTGCCAAGTCATTTTAAAATAATATAGCTCTTTCTACTTCAGTTACTAATATGTTCCTTCTTTCTGCAATACCATTTTGTTTAGGTGTTCTAGGGGCTGAAAGCTACCTCTTAATACCATTCACTTCACAAAAGGTGTTAAATTATTTTGAAGTAAATTCTCCACCTCTATCAAACCTTAAACATTTAATCTTCATTCCAGATTCATTATCAATTTTGTTCTTAATCAACTTGAATTTATCAAATGCTTCAGACGTTTCTTTAAGAAATGCAATCCACATCATTCTTGTAAAATCATCAACAAGAATCATAAAATACCTTTTACCATAGAATCATCTAGTCCTTATGGGACCGCTCAAATCTGTATGAACAATTTCCAACTTTTCCAGTGATGTAAACTTCTTGCTTGGAAATGAATTTCTCTTCTGCAAGTAGCAATCACACATTCCTTGCAAATCATGTTAGTAGGTTTCATAATCTTAGGCAAATCTCTTATTGCAAATGTAGTACTTTCACAATGTTATCAAAGTTTATATGACAAAATCTTTTGTGCCATAACCAACTATCATCAATTTTAGTAATCAAATATGTCATCTCTGCAAGATTTAACTGAAATACATTACCTCTGGTTCTTGATCTAGTTCCAATTAGATTTCCATCCTTATCCTTGATCACACAAGTTTTCTCAGTAAACAAAACTTGATATCATTTATCAACTAACTGTCCAACACTTAAAAGATTATGTCTCAATCCATCCACAAAATAGACATCATTAGTGTTAGTCTTTCGATCAAGAGTTATAGATCCTATACCTTTTATCAAACAAGGTGCATTGTTTCCAACTATAACAAGTCCTCCATCAAAAATGTTAAACTTTATAAATTTCTTCATGTCTCCAATCATATGATGTGAACAACCACTATCTATAATCCAAGCAGTTTTCTTTTCTACTTGGGAAACTAAAGCTTTGTCTTCCTTAACTTCAGTTTCAGAGTTTTCTTCTTTTATAGCTACAAATCCTATCTCATCATTCTCATTATCACTTTCACTTAAGAATTTCTCAACACTAGCCTCAAGTTCTTTATCATTAGCATAGTAACATTCTTTGGATCTTCTAGGTTTAAAGTTATTATATTTCTTTACTCTTTTAGGACATTTAGATGTGAAATGACCATATTCTTGACAAGTCCAACATTTAAAGATTTTATTACCTTCTGGTTCTCTCTTCACAAGTAAGGCAATTCCTTCCTCAATATTTTTATCTTCAGTCTTAGATCTGCTACAACTAGCATAGTCTCCACTGACACTAGTACTTCTTGACAAAGTAGGGCGAACACGAAGTGCATTGAATGTCGTATCAATTCTAGGTAGATCTCAGGACTGTCTCAAGCCTATCTCTGTTGCTTCTAATCTTCCAAGAAGATTTTCTCTGGTAAACTTCTCAGTACAAGGTATAACTTGTTCAATCATTTGTTTTGTCTACCTAAATACAGGACTTGATGGCTTTAAAATCTTCCATATCACTTCATCCTCAATCTTGTTTCCTTCACAAGCTTTGATACCTACAACAATCTCTGATATCCTACCAATATAACTTCTAACAGATTCAACTTCCATCATCTTTGCATCTTGAAATAAACATATCCAATTCTATAATTTGATTCTCTTAGCATGTACATCACCTTCAAATGTAGATTGTAAAGCTAACCAAATTTCATGAGATGTCCTTAGAGTTTTTACCTGACTATATTCATTCTACGAAAGTGCTAACAAGAGTGCTTCTCTGGCAAGTATGTTACAAATGAATAGATCTCTTTATGTTTCAATAAATTCTTCAATTTTGTCTTCTTCAATGATAGTCTTCTCATTATTTGTAGGGTAAAAGCACAATAAGTTGTCACCCTTTTACAAAGGAAGAGGCTAACAACACCAAAACTGAAAAACTTCAAGGGCATAAAATTCACATTTCTATTGAGAATTTGAAGATGATGTAAACTAATGAAATGTGTAAAATAGGATGAATTTTATGCCTATAATTTTTAAAAATTAATTTGAGAAAACAATAATATGTTTTTTTAATTTTTTAGGTCTATTTTTCATATTCAAAAAAATACTACAAATCAGGGAGTTTACTTTCCGTCAGATCATTATAAGTAAAACATTTTTTTTCCCTCCTATTTCAAAATATGTTTTAGATGACATGTATATCTAGTGCAGGAAAAAAGAAAGAAGTTTTTTCGATCTATATTTTACCTGTTATAAGTATTCAAAGTCAAACTTACTTGAAATCAACAATTTTTTTCTCCCGTCACTTTTCCCCTATCAAAACTTTGATAAAAACCAAATAAATTACATATTATTGAAGATAACTCTCTCCTCTAGTGTCACATATGATTTTAATTTTTTTTTGAATTGATTTACCATTTTTCTATGTTTTTTGAATCAATGTCTTCCCAAAGTTTAATATACTTACATGTAGTTTTTAGAAAATTTGTTTAACATTTTGTAGTTGAAACAATATAAAATTTATATGTCCATGTTAGAATAAATTATTAATTTAATTATGTTAATTAAATTAACTTTACTCCCTTCTTAAGATGTCACCTTTTTTGCTTTAGTTGTTTATATTTAAACCTCTCTTGCATTGGTAGTGTTATATTTAAAACACTCATGCACTAGTTGTTTTAAATATAAACTTGCATGCATTAGTCATGTAATAATTAAACTAATTATTACATGCACTTCTTCGTTTTAGGGTTTTCCTTTCAAGGCTTTTGATCTCCTTTATAAGGATGATCTATTATATATTTTATTCATTCATTAATTGAGGATATTTTCTTCTTCATATTTTTGAGTCAAACCCTTGCCCTCTTCTTGTCTCTACTTCCTTGTAACAAGTTTTTATATGCAGGTGATCTTCGGGTTTTGTGGATTTGTATTAGTCAAATCCTACATGGTATTAGAGCCTAATATGCTACTACTTGTTCGCATTTAATGGAATCAAAGATAAGAAAATCATCTGGTTCAGATTAGGGCCTTTTCAGTTATTTTTTATTGAAATTAGGGGATCTCTAAATTTTGGTGAACTTTGATCTCAAACGGACCTCATCGTTGAGCTCGCAGCACCCAAAAACCCCTATTTCAATATAAAGTACATCTAATTTGGACAACTTTGCATTTTGGGGCATTTTTTAGTACCAGACAACCTAACACGCTTCCTTATGTGGAATTTGTATGGACTGACATGCTTCTTGAGGTAGAATTCTTTGTTTAGCCTGCAAATCGAGATAAAAATTTACTACTCGGTATGCAAAACATGATGAAAAATTTTGGCACACAAATTGAGGCAAAAATTCATAGATCCTGCCATGTATTCCGAGGCACGCATGCAATTTTGCAAAAAAAAAAAATTTCTTTTTTTTTTCCAATGACAGTCATTTGGCTGTCGAATTTAAGCCAGGCAAATGCAGTTTTAGCCCCTGGTCATATGGTGACCAAGGGCCCAAAATTTTAGCCCCAGGGGCCTTGTATGGTGCGACGGCCATTTGGCCGTCAATTTTAAGCTTGTGAATTGCTGATGTCAGCACATCTAGACACCATTTTGGGCCTTCCAAAGCACTTGATGGTTTTTTGCTCATAACTTGAGCATACGGTGTTGAAATCAGGCAAACGAGATATCGTCGAAAAGCTATATCCGAGCTCTTTCCAAATCTAGAGGTTTGCATTTTTTATTTTTCTTTCTTGATTGTTTTTTTTCCTATCAAAGCCAGATGTTCTATTTTGCACTATGGGAGCTCTATTTTGCACATGTGGACTCTATTTTGGGAAAATGATATATTGCTGGAAAACTTGTTTAGAGAGCTTTCCATTGTTGTAAGTAATTTTTCTAGATTCTGATCTAGGTATATTTTATTCAATTTTTTGCATTTCTGCACTCTGGTAGATATCTTGGATGTTACAGGTCCTAGAATCTCTTCCCTTTAGGGGATGTCTCTTCTTAGGTTGTTATTTTGTTTCAGCAGCCTTCACTCTTCTTTGAGCAGTGTATACTTCACTTTTTTAGCATTCTTTTATGCACATGCACTGAGATAAAGTGTCATTCTATTGCATGCTTGGAATCTTGAACAAGTTGTGCTATTTGTACTTGCACTCCATTATAAAGTGCCATGGGGGGTTTGATGTTTTCCCTTGTTTGCCATCTACCTTTCTCAAGTGAGTGTTCCTTCCACAACATTAGCCTTAGGGTATCTTTATTTGTGTTTTTAATTTCACTGTACCTTCGATGTTCCTAGTTCTTCATGATGCATTTATTATTGGCACTATTTTTAGTGTACTTGTCACCTCTCCCTTGTCAACATTATGGGGGGGGGTTTTACTGATCATTCTTTTGCTTCCTTGGTTTGATAGTGTGAGCTATGTATTTAGTACTTGTTCCTGTGTACTAGGCAGATGTAGTGGCTGGGTACCTATGCATTTCGGTGAGATGGATCATTTACCATATAGACACTCTTTCTTTCCTATTTTTAGAGGTACTCTTCCATCTTTGATTATCAGCTCTCCAGGCTTTGGTGTTTTATACCATCTGTATCTTTGAGTTCAGTTGTTTGCCTCTATTTGCCTCTTGATTTGAGTAGTGTCATTTGAGGGCATTCATACAGATTACAGTCTTCTCTACTTGGTCATGCTCTATTTCAGTGGAGGATCTTCAGATCAATAGTTACTTCTTGACAGAGTTTGCATCTTCTTGCTTCAGTGATGTTCTACATGTTCATTCTTGTTCCTATTTTCTGGAACATTCCTAGTTTTGGAGGCTTTTTCATTCCTTCAAATTAGTCTTTGTCTCTTTTTGGAGTAGATTTTTTACTATATGGTTTTCTCTATTTTTCTATTTTATAGAGACTCTCTTTTGTGTTGGGTACCTGAACAGGCCTTTTGTTGCCGAGACCCATTTTTTTAGCACTATAGTTTCCTTTTCTTTCTTCTTGCATTGTTTGTAGCTACATTGTTGCTCATCTTAAGGGGGGGGGAGTGTTAGAGTAAAGTATTAATTTAATTGTGTTAATTAAGTTAACTTTACTCCCTTCTTAAGATGTCATCTTTTTTGCTTTAGTTTTTTATATTTAAACCTCTCTTGCATTGGTAGTGTTATATTTAAAACACTCATGCAAGTTAGTTGTTTTAAATATAAACTTGCATGCATTAGTCATGTAATAATTAAACTAATTATTACATGCACTTCTGATTTTTAGGGTTTGCCTTTCAAGGCTTTCGATCTCCTTTATAAGGATGATCCATTGTATATTTTATTCATTCATTAATTGAGGATATTTTCTTCTTCATATTTTTGAGTCAAACCCTTGCCCTTTTCTTGTCTCTACTTCCTTGTAACAGGTTTTTGTATGCAGGTGATCTTTGGATTTTGTGGATTTGTATTGCTCAAATCCTACAGTCCAGAATCATACTTCTGAGATCTAGAAAAGGGTACTTTTAGTTTTTTAACATTTTATATTTTGATCAGAGAAAGGAACAACAGAAGTGCAAAATTTTGGTTTTTTTGTGTTTTTGGAGGTTTGGCTGCCAACATGGCATGCCACCTAGGTAGACTCGGCCGAGTCCGACTGGGCCAAGTCTGACTGGGCTGAGTCCCCCTAGGGGTCGGCCCCACACAAACAACCAAATAGTGTGCAAATGACGGGCTTGGGATGTTTTTGATATTAAAAATATCATTTAGACTCGGTCGAGTCCTACTCGACTGAGTACCACTCGGCCCAGTCTATTGGGCCACCTAGATGCCATTTGGTACTGTGTGGCACCTACATGTACTTGGCCTAGTTACACTTGGTCAAGTCTAACTGGGCTGAGTGATTTGAGTTAGCTTGAAAGGTGACACTCAATTGTGCTTTTACCCTGTAATCAACCAATATCCTAGTCCTAGATATAGAAAATGTGTATTCATCTTTTCTTTCTAGTTGTCATAGTTTACTCCATCAAATTTAGGGCTTTCTTTCTTGAAACAAGTCACCATAGATCTCCTTAAGTTGTTAAACTTTTCCTTCAAGGACCTGATGCTCTGATACCAATTGTTATAAAGTAAATTCCACCAAGATAATTGAGAGGGGGGGTGAATCAGTTATCAGATAAATACAAATTTTATCACCATTAACAGATTTCAACCATGTAATCAATGTAAGCAACAACCATACAAAGATAAACATACACAATGACACAATAACACAACATATGTTAACTAGGGAACCTCTTGATCAAAGAGTAAACCCCGGTGGGAATGATGCCCACAAAAGATGTACTAATATGAAAATTCCTTGTGAGAGGATGGAATTTGTTAGGAGTCTTATGAAATACATTCAGTACATATGAGTCCCTATTAGGAAACTTTGAATCCTTGTTGAAAGATTTTAACCCGGTTAAGAGTTATGGAAGACAAAAGAACCCACTGTCCAAACAACTTCAAGAGAAAGATCATTGAACACACTATCCAATTGATCTCTGTATTACTCAATAGAATAATACCAAATAGTCACTGATCTCAACAACTTATCTTTTCTCCTCTGACTGTGCCAAATCGCACGAACTGCTTCACCAGAGCTCAATACCAGATCTCTGCAATTCACATATCCTCTTACAATTCTTTCTTTTTCACATATTACACATTCATATTATAATTAAGAAAATAATCCTTCTTGTATACCACATTCAAGTAATTTCAAATGAGTTGGCATACAAGGCTTAACCAATTACAAAATATAAACCTTTACACGTTACATAATATTTTCACAATTACATAAAATTGTCGGCTTCTTAATAGAATAAATCTTCACACATGCAACCTTTGACCATGTTGTCTCATCTAGGTCACCACCAAAGAGTCTTCATCAACTATACAACTTCCCATGCCTAGATTCTATCCCGATTAGGAGATATCATCCAGATACCGTAAACCGCTTCTCAGGAACTCTGTCTAAATACTGCTTCCACTAAATTACACATAACTATCATGAATAATTGAATTTTTGTATGCACTTTTGAACATGATATCAGGACACAATATAGAGTAAGTCCTCAACTCTACATAGCTTGATCTGCAATACTCCACGTGCGCTAATTCAAACACTGTCTGCGTCTCTATTAATCTCTAGTAGATCACTGCGTTGACATCAATGACAATCACAGTCATGAATGCAACTACAACTACTACAGAATGGTTCTGAATACTCCCTCGTAGGATATATTCAGCATTCATTCCTAACAGTAAGGTATGCAATTTTTTAGTGCTATATCAAAACACAAATTAACTAAAGTTGTATCTTTGGAAACTTCTCATGATGTTTGGAAAAAGTTAAAAAGTTCATATGAAGGAAATGATATAGTTAGACAATCTAAGTTGTAGAATGAGAAAACTAAGTATGGAAGCTTGTAGATAGAAGAGGGTGACAACATAACATGTTTCTTGTAGAAGATAGATGATGTGGTGAACGATATCATAAATATTGGTTGTAATCTAGAAGAAAATGATGTAGTACACAAGGTACCTAGGATCCTCGCCAAGCCTTATAGTTCTAAAGTTTATACTATAGAGGAATCTTAGAATTTGAATGAATATACCAAAGAAAAAATGTATTGATTTTTACTTTCTTTTGAAATGAGATAATTTGGCACTACTAACACAAGGATAAAATTGAATTTAAGGCCACTAAACTAGTAAAGGATGAAGATTTAGAAGAAGAATATTTTGATGAAATTGAGGAAAAATTTGTGAGAAGAATGAAGAAAGGAGTGAGTAAATACAGAGGTACGTGACACTTCAATTGTTCCGGTTGTGGAAAGATAGATCTTTATCCTTCTAGATGTCTTGATAGAATTGAAAATCAAATGAATAAAGAAAGAAAAGGAAAGTTCAATAAGAAAGCTTATTAAATGTTAGAGAAGATACTAGTATTTATGATGAGAATCTAATTATGACAAAGATGATAAATTATTTTTCTTAGTTGTTAAAGAAGAATCTTGTTCTACTAACCCTGGAAAAATTGTTAAAAAGAAATCTCCAAAAGTTGATACTAAAACTGCAAATATTGTGTCTTCTAGTTTTCATGTTAGAAGAGATAGATATGATTGGATTATTGATAGAGAATGTTCTAATCACATGATTAGTGACAAAATTAAGTTTGTAAAAGTAGAAAATTATGATGGGGGTGTTATTAGATTTGGAGCTGACCAAATTGCCAAGATAGTTGGAATAGGCTCTATAAGTTCTGTCGAAAAGTATAACACTAATAATTTACCATGTTAAGGGCTTGAATCATAATATTTTGAGTGTTGGAAAGATGTGTTGAAATGGTTATAATATTATTTTTTAGGATGATGTCATTGATATAAAAAAAAAAAAAGATCTTGAACTATAATTGTTGTTAAAAAGAAGATGGGTGGAAAAAAATTTATCAGTTGAAGATAGATACAGGTTATTGGTTGATGTCTCAAATCAATGAGAGTTGGCTATTGCATTAGAGGATGTGCCACATAAATTTTGACAATTTGGTAAAGATAAGTTCAATGTACACTATAAGAGTCTAAAAAAACTCACAAGACCCATTAACAATGTTTGCAAAGAATGTCAAGTTGGAAAATAGACAAGGAGGAATTTGAAGGCTAGAAAACAATTTACTACCAAACTATTAGAATTGGTGCACACTGACCTATGTAGACCAACTAGAAAATAAGTCAATAAGGTGAAAGGTGTTCTATGCTCTTTATTAATGATTGCTCTATAATTATAGGGGTTACTTTCTTAAGAGAAAAATCTGAAGCTTTAGATAACTTGAAACATAGCAAGATAACTTGCGCAAAAAGAGGAATGTAATATTTACTTCAATTTGGAATTACATTCTCCAAAGTTTATTGTACCATCTTAAAATGTATGCAATTCATTTTGAGACCTTTCATCCCTCCTTAGCGTGCTTTTAATCTTTCACATCTTATGGCATGGTCCTTTAGGTGCTATTTTATCACCTTTTTGGCCATATCTTCTAGTGGTTTCATCATTCCTTGATTCTTTTTGCACCTTCTCTGAAGCCTCTAGGACCCCTCTTTGGGACCCCCCTTGGAAATAGGTCAACTTGGTGGACCTATTATGGAATAGGTTGACCAATTTGATCTATCCTAGGAAGAGGTTGACCCAAGTCAACTTCTTCCTTGAGGAAATTTTATTGTGGGGCACGAAGTGCTTCGGGTTCGCTGATTGATTTCTTTTGTTCCCAGGTCGACCTCCTTTGTTTTCAATCCAAAAAACTAGTATATAAGGAGGCTTGGGAATTTTATTTTCATCATCATCAAGCTACATCATCATTCTAAAAGAAATCAAGAATAAGAATACACGGGTTCATGAGATTTCAAGAAAGCATCTTCAAGCATTCATCAAATTCAAGCATTTCCTTCTTGCATCAAGCTTCTTCCTTCAAGGTGGTAATGGAGTTTGGTTTCTAAGGAGGAGATCCATTATTCCAAATCATTCAAGTTCTTCCATCCTTCATCATGGAATGTCACATACATTACTATACATGAGGTTTTGACTTCTTTGATTTCCTTTTGGTTTCTTTGGGTTAAGGTTATTACATTTGCATACTTGATCACATATCAAATTCAATTGCATCTACAAAGGTAGTTGTATCTTTCATTTGATATTTTCAATCCTACTACATGTTAGCATTTACTTTATTATTACATTTACATCTCGATTTCAAGGTTGATTCCTTAATCTAGGGCTTGACCAAGGCAAGCCCTTATCCACCCAAACCCCAAAACAAGATTTTATATGTACTACAGGAGTAAGATATCCTAGAATTAGAACCACATATCTAGAAACTACTTGTCGAGAAATTTATGAAGAAGTTGGGTTGACTTTTCTATAGTGTCTCGGGAACATGGTGATTTCATGGAAAAGTGTCTAGAACATGTTGCACCAGGTCGACCTATTCCTAGATGTCTAAAAAAACCATCATTTTCTAGGTTTTCTATTGTGATCACGAATCCGCAATCATAAGTTCTTTCATAGGTTCAGAACTATAGTTTTTAGAGAAAAAATGTATATTCCTCTACACATTTCAAGATGAGTATTCTATCACTCATTTCATTTCTTAGTCTAGACCTATTTTCATATCTTAATTAGGTTGATTGCATACACTTAGCATCTAGATCTATCTTACTTTTCTCATTAAATCAATTGGTTCAATTTCACATTTACATTTACACATCTTTTATCAAATCCTACATTACATGAAAAAGGACTTTCTTGCATACTTCCTTGATATAAATTGGGTTTATCATTGACATCCCTTCATCTTCTTGGGTTTTTCTAATCTAACTTGGGTTATATTGAGAGTTATATTTGCAAGCCCCTCTTTCTCTTGTATTTTGAATGTTGGGTTTTGCTAATCTAACTTGGGTTATATTGAGAGTTATATTTGGAAGCCCCTCTTTCTCTTGTATTTCGAATGTTGGGTTTTACTAATCTAACTTGGGTTATATTGAGAGTTATATTTGGAAGCCCCTCTTTCTCTTGTATTTCGAATGTTTGGTATTGGAATATTTAATTAATGAACTCATCTCACATAGTTTATATTGTTAGATTCATTAGTACTATCCATTTCACTACATAAAGATTTTGGTGAACTCAACATCCTACATCTTCCTTCTGATCTTGGTGCATTATCTTGTGTGTTAACCAAGTCACTAAACTTCTTACAACAATGGTATTTGCTAAACTATTATGGTGCATAATACTCTTTATGGTAACTCTTATGCTTGCATCTCTTTATCATGCCTATCATGTTTATGCAAGTTTCTTTCATTTCATGAAGTTCATGTCTTTACATGATTTTCTTACATAATTGTATCATCTTAAAATGGAAGCACTTCCATGTTAAGAGCATTTAGCCCTCCGAGTAAGTGGTTTAGGGTCATGATTGGCATCTTTGCATTCTCCCTTGTTTTCCACTTCTTCTCTGCACACTTGATTTTTGCATTCTAGGTGAAATTAGGGTTAAGGTCTTAAGGACTTTCCTAATTTTCCTCTTTCCATGGCTCTATTTTCTAGGTAGGATTCAAAAATGAGACCTCCTAGTCCATCATCACATCATTCTGAGGATTTTCTGTCTGTTCCTGACACTAGGTCTTGTTCAGACATCAATTTCTAAGTTTCTAGCATCTCTGGGATCTCTGTTGCAGAACTTAACAAAGTTAGGGTCTGAGGTCAAAGTCAACCTTGACCCTGACTAGGTCAGGGTCGACCTCGACCTCGACCTCTTCTTTCCAAGATTTCAAAGTTTCATTTTTCAATAATTTATCTTTTGGGATAATTATTTCCCACTTCCGAGTCGGCTGTTTCGAGCTCTGAAACAGTAAATCCTTTAATGGTATTTAATCAAGGTATATTTTCTAAAGGTGAGGACCTAATTGAGATTTAATTCTTCAAGGTGGCCCATCTAGAGGAGTGTGCCCTAGATCACTATAAAAGGAGGCCTTCCTCTCTCATTTTCACATCAAGTTTTCATGCTCAAGCTCTCAAGCTCTCAAGGTGATCAAGCAAGCATTCATTCAAGCATTCAAGTCTTCTTCTTCATCCAAGTTTTCCATTGAAGATCAAGGATTTAAAGCATTCAATCTATTGAAGGGATTTAGCTCAAGCATTCAAGATCTATCATTCAAACCCTAGATCTAGCCACCATGGTGGTGTGATCTTCCTTCAAAGATACTTTGTTCATCTTCAAGATCCATATCATTGTTTCCTCAAGGTGGATTTCAAGCATACAATCATGGAGGTTTGATAATGTTATGTTCAAGCTTTCATATCAATATATTTAATTACATTCCAAGTACATTAGCATATCTATTGAATTGCATAGCTTCATTGTTAGACATTTCTACTACTTGCTAGCATTCTTCTATTTCAATTTCAATATTAAGGTTGATTCCAAACCGGGGTTTGACCAAGGCAAACCTCCCCAAACAAACAACAAAACTATTTTTCTTGTAGGCACAGGTGTGGAATCTCATATCTAAGAGTGAATTCAGATACCCTTTTCGGCAATCTTTCAGGATCTACGAACAGAATCAGAATCAGACTTCAAATAAATAATGTGGTCTTTGACCTTTTAAAAGGTCAAAGTTGACCTGTGTGAATTTGGAGAAAAGATTTTTGGGTTTTGTCTACCTCAACATTTCCAGTCCAAAACAAGTGACAGATTCTTCAGAAAGTTCATACAGAAGCCAGAATTCAGCATTTTCCAAATATGCCCTAATTCAAGGTTAGTATTTGCACTTCAATTATTTTAGATTTTAAGCTTAATCCAACTATAGGGAAGTATAGGGTTTCTCTCTCTTTTTCATATTCTTCATAGATTGATTCAATTGTTTATTAACCTCTTGGTTGATCAAATTGGATCTCTCCTTTGGGAATTTGGATTTAGGAGTGAATCTTACATTTTCCCCACACACATACACAAATAGTGGTGATTCCAAATTACAACTATTCATTTTGGTGAACCCGACTAGCTTACTCTCTTTCTTTCTGGTGTTAGATTTACATTTTGCTCTTGCATCTATACTTAAAAAATTCTAAAAAATCTATATAGTGAATAAAATACAAAAACATAGTTCTTGCATGTTTATTTATCATGAAGCTTGTTAAGATGTTTTGGTGCATAATTATGTTTGTTATTACTCTTATTCTAGCATCTATTTATAATGCATATGATGTTTATGAGGGTATTATTCATTTCATAACATTGATGACCCTTCACTTTGCTCTTGCTTATGCTTTTGTGAAGTTGACGGATACTAGTCTACCTACATTTAAAACTTTTCTTAGGGATTTATGTGGTATCCTTATTCATCTTTTGGATTATGTGAAGAATTTGGTAAATGATACTCCATCTCCTAATCTTCCTAATATTCATATTCTGATACCTGATTCTCCATCTGTTAATCCTTGCTCTTCTCATACTTATGATGGGATTCAAGCTATAGTGCAGGATGCGGATGTGCAAGATTTCTTTGATTTACCTCCTCCTCTTGTTCAGGATGATATTCACAGATAGGATAAAGAAACTTCTTCCAAACCTATTATCCCACCTTATATGACCTTTACTCATGAACATGATAAACAATCACCTCCTGTAGAAGCTTTGCATGATATGTACACTACTGGATATAATATGGTGAATAAACAAGGCTATAAAGGTTTAGGGTTAGGAGTTAATGAACATGGTATTAAATTTCCCATTAATTTCCCTCCTAAGCTGGATATGTGTGGTGTTCTAACTTCTAAATCTCAAGTCAAGTTAAGTGGTGTGGATCTTCGTCCTCCCCTTAACATTCATCTCTCTACATCTCTAATGGATAATCCTAACACTCGTCAAGAAAATGCTAAAATAGTATATGTGGAGAAAGTGAATTCTAAGAAGGAAAGATTTAGACCTATACCTATTAATGCTTTGTATAAATTTAAAAGTCTTTTCCACTATCGTAATACTCATTTTCTTGTCGATTGTAACAAATTCAAATTATATGTTAGGGATAGGGCTGCGAGCAGTATTATACCTTTTTCTCACGTCATCTTACAACTTCTTCATAATTTTGATATAGGGGATTCCCCTCCATTAGAGCTGGAGTAAATGTTTCTATCCTCTTGTCTCATGACTAGGGGGCAAGAGGCATAATTTTATCCAGTCTTTTAGGATCCATTAGGTCTTTTTATTAAGATTTAATTGGTATTCTTTATGTTTCCTTCTTCCATAGTCTTGCATGATTTTTTTATCCATTCCTAGGAATTATATTTTCTTCTTAGGAAATCTTTTCTAGGACATGTGTTTTGTAAAAATATCCCTTGTCTTTCATCCCTCGGGGGGGAAAGGTTATTCCTTCTCTTTTTCTAAGGGAACTTCTTTCCTTAGCTTAGTGGTATTTGTTTATATTGCAATATTATTTCATCATATTGATAGATGTTTTGACTATGGATAACCTTCTTACATGAGAAGTTGTTGTCCTAGGTCGTCACTTCTTCTCTATGTTGAAAATTATGTTCTTTATAAACTCTCACCCTTGCTTTAGTGTTAGAGTTGTTTCTCTCATTCCAAAGATTCCTCTTGCTCTTCTTCACCGGGGGCTTGATGATTGAATCTTTGTTCCTGCCTTTTGAAAGATGATATCTTATCTAAATGTACCCTTCTTTGATGGAGGTCTTGGTGATAAGATCTTTTTCATTGAGAGTCCTTTTCCATAAGTGACATATCCTTCTCATGATTATTTATACTCTTGGACGTAGGGGTCAATATCTCTCGCTAAGGATATACTATACATTGTTGTAAGTAGGATATCTCCTTGCTTTGTAAAGTAGGTATCCTCTTCCATCTTTGTTCCTACACTTGGGGGGAAAAGATGCCTTATCCTTCTTTTCTATCTTCAAACATTCAAACATGGAGTCACAAATACGGGTTGTGAGTTTCGTAGAAGTACTTTAGCCTTGGAGGCTTGGTATGTTTTTATATCTTATTCAAATCTATGCATTGTTATTTCATCCGGTATTCTCTTCTTTTCTAGGGATTCACCTCTTTCCTTGGTTAAGCTGTATCTATCTATTATGTGATATCCAATCATACATGAAAATTATGGTTTGCATTTGCGGACCTATGTACTTTACGGAAACCTTCTTTGTTGTTTGACATTGGGTTTCCATGGTTGATTGTTTTTGCCATATTAAGGAGGGGGGCATATGCAGGGCCTCCCTTGTACTATAGTTTTTTATTTTTACATGCTAAATCTTGGAAGGTAATGCACAGAAGTTTCTAAATCTTGAAAAGACACGCATCCATATGCTAAATCTTCTAAAGGTAACACACATAAGTTGCTAAATCTTGAGGAGACACGCATTTTTCAAATTTTTCAATATGCTAAATCTTCTAAAGGTAACGCACATAAGTTGCTAAATCCTGAAGGGACACCCATTTCCAAATTTTAAATATGCTAAATCTTGGAAGGTAACACACATAAGTTGTTAAATCCTGAAAAGACATGCACCTATATGCTAAATCTTCCGAAGGTAATACACATAAGTTGCTAAATCCTAAGAAGACACACATTTCATATTCATAGTGATATGAGAATGTGGATCTATGGATATTCTAGAAGCTGTCAGAAGATGCATTACAATTGCAAGCACAGTTTATGGATGAACTTGTTGGGCTCTCCCTCCAGGGTGATTCACGGTAAGGTGGGCATCTTACCGGGTGAGGTAATCACTTTCTCTTTTCTCTCTTTTTTCTTTCATGCCAGTAGGACTAGATCATGAAGCTATGTTGTCTATAGTGTTGCTCTTGTCTTTCTTATGTAATCATTTATGCTTTTATGATAGCTTTCCAAATATGATATTTGTATGAGAAATATTTCTTACCAAGGTTTCTTATGCTAATTGATTTGGGTTGTTTAGTACTAACCCTTGTTCTTTTGTATAATCTCATGTATGTATGTTGAGTTAGAATCCTTGGTCTAGAGGCTTGTGTCTTTAGCTAAGTGTTATTTTATCTCATTTTGAATCCACTGGGATCTTTTCTCTCTTCTCCTTTACCAAGAGTTTGCATTGAATCCATACTCTTGCTAAAGTGGGGGCTTAATGTATCATCTTAAAATGGAAGCACTTCCATGTTAAGAGATTTTATCCCTCTGAGTAAGTGGTTTAAGGTCATGATTGGTATCTTTGCATTCTCCCTTGTTTTCCACTTCTTCTCTGCACTTGATTTCTACATTCTAGGTGAAATTAGGGTTAAGGTCTTAAGGACTTTCTTGATTTTCCTCTTTCCATGGCTCTATTTTCTAGGTAGGATTTAGAAATGAGACCTCCTAGTCCATCATCATATCATTCTGAGGATTTTCTATCTGTTCCTGACACTGGGTCTTGTTCAAACATCAATTTCTAAGTTTCTAGCATCTCTGGGATCTCTGTTGCAGAACCTGACAAAGTTAGGGTCTGAGGTCAAAGTGGACCTCGACCCTGACTAGGTTAGGGTTGTATGCACCCTAAAATGGTCACCTAGACTTTGGGCCCCCATTCAACAATTTATCAAATCCCTGAATCAATATTTTCAAAAATCAGCATTTTATCAATTATATCAATTTCTTTGATCAAATCCTATTTTATCATTTTCGATTATTCTTTGGGCTAACCATTTTATCCTAAGTATTTATTTATTTAAAAGGAATATTTCCTCCCCTTTTAATAAATAAAAAGCCCCACTTTTCCTCTTATCCTAAGTTGCACAAATAAAGAATTATCCTTATTTTATAAAAAGGGAAAAAGCACTTTTTGTCTCATATGGACACAAAAGTCAACTCTTATTTTATCATTGGAGGATATTTGTGCACATGGATTGCTCCTCTTTGATGCTCCACCATCGATTAAATATTTTGCCTCTTAATTTCCATGGTCCATTCCTTTTCATTTCCTATAAAAGAAGAGCTCTCTTCTCATTTGCATGGCCATCTCTTTTATGCTAATGTTATGCTACAGGTTTTCTAGGTCATTTGGAGCTCTTTGAAGACATTCTTGCATTCAAGCTTTGAAGACATTGTTGTTGCATTTCATTTAGCTTGCTTTCTTACTTTCATAGTTGCATAATCATGGCATTCTTAGTATAGACTTTCTTTATGCTATAGATTAATCTCACATAATTTAATTAGGAGGGATTGTAAGACTTGTACTTTCCTTTCATAGCCTAGTTTGCACTTTCATTTTCATAGCATAGCTTGTACTTTCATTTCCATAGTTTAGCTTGAATCTCTCATTTTTAATTTGCATATTTGCATCTTCATTCTTAGAATACTTGCATTGTATCTCATTTGATTCTTGGAGATATTGGCACTCTTGCCCTTGTCTTCATTTGTATCTATTATTGTGTGGTTGACTAGCAAGGTCATTAGCTTAATAGCTCTAGCTGAGAGCAAATTTTAAATCTTGCAACTCCATACATAAAGAGCTATGGATCAATTTTTTAGACCTCATTCTTGAGTGTTCTTGATTGTAAGGATTCATAGAAGTGCACTACTTTTGTGTGTACATTTCTGGCACCCACTGTGGGGCAAGACAACTTTGTTTTGTCCTTATTTTCTTGCATTTTTGTTGCAGGTTTCGGCTATTTTTATTTTTTTGTCATTTTCGTACGTTCTTGCGCGGGTTTGTGATTTCTCGCATGCGGTTCTGTACTTTCTCACGCAGGCTTGTGCATTCTCACGCGTGATTTGGTACTATCTCATACAAAATTATGTGATAGATAGAGACTAGAATTCTAGATTTGTCAGTTTTGTTTGCTATTTTCAGTTTTCCTAAATGTTTAAAAATTTCAGTGTATCTGTAAAAAATTTTGAGAATTTTTTGCAAATGGTATCAAAAATTGAAGTGTGATATATCGTTGGAAAGGTCTTTCCGAGACTAATCCAACCATGCTAGTTTCATTCCCATATTCTACCATTTGATTAGCTATTTTACTTGTAGATTATCTAATTTTTTATGTGCTAACCATTGTGGGGCTAACAAGTTGTGCTTGTAGGTGCTCTCATTTCTTGAAATATTTTGCCAAAAGAACGCATGTCAAAGCTTCAAATGCACAAAGGATACTAACGGTTTTTGTAGGGCTGCCCAAAGCATAAAAACAAACAAAAAATGTGCTTGTTATTTATTTCATTTCAAGTGTGGCAATTACTAGTTGTTTTATTTCGTAGGAACATAATATCTTGTTGTAGGAATTCTTGGATGGTAGGAGAAGTATGCTCTTCACCCTTGTGGTGAACCAAAAAATCTTGACCCATCTTTGGATTTTGAAAGCAAGAGGGTAATTGAACATTTTCTTGGTGTGTTTGGGAGAAAACTTTGAGATAGGAGAGTATGCTCTTCACCCTTGTGGTGAAACAAAAACCTTGAACCTCATAAGTTGATCCACTTTTTGTTTAGATCTTTTAGAATCCTTTAGCGGGCCTGCTCTTGAGCAATCAAGAGGAATGACCCAAGTGGGGACAAGCTTATTGCTGGCTATTCCGATCCACTATAAACTCAAGGCTATCAAGGACACAAAACCTTGGTAGACGTAGTGCTTGTCTTCGCTTGATGTGAGTACTTGTGGGATTGTGACCATGAGGAAAATATTGAGCAAGAATGCTTAAGGTACTCTTGAGGCCGCGAGGTTCGTTACTTGCCGCAAGGTAAGGAGTCCCTTTGGGGAGCAAGAGGGGTACTACAAATGGAAGCCCTTACTAAGAACCATAGATAGAGGCCACCCTATTTTGCCACTTAGCTTCTTGGTACAAGGATTGATCCAAGTGGAATAACTTGGATCACCTCAAGATACTCACCAGATGTGTTCCTTTGGTTGTGGCATTGACACTTCCGTGACAAAGCCAACATCTATTATGGGTAACCACTTTGTGTGAGGTGAGGGGACATCAAGTTGTGGGCCAAGTTGATAAGTAATGAGCCTTGACTTTCTAGGTTAGATGTTGCTTGAAGTATCTTCGATTGTGTAATACCAGTGTTAAGGTTCTTGAACATTCAAACAATCGGTAGTATTCATAGGGTGTTTTCTATTTTGATATCACAAGTGTTTTTCTTGGCAAGGTTGCTTTTTCCCTTGTTTCAAGTGTTTTAAGACATGTTTGATCCCTTACTGTTTGCAAACCTGTCAAATTTCTGCTGATATTATGATTGAGATCGAAAACATCAACCCTCAGACTGAAAATTTTAATCAAACAGACCTAAAAATGCACATTTCACACAATTTTGGTCAAGTGTCATACAAACTAGCAACAGTATCACCTGGTTAGCCTAGAAAGTGTCACCTGAGAATTTTCTGCTGTATACTTGGTTTCAGTTGTTTCACAGTTGCTTTTAGTTGGCTAGGTCTTTAGGAAGCTAACTTATCTTGCCGCTGGAAGCCTGTCTTTACTCTGAATTTCTATTTTTAGCCCTCTAGGGGTAGTGTCATTTGATTTACCAAGTCACCTCGGGAAGAATTGTCAAATTAGAAGATTATTCCTGTTGAGAAAGTACATCTCTAGAGTTGTTAGTAACATTCTTAGAGAATTTTAGTACTCTTTTTGTCCAAAACATTTCCATTCAAATTCAATTTTAATTATACAATTTGGCTAAGTCCATCCTCCTAGTTCAAATGTGTAAGGATATTGATCCTTTTATTTAAGCACCTCTTTGACAGTGTTGGTAACGCCTTTTGTAATTTCTATCTTACCATCTCTTTTTTTTTGGACATTAGAGAACTTTGATTATCCTAGTTTGGTGTTGACACTTTGAGAGGTCACCTTATCATCAAGGATATTTTCCTTTCATGTTAGTTACAACAAGGTACCAAGTGAATCAAGGGAAATGACCCCTGATTGCCTTTAATCAGTTACCCTTAGTTAAGACTCGTCAACAGTGAAAGGGAAAAGAGCCCATTTTTTATCAATCTCCTAAAAGTGAGTCTGAGGTTTATTTTGACCCAAAGAGTAATCCTAGTGAATTGAGTACATCTGTAGCACATTTTTCATCAAATATGGATATGAGCTATACCTTGAACAAACAACAAAAGAAATAATAGATCAATCACTTGGTGACATTTTTCAGAGGCATAGGAGAAACTTGTCATTTGAAGATGGCAATCAGCCTGACTCACCTCCTGTTAATTCAAGATATCTAGATGCTCATCAACAAGCCGAAAGACATTATGCAAAATCTCATCAAGATGCAAGGTCACAACATGAGGACCAAAACAATGCATCTAGTGAAGCTCATGTCAACGCAACACATGCCAATGATTGGTACAAACATTCAAGACCAAGTTCCCCGCTAAACACAACTTCAAGATATACAAGTGGGAGACTAAAAAGAATTGAGCAGGAAAAGAAAGTTGCAAAAGAAGAATGAGCTACAAAAGAAGAAAAACTTAGGCTCCTAGAAGAGGAACAATGAGCCTTGTTGGACATAGAGAGAAAAGCATTCCAAGAGGAACAAGATAGGATATTGGCCCAACAACTCAACAATCAATTCAACAATAGGGGTACCAACAGTGGAACCAACTCTCCACCATCAACTCCCTCAGCAACTCCAAGAAGTGGAAGGAGGTCAAGGACCCCTTCAAGATCACCTAGTCCTAGAGGAAGAAGGACTTCTCAACATGCACATTATAGGAGACATACACCTCCTAGACTATCAAGAGATCCCTCCCAACGAGCACATCATGACTCTCAACATGGAGGAAGTAGTGCCAACTTTGATACTCATGATTTTATGAGAATGCAACAAGAACCACTATTTCAACAATATGTGGAAAAATATGTTGAGCAAAATAAGGATGAATTCTTGGAGAGCTTGATCAACAAGGGTGCAAGGGTCCCATACAACTTTGATGTGGACAGAAAAATTAAGAAGCAAAACCCTTCAACTGATGAGGTGATTAAATAGATGCAAAATACTATGGAGAAAATGATGGCTCCAAAGAATACCTTCAACTTGGACTCCATATGTCCCAATCCCATTGACAAGAGTGTGGTTATGGTAGATTTTCCTAGAAAGGTTGAAATCCCCACATATGACAAATATGATGGTAGTGGTGACCCCCATGACCATGTATGATAGTTCTATATTATGAGCTTTGAATTTCATCATGACGACTCCTACCTTATGAGGTTATTCCCGAGGAGCCTTAAAGGCCAAGCTATGGAGTGGTTTACTAACCTTACCCCTCCCGTTAAAACATTCAAAGAACTTGTCCAAAGGTTTGTGCAACACTTTGCATATAATCTATCAAGGTCGGTCACCATGCTTGATTTGTGCAAGCTAAAACAAAATCAGGGGGAACCCTTTGTGACATTTTTACAAAGGTGGAGACACTTATGCTCCAAATATTCTAGGACCATCCCCGAGGAAGAAAGGATTGATAAAATTGTGAGCAATCTAGTGCCAGAATTAAGATATGAAGTTAGAAAAATGGTCTTTAATTCTTTTGACACTATGGTAGAAACTGCATGTCGCATCGAGGATGTTCTAAAAGAACAAGGTATTTTGGCCAAACAAAGTAACAACAACAATGGCCCAAACAATAACAACAACAATAAGGATAAGAAGAACTCATATTGGAAAAAAAATAAGCAAGTAGTCAATGACGGAGTTGTTGACTCTCCACAACCTAAGGAACAAGGAGTTCTTAATCTATCTAATGCAATTCAAGCTATGAAGTTACAGACATCCTTAGATCATCGAGAGCACAAGCCCAAGTATCAAGATAAACCTAAGTTAGAAAAGAGGCAATTCACTAAGCTTGGAGACTCTTATGCAGATATTTTTAAGACCTTGATTGCTCATAATTTGGCACAACCTCAGGATCCTACAAAGTTTCGCATACGGGATCCTAAACCTTATTGGTGGAATGAGAAAGCTTACTCTGTATACCACAATGGGATTGGACATGACATTAAAAGTTGTTTCAAACTTAAACATCTTGTTCAAGACCTTATTGAGACTGGGAAATTATAGGTTGATGGGTTGACCACAAATGCAGACCACAAGGCCTTTAACAAGCCCTTGCCTAAGTATGAGAAGGGGGAGACTTCTAAAAACAAGAATGGCAAGGCCACAATCAATTATACATATACAGCTGTGGAAAATGTCATCAATATGCTTGAAGTTGTGGACAATGATGTCAACATGATGAGGGGGAAAGATCCCTATGGTTATGATGTAAACTCACCTCCCATATTTGATGAAGGACCCATTGTTGTGCTTAGGGGTCCTCAATCTCGAAGGTCATCTCAGCCTCTCAATGTTGTTACTAGGAGTTAGTCCCAAGGTCCTGTTGTCATTAAAGGTCCTAATTCTAGCAAATCCAAGAAACCAGTGTCCAAAAGTGTTCCTTCCAAGTCTGCAGTTGGTCCTAATATGAGTTACAACCTTGTTGATCAGTTACAACGAACGCTAGTGCAGATTTCCATTTTTGAGCTCTTAGAATTGTCTCCTAGATACAGGAGTGTCCTTGAGGATGCCTTGCGAGCCGCTAATGTTCCTAATGGCATAAATCTTAATCAATTCTAGAACATGGTCAATCACCTTGCTAGCCATCATTACCTCACATTTTTAGAAGAGGATGATAAAGCATTAAGTCATCTGCACAATTTGGCCCTTCATATCGAGGTCATGATCCACAAAACCCGTGTTAGGTGCGTGTTAATAGATGGGGGTGCTAGGCTTAATATTTTCTTTTTGAGTCTATTGAAAGCTTTGGGATATTATGAGAAAATAATTAACACTAGGAAGAAGATCACAATTAAAGCCTCTGATGAAGTAGAGCGAAGCTCTAACAGATTGGTTGTTCTTCTTACTAGGATCGGTCCTATGGAAAAGGACATTTTGTTCTAGATTGTTGATGCCGAACCTTTAGCATATAATATCTTGTTGGGTAGGCCATGGATTCATGACATGCAAGTGGTGTCATCTACCTACCACCAATGTGTTAAGTTCCCTTACAATGGAGTTGAAGTATGCATACCAGGGGACAACACATTATCTATTAATGCAATTTCAGCTGGCTCTCATGTCCCTTTGAATAGAGAGGCTGATAATTTTGATGTAGCTCTTGAGCAGTGTAAGAATAAGTTTAAGTCCATAGACCTTGGCATGGGAGACTACCAAATGGATTCCTTCACAAAAATCCCAATCTCACCTAGGTCTTATGGAAAACCTTCACCTGAGAGGAAACCTCCATCCTCAGCTATGACCTTGTTTGGAAAGTTTGTAGAGTCCTCAATACCTATTCATGAGGAGAAAGAGGAGGTAGCCATTAGAGATTGGATTTATAGAGAAAAAAAGTATCAACAGAATGAAAATTTTGTGCCATCTCATAAAACCTATGGAAGAGGGTATACTTTGGTTAAAAACATGGGCTACGCAGGTCATGGCCCTCTTAGTCACAGGTTAGATGCCAAGGTTGAACCACTTGACCATGCTATTTTTGGTCATAGGACTAAGTCAACAGTTGGCCTAGGCTTTGATCATGAAAAGAAGACAAGTGTCCCTATCCTAGCTGCGACAGATAGTGACAGTGACTCAAATTATACACCCAATCTTCAAAACCAGCAAGACATGATTGATGATTGGGTGTCTTCCACCAATCTCCTTTGGGGAGATTCAGATGATTCAGGAGCTAAAAATATAGACACCAGAGAAGGTGATACCCTTCACAATCTCAAAGCTTCTACATCAAGACATCCCAAGCCTTCTTGGTGTAAACATCCCAGCAGAGATTCAGAAATAGATTTGCATGAGTTCGAGTGGGACTCTCTTTCAGATGAAACAATTGATTTGGACATGGATGTTGTCCATATCTATAGTATTCAACTTGATGTGACCAATGAGCCTAGTGTAGGACTAGAGGATTGGACTCCTCTAATTGCCTTAGTGGACGATGCTTTGTTTGGTAGGACGAGTCCTAATTCAGGTATCTTAGAAGAATACTTGACAGATCCTAAATGTACGATCACCAGAGATAACACCTTTCATATCAATAACATTGAACCCTCCATTAATCTACCCCTTGTTCACTTCGACCTCATTGACTGGTCTCAGCGCTATCAAGAGCCTCAACTCCTAACCTTCCAAAATGACTATGAGATAGCATGCTACTTTAATGCCCTTGAGCCTATAGTCTCTTCCACCAGTGAACCTACTTCAAGTATGACGGAGCCAGATATTAAGTACCTTAGTCAAAAAATAAAAGAAATGAAACAAAAGAAAAATGGTTCTGATGGCGAAAACCACTTTGTGGCAGTGTTAGAACCCAAAATAGTAAAAATAAAAGACATATCCGAAGGTGAAAACCTCTTTGAGGCACCTAAGGATGGGGTACTTAATAACCTGCTGAGTTATTTCCAAGACAGGTCATTAGTTCTTATTGAGCCTACACAACTAGTAAATTTGAATACAAAAGAGGCTCCACAAGTGATACATCTAGCTCAGTCTCTGTCAGTGCAAGAAAAAGAGGCATACACAAAGTTCTTACAAAAGAAGAAAATCAATTTTTCTTGAACATATTCAGACATGCCAGGGCTTGACACTAATCTCATTATGCATCACTTATCTATAGCTCTAGGAATTAAACCAGTAAAACAGAAGTTGAGGAAAATGCATCCTCACATAGATCTCCTTGTTAAGGCTGAATTAGAAAAGCTCTTAGGAGCAAGATTTATTAGAGCTAACGACTATGCTGAGTGGATCTCAAATATTGTTCCAGTTTCAAAACATGATGGGTCCATTTGTGTATGCATGGACTTTAGAGATCTTAACAAAGCTTGCCCAAAGGATGACTTTCCACTCCCTAACATAGACATGATAGTGGATATGACTGTGGGCTATGAGATATACTCTTTAATGGATGGTTTTTTTGGTTATAACCAAATAAAAATAGCTCCTGAGGATCAAGAAAAGATAGCCTTCACATGTGCATGGGGAACCTATTATTGGAACGTCATGCCATTTGGCTTAAAAAATGCAGGAAAACCATAATATTTCATGATATGATGCATAAAAACATGGAGGATTATGTGTATGATACCTTGGCCAAGTCTAAGAAAAGGGATATACACCTAGAAGATTTGGAAGTAATTCTAGATCGAATGGAGCAGTTTCAGTTAAGATTGAATCTGAAAAAGTGTGCATTTGGGGTTACCTCAGGTAAACTTCTAGGATTCATAATTTCAGCCAAAGGAATAGAGGTGGATCCCAAAAAGGTTCAAGCTATATTAGATATGCTACCTCCTAAGAACATTAGTCAGATGAGAAGTCTTCAAGGATGACTCCAATCCATACGGAGGTTTATTTCATAGCTTGCAGATAGAGCACAACTATTCAACAAGACATTGCATAAGGGAGCCACATGTGCTTGGAATGAGGATTTCCAAAAGAGCCTAGATCAAATAAAGCCATACTTGGCTAATCCTCCAATTTTAATGCCTCCTATCCCAGGAAAACCATTAATTTTGTACAACTCAGTGACAGAATCTTCCTTGGGGGCATTGTTGGCTCAACTTTATGATACTGGGAAGGAAAGAGCCATCTACTACATTAGTCATACTCTAGTATCTTATGAGATCAATTATAATAGTATTGAAAAGTCTTGTCTTGTGGTAGTGTTTGCTTCCCAAAAGTTGTGACACTACATGCTTGCCCATACTATACATCTTGTTGCAAAAATTGATCCTCTTAAGTATTTTCTTAGTAAAGCTGCTCTCATGGGTAGACTTGCTAAGTGGATGATGGTTTTGTCAGAATTTGATATAGAGTACATTGAGCGTAAGGCTATAAAAGGGAAAGCTATTGTAGATCAACTTGTTGATTTCCCAATCAAGGATAGCATGCCTATTCAAGTGGAATTCCTAGATGAGCATATCATGTACATGACCACGCGTACTTGGAAAATGTTCTTTGATGGTTCAAATATGCAAAATGGATTAGGAGATGGAGTATTGTTTATTTCTCCTCATGGGTACAACATACCTAAGTCTTACAAACTTTTGTTTCCATGCACAAATAATATTGCAGAATATGAGGCTCTAACCAATGGACTGAAGATGGCTATAGAGTGGAATATAATAGAGTTACATGTCTTTGGGGATTTGTAATTAATTATCAACCAAGTAAATGAAGAGTACCAAACTAAGGATGATAAGATGATACCTTACAAAAAGATGGTTGATTCATTGCGATGTTACCTCACATTTGTGACATTTCAACAGATCCCTAGAGCAGAAAACAAGGTTGCAGATGCTATGGCTACATTGGCTTCCATTCTTCAGCTAGAGCAACATGAATCTAGATATGAATTCCTGGTGGAAGAGCTACATCATCCCATCTTTGACTCCTCTGAAAGCCACATCATTTGTACCTTGGTTAGCCATGACTCACCCTGCTATGGTGCTATTTACTCATACCTCCATGATGGCATCATCCCTAATACATTCAACTGTTCTAAAAAAAGAAACCTTGTTCGTAATGCCTCTCACCATACCCTTATCTCTGGTGATCTGTATAGGAGGGGTTTAGATGGGACACTTCTTAGGTGCTTGGAAAAGGATGAGTCTGACCAAGCGTTAGTTGACATTCAAGAGGGCATTTGTGGAGGATATTCTAATGGTCTTGCCATGGCCCGAAGGTTACTTAGGGCAGGGTACTATTGGCCCACAATGCAGATGGATGCTATAGCTTTTGCCAAGTCTTGTGAAAAGTGTCAGAAACATGGGAACCTGATTCATGCTCCAGGTAGGGAGCTTATTGCTTCTATTTCTCATTGGCCATTTCAGCGTTGGGCCTTTAACCTTGTTGGAAAGATTCATCCCAACTCATAAGGTGGACAAAAATTCATTATTACTGCTACTGACTACTTTACCAAATGGGTAGAAGCCGTTCCACTATTTGTTGCTTCAGGAAAGACAATCTCTTTGTTCATATTGAATCACATCATTTGTCGATTTGGGATACCTTCTGAGATAATCACTGACAATGGAGGTTAGTTTAAAAACAAGGACCTTACACACCTCTGCTAGAAATTCAAGATAAAATAGCATTGGTCCTCCATTTACTTCCCACAAGGAAATGGACAAGGAGAGGCTTCAAGTAAAACCATTCTTAAGATTCTCCATAGAATAGTTCACAAGAATGGAAGAGATTGGCACCTACAGATCAATCTAGCCTTATGGGCTTATAGAACAAGTATACATACTCCCATAGGGGCTACTCCTTTTTCCCTCACTTATGGCACTGAAGCAATATTACCTTTAGAAGTAGAGATCCCTTCACTTAGAGTCTCTCTCAAAGGTTTGATAACAGATGGGGATTACCACACCATGAGGTTACAAGACTTAGCACTTTTAGATGAGAAGTGCAAGGCCTCATTTGATCATATGAGAGTGTATCAGAAGTGTATGTCAAAGGCATTTAACAAGAAGGTTCACCCTAGAGAGTTTCAAATAGGTGATCTTGTTTTGTGCGAGAATCCTAAGAACCAACAACATAGAGAACAAAAGGGTAAGTTTGAACCTAATTGGCTGGGGCCATATGTCATCATAGCTACTTTTGGGATAGGTGCTTACTTGTTATCTAATGAGGATGGAGAATAGCTCCTTGATCCTATCAATATTTTGCACCTCAAGAAGTTCTACCCATGATGCCTATTTAGTCTAGGGGCATCCTTTGTACATATTTATTGATCCTGAAAAAATTCCAAAAAAATTCATATATGATGCTGAAAAAATTCTAAAAAGCATATAAAGTCTTGAAAAAATATAAAAAATTCAAAAAATTCAAAAAAAATAGAAAAAGTGCCTTGGTGAAAACTTGGAAACAGGCGCCTTGGTAGCAAAAATACAAAAAAATTGAAAAATAAAAAAAATCTCCAAGTGGTGAAAACCTAGAAACAGGCGCTACTTGAGGCCTTTGCACCCTTGTCTTTTAGCATGCATCCTCAACACTTAGCCATTCTCCATCATGCCTTGACCTTATTTGACTTGGTCTGGAATTGGTCTTTATTTTTGTCTAGGGGGCATACCTATTAGCATAGGTCCTTTAGGTGCATTTTTCTCTTGGGGCATTTCACAAACAAGTGTTTTTCAACACCACCCCAAACTGTGTTTTTCAACACTACCCTACCGTCGAGTGTTTCTCAACACTTATCAGATGTCTTACCAACCAATCTAAGTATGATGTGATATCGTTCATTAGCAAATTTGATACTCAAAGATTGACTCTATGACCTACACACACACACTTAAACACTCGACTCGCTGAGACTTGTTTGACTTTATCTCTTTGTGTGCTATTTGTGATGATTTCTTTGATGAGTGTTCTCTCCCTATGATAGTTTTTGATGATGCATAGCTAGAAGACTGAGGGCATGAGGACATGTTTTATTTCTTTTTCTGCTTGTGGGTATATTTTGTTGGTCCTAATTGTCATTAGCATTTATGCTTGATCGACTTGACACCTAGGGATCTACAAAGTATTATCCTTGATTGTTTGCAAGTGCATGCTTATAGCCATCTTGACTTTCTTATGTCCCGATGCCAGCATAATCTCGCTATATCAAACTTAGGTAATCTCACTGCACTGGTCATCTTGACCTACATGTCTTTGGTGCCTAGGTGGGATTCCCACATTCTATCTGATATAGATCATATTCAAATTCACATAGTTATACTAGTGTGCATTGTATGATCTTGCGACGCTACCAATAAAGCTCGATGATGATAATTAGATATCTATAAATGTTGTGACCTTGCAAGTCAACCACTTTTTCATAGTAGCTTGCATTTTTAGGTTCATGTTAGTTTAGTTTTGCATCTTGCATATGCAGAGAGCTCTCCTTTTATCTTTCACAGACTTGTTGGTCAACTGTGCTCACCTTTCCTTTTCTCAATCATGTCTTTCACTCCTTATCTTTCCACATCTTATCATCTTTTATAGCATTTTGACTTTTTGACCTAATTTTCAAAACACCTCAGAATTGAGTGAAAATTGCACCCCTAGCTAATTTCGATGTCTTGGATCTATTTTCGAACTCAAAATTGAAATCTGAGTTAATCTTAATAGTCAAAATTGCATTTCAAATTTTCTCTTCTTCTGCGTAGTTGGCTAACCTTTTGAGGCCCAATCCTTCGATCTTTGTTGGGGCATCTTTATTCCTTCACCCCCATCTCTTTCAAACTCCTAGTCTTTCATTTCATTTCATCTCTTTCTGAGGCCTTGACTAGGGCATATCTTCACTGCTTGATGGTTATCCTATCATGTTTCATCTTCAATTATGATTTCTTATGATTTAATCATCTTTTATCAATCTGCTATTCTCCTCTACCTGATTTCAATTTCGATTCCAAGGGGGCAGTACCTATTGGATTTAATCCCTGATTTTCTTGATTCAGCTATCTTTTTATGAGCCTTCACTCAGCTTGAGATTTTTATCTCTTATTTTGGATGTGATCCCAAAATGAACTCATGTCCAGAATCTTTTGTTTATTTTTGTCCGGGTGTGTTCCCAAAATGAACACACGTCTGAGTTGTTTTGTGATCCCAAAATGAACTCACATTTCAATTCTTCTTTGACCACATGTGTTCCCAAAATGATCGCACATTAGTCAAAGAGGGGCAAATGTATGCACCCTAAAATGGTCACCTAGACTTTGGGCCCCCATTCAGCAATTTATCAAATCCCTAAATCAGTATTTTCAAAAATCAACATTTTATCAATCATATCAATTTCCTTGATCAAATCCTATTTTATCATTTTTGATTATTCCTTGGGCTAACCATTTTATCCTAAGTCATTATTTATTTAAAAGGAATATTTCCTCCCTTTTTAATAAATAAAAAGCCCCCACTTTTCCTCTTATCCTAAGTTGCACAAATAAAGAATTATCCTTATTTTATAAAAAGGGAAAAAACACTTTTTGTCTCATATGGACACAAAAGTCAACTCTTATTTTATCATTGGAGGATATTTGTGCACATGGATTGCTCCTCTTTGATGCTCCACCATTGATTAAATCTTTTGCCTCTTAATCTCCATGGTCCATTCCTTTTCATTTCCTATAAAAGAAGAGCTCTCTTCTCATTTGCATGGCCATCTCTTTTATGCTAATGTTATGCTGCAGGTTTTCTAGGTCATTTGGAGCTCTTTGAAGACATTCTTGCATTCAAGCTTTGAAGACATTATTGTTGCATTTCATTTAGCTTGCTTTCTTGCTTTCATAGTTGCATAATCATGGCATTCTTAGTATAGACTTTCTTTATGCTATAGATTAATCTCACATAGTTTAATTAGGAGGGATTGTAAGACTTGTACTTTCCTTTCATAGCCTAGTTTGCACTTTCATTTTCATAGCATAGCTTGTACTTTCATTTCCATAGTTTAGCTTGCATCTCTCATTTTTAATTTGCATATTTGCATCTTCATTCTTAGCTTACTTGCATTGCATCTCATTTGATTCTTGGAGATATTGACACTCTTGCCCTTGTCTTCATTTGAATCTATCATTGTGTGGTTGACTAGCAAGGTCATTAGCTTAATAGCTCTACCTGAGAGCAAATTTTAAATCTTGCAACTCCATACATAGAGAGCTATGGATCAATTTTTGAGACCTCATTCTTGAGTGTTCTTCATTGTAAGGATTCATAGAAGTGCACTAATTTTGTGTGTACAAGGGTCAACCTCGACCCTGACTAGGTCAGGGTCGACCTCGACCTTGACCTCTTCCTGCCAAGATTTCAAAGTTTCATTTGTAGGTAATTTATCTTTCAGAATAATTATTTCCCGCTTCTGGGTCGGCTGTTTTGGGCTCCGAAATGGTAAATCCTTTAATGGTATTTAATCAAGGTATATTTTCTAAAGGTGAAGACCTAATTGAGATTTAATTATTCAAGGTGGCCCATCTAGAGGAGTGTTCCCTAGATCACTATAAAAGGAGGCCTTCCTCTCTCATTTTCACATCAAGTTTTCATGCTCAAGCTCTCAAGCTCTCAAGGTGATCAAGCAAGCATTCATTCAAGCATTCAAGTCTTCTTCTTCATCCAAGTTTTCCATTGAAGATCAAGGATTTAAAGCATTCAATCTATTGAAGGGATTTGGCTCAAGCATTCAAGATCTATCATTCAAACCCTAGATCTAGCCACCATGGTGGTGTGATCTTACTTCAAAGATCCTTTGTTCATCTTCAAGATCCATATCATTGTTTCCTCAAGGTGGATTTCAAGCATACAATCATGGAGGTTTGATAATGTTATGTTCAAGCTTTCATATCAATATATTTGATTACATTCCAAGTACATTAGCTTATCTATTGAATTGCATAGCTTCATTGTTAGATTCATTTCTACTACTTGCTAGCATTCTTCGATTTCAATTTCAATATTAAGGTTGATTCCAAACCGGGGTTTGACCAAGGCAAACCTCCCCAAACAAACAACAAAACTATTTTTCTTGTAGGCACAGGTGTGGAATCTCAGATCTGGGAGCGAATTTGGATACCCTTTTTAGCAATCTTTCAGGATCTATGAACAGAATCAGAATCAGACTTCAAATAAATAATGTGGTCTTTGACCTTTTAAAAGGTCAAAGTCGACCTGTGTGAATTTGGAGAAAAGATTTCTGGGTTTTGTCCGCCTCGACATTTCTAGTTCGGAAAAGGTGATGAAATCTTTAGAAAGTTCATATAGAAGCCAAAATTCAGCATTTTCCAAATCTGCTCTAATTCAAGGTTAGTATTTGCACTTCAATTATTTCAGATTTCAAGCTTAATCCAACTATAGGGAAGTATAGGGTTTCTCTCTCTTTTTCATATTCTTCATAGATTGATTCAATTGTGTATTAACCTCTTGGTTGATCAAATTGGATCTCTCCTTTGGGAATTTGGATTTAGGAGTGAATCTTACATTTTCCCCACACACATACACAAATAGTGGTGATTCCAAATTACTACTATTCAATATGTTATTAATATGTTAACTAATACAAGGTTTCTCGATAAGACTATTTCAAGACAATCATTAGACTTTCATGTGGATTTTTCATTCATCTATTGGATGTCATTAGATATTTTGTTAGTGATGCTCCTAATCCTATGCCTAATCCTTCCCATGATATTCTTCTTTACAAGATGGTGTAAATTTTAATGACCCCAATCATCTCCTAAGAGTCTTCCTAGAGGTGAAATAGATGGTTTCTCACCTTGTATTAGTGAAGAAATAAAATAATATTTTATTTGTAGGAAAATTTATAATTTATCATCAACTTCATTAGTATACATTAAAATGTCACAAGATCTTGCCATGTGTCTAGGGTCGGCAATGTAATATCAAGGATGTTTTCTCGACGATGGGGTGGTGAATTAAGGGTTTCTATTTGTTGGTTTATTGATCCATGTTTCTATAACAAGGTCAGCATCAAGTTGGATCAATGATCATCACATTACCTACTTGCAGAAAAGGAATCAAATGTCTATTAAGGAGAGAGGTTGGTGGTAAGGACTAAGGACTAAAAGTAATGGAAAGATACCTCGCCGCTAAGATATTTCATAGGAAGTATTCAGTGATTTTCTCAAGTAGATGGGAACATTCTAGCAAATCCTTTTGGGTGTTTTTATCATAATCTACATAGGATTCAAAGGGTCACTTACAAATGGAAAATGAAGAGGATTTTTCAGGTGAACAGTTTTTCTGATAGGATATTTTAATACTGAAATGGAAAGTTTTTTATAGACTATTATTACACACCAGTTACTTTGCTAGTTCAAAGAGTATAGTCACAAGAGTTCTTCCAACTATACAAATTTAGAAGCTATAAATCTTTCAGTCATGGGAATTATTCCCTCTATATAGATTTAGATGTTATAAATCTTTCTCTCCCATTGGATTTCATCATTTAGATAATAACAGAAATGGATTTTCTAAGGAAAGCAATCGACTACATGTCCAAATTTGTGAAAATACAGTTGCGGGAGGTTTATTTGGATAGAGAGATTGAGTCATACATATCATAGCTAGAGGGGTATTTAAATGGGGAGTGATAGTTGGAGGGATATTTAAAAGCTCTTTGTGCTAAATTTTCCATATCCAGATGGCCAGCACTCTAGCTCTACTGATGGTGTCTTCTTGGAGGGGTACATGATAAGAGGGAGGTTGAGAAGCCCTCTTTGGTATTCTTATCTCTTCTAGGAGGAGGTGTCGAAGCATCTAGGAGGGTAGGGAAAGCATGTTGAGAATCTTGCATCCTCGCTCGAGCTGAAGCATTACCATTATCAAATACACTTGCATGAATCCCAAAAATCCTAGATGCAAGTCAACCCTACAAGTACACAATACCTTTTTGGGGTATGAAATAGGCACGACTCAATTCTTGTCGACTTCTACCAGCTCGCGATTTTTGAAAAGGTGAAAGTATGCATGTGTAATAATAGTTTGTACTATGATGTCTTTGTTTAGTCAAAGTAATTTTTAGGGCTGACCTAAAGCTTGTTGCATTCCAATTAATCTTGGAATTCTAGGGTCATTAGGGTTTGAAGCTCAGGAAGATATTTTCCAAATATTTTAGGTTATAGATAGATGGGTGGCAGTATCAAAATCATATTTATTCCCTCCTATATATATATTCTATCTTCTTTCTTTTTTAAAGAGTTCCATTTCTTTGTTTTGAGAGACAATTGTTGGCTCCAAACATTTTTGGTTCTAATAGCAAGTTTTCTAGTTGTGTGTAGTCTTGTAAAACTTTCATAAAGAGCAATATTATTATCTGGGTTAAGTTCTTTTGTGGTGTTTTGTAGTTGCAAGATTTTTTATGTTATATGGCAGAAATAGCATGAGTTTTCTAATAAAATACAATTTTGATTCAGTCCTCTCCATTGTATGAGCTACTTAAGTTTTAAGAAGAATAAAACAAAGAGTTATTAAATCTTAGTGTCTTGTTATGAGATATTTATCTTCCTTTTCATGCTTTGGTCTAATGGGTCAATTAAATACTTGTTAGAAGTTGTATATTTAATGGTTATATACAAGGATTTTGATAAGTAGGTTGGATTGGAGTGTCAGTTAAAGAAGGTTGTAAGGCAATCTGTCTTAGATCATTTTCTATTGATGAACTATGTTATATAGTGTAATGCTTCTCATTGACTCCATGGCCCACTAAGATGAGGCACTTGTCTTAGCTAGGAATGAAGTTTTGCATACGATTTGTCTACCCATATTCCTTTTTTTCTCTTGTTACAAATAAAAAAAATCCTCAGAATATCATTTACTTTGTGTATAATTTGTATCCTATCCTATCTCATGCTCCATACAGGTTGACGTTCAATGGGTGATTAGCCTTCATCTAGTACATCTCCCTATTATTTTTATGCCTTATATGAGATATATTTGTTTGTACAGTGTCATGTTTTGAAAAGTGTATGTTAAGAAGGAATTGTGGTCTACCTACCTTAGTTTTCCAGAGCCTAAAGTGCAGAAGGATTTCTATCCTTGTTAGTTGGTCCAGTTATCTTATGAATTTTTTAGTTGGAATTGTCTAATACATAAAAAAAAATGAAGAGTGATGGTAGCTACTTTGTATTGTAAATCCTGTCAAACCAGGACCCAACAAATTGGCGACTCCACTGGGGAGAATGGAGATGTAAAATTCTTGTTGAACCTATTTTAAATCTCTGGTGTTCCAACTGTTAAATTATTTTACCTAGCTATTTTAGTCCATCTGAGTTTCCAACAAGTTGGCGACTCTGCTGGAGACATCTAAGAAACCTATGATTTACACCTAAGGTTTATAGTGAGAATCTCCTTGCCATGATAAAATTTACTTGGTTGTTTTATCCATCCATGTCACCAATAACTCAGGAGATTTGTTGAAAACTTTTGCAACAAGGTTTATAGTGACTTTCTCCTTGCTTTGTTGGTTTTATCCTAAGTATTTTTGTAAAGAGTTAGGTTTCAAATGTTCTTCCCCTTTTTCATCTCACCAAGCATGAGTGACAACTCTGAAGGTCTCTATTACATGAGTTGCATCATAAAAATGAGGGATTTTAATATTCTGATAGGTAGTTTGAAGGTCCTTGTGAAGTGTTGTTGTTGTGCTAATGATGGTTTTGGACAAAGTATAAATAAAAGTGATTTTTCAGTTGTGGAATTTCTTTTCCTCTGCATAGAGGTGGAAACTCTACCAAATTTTTTAGTAAAGTTCAAAGAAAGATCATATTCATCAAGATTTTTAGGCCAGTCAGTTGATTAGTGGCCACAACATTTCCAAGTATTTTAATTTTCATGTAAAAAATGATTTTCATGAAAAAAAAGTTAAAAATTATTTTCCCATTAAGTGATTACAACACTAAGTAGGGGAATAGAAATTGTCACATTCTTTGAAGAGCTTGCAACCCAGGAAAATTATGTTGAAAAATGTTTAGATTATATTTTGATGGTAGGGAGTTATGCTTTGATACAAGTTGTAAAACAATGTTATAAGTGGGTTTAATTTTAGTATGTTTGTGAGAAATACCAAGTATGTTTTTGCATAGTATGACACCCATGTCATATTTTTGTAACTTTTTCTCTATAATAAGATACATGTCATTCTGTTTCGATGGCATTAGTGGTTTCCCTCATAATATTCCTTTTAAGGTTAGGAAATATTTACCAGAATGTTATGGGAGGAAAGTTGAATATGCATGTAAGCATTTACAAAAATTCTAAGATATGATGAGTGACTATGAAGTGTGTCATGAGGATGTTTTCATGAAGTTGTTTGTTCAAAATTTGAAAGAAGATACTAGTGTTTGGTTTTCTTTCTTACTAGCTTTTTCCTATTTCTTCTTGGGAAGACTTAGTTGCAGCTTTATGGAACAATTTGGTAAAAGGGTTGACCCATATGTATTAATCCAAGAACTCATGAGTATTTAGTTTGAAGAGGGTGAATTAGTCCCCTTTTTCAACATCAAATTTACACAGGCATTAGGTAAAATCCCAATAAGTTTCTATTAGGAATAGTCCCAAGAGATAATTGAGAGGGGGGAGGGGGGGGGGGGGGTGAATCAGTTATCTACAAGTTTCAATTCTTTATCCAATTAAGTATACTTAAACATAAAGCATAAACACAATGAAAGAACACTTGAACACAACACAATATTTTGGTTATGGGGAAACCCAAATAGGTAAAAACCCTGGTGGGAATTGACACCCACTAATATTATGCACTAGTGTATTATGATCCTTGTTAGAAGATCCTTAACCTTGTTAGGAGTTGTTTTACAATATATTTAGTATAGTAGACTTGGTCAAGGGTTGGACCCTGTTAGGAGTCTTTTATAATTGTCCCTGTTAGGGGAGAGGACACACTATCTGAGAGCTCACTACTCAAAGGGGTGAAGGCTACAACCTTTTGAATAATAGATACACACTATATCTGGATTTTGGTGAACTATGCTTTGACTTGCTATCTGGATCAGTTCCAATGTATATCACAAATACTTTACTTGGTCACATAGACCTTCTTCTGATGGCTCAACATTTCACACACTCTGCTCTGCTTTATTTAATCAACCTTGAACCACACTCAAGAAATCACAAGTGATTGCCTATAAATATCTTTCCTCTAAGAACCACCTTGAAATCATAATAGAGAAACCATAAAAAACTTTGATAAACATTCTGTCGGCTCTACTATGCATGCAACACATTCTGGGACCTGTCCAATAAGATAAATGTAGATGCATGCTACACACTGTCGGCTCTACCAAAACAACTATATCTTTCTCCTCAAATTGAATTACTTCATGCACTCTTAACCAAACATCAATAACACTCTTCCAAGATTAAATCCAAGGGTGCATACCCCAAAGATAGGTGCAACTCTAGAACCAATAAAATCTCTGTCGGCTCTCTTGAACAAACACAAGAAACTGCTACTGGTGAATAGCAACTGCATAACTTCACTTCTACTGAATATCAGACTATGCGTCCATGAGTAAAACATCACTAACATGTCTTCAACCTATATCCAAGTGTGCAAGGCTCCATCATAACTGTATAGACAACCATACACAGAACATTGTCTGTTGCTCTATCAGAAACACTACTGACACGAGCTGCTATATAACTGTATGTACTAATAGTTAACCTCTGTGCCCATGATATCATGTTGATATCATGTCCATGCTACATATACTAAAATCTTACTGCATAAGACTTCAATGCATGCTACTTTCCATATGTTGTCATCAATGACAAACATACAATCAGTATTGGCCTGCTGGTAATCAACCCAAATGAACATTTCTTTTATAACATTCTCCATTTCCTCATCAAAACTCCCCCAAAGATGAATCCTCCATCTGCTGCAATATTTTTCAATATTCTCCATTTCCTTAACTGCACTACTGTCATAACTGAATATTGCTCCCCCTTAGTATATTACTCCTCCTTTTGCTTCTATTTTTCATAACTCTATATATTACTCCCCCTTTGACATCAATGGTAAAGGGCGCCATTCATTTTAAGCACCGGTACTACTCCTGAGGTAGAGTAGTCAACCGTCCATCAGTCCCTAAGGACTAATGCCTTTCCTTCTTTCTTCTAAGAAGAATCAGGGAAGGGAATTACTCCCAACTTCTCCCTGAGATACTCAAAAGTATCCTTAGGTAAGGGCTTTGTGAATATATTTGCCAACTGATCTTTAGTACTCACATAGTCCAACTTGACTTCTTTCTCTACCACTTTCTCTCTTAGGAAGTGATACTTGATCTCAATGTGTTTTATCTTTGCATGCATCACAAGGTTCTTCGACATATTGATAGTGCTAGTGTTATCACAGTGAATAAAAATAGGATAATCAATCTGAATTCCAAAATCCTTTATCATCTACTTGATCCAAATAATTGTAGAATAATTCAAGGCTTCTACAACATACTCTGCTTTTGTTGTTGACTAAGAAATACAATTTTTTTTCTTGCTTGTCCAAGTGACAATTCTATCACCAAGAAACAATGCTTCACATCATGTAATTTCTATCATCAACACATCCTGCCCAATCTGCATAAGTGTACACATGAAGCTCAACATTTTCTAAATTAGGATACCATAGACCATAATCTATAGTGTCTTGCAAGTATCTAAATATTCTCTTTACTTCCATGAGGTGACTTTGATTAGGTTCTACTGCAAATCTTCCAACTATGCCAACTGCATTGGAAATATCAGGTTTCATCTGAGTAAGATATATGAGTTTACCAATCATAGACTTGTACAATTTTGTATCCACTACTAGTGATTCATCTTCTTTTGTAAGCTTGCATCCAGTGATCATAGGTGTTCCTATTGGCTTGCAATCATCCATCTTGCATTTCTTCAGTATCTCTTTCACATACTTGGACTGATTAATGAAAATTCATTTTTCTGTCTGCTGCACATTTAGTCCCAAAAAGTATTTGATAGGACCAATCATACTCATCTCAAAATCATTCTACATTTCTTTGGAAAATTCTACACTTAATTTTTCATTACCTCCAAAGATAATGTCATCAACAAATAAAGCTACAAGTAGTAGACCTTCGGGTGTATCTCTAATGAATAGATTACAATCTGCTAGTCCTTTCTTGAATCCAATCTTTGTTAGATATCCATCTAGTCTCTCATACCATGCTCTAGGGGATTGCTTAAGTCCATAGAGGGCTTTCTTCAATCTTCATACCATATCAGGTCTGTCTGATAAGGTGAATCCTTCTGGCTGCTCAATGTATACTTCTTCTTTCAAATCTCCATTCAGGAATGTTGACTTGACATCCAACTGATATACTTTGAATTTTTTGACTGTAGCATAAGCTAGAAACAACTTAATAGCTTCTAATATGCTCATAGGTGCAAATGTGTTTGAATAATCAATGCCTTCTCTTTGCACATATCCCTTACATACTAACTTTTCTTTATTTCTTACTACAATACCATCTTCATTCATCTTGTTTCTGAATATCCACTTTGTTCCAATCACATTCTTGTCACTAGGTCTTGGGACTAGTTTCCAAGTGTCATTCTTAATAATATGATCAATTTCTTCTTTCATAGCATCATGCCAATTTGAATCATTTCATGCATATTCAACACTTAAAGGTTCAATCTGAGATAGTAAACATACCGCTTCACTACTAGCTGAGTTCTTTGCTTGTGATCTTGTTAAGACTTTGCCGCTCTGATCTCCAATGATGTCTTTCTTGGAATGATTTCTAGATGTAAACTTTGGAACTTTAGGTGATGCTGACTCATCAACCTTAGGAGTACCTTCTTCACTTGTCTCAGGGTCATTGAATAACACATCAATACTATCAAACATTTCCTCAATAACTGTCTCACTAGTGGAGGGTCTAGGTTCTTCTTCAATCATGGGTGAGTAATCATGATATCTTTCTTGAAGCATAAAATTTTCATCAATCTTAACATGAGCACTTTCAATGATCTTTTTCAATCTTAAATTGAAACATCTATAAGATTTGATTTTAGTAGAGTAACCAAGAAAAATACCTTCATCACTTCTTGCATCAAACTTGCCTACTGCTTCATCCCTCTTGATGTAGCATTTGCTTCCAAAGATTCTAAAGTATTTTACTATGGGAACATTACCAAACCATAGCTCATATGGTGTTTTTTTAGCACCTGGCCTCAATTGAATTCTATTGATGGTATAGACTGTTGTATAGATCGCATCTCTCCAATAGGTGTGTGCAACTTTTCCTTCTATCATAATGGTGCGCACTGTATCAAGAATGATCCTATTCCTTCTTTCTACATTTCCATTCTGCTGAGGGGTTCTAGGTGCACTTAACTGTCTCTTTATGCCATGTTCTTCGCAGTGCTCATAGAATCTATCAAAGGTGAATTCTCCTCCTCTATATGATCTCAAACATTTTTTCTTTAATCCAGATTCATTTTCAACCTTAGCTTTGAATATTTTGAACTTCTCAAATGCTTCTGAATTATCTTTCAAGAATGAAACCCACATCATCCTAGTATAATCATCAACAAAAAAAATTAAATACCTTTCACCATAGTATGATCTTTTTTGAGTTGGACCACAAAGGTCTGTATGAATCAATTCCAACTTTTTTTCTGCTGAATTTTGCTTGCTCCTAAATAAATTTCTCACATGCTTTCCCATTATACATTCCCTGCATATAGTATCAACTAGCTTTGCTATGCTAGGTAGATCTCTTACTGCCTTTACATTGCTTATCTTTACTATGTTATCAAAATTGATATGACATAGTCTTTTATGCCACAACCAACTGTCATCAACTTTAGCAACAAAACAACTTGCTTCTGAATTGAGTTGAAAAACATTACCTCTTGTCTTTGAGCCTGATGCAATCATAACACCATCCTTCCTGTTAATGATGCATTTGTCATCTTTGAACTCCAACTAATAACCTTTTCCAAGTAACTATCCAACACTAAGAAGGTTATGTTTCAAACCATCAACATAGAGAACATCATCAGTACTATTCTTTCCATCCAAGGTGATGGCCCCTCTACCAACTATTGGTTTAGGAGTGTTGTCTCCAAATATAACCATAACACCAATGTATTTGTCTAGATGAACAAACCTACCTTTATCACCTATCATGTGATGTGAACAACTACTATCTATAATCCAGTCTATCCTTATGTTATCTTGTGAAATGAATGCTAGCTCTTGATTCTCTTTCTTATCTTCATGAACTATCTTGTTATTCATTTTGTCTATAATAGAAATGAATCCAATTTCTTCTTCACCTGATTCATCATCTGAAACTCCATCTCCAGCATAGTAGCATTCCTTAGAGTACTTAGGCTTGTAATCCTGTTTGAACTTTCTAGCTCTAGTAGGACACTTAGATGCAAAGTGACCAATCTTATTACATGAAAAGCACTTATATGGTAATTGACCTTCATATTTTCCTTTTCCTTTCTTTTCTCTTTTGGCAATCATAGCAATGAAATCATCTAATATTTTCTCTTCATCATCATCATCAAAATTACCAGAAGTGTTTACAGATTTCTTACCATGAACTGTTTCTTTGAAGGTTGTCTCACTCTTTGGTTCTATCTTCAATCTTGAAATCTCAAAAGCTGAGATTTTGCTGATCAGGGTCTCTCTCTTGAAATTAGATGTAAGCTGCATGGTCTCATCAAGGATGTTGATCTTGCTTTCATATTTTGGAGTGAGAGTATTCATTAACTTGTCCATAATGTCTTCTTTTGAAATCTCTCCACCATTGTTTCTAATTCCACAAATTGCTTCATTTATCCTTTGATTGTAAGCTCTGATATTTTCTTCAGGCAGCATCCCTAATGCATTATATCTTTTCTACCACGTCTTTTTGCATGCATCCTTTGCTTGTTTGTCTCCTTCAAATATGTCTTCTAGGTGCTTCCTGTAATACCCCAAAAATGGGCTATATGTTCATTAATCTCCTACATCTTCAATTTGAACGAAATCGACATCAAAGTCCTAATCTAAGGCACATCTAAACATCATCGAATCATAATTGATTATCTTAAATTCTGCATCGGGGAATATTCCTAGTAATATTCCTAATCATCATAATTATCTTTAATTTTATAATTATTTGGCAATAAATCACATTTATCCTAAAGTTTGATTAATTGAATATTTTCATATTTAATTAATTAGATTTAATATTTGCCACTTAATTGTGTAATTAAATTTAATTATATCTATTATTAATTGTATTATTTAATTTTGACAATAAATCTAATATCATATGAATAATTGATTAAATTCTTATTTAATTAATTAAAGCAAGTTGTCATTATTTAATAATATAGTTTTTAATAAAAGTTTGATTAAATAATTGATTAACCCATAAATCAATTGTTTTATTTTTAAAAGCAGTTAAGTTGGAAATAAATCACTTTATTATTAAATTAATTCATAAATAAAACATGCACAATCATAAAAGCAGACAACTATCAATTATCAATAAAAGCTAAACTCTATTTTGAGTTAAAGCTTAGCTTTTGCATATTTTTGTGAGTTAATTATCCTTTATTTAAAAATAACTCAAAAATCAACCTGAGTTATTTGAGTGATTTATGGCTTTTATCCATGCACCTCCAAAGCCCTGGATTTCTATAAAAACAAGGCTCATCTCTTCATAATTCATCTCTCAATCATCTCTCAATCTCTCAAATTTGCATCCAAGCATCTCATATTTTTGCACAATCACGCTGGAGAATTGGAATTGAAGAATCAAAGCTCTTGCGAATTGACATCTTTGTGAGATCAATCTTATTTTTGCATTCATATTGCATATCATTGTTAGATTAGCATTGCATATCAATTTTCAATAGCATTCATAGATTCATATCAGTTTTTATCATTCTTATTGCATAGAAAATATCAAAAATATAGATTAATTGCATTCAATTCATATCTAGATCAATTGCATTCAAATCCTTCATTTAGGTGTCGTCTAGGTCACTAATCTCGATTACAATCTGAGAACATTAATCTCACACCTATTAGAAGGCAGTAAATCGCTTGGTTAGATAGTTTTCAATTTTGCACGATTTTGATTATCACTAACCTCTAATGTTTTACTGAGTGTTGTGTTTATAGATCAGGTACAATTTTCACACACACACTTCCATATTTTGTGGGTTGTATCTACCTTTTTTATCTCTGAAAACTGACCATCAGATAGGGCACTGATAAGAGCTTCTTTAGCTATAGCATTCTGATGAAAAAATTCCTTTTTCCTATTATTAGCATCATCTTTTACAAGGTCTTATAAGGTAGGAATCTTGGTTGCTTTGATAGTCACATCAAAAACTTCAAAAGCAATACACTACAAATGGGTCACCATCTTGTTCTTCCAATCAAGATAATTCTCTCCATCAAACTTAGGAATTTCTTTCCTAAAGTATTCCATCTGATCAACCTCAAGTTGTTAAACTTTCTCTCTGAGGCACTTGACTCTTATACCAATTGTGAAGAATAGTCCCAAGAGATAACTGAGAGGGGGGGGAGGGGGTGAATCAGTTATCTACAAGTTTCAATTCTTTATCCAATTAAGTATACTTAAACATAAAGCATAAACACAATGAAAGAACACTTGAACACAACACAATATTTTGGTTACGAGGAAACCCAAATAGGTAAAAACCCCGGTGGGAATTGACACCCACTAATATTCTGCACTAGTGTATTATGATCCTTGTTAGAAGATCCTTAACCCTGTTAGGAGTTTCTTTACAATATATTTAGTATAGTAGACCTGGTCAAGGGTTAGACCCTATTAGGAGTCTTTTATAATTGTCCCTATTAGGGGAGAGGACACACTGTCTGAGAGCTCACTGGTCAAAGGGGCGAAGGCTACAAGCTTCTAAATAAAAGATACACACTATATCTAGATTTTGGTGAACTACGGTTTGACCTATTATCTAGATTAGTTCCAATATATAGCACAAATACTTTACTTGGTCACATAGACCTTTTTCTGATGGCTCAACACTTCGCACACTCTGCTCTACTCTACTTAATCAACCATGAACCACACTCAAGCAATCACAAATGACTGCCTATAAATATCTTTCCTCTAAATGATATAATCAAGTCAGCCTGTTAGAACCACCTTGAAATCATAATAGAGAAACCATAACAAAATTTGATAAACATTATGTCAACTCTACTATGCACGCAACACATTCTGGGACCTGTCCAATAAGATAAATGTAGATGCACACTACACATTGTCAGCTCTACCAAAACAACTGTATATTTCTCCTTAAGCTAAATTACTTCATGCGCTCTTAACCGAACATCAATAACACTCTTCCAAGCTTAACTCCAAGGACGCATACCCAAAAGATAGGTGCAACTCTAGAACCAATAAAATCTCTGTCAGGTCTCCTAAACAAACAAATGAAACTACTACTGGTGAATAGAGACTGCATAACTTCACTTCTACTGAATATTAAACTATGTGTCCATGACTGAAACATCACTAACATGTCTTCAACATATATCCAATCGTGTAGGGCTCCATGATAACTATACAAACAACCATACATAGAACACTGTCTATTGCTCTATCAGGAACAATGCTAACACCAGCTACTATATAACTGTCTGTACTAACAGTTAACCTCTACGCCCATGATATCATGCTGATATCATGTCCATGCTACATATACTAAAATCTTACTGCATAAGACTTCCACGCATGCTACTTTCCATATGTTGTCATCAATGACAAACTACAGTCAGTATTGGCCTGCTGGCAAATCTCCAATAGTTTCAGGCCTAATGATGAAGTGTATTTAGTGATTTACTTGGGATCATTTGATGAGAAAATGAGTTTCCTATTAAGAGATAAGGAGCCCAAGAGTTTACATCAAGCATTTGTGACAGCGATGGAAATTGAAAATAATTGAAAATATGGAATCCCAAGGGGTTTCTTATGGGCCAAAATCCAAGGTCAAAAATAGTCAAATGATGCTTATGAATCAAGAAGTAAGAATGTATGTTAGAACACCTATGTCCCTACTGATCATACTAATCATGTATGTAATTATGATTCAGATAATATGAGTGATGAAAATTGTTTTCTAATGGTTTTTCCTCATGTTGTAAATGAAAAAGTTAGTGAAGAAATGAGTATAATAGAAGCAGTGATGGAGTCATGTTTTAGATTCACTGCATTTGGAAAAATAATATCGTGTTCCTTTTCAGAGGATACCTATGACATCGACCAAAAATCATATGTTTTTTAACGAATCATACAACTCACAAAGTGAGGATTGTGCAGTAGATACAGATGGTGCAATTTTACAAAGTGTTGATGAAGAAAATAGATGGCATGACAATATGTTTTTATGTCACAAGTATTATAATGATGAATGTAGTTTTTATTCATATTCAGATGAGTCTTCTTTAGAGGGGGAGGGTTGTGACAGTGTTGTGGGTAGGAGTTTTAATAAGGTATCAAATACATTATTTGATGGTGATGATACTAAGAAATGGGTATTATGTCATAATGTTTATAAAGGAGGTTTGCATTTGGTTTCAAACCTATTATATGAAGATATTGAGAAACCAAATCTACTGGAGGTTGATTTACAATGTGAAGTTGAAGGCATAAGTAAAGATAAACATGGTGTTTTAACTTCTTGTAAACCTAATAATTGTGTGGTAATGAATGGTGATTACTATGTGTTTTATATTGATACATCACATGATGACTATCTCTTCTCTGATCTAGCCATTGATAATGTAGGCAGAGTTTCATACCTTTGTAGGTTTGATTATAGTAAGGAGTGTGATTGGAAGACCATGGGCAAGTGCATAGAATGAGTTGTTTTTTAGCTCATAATGTTATGTATATGAACAACGGTTGTGCAATGAATATTTTTGATAGAATTGGTCACATTTGAGGATGAAAATTGGATTTGGGATAAAGGAAGGAATGAATGTACCATGTTTGGTAGCTTTGGGATCCCAAATGGGGTTTAAGTCAGGTTTTAGTAGGAAAATAAGCCTATGGAAGGTGTGTGGTCTACTCAAACCAGATATCTATGATCCTTCCATGCTTACAAGAGGCATGCATACCTAAATAGAGCCACTGTTGGTCCTCTCAATTTTTTTTGAATCACTATGGTTATTTTGCGATGTTTCCCTTTGAATTTTAAAATAATTTCCCCATTCTATCTTTGTGCATTATTTTTTCCTTATTCTTAGTCGAGATCTTATGCTTTTCATTTTTTTTACAAAATATGAGTGACTAGTCCTATTTGGCAGCCCCCCTTTATCTTTCAAATGATAGGATGTGTGTTATTTTCCTATTTTCCTCATGGTCCCATGGTAATGTCATAACTTGGGCCCAATTGATCACGTGAAGATGAATTTTTTCTATCTATCAGATTCTCGACAAACGTTCTATCTCTTTGGTGATAAAAGTGTAACTTGAGGATAAAATAAATCGGCCTCATGATCTCGTGGTCAAAGATGACTGAGTTTTATTTAGTGTGGGTCCACGAGATGATGTCGTGTATCTTGGGTTTGCCAACGGATAAATATATGGGCCCATGATGTGTTTCAAGTTAATGACCAATGGAGGCGGATAATTTGATCACAGAGTAATGATGATAAATATTGTTTCTAAAGGAGTTAAAATATTTTTTATGTGAGCTAATATTTTAGCACAAGGATAAAATCAACGATGATGTTTTAACTTAATAAAAAAGGTGATCAACTTTTATGTTAGGGAATGAATTTTCATTACGAACAAAGGGTTAATATGTTGAAGGAATCAACGGTCCTCGTGATATCACGGTAAAAAATGATTGATCTTTATTCGGTGCAAGACTATGAGATATTTCCATGTATCCAAGGTTTCCAACATATTATCAAGGATATTTTCTTGACAACAAGATGGTGACTTAAGGGTTTCTATTTGTCGATTTATTGATCCACATTTCTATAACAAGGTCAGCATCAAGTTGGATCAGTGGTCACCATTTTACCTACTTACAAAAAAGGAATTGATAGTCTATTAAGGTGGGAGGTTGGCGGTAAGGACTAAGGACTAAAAGTAATGGTAGGACACCTCACCGCTAGGATATTTCATACATAGTACTTCAAATATTTTTAGAGATGGATGGGACATTCCATCAAATGCTTTTGGGGATTTTTATCATAATGTGCATAGGATTCAAAGGGTCACTTATAGATGGAAAATGTAGAGGATTTTTCAGGTGTATAATTTTGCTGACAAGATATTTTGATGCTCAAATAGAAAGTTCATTATAGCCTATTATTACACGCCAGTTACTTTGATGGTTCAAAGAGTATAGTCACAAAAATGTTTCTCACTATAGAGATTTAGAAGCTATAAATCTTTCTCTCCCATTTGATTTCATGAATAATAAAAGAAATGGATGTTCTAAGGAAGGCAATTGACTTTTGGAACATGTCCAAATTTGTGAAAATATAGTTGTAGGATGTTTATCGGGATAGAGAGATTGAGTAGTGCACATCATAGCCAGAGGGGTATTTAAATGGGGAGTGGTAGCTGAAGGGTAATTTAAAAGCTCATTGTGCTAAATTTTCCATATCCAAAAGGCTAGCACTTCCAGCCCTATTGATGATGTCTTCTTGGAGGGGTATATGATGAGAGGGAGGTCAAGAAGCCCTCTTTTGTATTCTCATCTCTTCTAGGAGGAGGTGTCAAAGCATCAAGGTTGGGGCAAGCATATTGAGAATCTTGCATCCTCACCCGACCTGAAGCATTACCATTAACAAATACACTTGCAGGGATCCCATAAATCCTGGACGCAAGCCAACCCTACAAGTACACAATGCCTTTCTGGGGCATGATATAGGCATAGCTCAATTATTGTTGACTTCCACTAGCTGACAATTTTTTAAAAGGTTAAGTTTGGTGTGTGTAATAATAGTTTTTAATATGATGTATCATTTTAGTCAGAGTAATTTTGGGGGTTGACCTGAAGCTTGTTAAATTCCAATTAATCTTGGAATTCCAGGGTCATTAGGGTTCAAAGAAGGAAGATATTTTCTAAACATTTTAGGTTATAGATAGATAGGAATCAACTTTAATCCCTCCTATCTATATATATTAGATCTTCTTTCTTTTATAAAGGGTTCAACTTCTCTTTTTTGAGAGACAATTGGTGGCTCCAAACACTTTTGGTTCTAGTAGAAAGTTTTCTGGTTGTGAGTAGTCTTGTAAAACTTTCATAAAGAGCAATATTATTATCTGAGTTATGTTCTTTTATGGTGTTTTGTAGTTGTGAGTTGTTTTATGTTATATGGAAGAAATAACATGAGTTTTCTAATAAAATATAGTTATGATTCAGTCCTCTCCATTGTATGAACTAGTTAAGTTTTAAGAAGAATAAAACAAAGAGTTATTTCATCTTAGTGTCTTGTTGCGAGATATGTAGCTTCCTTTTCATGATTTGGTCTAATGGATCAATTAAATGCTTGTTAGAAGTTTCAGATTTACTAGTTATAGATGAGGGTTATGATAAGTAGGCTAGATTGGGGTGACAATTAAAGAAGCTTGTAAGGAAATCTGTCTTAGATCAATTTCTATTGATAAATTTTTTTATATAGTGTAATGCTTCTCATTGAATCCATGGACCACTAGGATGAGGCATTGGTCTTAGCTAGGTGTGAATTTTTTCATACAATTTTTATACCCATATTCATTTTGTTCTCTTTCTATGATTAAAAACATCTCATAATATCATTTACTTTGTGCAGAATTTATGTCCTACCCTATCTCATGCTCCATACAGGTTGGCGTTCAATGGGTGATTAGCCCTCATCTAGTATCTCCTTGTTGTGTTGATGCCTTATATGAGATATATTTGTTTGTGCAGTTCCATGTTTTGAAAAGTGTATGTTAAGAAGGCACTGAGGTCTACTCACCTTGGTTTTATAGAGCCTAAAGTGTAGAAAGATTTCTATCCTTGCAAGTGTCAATTTTTGGATTCAATTATGTAGCATTTTTTAACTTGAATCTAGAAACTGACACTCGCAGCAATATGGATTGTGGAAATCTAATAGATCTAATTTCTATCCTTGTTAGTTGGTCTAGTTCTCTTATGAATTTGTTACTTAGAGTTTGCTACTCTGTAAAATTTGTTGAAGAGTACTGGTAGCTACTTTGTAGTGTAAACCCTGTCAAACTAGGAACCAACATATTTGAAAGGATCACTTCCATAACATGCAACCAAGGTCTTCCTAGAAGAAGATTATAACTAGAGGTATCATACATGACATGGATAGTAGTAAGTAAAGTGACTAGAAGGTGATTAATACCTAACGTATCTCTCACAGCATTATCAAAGCCAAAAATAGAAAAAGGATCAAGTTTTTGATTAAGGTAACAATAGGTTTTGAAGGGGCCCCGAAATCCTTTACATAATTGGAACTTAAGATAAAACTATAAAGGTTCCAAAGATACAACAGTCTAGCCAAAACAGAGGCTTAGAAACCCCAAACCTCTTACTAAGAACACCCCATTCTACTGCACAAGATAGACCAGTGAAAAACAACAGAACAAAGAAAGGGGACTAAACTTTTGATCCCTTCTTGTGGGATCGAAGGGTCATGTCAAAAGAGGATGGATGTCTCTTAGAATGTTTCCCTTTAACAGTAATCCACCCATCTTCAACTCTAGCCACCTCATCCTACCAACACTGTGAATTCAAGATTAAAGAACCAACACCCAACAGAGGTGTTGGAACAACCTATGAATCACCCTGCAAGGGACCATCATTACTCCCATCTGAGGGATAAACAATAGGAGGAACATAAATATCAGGACCAACACCAGTCAAAAAAGGCTCAAGTTAATTAAAGTTATATCTTTATTAATATTATGAAACAAATCAATGCTACATATTTATTAAGACTAGATCCATTATCAACCAAAATCCTTCTTAGAGAATTTTGTGAAAAAGGCCTACAATAATAAGAGGGTTGCATTGGTATCAACAACTTCTAAAGAAGGAAACTTATCATGGGAGAACACAATATCATCTTTATGTTTATTTTTATTCACACATTCTAACAAGGTTGCCACATCATTAGGTCCAACAAGAGGACAAACAAAAATATTTCACAAAGCATCTTGAAGCATAGTATGGTGTGTAGGTAAAAATTGAGTCAAGTCCCAAAAATATATCTTAGTAGGATTAGCACGAAGTTTTTCCAAAATATTACACTCCTTACCAACTTGTTGTGAAGGACAAGGGGAGAGGGAGGAGGAAGAAAATTTTGATAAGGAAGAATATTAGAATTTATCTCTTTTTTTTTTAGTGTTATATGTATGATCTACTGCATGATAATTGGGTTTTTGAGAACCTTTTATAATAATCAATGGTTTTCTTTGAGGTTGAGGGTTATCTCGATGAAGATGGACAACATTCTTAGGTTTCTCACTACCCAAAACATGAATAGTAATAACTTGATTAGTCTCTTTGTTTCCGTAAGGTTTTGTGTGTGTGAATTTTGTACCTAGCTGTAGACACAACACTTCAGTAAAACATTAGAGGTTAGCAGAAATCAAAATCGTATAGTGAAATGGAAACTAATCTAACTAGGTGATTTACTGCCTTCTAGTAGGTGCGAGTATGTTATTCTCAGATTGGACCGAGATCAATGACCTTGACAACACCTAAATGAAGGATTTGAATGCAGAATCTAGATATGAGATGAATGCAAATTAATCTATATTTTTGGATTTTCTATGCAATAAGATGAAATAAATTGATATGAATCTATTCTATATGAGAAACTGATATGACATGCAATTAATCTAACAATGATATGCTAAATAATATGAATGCTTAAAAATAATGAAAAACCTCACAATAGCTTGGATTCGCAAAGATGGATTCTTCGATCACCAATTCGCTAGCATGAGGATGCAATTCGTGGATGGATCCAAAATGAAGAGCTGAGGCCTTAATTTATAGAAATCTAGGACTTTGGAGGTGCATGGAAAAAGCCATAAATCACTCTTGATAAACTCAGGTTGATTTTTGAGTTAGCAAGAATTTAGAGATAGATTAACTCATAAAATCATGCAAATCAGCTTTAGGATTTAAATCAGAAGTTGAGATCAGCTTTCAACTCAAAAGAGAGTTGAGTTTATTTTTAAAACAACTTGAATTGATTTTCTGATTTAAAGCTTAACTATTTTTTTCATTGTGCATAATTAATTATGAATTAATTTAATAAATAAAGTGATTGATCCTCAACTTAACTGATTTTAAAAATATAACAATTGATTTATGGGTTAATCAATTATTAAATCAAACTTTTATTCAAAAACTATATTATTAAATTTGACAATTGACATTAATTAATTAAATAAGAATTTAATCAATTAGTCATAGGATTTTTTATTTATTATCAAAATGAAATAATACAGTTTATGAATAAATATAATTAAATCCAATTAAATAATTAAGTGGCAATATTAAATCTAATTAATTAAATATTCAAAATATTCAATTAATCAAACTTTAGGATAAATAGGATTTATCGCCAAATAATCATTAAATCAAAGATAATTAGGATAAATAGGAATAAGGAATATTCCCTGATGTAGAATTTAGGATAATCAATTAAGATTCAATAATGTGCAGATGTGCCTTAGGTTAGGACTTCAATGTCGATTTCGTTTGAATTGAAGATGTAGGAGGTTAATGAACCTATAACCCATTTTTGGGGTATTACATTTTTCCCCTCTTTGAATTCTTGTGCGAAGCGCAATGGTTCAAAGACAATCTGTCTATGATGTTGAAACTGATGTTTGAAATTGGAATTGATATGAAGCAGAAACTTATTGAAATTGATATGAAGATAATAGGTCTTGAATGACCAAAGATAATGTTAACTATAATAGCAATGATCTGATGATTGCGAAGAAGCATCAAAATGCCTGATTCTGAACCTTATGATTACGAAGAAGTGAATGACCGATTCTAGATCCGATTGTTGATAAGAATCACACTGGTATCACATCTGAACCCTTCAATTACGAAGAACCAAGGAAATAACACTAATGAACCGATGGTTACAAAAGACTGATATAGTTTATAAGATTAAGAGAATACCAGATTGATATGGATCTCGATGAATCTGATATGCCCTAAGCGATGATTGATTTGCCCCAAGCGATGAGGTCTTTTTGAAAAATCAACAACTAGACGTGGTTGTTATCTTGATTACTAAGGAAAGATATGATTTCAAATTTAGATTACAGACTTTGAATGATGTGCAATACCATGCCCCCTTTAGGATAAAAATTGAAATCTGACAAGAAAAGTCAGCGTTGAATAGTTTAGAAGCATGTTAATTGATTTAAGAAGTGGTTAAACACGTTTGGAGGTCCAAAAGACCAAGTTTGATGAGGTTTGACCATGAGTTGACCATGGTTGACCAAGTTGAAATTTTGATAGTTTGAGGTAAGATAATCAGTTAAGTTGAATACTGGATTTCTGTGATGATTGAAGGTCGATTATGCAAGTAGTAGACCGTCCTGGGTCTGAAAATTTTAAATCACAATTTTGACATAGTAAATGATTTTAGATTTTGATTTTGATCCCAAAAATGGGTTCAGAATGTCGAAATTAGCCAGGGATACAATTTTTGTGAAAAATGAAGCACTTTTGAAAATTAGGTCAAAAGCTATATAAAGGTCGGAAGGGTCAATTTCAATTCATTTCAACCTTTTGACTTTAGAAATCTTGTGGAGCCCTCTAAGTGAGAAAATGGTAGAACCAAAGGTACCTATGAGTTCACATCGATTTGAGCATAGCTGGAGACACCAGAGACCTCGGTAGTACGGACATCCGGTAGGTGGACCTCTTTGCTTCTCTGAAAAGTCAATTTTTCCATGATTTATAGCCTTTTTAGCATTTTTCGTATGCTTTTTAAATTTTGAATTTTTGAATGCATGGAAACTCATACGACTCTCCAGTGAGACTCGTACAACTTTTGAACTGTAGATAGGTTGTCATTTCATTAACCCCCAAGACTCATATTAGAGGGACCCAAGAGTTGTACGACGTTTCGTCGGGTCTCTCATAACTCGTATGAGGAGGAATGCATTGTCATATCACTATGCTTTATCGTATGGTATGATGTAGAAACTCGTATGACTTTCCCTGCTAGTTTGAAGTGTCGTATGGAAAATAGTGAGCCAAAAACTCATTACTAGGTCAAATTTTTGAATTTTCTGATCTTTTAGCCTGATTACTGACCTTTCAACCTACCTTCTGGCATAGTAATCTATTCAATTCCTGCACTTGTAACCCATTCTATGACCAAATTACCGATAGGATTCCCTATTTCTGTACTGTGTAGGTCATATATCCAGATGTTCATGTACGGATTTCACATCTAGCTACTCAGAGATTATGTGTGTCACTACCAGACCCTATGAGGGTACACCTTTCTTCCTATGGATTTGAGTACCTCATTCATTTACCTAAGATTAGGGTAAATCATGGACTTTTGACTACTCTGATTGAGAGATTTCATTCAGAGACCCAGACATTCCACCTGCCGACTGGGGAGATCACTGTTACCCCCGAGGATGTGTATCATATACTGCGCATTCCTTTCCATGTAGGTCCACGACCAGAGTATGTGAGTTTGGGAAACTTGGGTCTATTAGCATTCAGATGTCTCTTTAGAGATGATACTCAAATGACTACCTCCATTTCCTGGGAGACCTTAGTACAATGTTATGGGTAGATGCACTAGCTAGAGTGTATTATTGCTAGGATGATAGGAGGGATTATCATGTCTGACCATCAACAGAATGGTCTATTGATGGGTTGGGCCCCGATGGTGGCACGTCTGATGGTGACTCCCTCTGAGTTGGCTTGGGGTCAGTGTCTTTTGGCCCATATGTTTTCTGAGATGCACGAGGTAGTGTATCAGTAGAGCAAGACTTTTGCAGTTGGAGCTTTAGTTTTATAGATCTGGGCGTGGGAGCATATCCCCATGTTGAGACCAGTATGTACCTCACAAAGGCAGCCACAAGAGCCTGTGATATATATATATATATATATATATATATACATATATATATATATATACATATATATATATATATATATATACATATATATATACATATATATATATATATATATACATATATATATATATATATATATATATATATATACATATATATATATATATATATATATACATATACATATATATATATATATATACATATACATATATATATATATATATATATATATATATACATATATATATATATATATATATATATACATATATATATATATATATATATATATATATATATATATATATATATATATATATATATATATATATATATGTTGGATATGTCATATAGGGATGGATGGGTCATGTAGAGTATTGGAGGTGATGCCTTGATGATATGATTTTTGTTCGATGGAGACCATATGTGGGTATAGAGCCTTGGCCTACTACATGAGAGCAATTTAGTTTCTTCTTTTAGAGTTATGTGCTGATCGGGAGAACATCCTCCACTTTAGAGAGATTCATTATCACCAGGGTGTGGCGGCAGTATGGATGAGTGCAAGATGCACCAGAGGATTATGCCACTTATGCTCGAATAGCTCATGAGCTTGGACTTGGATGGACCATGAGGCTCTCTTATGCTTTGTGTTCACAGGAGTATAGTGCTATCGTTGGTAGACATTGGGAGTACAGACTAGAGGTACTTGATGCTGGAGTTACAGATGGATTCATTGCCTAGATTGCTGACCATCCTATCCATAGGTTCTCAGATCCTACAGAGCTTATACCCTCCATGGAGGAGGCTATGGATGTTACCAGAGCACCGATGAGATAGGGTCCCAGACCCACATAGGTTCCTATTGTGCATCCCACACCTTCGAGACCTAGAGTGATGGCTCCCCTACAGAGAGCATCAGGACAGATGAGGCCCCCTCATCCCACTAGTTCCATAGCAGGTAGATCTACAGGTTCTCATAGATGGACTAGGGGAGAGGGCAGCACTTTAGGGAGTGTTGGTTCAGTTGAGGAGGTACTTGTAGCAGAGCAGGTTGTGGGTGGTGGTATTGATCCGATACAGGAGGATGCTGGATTTGATCTGGGAGCAGAGGTTAGATGTCATAAAAGTGTAGAGAGTAGAGACCACAGAGCAGACTACCCTAGATACTGAGATGCCAACAGTCGATGTTGATCCTACTATTCCTCTTACTCCAAGGGATACTATCAGATGGCTCAAATTACAGGTTAGGGACCTGAAGGTTCACAGTGCTTGATGGGAGGAGAGATATATAGAGGCAGATAGACAATGTACCAAGCTTCGTACTGAGGTGTAGAGATTATAGGAAGAGGTGATTCATCAGACTGTATGGGTAGCTTACTATGTGTCCACATATTACACTATTGTTCCTGCTGCATAGAGAGTCCCTACGTACTCTTAGTATATGTTGGCATCAGAGGGAGCCAAAGCACCTAGAGCAGAGGCAGTATCGGATGCACCACCTCCACCTCCACCAGATATAGAGGATCAGGCTAACAGCTGATCTATTTTGACATGTTCTGATATACTGTGCTCTTTTTGATCATTGATATATTGTTCTGACTTTGATAGCTCACATGAGTGTATTCTTTTGTACACTATGCCAGTAGTGCACCCTTGACTAGTTTGAGATTTTTGATATATATATGAGATCGATATTTTGGTTATGACTTCATTTGTACTTGTCATGTTTTCAAGTTTTGATGATATCATGTGATGATTATGCTATGAGTAGTGTAGAATGTATGTATGGATGTAATGCAATGCAATGATTTCTTTCATATGTATGGATGTAATGCAAATGCATTTTGATTATGAAAAGATGTATGTATGATTTTATGCTTATGCACATGGATGTATTGTAATGCAATAGATGGTTATGATATGAAATGTAAATGTAATGATACACATGATATGTTTTGCAGGAATTGATGAAGACAAGTACTCAGTCTTATGTCAAAAGGATGTTTAACCCAGGAGGATAACTGCTTGTGGTTCCATGAAGAGACCTTCAAGTTAAGTGGTAGCTCTTTGTTAGATTGGAAGAGGTGATAGAAGAATCATTTAAGAATTGAAGTTTACGTAGCCATTTGTGAGATCATGCAAACATGAAAAATGCAAAGAACTATGTAAAATATAATGCAACCTAAGACCTAGGACCTAGTCACTGATCATGTGTCGGTCGATTTCATCATTGAATTTTTAGGTAATTAGATAAATAAATACAATGCCCACTAGTTATGAAACCATAGACATATCAATATCAATTTTTATGCGCAGGAATCAATACAACACCCACTGATTAGGAAACCATGGATATATGAATATTGATTTTGTTTTTGGAATGTCAGATTAGATATAAGCACCAAGGCATAAGCGCCAAGATGACCTGAATATCATGTCCATTTTGATATAGCAATTTGTATAAGCATCAAAACATAAATGTTGTGATGACCTGAATATGCCTTGCATTAAAAACACATAAAATAGTCAAGAGATCATTCTAAATCCAATGTGAATTACCCATAGTGACCCTTTATCGTTCACATCCTTAGGTAAGATCACATTTCACAATAGGAGGAAGAACTCACTCAAAAAAGACAATAGTTAGATCAAACTTCCTTGAATTTTTTGGGTATCAATGGTCGAGGTATGCATGGCCATCCAATTTGAGAGAGAGGCTCTTATAGTCAGACACCATTTCAATCTAGAATTTCCAAAGTTGTTAGATTTTCACACACAAGAAGAAAACAAGGAAAAGATTATGCCACCAGTCATCACTCTCTAAATCCTATAAAGGACATCATCGAAGACCTCGAGGGAACATAATATGAAGAAATATCAATGTGAATCAGTAAGCATACAAGGAGAGAAAAGAATGTAAAGCACAGATTGTGTTCAGTTTTGTGTTTGATGTTTGATTGCATTGTTAAACCATTCGAGTGTGACCCACAAATACCATCATGGACTTCCTCTAATGCACGTTTAGACTCTTCCTATTCTAAACATCTAAGTAGCAAACCATCTAGACCTCATTTGTATAGATCGTGACCAATGATGACATATCAAGAGGCATTACAGATAAGGTATCTCTTTTCATGGTGGTTGAAGGTATCAAGAATGGTTTGGTCTTTGAGATAGGAGAATAGGTTTTTATATCTGGATGAATCATGACCAATAACAGTGCAGATCATGCGGGTTTCAGGGGAATCATATGCAGGATAAGATAGTGCTTCCACTAGGAACTCGTAGCGTAGCTCATGTTTAGGATTTGGTAATAAAGTAGATAGCATTTCCATTGCATTGGCAGCCTTATTCTCTATTCTAGGTATTTTATCCAATGTGATAGATATGAAATACTTCTTTAAATCATCTACCATTCTTTTGTATGGAACAAGATTTTCATCTTTAGTCTGGTACACATCATTGACTTGATGGATAACAAGTTGAGAGTCTCCATGAATGTGTATCTGTGTTACTCTCCACTCAATTGCTAGTTTCATGCCATTAAGAAGGGCTTCATATTTTGTAATATTGTTTGTGCAAGGGAACTTTAATTTGAATGCTTTAGGTATGGAGTGTCCTTGAGGAGTTATAAATAATATGCCTACTCTTGATCCATTCTGTGTATAGGAACCATCAAAGAACAACTGCCTTTCTCTAGAAGAAAGAGTCATGATAGAGGAATCTGGAAATTCCATTTGCATTGGTGTATCATCAATCATAGGTGCATCTGTTAATTGATCAGTAATAACCTGGCCTTTTATAGCTTTTCTTTCAACATATTCAATGTCAAATTCACTTAAGAGCATGACCCATTTAGCTAATCTACCCGTGAGGGTAGCTTTGCTTAGTAGGTACTTTAGTGGATCAATCTTAGCTACCAAATGTGTGGTACGCACCAACATATAATGTCTCAGTTTCTGTGATGCAAAGATCACAGCTAGACAAGCCTTCTCAATTGTTGGTGTTCAAAATAGATGCTTATGCTCTTAGGCTGCCAATATACCCTCAAGTTGATTTTAGGATTGGTTAGTTCAAAAATGTATAAGGATCTTAGGGCAACTAGACCAACTATAGGGACAAGACTTCCCTCTTCACTTCTGGCTCTACAAAACCAAGGCGGGTGCACCTAACCCAATGAAAACTATACTTCACACACCAAAGACTGGGTCTAAATAATAGATTGAATAGTAAGAAAGTGCTAAATACTAACCTCACATTCATTGACTCTCCATTACTATAGGGTATTACTACTATCAACCAAATACAATTAAAACTTGAAAAGTGTTGATATCTAGAGATGGAAAGAAGTAAGCAAGGGCCAATCCAGACCAGAGGATTGGGAGTAAAAACTAGAGGTACTTGATGCTGGAGTTACAGATGGATTCATTGCCTAGCTTGCTGACCATCCTATCCATAGGTTCTCAGATCCTACAGAGCTTATACCCTCCATAGAGGAGGCTATGGATGTTACCGAAGCACCGATGAGACAGGGTCCCAAACCCACACAGGTTCCTATTGTGCATCCCACACCTTCAAGACCTAGAGTGATGGCTCCCCTATAGAGACCATCAGGACAGATGAGGCCCCCTCATCCCAGTAGTTCCATAGTAGGTAGATCTACAGGTTCTCATAGATGGACTAGGGGAGAGGGCAGTACTTTAGGGAGTGTTGGTTCAGCTGAGGAGGTACTTGCAGCAGAGTAGGTTGTGGGTGGTGGTACTGATCCGATATAGGAGGATACTAGATTTAATCTGGGAGTAGAGGTTAGATGTCATAAAGTGTAGAGAGTAGAGACCACAGAGTAGACTACCCTAGATACTGAGATGCCAACAGCCGATGTTGATCCTACTATTGCTCTTACTCCATAGGATACTATCAGATGGCTCAAATTACAGGTCAGGGACCTGAAGGTTCACAATGCTTGGTGGGAGGAGAGATATATAGAGGGAGATAGACAACGTACTGAGCTTCGTACCGAGGTGCAGAGATTATAGGAAGAGGTGATTCATCAGACTGCATGGATAGCTTACTATGTGTCCACATATTACACTATTGTTCCTGCTGCACAAAGCCTCCCTACGTACTCTCAGTATATGTTGGCATCAGAGGGAGCTAGAGCACCTAGAGCAGAGGCAGTATCAAATGCACCACCTCCACCTCCACCAAATACAAAGGATCAGGCTAACAGCTGATCTGTTTTGATATGTTCTGATATACTGTGCTCTTTTTGATCATTGATATATTGTTCTGACTTTGATAGCTCACATGAGCGTATTCTTTTGTACACTATGCCAGTAGTGCACCCCTGACTAGTTTGAGATTTTTGATATATATATATGATCGATATTTTGGTTATGACTTCATTTGTACTTGTCATGTTTTCAAGTTATGATGATATCATGTGATGATTATGCTATGAGTAGTGTAGAATGTATGTATGGATGTAATGCAATGCAATGATTTCTTTCATATGTATGGATGTAATGCAAATGCATTTTGATTATGAAAAGATGTATGTATGATTTTATGCTTATGCACATAGATGTATTGTAATGCAACAGATGGTTATGATATGAAATGTAAATGTAATGATACACATGATATGTTTTGCAGGAATTGATGAAGACAAGTACTCAGTCTTATGTCAAAAGGATGTTTAACCCAGGAGGATAACTGCTTGTGGTTCCATGAAGAGACCTTCGAGTTAAGTGGTAGCTCTTTGTTAGATTGGAAGAGGTGATAGAAGAATCATTTAAGCATTGAAGTTTATGTAGCCATTTGTGAGATCATGCAAACATGAAAAATGCAAAGAACTGTGTAAAATATAATGCAACCTAAGACCTAGGACCTAGTCACTGATCATGTGTCGGTCGATTTCATCATTGAATTTTTAGGTAATCAGATAAATCAATACAATGCCCACTAGTTATGAAACCATAGACATATCAATATCAATTTTTATGCGCAGGAATCAATACAACACCCACTGATTAGGAAACCATGGATATATGAATATTGATTTTGTTTTTGGAATGTCAAATTAGATATAAGCACCAAGGCATAAGCGCCAAGATGACCTGAATATCATGTCCATTTTGATATAGCAATTTGTATAAGCATCAAAACATAAATGTTGTGATGACCTGAATATGCCTTGCATTACAAACACATAAAATAGTCAAGAGATCATTCTAAATCCAATGTGAATTACCCATAGTGACCCTTTATCGTTCACATCCTTAGGTAAGATCACATTTCACAATAGGAGGAAGAACTCACTCAAAAAAGACAATAGTTAGATCAAACTTCCTTGAATTTTCTGGGTATCAATGGTCGAGGTATGCATGGCCATCCAATTCGAGAGAGAGGCTCTTATAGTCAGACACCATTTCAATCTAGAATTTCCAAAGTTGTTAGATTTTCACACACAAGAAGAAAACAAGGAAAAGATTATGCCACCAGTCATCACTCTCTAAATCCTATAAAGGACATCATCGAAGAGCTCGAGGAAACATAATATGAAAAAATATCAATGTGAATCAGTAAGCATACAAGGAGAGAAAAGAATGTAAAGCACAGATTGTGTTCAGTTTTGTGTTTGATGTTTGATTGCATTGTTAAACCATTCGAGTGTGACCCACAAATACCATCATGGACTTCCTCTAACGCACGTTGAGACTCTTCCTATTCTGAACATCTAAGTAGCATCCCATCTAGACCTCTTTTGTATAAATCGTGACCAATGATGACATATCAAGAGGCATTACAGATAAGGTATCTCTTTTCATGGTGGTTGAAGGTATCAGGAATGGTTTTGTCTTTGAGATAGGAGAATGGGATTTAATATCTAGATGAATCATGACCAATAAGAGTGTAGATCATGCGGGTTTCAGGGGAATCATATGCAGGATAAGATAGTGCTTCCACTAGGAACTCATAGCGTAGCTCATGTTTAGGATTCGGTAATAAAGTAGATAGTGTTTCCATTGCATTGGCAGCCTTATTCTCTATTCTAGGTATTTTCTCCAATGTGATAGATATGAAATACTTCTTTAAATCATCTACCATTCTTTTGTATGGAACAAGCTTTTCATCTTTAGTCTGGTACACATCATTGACTTGATGGATAACAAGTTGAGAGTCTCCATGAATGTGTATCTGTGTTACTCTCCACTCAATTTCTAGTTTCATGCCATTAAGAAGGGCTTCATATTTTGTAATATTGTTTGTGCAAGGGAACTTTAATTTGAATGCTTTAGGTATGGAGTTTCCTTGAGGAGTTATAAATAATATGCCTGCTCCTGATCCATTCTATGTATAGGAACCATCAAAGAACAACTGCCTTTCTCTAGAAGAAAGAGTCATGATAAAGGAATCTAGAAATTCCATTTGCATTGGTGTATCATCAATCATAGGTGCATCTGTTAATTGATCAGTAATAACCTGGCCTTTTATAGCTTTTCTTTCAATATATTCAATGTCAATTTCACTTAAGAGCATGACCCATTTAGCTAATCTACCCATGAGGGTAGCTTTGCTTAGTAGGTACTTTAGTGGATCAATCTTAGCTACCAAATGTGTGGTATGCACCAACATATAATGTCTCAGTTTCTATGATGCAAAGATCATAGCTAGACAAGCCTTCTCAATTGTTGGTGTTCAAAATAGATGCTTATGCTCTTAGGCTGCCAATATACCCTCAAGTTGATTTTAGGATTGGTTAGTTCCAAAATGTATAAGGATCTTAGGGCAACTAGACCAACTATAGGGACAAGACTTCCCTCTTCACTTCTGGCTCTACAAAACCAAGGCAAGTGCACCTAACCCAATGAAAACTATACTTCACACACCAAAGACTAGGTCTAAACAATAGATTGAATAGTAAGAAAGTGCTAAATGCTAACCTCACATTCATTGACTCTCCATTACTATAGGGTATTACTACTATCAACCAAATACAATTAAAACTTGAAAAGGGTTGATATCTAGAGATGGAAAGAAGTAAGCAAGGGCCAATCCAACATTGAACTCGACTGAATATACTAATCTCTGATCAGTGCCATTATGCATTGGGAAAATCTCAAATACAGACATTGAAACATGAACCAACTATTGTCAAAGACTCATAGCCATAAACATAAGTATTTCAGCCCATCTACTACTTATAATATCCTTATGTAGACAAATCAAAGTGAATCTATGTCCTATCCAAAGTATATTTCACTTGATTGTAGATCAAGAACTAAAGACTAGAACATATACAAAGGTAACCCTATGCAATGGATCAGAAAATCTAGAATTCACAAGATTGACACCAAGGAGAGACTTGAAAGCTTGAAATAATTGTATTAAGTATAATGAATCATGTATATGTTCAAAGCAAAGAAGAGAGAAAACCACTTTAATAACCTGCAAAAGACTACAAGGAAATTCTATTCAATCTAATACAATATGATACCACCTGCTACAACTCCCTAGAACTAATCAAGATCAGAACCCTTTCGAAATAAAACATTTTACTTCTTATACCCCTAGTCACCTTGGAATCCTCAAAAAGGATGCATCAAGCTTCAGATGACTAGGGTTAGGGTTTCAACAACTCAACCAACGAAAAACTACATTAGAATTTATTCTAGGGGAAGAAACATAAGCAACCCAGAGAAAATGAATCTTAGACGGATCTGCAATCATCAAAATCTGTGAGGACAGTACAAAACTACAAGGAATTTCCATGAAAACCAGTCAAATCAGCCACCTGTAAACATACCTCGAGCACAAAACCATACTTCTCCTGGTACAAAAACATCATGCCACCTACCATAGGGATCCTCGGACCAGTCTGCAACAACCAGTGCCACCAAATCAATTGAAACTGGCCATGAAAACCATAAATTTTGGTACCTTCTGTCGCTTGAAACCCTCTGCAAATTTGAGTTTTAACTTCAACGGTCATTTTATGGCTTTAACAACAAATTTACGGTCAACATTTAAATCTGAGCTAACTTTAAGTCCTGACCGTTAGATCTTGAGATTTCACGGGCTTATGATTTATCTTTTATAGGAATCCTGGTTTACATTTGGTGACCACATGACTAAACAATCTCATTTGTGAAATGAAACTCCTAACCCAGCCTTAACTCCGTGACCTGGTGACAAAAGAAACTTAACTCATCCCAGCCACATCTAGTGAATTGGCAATCGAAAGACCTTCTCACTTATTTGTGTAATAATTTTCACCATTGCTAAACCATTTGGAGAATGCGTGAACACTTGTTCACTGAGCCGCCAAAACATTTAGAACATCACCATTTAATCATGCAAATGAGCGAGCACTTGAAACACCTGTCGAAGCTGCTAAACCAAATTGTCAGGACTGCCAAACCATTTAGACCCACACAGGGCCCACAAATATACCACATGTCACCATATGATATGCCGATCCCACCTAATCACTCTGACACAGGACCCACCCCAAAGCAATGCTTGAGACATAAGAGATCAATGGTTGGCATAAGATCTCATAGGTCTGACAGATCCCATGAGAACTTACGCCAACCGTTAGATCAACTATAGATGTCAGGACCCTCTGACAATTCAAAAATTCAGGTCCCACTGACAGCTACCAATGTGTTAATACTTGGACCAATAAAATATCGCCGACTATGCAAACATGTCAACGGACCCACCTGACTTCCTTATGAAAATCAACGGCTGTCGCTATACCACTGCATTAAAAATCGAGCAAGTTATATCAACGGTATAATGACAGCCACAAGATTAAAATGAACTTTAATCCACCTGAATGCTGAGAAGACTGGTCCCACTGACAACACTCCACATCATTATTTCTTTTGGCCAATAGGGAAGCACCATTTGTGCATTCATGTTAGTGGACCCACCTGCAAAGAAAGGCTACATCATGAAAGAAAATCAACGGCTGTCGCAAAAGCACATACCTTTGACACACCACCTGTGAAAACATGACAACCGTCAGATCAGGATGAACTAAAATCGGGCCCACTGACATGATACAAGTCATTTTCAGCAACCAATACTTGCATGACACATCGGCATAAATCTGATAGCTGGTCCACATGTCTCACTGCATAAAATAGAACCCAGCACTCTACAATTCAGTGATTGAAAGAAAAGCTAAACCGTTAGCTAGGTCACTGAATAATTGCTGGTAACCACCAGAAAATAAGAGATTACGCAAATGCTTAGTCGCATAATTGTGAAAAGGTAGAGCTAACCATTGGGAGACCTAGCAAATTTTTGACTGACTGAAAGATGAAAAGTGCACATGACATAAAAGAAAATTAAGTGGCCCAAAAAAGTAACATGAAATTAGAACAAAACTAGGACACACTTAGGCTTTTGAATGCAATGGCTATTTTTTTCAAAATTTTGAACCAAGGGTTTATGCCAGGGACCTAAAAACAAAAGCAAAGACCAGAACAAAAGTGCCAGAGCCATGAAATTTTTTTACAAGTGCTAACAGTGGCTCATACTTGGGGACGTGTATCTCCTGCAAATACAACGAGCAAGCTAGAATCTCTTGGAAGAGCAAACCAACTCAAAACTTTGACACACAAAAAGAAAAAACAAATGACTATACAAGGGAAAACCTAAACTACTGCTCACGGAAAAGATACTTCAGGAGAAGTAAAAATTTAGGAATTGTCCATGAACAAGCAATTCCAAAGTACCACTAGTTAAATCTTTCAGAACATAAGAATCTATCCCCCATTTGCTTTCAATAAGATAAGTGCCCAACCAAATTGGATCAAAATTTCCATGCTTCCCCTTATCTTCCAACCTTGCATTCCACATCAAGACGAGGTCATCAATTTCAAAACTTCTTTGGGTGGCCCTCCTATCAAACAAATTCTTACATTGTCTCTGCAATGCCTCATTTCTTTCATGTGCATCCCTCCTTACCTCTTCCAATTGGATCAGTTCATCTATTCTTACTCTCATTTCATCATTCAAGTCCTCATCATATGCTTGGATAAACTTGTACATCTGCAATAGATTATTTTGAGGTAATCTAGCACCTATTCCATATACCAAATCAAATGGAGCACAACCTATGGCCTTCTTTACAGTTACCATGTCAACCCACAGTGCCCACCATAACTTTGAGTCCCAAGCTTTCTTATTCTTGTCCAACACTCTCTTGAGAATCTTAATCAGACTTTTATTACTAGACTCAGCTTGGCCATTTCCTTGTGGATGATATGGAGAAGAAAATGAAATGTGTATCCCATACTGCTAACAAAAATCACTAAATTCCTGTGATCTAAAACACATTGCATTATCAACCACAATTACCTCTGGGCAACCAAGCCTGGTAAGGCTGTTTTGCATCATAAAATCTGTCACCACTCTGCTAGTAGCCTTTCTAGTGGGGATAGCTTCAACCCACTTAGTAAAATAGTATGTTGCCACTAGTATGTAAGAATGTCCACCACTAGACTTATTTGGAACAGGTCTGAGTGGTAAATTCCCATTAAACTTCAACTTTCCAGCAAATCTCTGACATGCATCACACTTTCTTACAAACTAATGGGTATCCTTAAAAACTGTAGGCCACCAAAATCCAAACCTAAGGATCTTGTGGGCTATGGTCTTTGCCATATAATGTCCTCCACATACACCTTGGTGCATTTCCTTTAATAGAGCCTCAGACCTCTCATGGTCTATGCATTTTAGCAATACTCCTTCATTGCTTCTCCACCACAACTTACCATGTATAATGGCATACCTTGCAGATTGCAACTTGATAGTTCTCCTTCTATTTTCATCCATCTCGAAGGGAAGGACCAATTTTTGCAAGTAGCCAATAACATCTTTGTACCAATCACAATAATCCATATCACAAATGTATGGCCTTTGTTCTTCTTCTAACACATTCACATGATTTGCAACTAAATTACTTTGTGCCATTAACTTTGCAAGACCTAAGCTTCTTACCAATTTTGTAATTTGGATATCAATATTAAATTCTTGGATCCTATTGATCCATCTACATCTTTTTCCTAAAACTTCTTGTTGCACCAATATATCCTTAACTGCAGCACTAGGAAGATAAGCAACCACCTTAGCTCCTACAAGATAACATCTAAAAGCCTTGACTGCTATGACTAAGGCATAAGCCTGTTTCTCAGTAAAATCATATTTCAATTCTGCTTCCTGTAAGGATTTACTAAAAAATGATATGGGTTGTTCATATCCATCTGAATTCTTTTGTAATAAAATTGTTGCAATTGTATGATAAGAAGCAAAAGAAAATATCTGCATGGGCTTACCATAATCAGGTGTCCTTAAAACTGGAGCATCCTTGATGGCCTTTTTGATACTTCTAAAAGATTCATCTGCTTTTTCATTCCACTCAATCTTTGCCTCTTTTTTCAACATCCTAGAGATAGGGATACTGATTTCTACAAAATTTGTAACAAATCTCCTTAGGAAATTTACCTGCCTAAAGAAAGACTGTATTCCTTTAACATTTCTAGGTGGTGAAAGTTTATCTATAGCCATAACCCTTTCAGGGTCAATTCTCATTCCATCCTTGGACACAATATGTCCTAAGAGCTTGCCTTCCACAACACCAAAAGAACACTTCTTTGGATTCAAAGAGATCCCATACTCCAAGGCCCTAATAAAAATTTTCTCAAGATGTTCACAATGTTGACTTTCCTTATCTGAATATGCTGTGAGATCATCCTGATACACCACTAGAAATTTGTTTATAAAGTCTGCAAAGGCTACATCCATAGCTCTCTGAAAAGTAGCTCTTGCATTTGTCAGACCAAAAGGCATTCTAACATAAACATATGTTCCCCAAGGGGTAGTGAATGCAGTCTTAAATTGTTCTGATTCCTTGACCATGACCTGATTATATCTAGAGAAACCATCCATCATGGACATTAACTCTAATCCAGTAACCTTCTACAATATATTCTCCATATTAGGCAAACCATAATTGTCCTTCAAAGAATTGACATTCAAATTCCTAAAATCAACACATAACCTAATGTCACCATTCTTCTTCCTGACCAGAACCAAGTTTGACACCCAAGTAGAATGTCTGACAGGCTTGATAATGCTAGCATCCATCATCTTTTTGAGTTCATCTTGCAATTTTGGTACCAAAGTACGGTTCATAGGCCTTAGCCTTTGCCTAAAAGGTTTGGTTCCTTCCTTCAATGGTATTTCATGCTGGAATAAATCTTTGCTATAGGCTTTCAAATCATCATAAGACCATGCAAAGACATGGCTGAATCTTTTAAGAAGATCAATTAGATTATTCCTAGTTCTTTGGGACAAACATTTATCTATGTAAAAAAATTTGGGTATTTGACTTGTTCCTAAATTTATTTCCTCCAAATCATTTATCTTATCAACAAATTTAGGAAAACAAGTCCTTTCTTTATCATCAAATGCCCTCTCAAGAGCAACCAGTCCCCTTGGGATCCTATTTGATTTTAATTGCAAAACTTCCTTCCCAAGAACATTCTCTTTTCCATTTTTGATGTCAAAAAAAGTGCTGAAATCCATCTCCTGGCCATCAAAATGAGATTCACATTGCAAAAACCTTAGTATATCTTGATCATCAGAAAATACCTACCAATTCTCAACATTGTCTGGAATAGAAGGCCAAGACTTGCACTCAATCCTTGATATCCCTACAAAGGTAATATCCTTTGGCCTTAATGCTATGTTTGCTAGTAATTCAGCCATCCTATTTTGGCTTCTATCCACCCAATCAATACCAAAGGCACTGAAACCTTCAATTTCATCCCAAACAACATTTCTATATTGTTTCAACCTTTAATTCTTTGATGCATACTTTGATCTAATCTGAGAAACTATTAACTTAGAGTCACCAATCACCCTAAGATGTTTGATCCCATGTTTTGATGCTTGTCTCAAACCAATCAGTAGGGCCTCATATTCAGCAACATTATTTGTGCAAGGGAACAAGAGAGTGAAACAAAACTTAAAAGTCTTACCACTTGGGGATATCACTAGCACTCCTACTCTAGCACCTTCCTTTGAACTTGCTCCATCAAAATACAAGGTCCATAATACATTACCTTCTGCCATGTTACTTTTATCATCAGCCAGAAAGACGGGCTTGACCTTTTCTTGCATCTCTCTCTCCTGAACTTGGAAAGAACCAATGTCAGTGTCCACAAAACAATTCATATTGTCCTCTTCATCCTCCTCAATCATATGTGGAGTTCTAGCTTCCCTTGAGACTTTCACATTTTCTCCTTCAATGCTAAAAGTGGCAAAGGACAAGTCACATTGAATACTTCCTCCCATGGAGGCACTCCACTTTCTAGATAACAACATTCCATATTGAGGGGGAATGTCGACTACAAGAACACTCATAGTTAATTTTTTGTTAGGAAATGCTACTAATTTATAAGGCAAAGCCTTAATGGTACCAATAACTGGCACTTCTCTTGAGTCCATAGCTTGGCATCTCCCATGAGGTGTATCAACCTTTAGTCCCAATGACTTCATGATCTCTGCAGGCATGATAGTGTTTGATGCTCTAGAATCAATCATGCAATTCTTCAATAATTTTCCATTTATCATAAGGGACAAGAAAAAAGGATCAACTGTCCCTGATGCAGTATTTACAATGTTTGCATTCAAAAATATTTGAGGAATCTTAGAGACAATTTCTTAATTTTTACTGTCAGGTGTGTCATCTAAAGTAGCCACATGCTTGTCACCTCTGTTCATTTCTTGGACCTTTATGGAAGAGGCACCATTTACCCAATCCAAGGCCTTGACCTTGTGCTCTTCTATTCTCATCATTTCTAACAATGGAACCTTGACAGTTATTTGTGAAAGCAATTTAGTCATATCAATGGGAACATAAGAATGGTTGCCCATATCTTCCTTAATCTTAGAGATATCTTTATCCTCTTTTTGGACAACCAAGTCAGAGTTACTCTTTTGTACAAATTCATCTTCCTTTTGAGGTATGGGGATAGCTACTTCTGATGTCTTTACTTTACCCTTAGGTATTGCACTAGGCCCACCCTTCTTTTTTATTTTAACCTGACTGACAACACCAACACCCTTTTCCTTTTCCTCATGTTGTTGTGTGTTCCTTTCAGAATTCTAGATAAACATGCTACCTGTTTTACCACTTGTGCCTCCAACTATCCTGCTTCTCAAATTGTAATTACTCCTAGCTTGAGTGACCATGTCTGCAGTGATTTGTGCAATTTCCTCATCAGAGGGTCTCCTTAAGGAAACATGTTCCTCACACTTCACTGCACCACATCCAACATCATCAAATTCTTCCTCCTCATCATCAGTAGAGTCAACCTCATCCCATGCATGTGAAGAAGTCATTCCACAACCACTCTTATCATACTGCTCATCTTGTTCTTGGTTATCAGGTAAATTCAAAGCAATAACACAATGCTTTGGACTATGAGGAGATTGACAAATAGTACACCATGGGATATCGTCATTCATGTTAACTGAATTTCTTTGCAAAGGATCAGGAATCCTATCATCAGGCCTATCCCTTTTAACTGGAAAAATGGGCTTGCCATCCTTCCATTGAGTATTGTATGGGTAATTCTGCATTCTTGGTTGCCTGCTAAAATTACTTGAAGCTGGCCTATCATTTGTTGCAACCTTATTGTTTCTTTTTTCATTAGGCTTTAGACTCTCTAAAGCACTTAGAATCTACTTTAGATTGTCCTCCTCCTTAGGCTTAAAATTAGCAAACCTTCCCATGTCTTTCTTGTTTTGCACTTGAGGCCTATAATCATCTCTTCTCCCTAATTTTCCTGATATTCTTCTATTACTTTGTATGTTGATAGCCAACTTGTAAGCCTCCCCAATATTTCTAGGGTTCTTATCCCTTAAGAGGTAACCCATTTTTGCATCAAAAGCATTTAAGTATGTCACAAGACATGCCCTATCATCTAATCTGATAACTTGCAATAGCCTATGCATAGCCTTTTGGAATCTTATATTAAATTCAAGGACCTCTTCGTTCTAATTTTTTTTTATGTTATTGAATTCATTCAAAATAAAACCCTAATTTTTTTTTATCTCCATAATGCTCTTTGAAACAATTCTTAAATTCATTCCAAGATCCTATACTAGCATGGGGCAATCCTCTAAACCGATCTCTAGCATCCTTGGTCAGAGATTGTGCAAATAACTTCATTACAACATCATCAGGCTCAACATTATAGTCATCTATTACATCCATAAAAAATTTTAAATGTTCTTCACATGTAATGACATTGTTTCCAGTAAACTTAGGGAGTTTCTTTCTAATTTCATCAGGAATAACATTAGGATAACCAGGAATACAAAAAAAATAAGTTGTTTGTACCTTTCATGAACAGGAACTCCATGTGGTAGATCCATTCCTTGAGATGTAGATGTCCTTGTGTTTGAACCATTAGGAATTTTAGCAACACCCAGAATGCCATTTGTTTGAGCTGCAAGGTTACAATGATTTCCACCTTGCCCCAAGAAAGAAGCAACAACATTTTAAGGTCCTGAGGTATGCTTGAGAAAATCAATCTTCTTCCTTATTTCTGCAGCAGTAGCCTCCAACTCTGCCTTCTCTAGTTCTTTAGCCCACATTTCTTTCTCTTTTCTAGCCCTCTCAAGGTCTGCATCTAATCTCAACCCTTGATCTAATGGCTTTTCCACATGAATCTATTCACTAATTTGCACTCCAACAGTTTTTTGTTTGCCCTTATCTCTAGGCCTAGTTATCTCATGTGTTTTATACACAATAGGTTGTTCCTCTTCTCTTTCAGGCTATGGAACAAAATTAATTGCCTCCAAATCTAACAACTGCCTCTTTAGCTGATCAGCCCTTATCATTGCTTGTCTTACTCTGTCCTCTTTGTCCTTTTCTCTTTGTTGCCTGATAGCAACTTGTTCTTGGACTCTTCTTTCCAATTCATAGACCTCCTCAAAGATCTCTTCTGATTCAGGGAGAGTAGTCTCAGACTCATCATCTCCCACTTGAAATTCATCCTCATACTGGTTCAATCCCAAATCAACAGCCTCTTCATATTCTGAAATATTTTCTTCTTGACCAGGCTTGGTTTGAGTTTCATGTCTTGTATCCTTTTTATTTCTCCAAGTATGAGAAAGATTTCCTTTCTTCTTTCCTCCCCTTGTCTAACTAGGCTTGGAAGTGCTTGGAATACCTTCTTCCATTAAGCTTTCAGGATGCTCCTTTCTCCAGGACCTAGTACCTCTATAACTCATTTGATAAAAATCTACTGACTAGCACTACTGTAGAGATGCTTGAGTCACCACCCAAGTATATTGGGAATCCTACAATACCACTTAACAAATATCCAAATGACACTACAAGACAAGGGACAAGAATATCCCTATTTTCCAATGATGACCTACTGGTTACTATAGACTTGAGTAACACTTCCCCAGTAGAGTCACCATCTTGTTGGTGTTCAAAATGGACACTTATGCTCTTAGGCTGCCAATATACCCTTAGGTTGATTTTAGGATTGGTTAGTTCCAAAATGTATAAGGATCTTAGGGAAACTGGACCAACTATAGGGACAAGACTTCCCTCTTCACTTCTGGCTCTGCAAAACCAAGGTGGGTGCACCTAACCCATTGAAAACTATACTTCACACACCAAAGACTGGGTCTAACCAATATATTGAATAGTAAGAAAGTGCTAAATGCTAACCTCACATTCATTGACTCTCCATTACTATAGGGTATTACTACTATCAACCAAATACAATTAAAACTTGAAAAGTGTTGATATCTAGAGATGGAAAGAAGTAAGCAAGGGCCAATCCAGCATTGAACTTGACTGAATATACTAATCTCTGATCAGTGCCATTATGCATTGGGAAAATCTCAAATACAGACATTGAAACATGAACCAACTATTGTCAAAGACTCATAGCCATAAACATAAGTATTTCAGCCCATCTACTACTTATAATATCATTTTGTAGACAAATCAAAGTGAATCTATGTCCTATCCAAAGTATATTTCACTTGATCGTAGATCAAGAACTAAAGACTAGAACATATAAAAAGGTAACCCTATGCAATGGATCAAAAAATCTAGAATTCACAAGATTGACACCAAGGAGAGACTTGAAAGCTTGAAATAATTGTATTAAGTATAATGAATCATGTATATGTTCAAAGCAGAGAAGAGAGAAAACCACTTCAATAACCTGCAAAAGAATACAAGGAAATTCTATTCAATCTAATACAATATGATACTGCCTGCTACAACTCCCTGGAACTAATCAAGATCAGAACCCTTTCGAAATAAAACATTTTACTTCTTATACCCCTAGTCACCTTGGAATCCTCAAAAAGGATGCATCAAGCTTCAGGTGACTAGGGTTAGGGTTTCAACAACTCAACCAACCAAAAACTACATCAGAATTTATTGCAGGGGAAGAAACATAAGCAGCTCAGAGAAAATGAATCTCAGACGGATCTACAATCATCAAAATCTGTGAGGATAGTACAAAACAACAAGGAATTGCCATGAAAACCAATCAAATCGGCCACCTACAAACATACCTTGAGCACAAAACCATACTTCTCCTAGTACAAAAACATCATGCCACCTAGCACAAGGATCCTCAGACCATTTTGCAACAACCAGCGCCACCAAATCAATTGAAACCGGCCATTAAAACCATAAATTTTGGTACCTTTTGTCACTTGAAACCCTCTGCAAATTTGAATTTGAACTTCAACGGTCATTTTATGGCTTTAATAGAAAATCGGCAATCAACATTTAAATTTGAGCTAACTTTAAGTCCTGACCGTCAAATCTTTAGATTTCACAGACTTATGATTTATCTTTTATAGGAATCCTGGTGTACATTTGGTGACCATGCAACTAAACAATCTAATTCACAAAATGAAACTCCTAACCCAGCCTTAACTCCACGACTTGGCAACAAAAGAAACTTAACTCATCCCAGCAACATCTAGCAAATTGGCGACCGAAAGACCTTCTCGCTTATTCTTGTAATACTTTCTGCCATTGCTAAACCTTTTGGAGAATGCATAAACACTTGTTCTCTGAGCCACCAAAACATTTAGAACATCACCATTTAATCACGCAAATGAGGGAGCACTTGAAACACCTATCGGAGCTGCTAAACCAAATTGTTAGGACTGCCAAACTGTTTAGACCCACACAGGGCTGAAAAATATGCTACATGTCACCATCTGATATGCTGATCCCACCTAATGACTCTAACATAGGACCCACCCCAAAGCAACGCCTGAGACAGAAGAGATCAAGGACTGGCGTAAGATCTCATAGGTCTGACAGATCCCATGAGAACTTATGCCAACTGTTAGATCAACTATAGATGTCAGGACCGTCTGACAAATCAGAAATTCAGGTCCCACTGACAGCTGCCAACATGTTAATACTTGGACCAATAAAATATCGCCAACTATGCAAACGTGTCAACGGACCCACCTGCCTTCCTTATGAGAATCAATGGCTATCGCTATACCACTGCATTAAAAATCAAGCAAGTTATATCAATGGTATAACGACAGCCACAAGATTAAAATGAACTTTAATCTGCCTGAATGCTGAGAAGACTGGTCCCACTAACAACACTCCACATCGTTATTTCTTTCAGCCAATAGGGAAGTGCCATTTGTGCATTCGTGTTAGTGGACCCGCCTGCAAAGAAAGGATACATCATGAAAGCAAATCAATGCTTGTTGCAAAAGTGCATACCTTTGACACACCCCCTGCGAAAACACAACAACCGTTGGATCAGGATGAACTAAAACCAGGCCCGTTGACATGATACAAGTCATTTTTGGCAACCAATACTTGCATGACACATCGGCATAAATTTTACAGTCGGTCCACATGTCTCACCGCATAAAATAGAACCTAGCACTCCGCAATTTAGCAACTGAAAGAAAAGTTAAACCGTTAGCTAGGTCGCTGAATAATTACTGGTAACTGCCAGAAAATAAGATATTACGTGAATGCTCAGTCGCGTAATCATGAAAAGGTAGAGCTAACCGCTAGGAGACCTAGCGAATTGCTGACTGACTGAAAGATGAAAAGCGCACATGACATAAAAGAAAATTAAGTGGCCCAAAAAAGTAACATGAAATTAGAACAAAACTAGGGCACACTTAGGCTTTTGAATGCAACGGCTAGTTTTTTTTAAAATTTTGAACCAAGGGTTTATGCCAGGGACCTAAAAACAAAAGCAAAGACCAGAAAAAAAGTGCCAGAGCCATGAAATTTTTTTACAAGTGCTAACATCAATCATAGAATAATTCTTTGCGTATGCTACCAATGTCCTACTGATATAGTATATAGCTCTTTCCTTTTTGTTCTCATCATGTTGTGCAAGCAATGCCCCTAGTGATGTATCTATAGTAGATACATATAAGATCAAAGGCTTCCTTGGAATGGGAGGCATCAAGATAGGAGGATTTGATAGATACTTCTTGATATGGTTAAAGTTGTTCTCACATTCTTCATTCCATGCAAATGTCACACCTTTATGTAATCTTTTTGTAAAAGGCTATGATATGTCTGCTAGCTGAGATATGAAGCGTTTGATAGATTGAACTCTTCCTTGTAATGTCCTCATTTGACTGATGTTTTTGGGAGGTTGCATCTCCATTATAGCCTTTACTTTATCTCGATCAACTTCAATGCCCTTCTTTGAAACTATGTATCCTAAGAGCTTTCCAGAAGTGACACCAAAAGCACACTTCTTACGATTTAGTCTGAGAATAAAAATTTTCCATTTTGTCTAGTATCTTGCTCAAGTCATTTAGATGTTCAGTTCTAATCATAGATTTTGCTAAAGTATCATCAACATAATCCTCCATATTCCTATGCATCATGTCATGAAAAATAGATGTCATGGCTCTTTGATATGTAGCACTAGCATTTTTAAGCCCAAATGGCATGACATTCCAACAGAAGGTGCCCCATGCACATGTGAAAGTAGTTTTCTCTTGATTCTCTGGAGAAATTTTTATTTGATTATATCTAGAAAAAACATCCATTAAAGAATACATCTCAAAGCCCGTAGTCATGTCCACTATCATATCAATGTTAGGTAGTGGAAAATCATCCTTAGGGCATGCTCTATTTACATATCTAAAGTCTGTGCACACTCTGATTGATTTATCGGGTTTTGAAACAAGTACAATATTAGAGATCCATTCTGCATAATCAATAACTCAGATGAATCTAGCTTTTAGTAGTTTCTCTAATTCATCTTTTACCAAGAGTGCAACATGAGGATGCATCTTCCTCAATTTTTTCTTAACAGGTTTAACGTTTGGAGCTCTAGATAAATGGTGCATTATAAGATCAGGATCCAACCCTGGCATATCTAAATATTTCCATGCAAAATTGATCTTATTCTCTGTTAGGAATGTTGTAAATTTTTTATTTTCTTCTTTTGATAAAGATTGTGCTACATGGATCAACTGTGGTTCCTCTGATGTTCCCAAGTTGATAGATTGAGTGGGCTCAATTAGAACTGGAGATCTGTCTTGTAAATGACTCGGAAGGACATCAAATATCTCATCCTTAGGCCCCTCAAAGAGGTTTTCACCTTTGGATATGTCTTTTATTTTTACTTTTGTAGGTTCTGAGACTGCCACAAAGTGGTTTTCACCATTAGAACTCCTTTTCTTTTTATTATTATTCTTATTTTTCTAAGATACTTGATGTCCGACTCCATCATGCTAACGCTTAGTTCACTAATGGAAGTCCTCATAGGCTCAACTGCATTGAGGTAGCAAGAAAGGGCATAGTCATTCAGGAAGGTATAAATACCATGGCTTGGGTTTGTGGAGGTTTGATCAAGAAGTTTAGGATGTTGGATAGTCAAAGTGGTGAAAGATTGGGAAATAGTTTACGGATATGGATCTGTCATCATCGGTCCTAACCTGACGCTTGAGTTCAAAGGTGATATTACAACTTAAGACATTCAATTCGTGAATAGGCTCAATGTCATTATGATAGTCCACTTTAGCCATCGGTGGATCAGACTCGATAAGTTCATCATTTTGCTCTAGACTTACATTGGGTTTAGGTGCATATTGGTGAATAACATCAACATGTTTCTCTGTAATAAGCTCATCTTCTTCTGGAATGGCTCCCCATTCATAGTCATTAGATTTTTCATCTATGCCTCTAGGAAATCTAAGAACATGAGTAAAGTCAGGATGAATACCCCAAGAAGGGTTACCCTCAGATTCTGATTTGAATTCATACTCATGAGAATCTATCTCAGAATAACTACCACCTTCCTCTTTGTCTATTTTATTGTCTTCAAGATTAGCTAGTTCTTGTGTTGCAACTATCTCTTGCTCTATAGTAGGTTCTTTTGTTTCTACTAAATTAATTCTTTTTATTGGATCATCTTCAGCATCAAGGAGGTCTTTTATTTCTTTAGGCAAATGCTCATAAGGAATGAGCTCATTAGTGGTGTCTGAATCATCACTATCAGATTGTTCAGTTATTTCCTTATTTAGTTGATTTGCTACGGAAGGCTCAATTTGTTCTAGAACATGTGGGGAGTTCTTGCTAAGATAGAAAGGCTTCTTCGTGTATCCTAGAGCTGTTGTATTCTTGTTGGCTCAACCATGATGTTCAAGAGGTGACATAAGACCTTTACCTTGTAGTCCTAGAGGTCCTTTTCCTTTATATCCCATCTTAGCTATCAGTTTATCCCCTGGGCCATATGACTTAGAAGGAACCTTTGATACTTCAGAGTCACTAGGTGGAACAACTTGGGATTCAGGTTCATCTTTGTAAAGCCATGCAAGCACAGCTTCATCTTCTTCAAATTCTTGCTTAGGTACTTTCTCTGCAACAAATTTTCCTTTATATGCCTCAAGAGGTTCCTTAGATTCTGGTTTTAACTATTTTTGAGCTTGCCCATAAGACTTAGGTGAGATAGGGAGAGATGTCAAAGACAAGACTGACTCTATAGTATATTCTCCCATACCATTTTCTTTGATATTGACCTCTTTTGCAATGTCTTCCATCTTAGAGGTGGATGCTACATCTGTTTTCTTAATGGAAGATTCTCTATTATTAGGAACAAGTTTATCTGTATTTGCCTTCAATGCATTGCAAGTTGTTGACATGTTAGCTGGAATGGTTACCTCTACTCTGTCACAAGGAAATTTCAAGCACTGATGGTATGTAGAAGGAATAGCTTTCATTTCATGTATCCAGGGTCTCCCTAGAAGGATATTGTAGGCCAAAGGGATATCAAGAACTTGACATATAGTATCTCTGATGATAGGACCTATTCTGATAGGCAAGAAAATTGTTCCCTTGGAGGATCTTTCTTCTTCATCATATGCTTTGATATTTATTTTCTTTCTAGGATCAATGGCTGTTTCTGAAAATCCCAATTGTGTGATCAAGCTGTAAGAAAAAATATTTAGACCAGTGCCCCCATCTATCAACACACGTTTGACATGATGGTTTTGGATCAAGAATTCAATATGCAAGGGTTGGTTATGCGGATGACTCAAGGAGTTATCATTGTCCTCTAAAAAGGAGATATACTATGGAGACGTAAGATGACCAACCATAGCCTGGAATCTATCTAAATCAAGGTTATCAGGAACATTGGATTCGAGTAGAGCTTTGTCTAGAATGGCTCTATGAGCTAGAGATATCTGAAGCAACTCAAACATGGAGATTTTAGCATTAGTATGTTGGAATTGTTGAACGATACCGTACAAAGTAGGCCTTGTGTCCTTAGGATTTGAAGATTTAGATGTTGCCCTCTATTTAGAAGCAGAAGACAGATTGAAAGGAACCTTAGGGACATTTGATTGATCTGGGATTTGTCCTTGTAGGTGTGCCTAAGCTTGTGATTGAGTAACTACGTTAGCTAATTGATTTTCTCTATCTCTTCTTACAATTGTGATGACATTGCAACACTCAGATAGGCTTGGTTCAACCATATTGATAATAGTATTATTTCTAAGATAGGCATAATTGACCTTAGCACCCACATTAGGCTGAGAAGATGAATCTCCTTGGCTATGCTTTGGAAATGGTTTGATGAATTTTGTGTGATCATTATTGCTTTTAGGATTATCAATCATGATTTCTCCATTATCAATCTTATCTTGAATGGTATGCTTCAAGCGCAAGTAGTTATTAGTTTTGTGACCTTTACCCCAATGAAAATCACATAATTCATTCTCTCTCCACCATTTCAGCTTAGGATCAGGATCAGATTGTCAGATCTCAGGCAAAGAGATGATGTTATTAGCTAGTAGAGTTCTCATAGTTGATTTCAAAGATTCTCCAAGAGGAGTGAACTTTCATTTATTATCAGCAGACCAAGATTTGTATTCTGGCTTCTTTTGAGATGATTCGAACACCTTTTGCTCTGAAGCTTTGATGGCTTGAGTACCAATGGTTAGATTGAAATTAGGTGCCTTAGATGGGGCATGATTATCTACAACGCCATCTATGATGATGCCCTTATTCTTGTTCCAATTTTTGTTCTTATCCTTAGAACTAGATTCATACTTGTCCTTTTGAAGTGTGACGTCTCCTTTTTTCACAAGTACTTTTTCAATTTTGATTGCATTATCTACCATCTTGTCAAAAGATGTATGATTTTGCATTTGTAAAGGGTAGTTGATTTCCGGAACAAGATTGTTGATGAAGATTTCTAGCTTCTCAGTTTCTAGAATAGGCCTAGCATATAGAGAGAATTTCTTTCTCCATCTTTTGAGAAATGTTAGGAATGGTTCTCCTAGATATTGTTTGAGATTGCAGATATCAATCATGGTGATTGGATGTTGGATGTTGTAGGAGTATTTCTGATAGAACAATTTGATCAACTCCTCAAAGGTTTTGATTGTAGGTGGCATCCTAGAGAACCAATGAATGGCTTCCCCTCCTAGAGATCAAGGGAAAAGATGCATTAGATAGGTCAGTTCATGCATGAACTCCATAGATTGAGTACATAATTCTCTGACATGATCTTGAGGATTAGAGTTTCCATCATACTTATCATATTTTGGCATTTCCACCCTTTTAGGGAATGGTGGCATATACAAGTCTTTATCGAATGGAAAAGGAAATAGGGCCTCCATGGAGAACTCCTTAGGTTCTTTTTCTTTTTCCATCTTGTTAAGTTTTACTTGCATGGTGTGCATTTGTTTCATCATAGCTGAAATAGGAGTTTCTTCCTCATGTGTAATGATATCTTCCACATTAAAATTGGGAGGAAGTTTAGCTCCTTGATGAGCTAACTCTAGAAATGTTTCAAGAAATGTTTCATCATTCTTTTGAAGTTATCATCGTTTTGATATTGAGCAATTTCAGAAGGTGTAGGTTCTTGATCCATACCATGTTGAGACTGAGCTCTTTAAGAGCCATGGTTTGTCCCTGCTTGAGACATGTTAGGAGTGTTAGGACTCCCTGGGATAGATCGAGGAGGAGTTTTTTGATTACCTCCGTGAGTTGATGGAGGGGGTATGTAACTGATTTTTAATCAAAAGTTGCCAAGACCGTCGTCTTTGTAAAGACCATAATTGTATAGTTGTTCAAGAGTTGGACCCTGGATATGAGTTAGTAAGGTATGAGATGTTTCCCCTCATTTCTTGTGAGAGGAAGCTCTATTTTCCACCATTAACCTTGGGTGAAGCAAAAGAATACAATGAAGACAACTGAAGAAAGATTTGATTCAAGAAGATCAAATGACGTAACCTTGTCAAGGTTTGATTGATTGAAGCTTAGATTACATGTAAATGAAGGATACTATGCCTTGGATGTATGGGTAGATGCCCAAAAGATAGTGGACATGAGTTCACAACACTTAGCCATTTTGAAGATGGATTGAAGATTGATAGTTATGACAAGGTTTTGACAAAAGATGAAAAAGACTCAAATTGATTAAACAGAAGGATAAATTGGATTCAAAAGGCCACTTTAGGAAAATGATTGGATTCTCAGTAGTTGCTGCTCTATTCCTGACATAGTGATTTATTTGACAAATTCTAGAAATAGGCTGCAAAAGCTAGGTCTCTAACAGTTTTGACAACTTTCTGGTAATTTTTCAAAATTTCTCAAACAACTTTCTGCAGGCTCGTAGGACAATGGGTAGGCTATGAAAAAATAATTAACAAACTCGTATGATAGTTGCAAAACTTGCACAATAGTTGGTAGCAGGGTTTTTGAATTTTTGAATTATCTGGCAGAAAAACTCATACGACAATATACCAGTTACCATACGACAATCTGGGGGTTCTGAAATGACAATTTCCAAAAGTCGTATGACTTTTTGACTTTACAAGATGACTTTTGACTCTAGAAAGGTGTTTGACATCAAATTTTGCAATTTTTTTAGGTTTTTAGTTTCAAATTGTTCACAAAATTGTCTGTCCAGATTTGAAGATTGTATCAGATTGACTCATTCTTAGTAACCAGATAGATAAACAGGCATGCAAAACAACAAGCAAGTGATTTCAAGCACATATGAAAACAATGAATAGGGGAAAAAGCAATCTTGTGCATGAACAACCAAGTGAATGAATGTGATAATCCCTAGGAGTGCTAATAGTGTATGTTCCAAAAAGTTTTGCAATAATGCACATATTCCTAGAAAATGAAAATTTGGCCTCACTAGGGTTTGTAGTAATGGTCTGACTCTGCAAATTTTGTGATCTTAAGAGGGAAAACTCCAATCCAAGCACACCGAGGTTTTGACATAGTTCAAGAAATTAATCAATTAGGAGCTGCTAGGGAGATCTGATAGCAAAACAAGAGACCACACCTATGAAGATTTCCTCCATAAGGACATTTATATAGCGGCTGATGCTACCACAATGAAAATGGCTATTACTGCTTGAGGTTCTGTCAACGCGGTTGACCCAATTAAGGGAATGTCCACTATGGTTAACCCTCTCTAAAGGTGACTCACAAAAGATACCACATGGAGACTGGTTCCAGATTCAAGGATTTGAATTTCTGATACTACCCAAAAAGGGAGTAGAGCATAGTCCTCTAGCCTTTTCACTTTTAACCCAAACAAAGCAGACAAATTAATCCAACACGCTAAGACCAAGATTATCTCACAAAGATCTATGATGTCAACCACTTATGATCTATCAACCTCTCTGGAGAGATAATGTATCAATCAGAAGCTGAAGATGTACAAATCTAGTAGAACGTGAGATGCTCTCAGTAACCTCCCTACCTACAAGGGTTCCTTCATTGAGAAGAGTTTCATTGGAAACCCACTCTCTTAAGAACCACAAATAGTGTTCATAGGGCCTATTTACTATGTGTAACAAAGATGTTGAAAAGCAAATCTATGTTCATTTTTATAGCCCAAAATGAAATCTGTGATATGAAAGCAATAAAGGTCACACAAGCTTAACACACGAGAGTTCATTTTAGTCCAAATCAAAATGTTATCAGCTGAGAAGATTACCTGAATTCCTCACAATGTGCTTAGTAGATTTTCCTATTTTTAGCAACTCTCACATTTTTCCCAATCAAAATCAGCAAAAATCAATCAGAAACAACAAATTTCAATTGTTAATGTTAGCTGTTAGTCCATATCTGGAAATCAAATCTAGAAAATTGGCTGACAAAGTGAAACAACAATTGAAACCTGGCACTGAAACTCGTACAACAATGGGTCACCTCCCAGATGATAGTCCAGAAACTCGTACGATAATGGGTATAAGATCATATGACAACAGAGCTTCCAAATGACACTATGTTTCTGATGGTATGATCCTCGATCAAATCAACTATCATATGACAGTGGGTCCCACCTGATATGAGTTTCTGACAAAACTCATACGAAAATTATACGGATAGAAATTAAAAATCGCAGCTTGGAATAGAAAATGACAAGATGATAGAAATTGAATGGAAACCCATTTTAGGGCCCCACGGTGGGTGCTAGAAATGTGTGTGTGAATTTTGTACCTAGCTGTAGACACAACACTTTAGTAAAACATTAGAGGTTAGCAGAAATCAAAATCGTACAGTGAAATGGAAACTAATCTAACCAGGTGATTTATTGCCTTCTAGTAGGTGCGAGTATGTTATTCTCAGATTGGACCGAGATCAGTGACCTTGATGACACCTAAACGAAAGATTTGAATGCAGAATCTAGATATGAGATGAATGCAAATTAATCTATATTTTTAGATTTTCTATGCAATAAGATGAAATAAATTGATATGAATCTATTCTATATGAGAAACTGATATGACATGCAATTAATCTAACAATGATATGCTAAATGATATGAATGCTTAAAAATAATGAAAAACCTCACAACAACTTGGATTTGCAAAGATGGATTCTTCGATCACCAATTCATCACTGTGAGGATGCAATTCGTGGATGGATCCAAAATGAAGAGCTGAGGCCTTAATTTATAGAAATCCAAGACTTTGGAGGTGCATGGAAAAAGCCATAAATCACTCTTGATAAACTCAGGGTGATTTTTGAGTTATCAAGAATTTAGAGATAGATTAACTCACAAAATCATGCAAATCAGCTTTTTGATTTAAATCAGAAGTTGAGATCAACTTTCAACTCAAAAGAGAGTTGAGTTTATTTTTAAAACAACTTGAATTGATTTTTTGATTTAAAGCTTAACTATTTTTTTGATTGTGCATAATTAATTATGAATTAATTTAATAAATAAAGTGATTTATCCTCAACTTAACTAATTTTAAAAATATAACAATTGATTTATGGGTTAATCAATTATTAAATCAAACTTTTATTCAAAAACTATATTATTAAATTTGACAATTGACATTAATTAATTAAATAAGAATTTAATCAATTAGTCATAGGATTTTTTATTTATTGTCAAAATAAAATAATACAATTTAGGAATAAATATAATTAAATCCAATTAAATAATTAAGTGGCAGTATTAAATCTAATTAACTAAATATTTAGAATATTCAATTAATCAAACTTTAGGATAAATAGGATTTATCACCAAATAATCATTAAATCAAAGATAATTAGATAAATAGGAATAAGGAATATTCCCTTATGCAGAATTTAGGATAATCAATTAAGATTTGATAATGTGCAGATGTGCCTTAGGTTAGGACTTCGATGTCGATTTCATTTGAATTGAAGATGTAGGAGGTTAATGAGCCTATAGCCCATTTTTGGGGTATTACAAGTTTCATTTATGGAAGTGAGAGAATCAAGGATATTATCCTCTTTCTTCAAAGTATCTTCATTAGTAGGACATATTTTAGAAGAGTGACAAATATAACTCATTAATTATGCTTCATCTTTAGAGTGAAGATGAATAGAAGATAAAGTGTCATCCAAGGAATTGTCAATCATGTCAATCTCCTCTTCCACAATATCCTCCTCTTTTGATGTAGTCAAGGATGGTGGATCCAATTAAGGACAGTCCAAACCTCGCAGCTTCAGAACAACACAGCGGAATACTCAAAAACATAATGGAAAAATAATTGTTTAGCTCTAATTTTCTTTAACATGCTTGGCTGTAAGGCCTTCCGGGTTAGGGCCAATTACAATTAGAAACAATTCTCCAAGGTCACAGGATCCAATACAACACTAGCTAGTTCAGTTCTGAAACTATTAGCAACTAATGGAAACCCTAAGGAAGATCTAAACTTGAGCTCGCAAGCCTCCAAGCAACCTCCATGTCTCCAACCATGAAACCCACTAGCTCTACAACTACAAACTATCAGATAACAATCTAATCTGCAAGATCATGCAAGATCTTTTCCACAACTTTGCCAACTTCAACTTTCAGAACCTCAAATCTAATGCACTAAGTCTTCCAAGTTATGAACTTCTGATGATCTCCTGATGATCTCCCTAAATATCTACCCAAACATCCTATAAATGCTAATCATCAGCTACAAGTCGGCTGGATGAAACCATTATCTCCCCCCAACAAATATTAAATGCAATACAAGTCGGCATCAAAATAGCCTTACAAACATTTAATTCAAAATGTCATCCTGTAACAACAACTACCAACAATAAATGCACCAAGTCGGCCCAATAAATCACATAAAACTCCAGTCGGTAAACCAAAACTACCGAGCAACAGTGAAATAACCAAGCATGCTAGGCATCTCCGAGCACTAGTGTCGACCGAGCACCACAGGCATTATTGAGTAACACTTTCACCGAGCACTAGAGATTACCGAGTTCCTTCAGTGACCGAGCTTCCTTTAATGACTAAGACCATTGGTCAAGGCTGCAACCAAGTAACACCAGCCAAACAACACACCTCCCATGGTGATTCACCAAGTACCCTAGAATTCCCCTGCATTAGACACCCTAGGTTCGAAAAGATGTTCATATGTGAGAAGAACATCTTCCAAGATTCAGCACACAAACCCCGAACTGGTTCTTCACAGACAAGTCCTCTACCTTTTCAACTTGCATATTCTTCCACTTCAATTTCCCCTGTCTCTTCAAGTCTTTCCTTGACAACACATAGGTTGGTTCTCCATACTGATCATTCATTTTCTCTAGATCTACCAACTCAACTCGGCTACCAATACTCGGGCTTCTCCTACTGAGCGTTGTATCTAGCAAAGGCATCAGGGAAAACTTATTGTCATCCTTCTCAACAGTGAACACATTTCTAACACAGTCAGACATAGCTCTGCAATCATATTGCCAAGGTCTACCGAGCAATATATCACAACTATTCATCTTCAAAATGTCACATAACACAAGATCCTTATACTGGCCAATCTGAACATCAATAAAGCATTGTTCTCTTACTTCTAGAGCATGAACATCTTGTAACCAACCAATCCTATAAGGACAAGGATGCTTCATTCTATTCAACCCAATTTTTTAAACCATGTCCTCAGCAACAAGGTTATCAATACTACCACTATCAATAATAACATCACATAGTTTACCTCTAGACTTGCATCGGGTCCTAAACAAGTTACTCCTCTAACAAGGTTCCTCCTTTGTATTGAGCAATATTCGCCAAAGTAGCAAGTTCTTAGATTCAAGTTCATTCTCATTCACCACAGGAGTTCGTCGGTCACCAAGCTTTTTATGTGCACACTCAAAAGAACAGTGTCCTTCCTCTCCATAGTTATAGAAAGTACCCTTAAAGATAACTCTACCTATCTTCTTCTTTGGTTCTACAAGTTTTTGTCCATCTTCTGCATCAGTTGGTTTATCTTTCACCGAGTGATCAATATTTTCCATCCCTCGGGGATTACTATGTTATTTCCTCTTCAATTTATCTTCTGCCTTCAAAGCATACTGATAAGCATCTTCAACAAAATCAATCTTTAGCATATCAAGCTCATCCTAAATATTGAATCTCAAACCATTCACATACTACCTTTTCCTTACCAAGCTCTCGATGTCCAGACCGAATAGTAAGTTTGTAGAACTCCTCGGTATAATCTTCAACAGACAAATCCTTCTGTTTCAGATTCTACAACTTCTTAAACAAGTCAAGCTCATAGTCAGAAGGTATGAACTCAGCTTTCAACTTAGTCACCATCAACCTCCACCGATTGATCTTTATTTCACCTTCATCTTCTCTATCTCTTTGTAGTTCTTTCCACCAAAGAGAAGCATGTCCTTTCAACTTTGTATGTGCTAATCTCACCCGAAGAGGATCTTTAATTTCTTCTAGCTCAAAGAAATCTTCAAGTTCACCAATCCAATCAATCAAGTTCTCGAGCTTCAAAGTACCAGAGAAAGTAGAAACTTCCATTCGGTAACTACTACTTAACTGAGCTCCAGATCTAGGCAACTAAGCAATTCTGTCTTCACTAGATCTATCCCTTTGATCATCACCACTAGATCCAACAGGTTCAAAGTATTCAATAGCTTTGTCATAACCATCTTCAATACCAACATTCTGGTGTACACCAGTAATAGCTCTCATGATCTCAGCAACCATGTCATTCTTCATCAACTCCATCTCAGATCTGAAATTTGATTTCACCTTCTTTGTAATCCTAGATTAAACAGTATCACAGAGGTCTACAAGTAATCTAGGGTCCAATCTTCTCAAAGGCATCCTTAAAGATAAGAGAAACCCTCTACAACAAACCCTACACTGACCACCTTGTGACAATCTCCAAGTTGTATGCAAGTTAGATCTCAACCTGCCACCTTGAACAAACAACTAGGGAAAGATCCACAAGTTCAGTGCTACAGATCTGCAATCCAGATCATACAATCTCTTCACCAACAAGATCAACTTCGCAAGATCATCCTTTCTAGGGAAACCTTTTCCCCTTAAGATCAACTCTCAATCCACAAGATCAACCTTTCTCTGATACCACCTAACGCAGTCAAGGATGGTGGATCCAATTAAGGACAGTCCAAACCTTGTAGCTTCAGAACAACATAGTGAAATACTCAACAACACAACGAGAAAATAATTTTTTAACTCTAATTTTCATTAACATGCCCGGATGTAAGGCCTTTTGGGTTAGGGCCAATTACAATCAGAAATAATTCTGCAAGATCACAGGATCCAATACAACACTAGCTAGTTCAATTCTGAAACTATCAGCAACTGATGGAAACCCTAAGGCAGATCTAAACTTGAGCTCACAAGCCTCCAAGAAACCTCCTTGTCTCCAAGCATGCAACCCACTTGAATAGGATGAAATAGTATCCACCCTAAAATGTATGGGGGAAATATGAGATCCACTTCTAAATCCAAATTCCCAAAGGAGAGATCCAAATTGATCAACCAAAACATTAATGCACAATTGAATCAATCTATGGAGAATATGAAAGAGGAAGAAAACCTTATATTTCCCTATAATGGAATATGTGCTTGAAATTTGAAATAATTGAAAGATAAGTACTAACCTCAAAATAGGGCAAATTTGAAAAATGCCAATTTCTAATGTCTGTGTGTAGTTTCGGGCAATTTTGCAACCTGTTTCAAACTGGAAATGTCGAGATGAAGAAAACCCAAAATTTTTTTATCTCTCTGACAGCGAGTAGTCTTTGACCCCGATAAAAGGTCAAAGGCTACTGTTATACACTAAGTTTGCACCCTTGTTTCAAGCTCTCATATTCTTGATAACCTAGTATAACATGGGAATCATCTCTAGGTTGTGGGACCTATGCTAACTAAGATGAGACCTCCAGGTTCTAGGCTGGTTCCTCTTGGATAATCACCTTAATTTTCTTCTAGACATGAAAGTAAAACTTGAGGGGAAAAGGGATAGAAGGAATGCTTGGAAAAGGAAATGACTGAAAGCAAACTACCTACTAGGTGATGCACTGAAATGAAGGTATGAATTATAGTATAAAAGATGGACTCAATGCACAAACTTAGGTCTAGGAGATCACAACTTACTGAATAGGCTTGCATAAATATTTCATAGGAGGGTTTGCAAACAAAGAGGGTATTCAGGGAAAGAGAGATTCTTTCACAAACAATAACACTCTTTGGAGTTAGACAACAATCTATGAAATATTTATGCAAGCCTATTCAGTAAGTTGTGATCTCCTAGACCTAAGTTTGTGCATTGAGTCCATCTTTTATACTATAATTCATACCTTCACTTTGGTGCATCACCTAGTAGGTAGTTTGCTTTCAGTCATTTCCCTTTCCAAGCATTCCTTCTATCCCTTTTCCCCTCAAGTTTTACTTTCATGTCTAGAAGCAAATTAAGGTGATTATCCAAGAGGAACCAGCCTAGAACTTGGAGGTCTCATCTCAGTTAGCATAGGTCCCACAACTTGGAGATGATTCCCATGTTATAATAGGTTATCAAGACTACAAGAGCTTGAAACAAGGGTGAAAACTTAGTGTATAACAATTCTGGCACGCCTGGTGGGACCAAGAGGTCATGGTTTTCATAGTTCTTGCTGGTTCTGATATGCTTCCAGCAAGTTGCAGACCTTTGAGAGGTCATTGTTTTGCATATTTGATGACTCTGAGTTCACATCCACTGGTTTCAAGGAGACCCAGTACTTGAAATGGACTACCATCCTTCTTTTCATGAGGACATCCCTTCATTTCATGAAGGTTAGCTTTGTCAAAGTAGTTGTACTTCTAAATTCATGCAGAACTATCCTGTTGCAGCAATGAAGCAACATACACCTCATGCTTACCCCCCACCCACCCAACTTCCAGTATCATGGCAACATCAATACACATATCGGCAGCCTCAAGAGGAGATGCTTTCCTTAAAAGAGCATGCTCATCGTGCCCAGATCCAACAACAACAAGCTTTGGCTCAGCAGGATCAAGGTTATAGGAGGTATTTGGCAGAGCAATACAAGAGAAATGAGGCCAAGCTCGCTGAAGGGTTGGAGGCACAAAAGGAGGTTTATCAAAGGAAGCTAGAAGAACAAAAGAGACACTATGAAGAGTTGTCAGAAACATAGAAAAGGCATATGTAGACACAAGCAAAGGAGTAGTTTGATGCTAGATGGAAGCAGTGTGAAGAAATCATTGTAGGACAGCAAAAAAGTCAAGCAGCCCTTGCAAGTAATCTAGCAATGCTGAACAAAGTTTACAAGGAAAACTTGATTAAGGTTAGTGCTGCTATAGCTGAAAAAGAAGAAGATTTCCAAAGAACATTAGTAGCTCAAAAAGATACCTATGAAGAATTGGAAGTTCATAAGAATAATTGTGAAAAGGTGGTTCAAGACCAAAGGATTCTGATAGAGGCCATGTTTGATAGAGGCAATGAATTTCAAATTGAGAAAGAAAAGGAGAAGATAGCTTATGAGGAGTTTCATGAGAGAGAGTTGTAGGATCTCAAGCAAAATATAGGATTCCTGGCTTCTATAGCTGAAACATATAAGAGAGGCTATCAGATGTAGATTGAGAAATGTTTTCAACTCGAGGAAGAAAAGGAGATCATTGAGTAGAAGATTGCTGCTCTAAAGAAGGCTCTCTCTGAACAAGTTAAGACAAATGAGTTCTCAACAAATCATGATAATTGTGCTGAGAATAGTATGCTTCTCCTACAAAAGAATCTAGAGGAAGAAGAAGAAGATCAATTTTGGGACAAGATGGGACATTTTTGTCTGCATCTTGATGATAATCCCACACTTCCAGAGAACACCTACAAGTTGCAGGAGGAGATTATTTCTAGTCAGCATAAGGAGGAGATCAATCAGACTGACGTAATCTCTCAGGAGCCTGAGTTTATCAGGGAAAGCTCTAGATTCACTATCAAATAAGGGTTTCCTATCAAGCATTTGGCCAAGATGGTGGTTATCAAAGGAGTACAAACTATGCCAGCATCCCAATATAATATTCCACCAGAAGCTGAGGCTGAGAATGAACCAAATCAGCTTGTTGTCCCCATTGACCAAGTAAGTAAGGTCTTACTGCTACTTGTTGTTTCTCCTCAGAATGATGGTGCTTACAATCAGCTTGACCAAGTGAGTAAAATCCATATTAGTCAAATCCTTGTCAAGCAGGTGATTCTGCATATCTCCTATATTTATCTTTTAATAGCTTTCTAGGAACATATGGATTATTGTAAGCTGAGAAGGATGGGAAGTTATTTTTCACAAATAGTAAATGATTTTGTTTGACCAGTGTTATGTACTGATTAGCTTAGGTTAGGTTTGTTTCCATCTTTCTTTCCCTGCTTTCTAGGTTAGTTTTCCCTATTTTCCAATAAGTGCTCAAGCGCAGGTTTCATTTCTTAGTTCCAGTTTTGCCCCTTTGTCAAGGTTTTGTGCTCAAATAATGACCCCATGCCCAATGGATCATTTAAGGCCACTGGTTTTCCATGTCTAGCAAGCTGACATCCAGCAGAAATCGCCAAAATGTTACCCTAATTTTCCTATTCTATGCAAATTTGGCTAAAATCCATTCAGGAGTCTTTATTTTTACCCTGCCAGGCATCCCTGAAAATTTCATGAATTTATGTCTGGTTTCTTGGCCTCTGCAAATTTTCTAACTCCCTAGTCTGCAAGTTAAAAATTCATAAAAATAGTCGTTATATCAAAAACCCTACAAACCCTAGCCTTCATTCTATTTGGTCGTTACCTTTTTCGGCCACTTAAGTCCTCAAATACGCATGTGCGCTTTATTCTCGTTGGCTGGTCGCTAGTTCTCTAATTTCTTCCAGCGGTTCCCTTTTCTTTTGGTGACTTAGCGAATACGGTGATTATCATAATCGCTAAATGTTTCATGGTCACCGCATAATATCTCGCGACTCAACAAACATTCCCTTTCTTTAGTCGCACATTCGCTAAGTGTTTGGCGGCCACTTTATGTGGAGGTCCCAATTAGGAAGATCAATGGTTTTCATGAGTTCGCGAGGGGTCTGTCAGAGGCTTGCGATATCGCGACAGCCGTTGATCTTCCCTTTTGATGCAGCGCTTCAACCTTTGTGTGGGTCCATTGCCACGTTGTCTGACTTGGAGGCTCCTGATTGGCTGAAGGATTGTGATGTGTAACTTTGTCAGAGTGGGCCCGACAGACTGTGTCCCTTTTGATCAACGGCTGGTGTATCTTCTCAAGGTGTTTTTTTGACACATGAGATTATGTGCCAACCATTGATTTCACTTTGTTGTTAGAGCCTTTGGAGGTGGGTCCTTTCTTGCTGATGTGCTCGCGTGTGATTGGTCCACATAAAAATGACTTGGATATGTTAGTGGGGCTGTGTCAAGGTATCAGTAGGGATGTCAGAGGGATCAAGATCGATAGTTAGCGCATGTTTGGATGGAATCTTTTGAGGGTATGTGATCATACACTGACCATCCATTTTGCCAAGTGTTCAAGATTTTGTCAGGTGGGTCCATGCCAGGTCAAGATGATTTGCCATCTTTTGATTGGTTGAGGTAAAGAGAAGATTTAAGTGGGTCTGGTGTCGCATATTGCTGATTTTCCATGTTATGATTGGTTGTCGGAGTGCTGACAAAGATTTCCAAGTGGACCTGTGTGTCAGTGGGGTCCCAGTTTTAAAAGGATCAACGGCTAGCGCATGATCGGAAGGAATATTCAAAGGTCATGAGATCATGCACCCACCGTTCGATGCGAATCAAATTCTCAGTGGGTTTGATGTCAGAAATAGCCGAGGTGTTTGCTAATGAGGCAAACGGAGTGAATGAGGGTTTGACATGTGGCAATTTTGGGCCCATGTTTAATGAATTATTAAGCGAATTGGTGACTAAGGATTTCTCTTGTTCGCTAAATTTAACTAGGGTCAACCGATGGATTAAGCTATTCAGCAACTGCAATGTTTGCGTAGTCGCTTAACCGGACCAGGGTTAGGATAAGTTCTTCACGACTTGAAAAAGGCCTTTAGTCGCATAGTCACCAAATAACTAAAAGAGAGAAAGGTCAAGATGGGTCCAAGCTGATAGATATGCCGACGTGCTAAAGTTTCATTGGCTGCAGTGTGCCAAGGTGGATTTTGACTTTTCAAGAAGGTTTACGACTGTTGTTGGGATGATCTGAGCCATTTGTTTGTTGGGAAGTGAAAGACATCGACGGTCACATTTTAAAATGATCGACTAGCCATTATAATTCAAATTTTAAATATCTCTGCAGAGGGTTTTCTGCTAGCGATTGATTCAGCAGGCTGCAAATCGGTGGGGTAGCTAAAAATTTATGTCTTCAGGACATTTGCAGTTGAAGAAGATAAGGAAGAGGTTTGGGCGGCCATCATGGGTTGTTTCTTATCCCTGAGAGGTACCTTTTGTGCATTCATGGTGAGACTTTTGTGCAGAAAGGTTGATGGATCAAAGTTGTTTGTCCGTGGGTGAATATAGTACAGGCATGGGCACGCAAACATAATATCTGATTAGCCATAATGTTGCAAAGATGTATTTATGATCAAATTTTATTGAGTTAGGGTTTGCTATTATTCTAATGTAAATCTATGTAACCCTAGTTAGGTTTTAACTCCTGCCTGTGTGCAAAAGTAGGAGATGTATATATTGTTTTTTGGAGCTTTTAGAGCTCAGAGTTGGACAATTGTAAAAAAGAAATTCACCTTTCTTGAGAGTTATCTGTGGCATTTTCGCTGCCCTCTGGCTTCTACAGTTGTAAATCTTTCATTGATGATTCAGATATTGCAGAGGTATTTTGTGACATCTTCTCTGTCCCTATGCTTCCTTGTCTTAGTCTTCTCTTATTGAATCAAAGTATATGATGTTTTGAGTGATATCTTAGGGTTCTTGATCCCTCTCTCTTTCTGCAATTATTGTGTGTTATTGTGGATGATTTGATGTGAATTTTTTTATGGGTATACCTCAACCCCTTAACAATCTTGTCTCATTCCTATGCCAAGTTGCAAAGGTGAATGTTTGTCTGCAGGTTGTAGATTGTGTCTAAACTTTTAGGAATACTATTGTTTGTGAAAGCTCTCTCTCTTTCCCTGAATAGTCTCTTTTCTATTGCAGACCCTTCTATGAAATATTTATGCAAGCCTATTTAATGAGTTGTGATCTCCTAAACCTAAGTTGTTCATTATTTTCATCCTCTATACTGAGATTCAAACCCTTCATTTTGGTGTATCACCTAGTAGGTAGTTTGCTTTCCATGTTAGGATTAACAAGGCAGAAATAACAATTATGTGCAAATATAACTAATATCAGAAAATAATAAACCACACAGAATAGAACACAAGACACACAGATTTAACGTGGTTCACCCAATCCCTGGGCTACGTCCACCAACAGTGAGTCCAATATTATTATTATCCAGTGATTACAACCTGATTACAATCCGTAATCCCTTACAGCCCAATTCTGCCGCAAGTACTAAAATCATACATAATGAAAAATCCCTAACCCTAAGCCATATTATACAATATTTTTCCGCTTTAGGGTTAGAATGAGTTATAAGTAGTCGGCCCAAATAACCGAAAAGTAGTCGGCCTCAAAAAAAATTTCCTCGGGGGCTACGCCCCCGAACCCCAACGAGGTCGGGAGGAAAAGTGTACAGTACTTTCCTGGATAGTACTTTCTTGATTAGTCACCACAAGCTAACAATCTCCCACTTGGTGACTGATCAGTATCCACACTATACAAAAAAAACCTCCCACTTGGAGACTGATCCTGTAGCAATACCGCTACCCACATGAGGCTCCCACTGGATTGAACCACCTTGGACTCAGCTGTTCCTTTATTTTGTTCAGTCTAGAAGACCAACTGAAACTGAACATGAGTTCAAATTCTCCCTTGTTACGACCTTTGTAAACATATCTGCTGGATTATCATCAGTATGAATCTTTTCCAGCCTTAACTGTCCATCATCCAAAACTGATCGAATGAAATGGTACCGCAACTGTATGTGTTTTGTCTTTGAGTGCAAAGCAGAATTCTTTGCAAGATGAATGGCACTTTGGCTATCTGTATGTAGAAAATTATCTTTTTGTGGATGTCCCAATTCTTCCATGAAGAATTGAAGCCATATCATCTCCTTGGCTGCCTCTGTAGCAGCAACATACTCTGCCTCTGTAGTGGATAAAGCAACCACCTTTTGTAGTCGAGAAATCCAACTCACTGCTGTCCCACCAACAGTAAATATATAACCTGTAGTACTCCGCCTGCTATCTATATCTCCTGCCAAATCTGAGTCAACATAGCCTTGTACAGTAGTAGTAGAACCCCCAAAGTGTAAACACTTACTGGACGTGCCTCTCAAATATCTGACAATCCATTTGACTGCATTCCAATGCTCAATATCAGGGTTACTCATATAACGGCTAACGACTCCCACTGCGTGTGCAATATCTGGCCTAGTACATACCATAGCATACATTAAGCTCCCTACAGCTGAAGCATAAGGTACCTTAGACATTTTAGTCTCTTCTTCTGGTGTCTTGGGACACATATCCTTAGTCAATTTCAAATGACCAGGCAAAGGTGTGCTGACATCTTTGACATTTTCCATAGAGAAACGTTGCAACACCTTCTCAATATAATCAGCCTGAGATAGAGACAATTTCCTATTTTTCCTATCTCTACAAATTTTCATACCAAGGATTTGTTTTGCTGCCCCCAAATCCTTCATAGCAAAAGATTTTGCTAACTGTTGTTTCAACCCCTTAATGTCATTTATGTTAGACCTAGCTACAAGCATATCATCAACATATAAACATAAAATAATGTAGCTGTCATCATCCAACCTCTTAAAATAAACACAATGGTCAGAATGACACTGACTATATCCATGCCCATTCATAAAAGTGTCAAATTTAATATACCATTGCCGAGGTGCTTGCTTCAAGCCATATAAACTTTTCTGCAATCTGCACACCAAATTCTCCTTACCCTTGACCTCAAATCCTTGTGGCTGAACCATATATATTTCTTCATCCAAATCACCATGAAGAAAGGCTGTTTTAACATCAAGCTGCTCTAAATGCAAATCTTCAGTAGCCACAATACCTAAAACAGTACGAATAGAAGTCATTTTAACAACTGGAGAAAATATCTCATCAAAATCAATACCATGTTTCTGTGCAAATCCTTTTACGACTAATCTGGCTTTAAATCTTTTCGTACCTCCATCCTCTTCTTTTATCCTGTAAACCCATTTATTCTGTAAAGCCCTTTTACCTGCAGGTAACTTACATAAATCCCATGTCTGATTTTTCAGCAAAGAGTCCATTTCATCTGTCATTGCAGACTCCCACTAAAGCTTTGTATCCACCTACACAGCTTCATTATAACATTTAGGTTCACCAGCATCTGTTAACAAAATAGAATACAAAGATGGAGAAAATCTTTCTGGAGGTCTACTTAGCCTTGTTGACCGTCTAACACTCACTGGGGTGTGTGGTATTTTTTGTTGCTGTTGTTGCGGAGCATAAGGAACTACTAGAACATGAACTTGTGGAGTATCATCCAGTACTACATAGTCATTTTCTTTCTTCTCATGCTGCAGCAACAGATCTTTGTACAATACTTTCTCATTGAATATGACATCCCTGCTTCTTACAATTTTATGATTTTCAAAATCTCAAAGCCTATAACCAAATTCATCAATGCCATACCCAACAAATACACATTTCTTTGACTTAGCTTCCAGCTTGGTTCTATTTTCAGAATCTATAAGTGCAAAAGCTTCACAACCAAAGGGTTTGAGAAAAGAATAACTCACCTTCTTACCACTCCATGCTTCCTCTGGAATACCACAGTCCAAAGGAGTAGAGGGGCCTCTATTGATTAAATAAACAGCAGTGTTCACTGCCTCTGCCCACATATTTTTGGGCAGCCTAGCATGCAACCTCATACTCCTTGCACGCTCCATTATTGTCCTGTTCATGCGTTCAGCCACTCCATTTTCTTGTGGAGTCCTTGGTACAGTTTTCTGCCTACGAATACCATTAGAGGAACAATATTCTTCAAATTCCGTGCTGCAATACTCACCACCATTATCAGATCTGAGACATTTTAACTTTTTACCAGTCTCATTCTCAACCAAGCATTTCCATTTCTTAAAAGTTTGAAATACATCAGATTTCTGTCTAAGGAAATAAATCCATACTTTTCTTGTTGCATCATCTATAAATGTAACATAATACAGAGAGCCACCAAGGGAAGATACCTAAGCTGGTCCCCATACATCTGTATGCACAAGCTCTAATCTCTCATTTTTCTTTTCCTTCCCACTCTTCACAAAACTAACTCTCTTTTGTTTTCCATAAACACAACTTTCACAGAAATCCATATTGACACATTTCAGACCAGGTAAAACTTTCTTTGAATGAATTAATTTCATACCTTTTTCACTCATGTGCCCGAGTCTGTTGTGCCACAGTGCTGTGTCAGAATCTACAGCAACAGTTTGATGTTCTTCCTACTCAACTACAGCCACTGTTCCTGAACATTCATTATCTTCTGAAACAATTAAAGTAGAAGGAACAGTATGACCTGTACAAAGATATAAGGTGCCTACTTTCACACCTTTTGCTACTACTAAGGAACCTTTTGAAACCTTCCAATTTTTATCATTAAAAGTAACTGTGCAACCCTCATCACCCAGTTGCCCTGCTGAAATTAAATTCCTACTCAGCCTTGGAACATGCCTTACCTCTTGTAGTAGCCAATGATTCCCATTCTGCAACTTAATCTTAATTTTTCCCTTTCCAACAATCTGACAGGGTTCATTATCTCCCAAATAAACTAGCCCAAAATCCCCTTGGACATAATCAACAAAATAACTTCTATGGGGTGTAGCATGAAATGAAGCCCCAGAATCTAAAACCCATGAATCATCAATACTTTCTAAGGACAAGAGCAAAGCATCCTCCTCGGATTTTTTACTTACCACATTTGCCTCCTTGTTTCCATCATTTTTGTCTCCTTGATCTTTCTTCCGAGACCAACAATCTTTCTTCTTATGACCTGGTTTTCCACAGTACCAGCAATCATTTGGCCCTTTAGATTTGGACCTCTTTCCCTTTGATTTTCCTCTTGATTTCCCACAATTTCCAGAGTTGTTTCCTCTATCTCTTGTTCTGCCTCTGCTTTCTGTGTTCAATACACTACCCGATGTGGATGCCCCTGAGCTTTTCCTACGAATTTCTTCACTCAATATAACACCAATAACATCATCATACTTTAGGGTATTAGAACCAGAAACAGAATTACTAACAGCCATTACCAAGCCATTCCAACTTTCTGGCAAAGAACACAAAATCAAGAGAGCCCCAACCTCTTCATCAAAAGTAATTTTAACTGAGGTTAATTGACTTGTAACTGTATTAAACTCATTCAAATGATCAGTAACTGATCCACCTTCTACCATTTTTATATTAAATAAACGCTTCATAAGAAATACCTTGTTTGAAGCTGAAGGCTTTTCATACAACTTCGCTAGGGTTTCCATCAAATCTTTAGCTGTCTTTGCTTCAATAATATTGAATGCCACCGATTGTGCCAGGCATAGATGAATACTCCCCAGTGCCTTCCTATCCAAAATATCCCAATCCTCCTGAGACATTGATTGCTCTTTCTTGGCTACTCCCTCTAATGGCCGCCATAGATCCTTCTGATAGAGATAATCCTCCATTTGCATCTTCCATAACTGGAAGTTCTGCCCATTAAACTTATCAACCTTTAGCCTACCCTCGTCTGCCATTTCTCCCACTTAACCGAGAGACTCTCCCACTAACTCGTGAGACCTACTTCAGAGAATAGATGAAAGAACGAACGAAATAACCTCGCTCTGATACCACTTGTTAGGATTAACAAGGCAGAAATAACAATTATGTGCAAATATAACTAATATCAGAAAATAATAAACCACATAGAATAGAACACAAGACACACAGATTTAACATGGTTCACCCAATCCCTGGGCTACGTCCACCAACAGCGAGTCCAATATTATTATTATCCAGTGATTACAACCTGATTACAATCCGTAATCCCTTACAGCCCAATTCTGTCGCAAGTACTAAAATCATACATAATGAAAAATCCCTAACCCTAAGCCATATTATACAATATTTTTCCGCTTTAGGGTTAGAATGAGTTATAAGTAGTCGGCCCAAATAACCAAAAAGTAGTCGGCCTCAAAAAAAATTTCCTCGGGGGCTGCGCCCCCGAACCCCGGTGAGGTCGGGAGGAAAAGTGTACAGTACTTTCCTGGATAGTACTTTCTTGATTAGTCACCACAAGCTAACATTCCAGTCATTTCCCTTTCTATATTCCTTCTATCCCTTTTCCCCAAAGATTTACTTTCATGTCTAGAAGCAAATTAAGGTGATTATCCAAGAGGAACAAGCCTAGAACCTGGAGGTCTCATCTCAATTAGCATAGGTCCCACAACCTAGAGATGATTCCCATGTTATGCTAATTTATCAAGACCAAGAGAGCTTGAAACAAGGGTGCAAACTTAGTGTATAACAGCTACATTTTTATTCTGAAGGTCGACTTTGATTTTGTTCGCAGATCTCAGAAGTTCACTGAAAAGGGTATCCAAATCCAAGCTCAAATCCGAAGTTCTGCACCTGTACCTACAAGAAAAAGAGGGTTTTTGTTATTTGTTTGAGGGGTTTGCCTTGGTCAAACCCCGGTTTGGAATCAACCTTAATATTGAAATTGAAATGAGAATGCTAGCAAGAAGTAGAAGTAGATCTAACAATGAAGCTATGCAATTCGATAGATATGCAATTGTATTTCCAATGTAAACAAATGTATTGATATGAAAGCTTGAACACAACCATGGAAAATGTAAATCAAAACCATGAAAGTAAATACAAAACCTCCATGCTTGTATGCTTGGAATCCACCTTGATGGAAGAATTAATAGATCTAGAAGATGAACAAAGGATCTTGAAGGAAGATCACACCATCATGATGGCTAGATCTAGGGTTTGAATGATGAATCTTGCATGTTTGAACCAAATCCCTTCAAAGGCTTGAATTCTTGAATCCTTGATCTTCAATGGAGAACTTGAATGCTTCCTTGAAAATTATTGATGAAAATGCTTGCTTGACCCTTGCTTGAATGCTCATGAAATTACTTGAGATGAGATATGAAAATGAGAGAGGAAAGCCTCCTTTTATAGTGAACTAGGGCACAAACCTCTAGAGAAGGCTGACATTGGGGAATTAAATCCCAATTAACCTTAACCCCTAGAAATGGACCCATATTAAATGCAATTTAAGGATTTACCATTCCAAAACCTGAAATGGCCGACCCGGAGGTGGGAAAACAAATATCTTTGAAACCCGACACCCGAAAATCATGGGAACTTGAAATTTAAAATGTGGGTCAAGGATGAGGTCGACTCTACCCTAGGTCAGAGTCAAGGTCGACTTTGACCCTCAACGTCAACTTGGACCTTGAGGTCAAAAACCTCAGGACCTCAGTCCATAATGCCAGGGAATGCAGAAATATACTGAAAACAGGGACATATAGAAGTAGAATGAGGAGAACAAGTCAGATCTAAGAAAAGGGTTGATTCAATCAAGGTGTCTGACATGACCCAGACCACTCACTCGGAGGGATAAACATTCTTAACATAGAAGTGCTTCCATTTGAAGACGACACACCACTAGCTCTGCAACTACAAACTATCAGATAACAATCCGATCTGCAAGATCATGCAAGATCTTTTCCACAACTTCACCAACTTCAGCCTTCAGAACCTCAGATCTGATGTGCTAAGTCTTCCAAGTCATGAACTTCTGATGATCCCCCGATAATCTCCCTAAACATCTACCCAAATATCCTATAAATACTAATCATTAGCCACAAGTCAGCTGGATGAAACCATTATCTCCCCCCAACAAATATTAAATGCAATACAAATCGACATCAAAATAGCCTTATAAACATTTAATTCAACATGTCATCCTATAACAATAGCTACCAACAATAAATGCACCACGTCGGCCCAATAAATCACATAGAACTCCAATCGGTAAACCAAAACTACCGAGCAACAGTGAAATAAATGAGCATGTCAGGCATCATCGAGCACCAGTGTCGACCAAGCACCGCAGGCATCACCGAGTAACACTTTCACCGAGCACCAGAGATTACCGAGTTCCTTCAGTGATCGAGCTTCCTTCAATGACCGAGACCATCGGTCAAGGCTGCAAGGGAGTAACATTAGCCAAACAACACACCTCCCATGCAGATTCACCGAGTACCCTAGAATGCCCCTGCATCATCTTTCATTAAGGTTCTTTCATGGGGGAGAGAATAATTAGCATCCTCTTCCAATGGCTCATCCCAAATAGAGGAATCATCAAGAGTAGACACATCATTGTGAATAAAGAAAACTTTAGGGGAGGGATAATCATAACTCACTAAAGTTTCATTTCTAAAGAGAAAGTCACTGAAATGAAAAGAGATAAGGTATCATGACGGAAATCATCTTTTTTCACCAAGGTAATCTCATGGGAGAGGAACATATTAAGAGAAGAGTTACATCAATCCTCATTGAGAGAAGGGTTAATAAAATATTCTTTCACTAGAATATGTCCTCATGAGGAAGAGAATATTTGGGAGAGGTGTATGGTGAGATAATAGAATTCAAAGAAACATCATATGCATTAAATTGAAATTCTTTTTAGTGCTAACATGTGTACATAAGAAAAGGGGATCAATCAAATGCACTATGTGAGGATCACTCCCATTTTCATGTATCACACATCTAGGAAGGAAGATGCCCCCAATAGGCATGAGAGGTGACTCAAGCGCTAAACGGGGACAATGATTCCTTTACTAAAATATGTAATTGATGAAAGGAGTATGATATGATATAGTGATGTAAGTGATTAACTAAGAAAGTCACTAAAAAACTACTAAAAATAGACTATCAGACAAAAAAAGAGTTGAAACTGACAGAAATGGAAATAGGGAGACAAAACTAACCTATGACAAATTTGAGCTCAGTAGGTACATGAGATGATGGCGTCGTATTCCTGGGCCATGACAAAAATGGTGACATGTTCCTTGCGTTTTCGACTAATTTTTTTTACAGATCATCCAACTATTCCCGATCTACCTAGATCTGATACATCTCTGTAACTTGTTCCCACACACAAAAAAATGGGGAAAAAAGTTGGCTAAAGGGGTTTGCCTTAGTCAAAGCCCTGTTAAGGAATCAACCTTACAAATGAAATGAAATTGCATAAAGAAAAGTAAATAGGAAGGTAAATAATATATTTACCTTTATAAACCATCATGAGAAAATGTAGAAATCACTCATATTCATGAAGATGCTTGAATGTTATTGAGATCCAAAGAGTTGACCATGGAATGAGATGTAGAATCAATAATTCCCTCATAAATGCATATATCTAAGAATGTCACTCCTAGATCTTGAATGTAGATATGCTTGATAACACTTGCAAAGAAGGAGAGAGAAAAATGGAAGGATGGATCTTCTTGCTTGATTGAGAATTCCTCCACTTGGGAATCATGGGAGAGAAAGTTGCATCAATTGGAGAAGAATGCCTTTGATTTGAATGATCTTGAAGGATTGGAGATTTGAAGATCTTGACTTGGGGGCTTGCCTTCGAATCTTGAATCCAATTGCTCTTTCTTTCTTGAAGACTTGCTAACTTGATTGTAAAACATACTTGCACTTGATAATGGATCATGGATGTCAAAATGAGGAGTGATAAGGGGTTCTTATACTAACTCCATCATTTTGAGATTCATATTTAATCCAGGCTGACCACAAAAAGAAATCCCCAAAGAAAACCCCCACATTGGGCCCTGAGTTAAATTTGGGCCCCAAAACCCTAGGACATATTGCCATTGGATACATGTCTCTAGGAGAATGGGCTCAAATTTGATTTGGAGCTCGAGAAGAGTGAAAAGGAGAAAGAAATGGAGAATCAACTTGCCAAGATCAAGCACTAACATTCAAACCTCGAAATCACCAAAATGGGTCTTATAGGTTCCAATAAAGCATCCAATCATGGGGTGCTAACATTTTAGGATGGTACAACATGCAAAAAAAATCTAATTGAAGCATGATTTGTTAACTCAAAATTGACGGGATGGTTTCGAGACAAAGCCCTAAAAAAGATTGCAATATAAAAAGAAAGAATGGAATGCATACAAATTAAGATACATGAAAGGTAACAACAACACATGAAATGAACTATTTTTTGTGTTTTTTATTTTTGACACATGCAAAATGAAAAAGCAATGCAAGAATGAAAGAGATGACAATGCATGTTTTTTATGTCTTTTTTTTACTAATGAATTCATCTAAATCTAACAATGGCATGTAAAAATCAGATCTAAAACTAGCATGTCAGATCTAGACATCTAAATCAAAATGGAAATGTTATGAGTTGAGTTCACCCAAATGTAATGAAGGAAATAGTGTTCACTAGCTTGTATAGGAAAACTAAGGGAAATGGGTCTATATAAGGGATGATGAGAATAAAAACTCATGTTTGATGGGATGTGGTTCCATGTCAATTACTGATCTTCGAATTAAAAAATGGCCTTTGAGACAATAACTAGCTTATTGGATTATAGTGATTGATACTAACCAAAATGATGCACTAGAGGAAATAAACGGTCTTTGGCACAAAGAAACCCATGGACCAAGAGAAGATTATGTGTCTATTAACATATGAAGATAATATTATGGGTTTGTCAACATATGAATGAGCAATGGTATAACTACCCAAAAAAACAAGAACAACGATATGGAAGTTATTCAACACGTGTCAATTGAAATGACACATGTATTGCCAATAAAAAATTTAGGATCTCACAAACAATTACTAGTGGAAACTCTCAGATAAAGGGTTGTTGATTGACTACTCTAATGTCGTGTTGGAGATGGCCACTAAACCCAAGAGCACGATCTAAAAATACACCTTCACATACATAGAAGCAAAAAACTACTTCACCAATGCAGATAATTACAATAAGATGCAAAAATAATGTACTAATGTCTTGTTTACGAAGGACAATGAGAGAGTGGTAAGCATAACCAACAACAAACTACCAAAACTATTAAATGCACTAATAATCAATAACTAATGATGCCTAAATAAATTTAAGCACGAGTAAATGATAAAACCTCATTTACTCTGACAAGGTGTACATCCTCCTATTCCTTTTCCTTGTAATTTTTAGTTTAAATAGGAACTCACCTTCTCCAGCATGCACATGCTCACTTATTCCTTTTCCTTGTAATTTTTAGTTTAAATAGGAACTTGCCTTTTCCAAGGTTACTTGCACATTTGAGCTATGAATGTGAGCATAAAATGTTGTTGCTACAATATTGGCATATTAGACCCCCTGAATTTGTTTGTCATTTTGGAGCACCACCAAGTTGGACTTTTGGTTCCTAAAATACACTTAACTTTTTAGGTACCAGGTTATCTTTTTAGCCCTTATTTAGATACAGTGTAATGTCTAATCACAAAGCATACTATTAAAAAACATGAGAAATAGAATTCCCTTTCTGTCGTTTATCGATTCCTCTATGGATAATGCATCCATCCAATCTGACTTTTTAATTACTTCAACCAATCATTTTATAGAATTAAAAATATTGAGCAAAAGTTCTCTACTCTATAATTACTTTTCTTTTATTTTAATAATTTTTAAAATCTCATTTATTTTTCTCTTTTGATTCATATTGGAAATAGTCATTGCAAAAATAATATTATTGTTTATTTTTTTTATTAATTTTGTCACTTCAATTAATGAGTTGAATGAGATATGCAATATTATATATATCTAATAAAAGTGCATTGTTGACTTATATATAACAGGGTTATTGTTGTTATGCTCCTGATTTAATCAATAATACTATGTCGTCTTTTGAATGATATATGTGGTGTCATTCATACATATCCAATTAAATAGACAATTTTAAGAAAATCTTTGACATTATATAATTTTAAAAATACCTACCTACTTTATATAATGTATATCTGACAATCCATCATATTTAATGTTTTGTTTGGTTTTATACTCTGTTCGTTTTTTAATGTATCTGTTATTTATATATATACACAATACATTATTATGATATAAAAATAAATAGATGCAAATATTTAAAGTATTTGTATAATAACGACTTTTACTAATAATACTTATTTAAGTTTTATAATTATTTTTACTTACAAGACATTTCATATATGAAACAAACGAGACATTAATTTACTATCATTGAAAGTAGTTACCAATAAACCATGTGACTAATATAAAAAAAAAATTCCGAGATGACTAACATTGTAGATGAATGTTTTATATTTCCACTAATCTAACTACAATTGTCAGCTACTCCACCTAACCATAACTACTATATGTTACACTTACAGCAGGAACTTAACACAATAAGTCTCTTGTTTACCTTAAATGTTTGTGATAAACATAAAATGCTGATTACTGTTTGTTGATTTTTTTAATAAAAGAAAAAATAAGTATTAATACTAATAATAAAACTACTACCAATCAGCAGGGTGCTTTGATAGAGAAGCGGAACTGTCTATGCATGGCACCCGGATATAACAGTGGACATGAAACAAAAGGTATAACAAATTCTGTCCAAAGTAACAGAGCAGCAGGGCCATAATTGCTGAATCTCGCAAATAATCTACAAGATAATTTAAATTAAGCATGCAATGGCAAAAACATGGATCACCGATGAAAGCAAAAGAAATAAAATGAACAACAAAAGTGTATTACTGTTGTTAAAAGGCCAAATTAGACAATGGGACTGTTGAAAACTAGAATGAACAATATGCTAAGTGAGACGTAAGCAGTGTCAACTGTAGTTAGTTTATCATGATTTCGATATGTTTTGTTAATATGGTTGTATCCAACTGTATTGTTACTTAGTGGCTATGCATCGGTTGCAAGTCATTGACAATGGTTGTATTCTATCCACCAACCATCAGGCACCTTCTATATATTTTTTACAGTCAGGGAAAGTAGTCTGATCTTGCTGCTCTCAAGTTTATATTTTGTAAAACCAATACTCTGAATGAATATAGAAGCCGTTGATGAAAGTTCCCTGGTATAATTCTGCTATTTATTTTTACTTAGCAATAGATAGTGTTAATCATTTTGTCAATATACATCAACAATCCCCAAAAAATATGAAAAGTAATAAAGCAGGAAAGTCATGAACACTTAATGTAAAAAAAATTGCATCAACAATCTGGAGTTCAAGATGGTAGCTGACTGGTAGACACAATGGTTCCACCTTCCATTGTGGATCCCGCCTGTTCTAGAACTGACTGGAAAAATCCCCCGGATTGGCCTGAAGAGTTCGAAGATGGAGGAGAAAATTGAATGATTATGTCCCTAAGTGTTACAACACCTATAAGTTCTTGGTTCTCATTAATAAGAAAACACCGATCACTCTTTGCCTGGACAACTCTTTCCATGACCATTTTTAAAGTGTCAGTTACTTGATTTGTGGGAGGATCCATCATTTTTGGAAGTGAAACATTCTTCAACCTTAGAACTCCAGCTGATAAAAGTGCAGCAAAATCTGTTTGCATTGCATTAGTGGAAGAAGAGCTTGATTCAATGTTCTGGTCATCCAACTTCATAAATTCTTCAATAGTCATGCTCCTGTTACCAACAGGCACATAGTAACACATGTTCAAAACACATACCATGTCCGTCGTCATTTTTTTCCAATTCCTCATTTACCACCGCCACCTATTATTGTTAGGAGGCCCTCTTACACTACCACGTTGTTTTTTCAGATATATTGGACCAAAAATTGTATATACAAATATCTTAATATGAATTTTGATAGATAGTCAATCATCAACTAAATGAAAAATGCATAAGATAAGGAAAAGAAACTGCATACTGGAATGGATATAAAATCAGAATTACCTCCTTTGGCTAAAAGTCCTCTGATTATCAAGCAAAAGAAGCATATCTGTGTTCCTTATATGTCCAAGAACTGTTTTTGATTTAAGATCAACAACCGGAACTGCACTAATCCGATGTTTCCACAGGCAGTCAATGGCATCAATTACATGGGAGTTTCCGTATAGGTTGACAATTTGTCCAGAAGTTTGATCCTTATGGAATCTGCTTGCTCAAACAAAAACATGTGATGGCAGATTAATATGGTATAGTGTATGCCTACAAAATTCTTAATGCACTTATGCAATCTGCCATTTAATGAATGTCTTAGTGCTCTTGTTCAAAGGTGAGACAGAACATGAAGCACATTAATCATTTCATGTAATCCAGCATCCATCCACTAGCCAAAAATAAAATACAGAAAAACAAGTTCAGAGTATCAATTTTCGAGGCAGAAGCAAGAAAATTGATCTACCCATCACATTTCCGCAAAATATAAAGACGAACCCAATCTTAATGCTTAAAGTATACAAAAAAAAAAAAAAAACATCTAAAATAGTGTCAAATTTTGTTCAGGGTAATTTCAATTCGTTACTTTTGTTATTAAACTGAGTATGAGCAAAGGGTCTAGTTTTCCTTACAGAAAAACTTCAAGTAATATCCAATGGCATACTTGCAAATAGTGGATTGGAAGGCATGTGCATCAAACAGGCCATTATGATTCTAGTTTCAAGATTGTTAAGGCGCCTTTGTGATTATATTCTACCAAATGTGTGTAGCTCCTAGACAGCTGGAACGAGCCAGAATCTCCACAAAAGACTAAATATTAGATAAACAAATGATTCCTCAAAAAAAAATTAAGTCTTCTTAGGATGGCTGAAGAACAGAACACCAATAAGGTAAGCTGATTGGATGTGGTTAGAGTATATATGACAGAGGGATATCAGTTTTTACTTTTCACTGTTATTTGTCAAACTCACGGGATAAGTTGGTGATTGCAAATGATAGCAGAGGTGATAGAGTTTGAACTGAAGGAGGTTGGTCGGTAATTGTTGCATCACGAAACAAGAACGTCCATTTAAAATGCCATGATAGAGAACACATTGTTTTCTAGACAGAAATTAATAGATCAATCTCATCATATCATAAGACATCCTCATGAGTAAAGAAAAAGGTTGATATTTCCTGGAACAGAATGGAAATCGAACAAATTAGTTTTGCTAAAAGAGCAGTAAGAAAAAGATATTTTTGGAGATAATGTAAGAAGGGAGAGAAAATTGATTTTGCTAGGGCAGAAAGGAGAATGGTAAGAAGACCTCTGACATTCACTAGAATGAAGTGACAAGGGATGTAGTGGAACCTGCCATGATGAGCATACCAATCATATGTGGAGACAAGGAAACCACTTAGAAGATTAAGTTGAGAATGGGAACAACCTTTTCCTGAAACATAAAATACAAAATAAATATGAAACAAAAAAAACGTATATTTCTATTATACTTTGTCTAACAATAGAAAAATAAATATATATCATACACTTACTAATTTTTATTTTTATTTATTTAAAAAATTATTTATTTTTTGAATATAAAGACATCAAATTTTTAAAATATGTATTAGTGCCTACAAATGATATCCATTAGATAAAGAATACATTTCGCACAAGACCCTCTGCAGCTTATAAACTGCTCCATCGTGATATGAAGTTGAAGATGAACTTATATTAGTGCCCGTGGGTGACCAAAGCAGGCCACTGAGGCTCAAAATTACATGCTATTGCAATAGACAGTATTAAGGTAAACGGAACATATTAAAAAATAGAATGGGACTGATAATAATCTTGGTATTTGTAAGACAACTAGATACCAGCATTGCTGGTCCGAAGGGGCTCTCACCATTTTGGTTTGGGAAACAAATCTGCCAGGACACTTAGTATGCATTAATCAATTATCAAATAAGTTAATGTGCACTTTGGCATGCCGTTTTATATAGGTTTTTGAGACTCGAGATTCAATTTTTTGTATCAACCCAAAATGATAAGAAGAAATAACAAGTAGTATCTGGAAAGGGTCCTGTACCTGTGTCGAGGGCTTAAGGGTTGGATCGTGCACCTAGGGATCACATAATATGACTAAATGCAGGAAACAAGTACTCGCTGTAAAATTGCATCTAAATGTAAGCTTCTGGTTTTGATGCTAAAAATAGTAACACAATCAAAACCAGAAGCTTACATTTATATTATAATGGATTATGGAAATCTGATTACAGAAATTGCATCTGCCATATTCAATTTTTTCTCCTGTAAATAATTACAAGGAAAGACTATCACTGATCACTAAGTTTGAGAGATTTTACTAATTTGGAGTGTTTACAGCCTTAACAAGTTAACTGATGAAGAAAAACTAAAATATCTCTATAAACTGGCACAGTGGCACCCAATTGACTAAAGTTAGAAAGAACTAAAAGAAAATGAGATATGAGTGTTTGCCTCCTCAAACTTGACTACAAAAAAAAATCGATGTTGCTGATTAAAATTTACCAACCCAAAGTCAGAAAGTGCTTTTTGTGCTATCATATCGAACCACTCCAATCCACTAGACTGAAGAAGGATCTGCACAGCTGCATTCTGCAATTTTATAATTAATCAATGCATCATACTTCATAAGCTTTAAGATTGAGTTCTATAGAAAGAAAATTAAGTTCAGAGCAAATTAAAGCGAACTTACCTGAGTGATGAATCCTTTAACATGCATATCAGGTGGGTCAACCACAGGAACTGCCTTTAGCCTATGCTTTGATAAAAGTAATAGGACATGTAATAATGAATCATCCAAACGAACAGGAAGAAAAGGTCCCCATCTAAATGATCTTGCAATCTCTCCAACCTGTCAATTACAAATAAAAAGGTTAGGCAATGTCCGATTCTCTGTGTTGAATTCAATACTTTAGCAAGGTCAAATGAGTTATGCATCTTACTTTTGCAAGCCCAACTTTAGGAAGGTGTTTCAGCATGGAAAAGAAACCTTCCTCCTCAATTTCTTCTAAATAATTTGCCGGATTAGTTTGATCTGTCCTGTCTGAAGTTCTAATGTTGAAAATGGATTTGTTGCTACTCATTGCCAGTCCTCTGCTTTTTATTTCGGATTCTGCTAGTTTGAACTTCTGGAAGGCAAAAGGAAAACTTAAATTGATTAAGCTTAATGGTCTATTGAGATAATTATTTATGTTAGGTGCATATGAACTTTATGCTGCTGTGGATCCCATTTAATTCAAATAAGATAATGAGCTACAATATGTGCAACCTCAAGAGCCCAAAGAACCATGCCAGCAAACTCAACCAAACCAATGTATCGATCTGTAAGAGGATTTTGATTGGATGCTGACTCATCTAATACTGGTGCACCCATCACATTTTGTTTGTATAGGCAAGTAATTGCAACCTCGATAGAATCATTTGATTTGATCTCCAGAACTGCAAAAGCAAACTGATTGTCAAAAAGATGGCACACAATGAAAACACGGTTTATTTCAAATTAGCTACTTGCATTATTGAAAAATTTCATGGTTCAATTCATCATCAAAATTAATTCACTTAAACCTATTTCTATCTGTGTGTCTGCATTAACAGACATTAAACTTATCATGATCTGGTAAAAACTGGCAACATTAGTTGTTTATCATTAGACTGACCATGGTTTTCCCACTTAACTTCAATATTAGACTGGAGTAATAAGATCAATGTTTTTACAGCTCTATCATGGTGATGGTTTGCTCTTTAGACTTGTTGAGGATTTGCCTAAACGGCTTATACATCTGTTCGATGGAAGCATACTGTAGTCTTCCTATTAATATAGATCTTAAAATCTCATAGTAAAAATCGACAGCTTTCAAAATCAAGTCATAACAGACAATGCAAAAGATTGTAAAGAAGCTGGTGTGTTGGTTGAGGCACAGTCTCCACACATATTTTGGACACCTTGTACTATCCACCCACTGAACGTTATGCTACAAAAGGTGGGTAGAAAAATAGATTGGATCAAACAAGTCTATGCTGAAGCTGAAGGGATCCAAAAATTTGTCACAAACCATAACATATCATTGGCCATTTATAGATCATTCTCACAATTGAAGCTATTGGAGATAATTGAAACAATACAATTTTAACATTTTTTATTTTATTATAATGATTTATTTTTTAAAATTTAAATATGTTTTCTTTGTTTTTTTTAATTTTCAAACAGGTTGTCGAGACCCAATTCGCACCCAACACTTTCCTCTTGAAACAACTTGTGAAGGTGCGTGAGGCACTTTCTAGCATGGTCATCAACCAACTTTGGTCCATATGGAGGCAATCCAATATTGAAAGGGCAGCAAATATAAAGCAGATGATCCTAAACGACATTTGGTGGGATCGTGTTGAATATCTTAGTTTTACTGAGCCTGTCATGAATATTATTTCCATTACTAAAATGGATAAACCCTGTTTAGGAGAGGTATACCACGGCATTGACTTAATGATTGAGAAGATGAAGTCCATCATAAATGAAAAAGAGAAAGATCCTCAAGTAACTTTCTTCAAAGAGGTGTATATAATTTGTCTTAAGTGGTGGAACAAAATGACAACCCCATTACATCTTCTTGCCTTTGCATTGACTCCCAAATATTACAGCAACGAGATCCTTTCTTTGCCAACAAGGGTGCTACCATATAGTGATGCAAAAGTAAGTGAAGGCTGCAAGTAAGCGCTTACTAAACTCTCCCCCAATCCTAATGTGAAGGATGTAATCACAAGTGAGTTTGCTGATTTTGTAGCCTCCACTGGTCAAAATGATTATGCTCTCCGTGACAAGTATAGAAAGGATGCTCACACTTGGTGGTACCTTAATGGCTATAAATTGCCACATCTCCAAAGTCTTGCAATCAAAAATTTCTCACAAGTAAGTTTCTTAATTTTTATCGTGCACTCTCTCAATTTAATTTTTTTTCTATTTTTTAAATTTGAAGTTTGATTTACAGTTCAATAATTCTTAAGTTTAGCTCTTTCATTTGCCTCAATAGGTTGCTAGTTCCTCTTCATCTGAGCAGAATTGGAGTACATACTCCTTCATCCACTCAGTGATGCACAACCAAATGGCATCAAGTAACTGTAAGGCAGAAAAGCTAGTTTATGTGCATTCCAACTTGCGCCTTCTAACACACAAAGATAACGAGTACAAGGAAGGAGCAACAAAGTTCTGGGATGTAGACCCAGAGCAAGCCGACTTAGATGTTTCTACTGCCACACCAGCTTCAATTTTTTAGGAGTCATATAACCAACATGCTTTTCCTGCAAGTGGTAGTGAGACTTTCTCTGGTTCTCTTATCTACAGACATCATCTTAGGTCAATGATGATGATGGTGGTCTTCATGAAGACCCACATTATGATGATTACTGATTTTATTATGTTATAAAACAATGAATATATTAAATCCATGATTACATTTGAGTTTGTCAAATTGATATCGAATCAATTTCAAAATTGATATTAAATTTCAAATTTGTAGTATCTATGGTAGTTTTATTTAGCATATGAATGATATGTGGTATGTTGAACTTATTTCCTGTTTTTATGCTTTAAATATGTATATATTTATGATTTTTTTGTGTTTGTATGAATATCCATAACATACTCAGCATCCAAAAAAACTTCTGTACAAACCATACACCCACATACCTGTGCCTATTCCTGATTCTGATTCAGCAATTTAGTTAGATTAATAAGATTATTGATTCTTTATTTAATACTTGACTCTCTTTACATATTAATAAAGAATATGCCTGATGGACAAATATAGATGGTAAGGATTTCTCCAGATCTCTAGTTTAGGTGTTTCATCGAAGTATGGTATTTCACAGTCAACTATGAGCATCATAGTTATTTCATATCAACCACGCTGTTTCTTTTAGCATATATATTGAAAACAATAACCGTGTGTTATCAGTCAAGCAATTCATTGATATGATAATACATCAGATTTCTAGTAACTAAATAATTCTTTTAAACTGTATCTAGTTATTTGCATTTGTAATGTCAAATGTTGAAAATGAGAAGTGTGAAGCAGCTTGAGCCTCCATTTGTCCAAAAATATTCTGTGGTGGGAACACACTTGAAATTGATACAGTCCACCTGTATTACATTTACTCATCATATTCAAGTATAAGCATGAATTAGTAATGGCCTCTTACAAAACTAATGCCTTCTACAAATCGAAACAAGAGAGAAGTTGGAGCAGGCCATATTCATATGTCATATTATATCACTCAATAGAATGCTTTAATTCTAATACAACTGTCCATTAAGAAAAACTCTTTTGCAATGAATTGTGGCCCTAAATTTTTGAAAATGTTATACTTGCTGCGATCTAAGAAAGACAATTATACTGTCCCCTTGGTGAATATTAACTGTTTGCAGCTGATTACAAATGTTGATCAACCTTTTGAAATCAACAACGCTTGTTAATCCAAATTGGATCTTCAAAACTATCATAATTTGGTCGATTCAGATTGTAGACTGTACTTCTTAAGCTGTGCAACTAAAGAATGGCGAGACATTCTTTAAACATCATCAAGACAGCATTACGCAAGGCAGAGATGTGGAGGTTAAAGCATAATGGAGCAACAGTTCTACTGGAGCAGATGATGTTGACATTCTATGGTAAACATCAACCGAAAAATCAGTCCTGTGAGATGGATCCAACTTCGTACAGCAGGAACATACAAAGCAGGTATGACTTAGTTGCAGATATACAAGAATGATAAATAAACATACACCTTGGAAATCATGTATAGGGGTTGGAAAAAGCATTTAAAATCTAATTCATTTTCTTGGGGTAGGAGATGACTGCAACAGCTGAGAGCAGCAGTCAAGCATATCAAATAAACAAGTTCAATGAAAGGCAAGCTAGAAGTTCATTATAGAGATGCTAGCAAAAGATACAATGCACTTGGCATCTCAATCTGAGCAACAGGCTTATTAAAACTGACAAAAGACCTACTAGAGGTGAGGAAGTACGAATTGACTCTACAGAATTTTTCCACACTGGGATTCTCCAGGGTACATCCACATGTTCATTTATCTTTTCACGAGTGTTTGATTCATTTGCTTGTTTAATTTCATATCATACAATTACTTCTCTAACTTAAGAAAGCATTTAATTTATATGTCCAGCTGATGATAAAATGTATTTTTTTTGTTGCACCAGAGGTATCCCAGTGACCCAGCCCAGCGCCCAACTGGCCTTACCTTGGTCTTACTTGCTGCCAAGCTGGGGTTGAGAAGGGGCAAGCTGGGGTGAGACTAATCCTCATAGATGTTGAATTCAATCTCATATAAGTTAAAGAATCAACACACCCTTTCTTGAACTATTGGTCTCATTGAACAAAGAAAAGTTACATCTTGGCAGTAGAATAAGACAATGAGCTCAGATGTATGGACACTGTAAATAATGTATGTGAGCATGTACACAATTTCATAATGGATTTACGAAGTAGAAGAAAGAAACACAGCTGTACTAACATCATTTTGCAGTCCAAGATTGTTGATTTCAGTAGCATAGAAAAATGGAACAGCGCATAAGGAAATATAAATCCGAGTTGATGAATTGCCATTGAAATAGCCAAGTTGATGGAATCACCCATGCACTCAACTAACTCTTAGCTAGTTGTGCATGGTATCTGGTACATGAAATATCACTTAGACACAAGAACTGACAAACCAACTCTATCTCAAAAATACTAATCATCAGCTAAGAATCTAAGATGTAGCTCCCCTTTCAATATGCAGAAGACCTAAATTTTTGACAAACACTTGAGTCCTGAGTGTGAGGCTTCTCAAGTTACTTTTAGCATTCACCTTCACATCCTGCTTAATAATCCTATATTTCTAAAATCCCAAAGTGTGTACTTTCATAAACTCTACCACTCCTACCAGCACAAATTTCTCAATCCAAAATGGGCAATGCCTATTTCATCATATCTTTTGATGAGTATTGGTTGCAACAAAGTTGACAGTTCAAGAGTATTATTTGTTACAAGACTTTAATTCTTTTAAAACATCAGTTACAAATTGTTCTTCTCAGAGTAGTATGGCCTGAATTTTTGTGATAGTTCTTCCACCTTTTTAACATCCTTAATAATTTCACAGCCATATGCAGGTTCAATAGTGCCAATGTGAACGACATCAACAACCAATACTTTCTCAACCTTTAAGGCTACTACCTGATAGGTTCAACCTCAACGGGAAAACTTTCTAAAGTTACATAAGTTACAGACCTTTCCCTACATCAAATTTTTTTCTGACCCAAAACAATCCTTGATTGTTGGTGTCACGAATTGACCTCATTGCATAAAAACGACACCACATTTTCCCAAGAAGAATAAATAATATAGATAAACAAAAAGTTCTTGATTAATGATAATGAATAAGTATGATGCTTAACAAGTGAGATTTAAGCTTATGCAGATTACAAATGGTAAGAGCGCTGCAATTTCAGAAAACTACAAAGAGATAACCCTACAGCCGAAAACAGATAACTGGAGCACCAGCAAAACATAATTAAGGTTTTGAAAGCCCCAAAAAATCATAAACTACTACATACATTTGTGAACCATCAAATCCTTCTTTTGTTACTATAATGTGGGGAAACAGAATTCACTAGCTACGAAACTAGGTATATTTTCGCTTTAATTACTTGGAGGGGAATAATCCACTTAGCCAAGATATTGAGCACAAAATGGATTCAACAGTCCCTCGTGGGGAGTTGAAAATGATTCAGAAAACTACAAAGAGATAACCCTACAGCTGAAAACAGATAACTGGAGCACCAGCAAAACATAATTAAGGTTTTGAAAGCCCCAAAAAATCTTAATCTACTACATACATTTGTGAACCATCAAATCCTTCTTTTGTTACTATAATGTGGGGAAACAGAGTTCACTAGCTACGAAACTAGGTATATTTTCGCTTTAATTACTTGGAGGGGAATAATCCACTTAGCCAAGATATTGAGCACAAAATGGATTCAACAGTCCCTCGCGGGGACTTGAAAATGATACCGCAAATATGTAAAAGGAATGTGGAAGCTAGGGCAACAGATGGAAAAGTGAGGGTTTACATTGTACAACATATATAGAGATACAGTATACAAAAATGTAGACAACAGGAATAGATCTAGTAAGGAGCACTGGATGCAAAAAGAAGTAGAAGATCTTGGATCAGGAAGCTGCTTAAAAGGTTCCCTGAAAGTTTCATCAAAAAAGTTTTGGATGACATCGGCCAGGGCAGCCTTGACCCTACTTTCGCAAATCTATTAAGGGGTGGATTTGTAGGTCTCTGTCTCCTAGATTTGAATCCTAAATCGTGCCTTCGTAACTTGTCACTTGCACATAAAAAGAAGGGAAATTTTCAGGTTGATGAGGGTTTGCCCAGGTCAAACCACAGTTTTGGAATTAACCATGAAATCAAACTAAAATTGAATTGAAATGGAATCATGTTTTAATGTAGCAGAGGCTACATCCAAAAATGAAGTATACCTCATTAATGCAATGCTCTTTGAATGTGATCAAAAGTGTCGATGCAATAACATGGCTTGACAAGACCTGAAAGTAAATCATCATAAACAAATGCTTGCATGAAGGTTGTTGAAGCTTGCCACAATGCTAGATTTGGAGAATATGGTGGGTTGAAATGCCGCTTTGAATGTTTGAACTTGAATGCTTGAGCTTAGTATGTAATTGAGATGAGTGGATATCAAATGAGGGGGTAAGATTGCTTTTATACCTCTACCATCAGGTTTGTAATTTCAAAGAGAGCAGACATGGAAGAAGTTTTCCCACAAACTAGTCATTAAGTGATCTGTATTTGGGCCCCTTTTATCAAGGCGAGGTCACTTGGGGCGACCCTGTCTTGGGACAAGGTCACCATAGGCTACCTTGACCTCCCAATAAAGGCGGGTCAAGAAACCTACGGTCCAGAATGTAGTGAAGATGTCTAATTTTGAGCCAATGCGAGCAAGTTTGAACATAATCTGACATGGGGCACCATACACATTAAAATGAGGCTTAGGTGAGCCTGAATTGCATAGGGATGCAATTTACAATGCTACAGTTACTAAAAGTAGGTTTCATGACAATTAAAAGAATGGTTGAAGGCTACATTATTATCTGGGTGAAAGGGAATTAAATCTTGGCATAAGAAGGGATCATGGAGATTTTATGTCTTCCAAAACATAACGGATGCCTGAATGGTTGAACCTTATGATATATGAATCTAGTCTTCTAAAATTGTGTTTTCATCTTAGTTACTGGATTTGTACCCACAGGTCCCGAACTGGGTTCGGGTACACACCCGGTACCAGTACATCTGTGGGTACTTGTTGGATATTTGATATGACATATTTGAATATTTTTCAACTATCAATTGGCATTTAATATTATCTTTGGCATTTGGCATTTAATATTATCTTTGGCATTTGGCATTGCTCAATGATCAAGTATTATACTATGTAATGATTTAGTTTTACAATTCTGTATATTTCTCTTATTTTTTTGTATATATAATGCATACACACACACACACACATACCCAAACCCCTAAAAAAAATTTCACATACCCACATACCAAGTTCTTGTACCCGCACCCGTCCCCGAACCCGAACTGGTAACTTAGGTTTTCATGCATTATTATTTTTATGCTTTAATTTTATTGTGGACAATTTTGTTGGCTGTCCTATAAATTACTCCTGCATCAAGTACTCCCATCAATCAAAATTGAAAAACAAAGAACTCAACACACTATAAAATAGAGGAGAAACTCTCTAGAATTACACAATATGAAGAGAATTCTCCATGACTACAAAACCCTGGCTGGGGGATAAATTTTTAGATCGGTACTTGTAAGCTAATGCTCATGGTATGTGGAGAAAGGCACAATTTCAGCTTTAATAATCTTTAAAATCCATGATTCACACCTTGAACTTTAGAAGCCATATATTGGCATGAAGATTTCTGGCTACAACTATGTTCATTTTATTATTTCCAAAAGCCTTCAGCCTCATACTCAAGGACTGGCAAAATCTCATTCTTATCAAACCCTCTATTTTTCCAATGCTCAAGGTGTGTTCCATCACCACTCAACAAAATTACTCAAAACTATAATTTTGCATGAATCAAGCAAAATATAATTCTAGCATACCAAACTATAATGGCCTATAGTCTACAAAAGGTGGGCTTAGGGCAGGTCCCCATGCGGCTGCTAAGCTTATTTTGGCTAGCAGCCGCTGCTCAATGCTTTTAGCAGCATTTTGTGGAGCTGATGGCCCCATGATTAGGAAATTTGGCTGCTTATTTTATCTTTAATTACATTTTTAATCAAATTAGTAATAATATTTTTTTTTGACAGAAAGTCATAGTAAAAAGAAGACAATAAAAGAGGGAAACAAATTTGTGAAAGCCACATCAAATTTTTTCAATAAGCAGTCACTGCTCATTTCCAGCCCCCCATATTTTTCCAATGCTTAATTTCAATTCCTAAATTATAACCGCTCCACTAAAATAGGGAAAGATTCCAATTTATCCTTTCCCTATGCTTAAAAAATTGCATGGGAACACTCCTGCTGCTTAAAATTAAGCAGAAATGACACTTAAGCAGCGGCATGGGGACATGGGGTTACATTGTTTAAGCGTTAGGTAAGGTCTCATGTGGGGCTTCAGAGTCTATGTTCATGGAGCAGGAGGTCCCATGAAACAAAATAAATTATGCTACAGAATTATTTGATAGCAGCCCTTACATTTTAGGACTTCATCTTTCAGCAAGTGAAATTGGGGTGGGGCTGGAAATTGCCCCACCGACTTAGGAATTTTTCTTTTCCACTTGTCAATTAGGTAATATTTAAGATTCCCACCAAGAAAGAAATAGAAGGAAAGTTATATTTATTTACTAGTTTTTCCTCCCACTAAGAAAGAAATAAAAGGAAAATGATGCTTCTTCATGAGACCACAACTTTACCAAATTTAGGAGTTTAAAATTTTAACATATCCTAGGAATCCCCCTCCATGGGACCTTACCCTTATATAAGAATAAAACCCAGTTAAATGGAATATTTTATAAATGCCAATTAGGATTGATAAAGGTCAGATTCCTCAATTAAACAATTAGATGACTAATTAAGGTCCTTTACATTAATTGCATAAACAACCCTAATCTGGTCTAGCTGGTAGACTATATCTCATTTTAAGATTCCATCTCAAAATGCAGGATTGGGTTCAAATAATTAATCGGGGACTCAGAAATGTACAGTAATTCCCTAATATGCCAGACTTTCCCTCAGACAAAAGAGAAACCAAATTACCAGTTCATACTGACAATTTGTCCTGATAAGTTCACTGTTTTGAGTTTCAGAAATGTGCTCCTATACCAATTGTTCAATACATTAAACAGTAAGATCAAGTAGCAAATCCCTCTTCTGCAAGCAGGACACTGGAGTAGAACTGTAGAACTTAGTCCAGCTATTAACTTTCTCACAATAAGCTATATTCTGGCAACCCAAGAATTAAAAGGGCCTACTTTCCTGATTGGGAAATTTCTGCAAAATGGAAAAAGTTATTTTCAGCTAACCGCATGGACTACTAATGCTATTCCGCATTCGATTCTTCTAAGAGCAATTGTTTTATTATGATGGATTATTTTGACCCTGGGTCAAGGCATATAGAAACACGTTTTTGCTGACAAATCAGCAGATAGCCAGAGAGACTTGTTTTCTTGATAATGGGATTTTCTGTGCCACCAGAGCTGACGAGGACAGATGTATAGAGAACACAAGCAATCAAAATTTCTTTGCTAGAAGAAAACAATGAGAACCCCAATGTAGCCTCAGAGATTTCTTATAAATTATATTGAAGAAATTAAAGCGTGTATATAAAATTGTAAATCACACAAAGTTCATGGGATGAATATTAGATTGCACCTGCAGCGTTGCGAATGCCTGGAATGGAAGAGAGAGGTATGCAGTCTAAGAAGAGTTCGAGGGCCTCATTTGGATGCAAAGGAGGTTTGTCATTTTCTTCTTCATTCTTTTCATTCTCCAGGGCGTTACTAATGGCTTCCTTTTTGTCTGCAATTCCTCCGCTTAACTCATCCAATACTTTCTTTAACCCTCTGTGATCCATCTTTCTGCAGTTGCCAGAATTTTGCTAAGATTTCCAATACAAAGCCCGCATGAGAGATATAAATGGAGAATTCTCAGCATATTTTAGTGCTGTGCTGGACATCGAATTTGTTCATAACCATGACAAGTGTCTCTTCTGCCTCCCTGTAAATCTTGAATATGGTCAGCGATTTTTGTTTCTCGTACAGGTGTGAAGTTGATATGGATTTTGATTTGTATCATAGAATCTATAGTGGTTCATCGTTTTGAATGTTGATTCCATGATTTACTTTGTTAAGGCTGTTCTTGGGAAATTCTAGAGTAGAACAAAGATTAAACAGAGAGTGGGGGGAAATTGTATACCCCGCACTTTTTGTGTTCGATTTGTGCTGTCACGCGTGTAAAATTTTGGAAATGATTTACATTTGAATTGATTTATTTCAGTTTTTTAAGAATTTGAATTTAAAATATAAATTGTTTAATTGTTATTTTAGTATAAAATTATAACATATAATTCTATGACTTGATTTTTTATTAAATTTATTTATTTTTGTTTCAAATTATGTTTTAGAGTGTTGTATGAAAGAATTAGTTTTAATTTATTATTAATATTTTTGAAGAGTTTTTGTTACAAATTACATTATTATTAGAGTATTGTATTAAATATATTTTAAAATATATAATTAGATTAATATTGTATTAAACATATTGTTAATACATAATTAAAGATATTGTCTAATTATTTGGTGTTGTTTCAATCATTATAAGTTTAAGTGTGAAGGTGATTCAATTTTTAAATTAAATGATTTAGAGGATTTGTTTCATGCATAAGAATAATGAAACAATTATACAACACAAAGAACATATAAGAGGCACAAGAGTTTACATGGAAACCCTTCTGAAATATAACCACATATAAATATTACTTGTATAAACCTTCTTACAAATTTCATAGGCTCTAACCTATAGGAGAAATCAAATCCCCTCTTGATGATTGAGAGACACTAATCATTGGAGACAACAATCTCCTTGAATAAGAACCACCAACCCCAATTAAAAAATTTATGTTGTTTTCAAAATAAAGCTCCTTCAAAATCTACATTAAATGTGATATAACTATATCTAAAATGTCTACTCCAAATATCTTTAATATCTACCTTAACGAGCTCTCAAAAAGTCTCCTCAAAGCTCCCTTCACATACATTAACGAAGGATATGCTTCTAATCCACACTTCACATATTCATTTGATTGCTTGATAACTTACAATTCACATATTTATATCTAATAATAAAAGTCTCTTTACCAAAAGAGGTGACTCTTCCAAGAGGTTGGCCATATTTGTAAATAATAATTTTGTTTTATTGTCCCAAGAGATGGGCAATCTCTATGACGGGTCTGTTAGGAATAGTCCCAAAAGATAACTAAGAGGGGGAGGGGGGAGGGGAGTGAATAAGTTATCTACAAGATTCAATTCTTTATCAAAATTAGTAAAGAAGAACATTAAGCATAAACATAACAAGATAATACTTAACACCACCAAAATTTTGGTTACAGGGAAACCCAAAATAGCTAAAAACCCTAGTGGGAATTAGCACCCACTATAAACTGCACTAGAGTATAATGATCCCTGTTAGAAGATCTTACAACCTTGTTAGGAGTTGATCTTTACAATATATGAAGTACAGTGACCTGGTCAAAGGTCAGACTCTATTAGGAGTCATTTACAAATAACCATGTTAAAGGTGAGGACACACTGTCCGGGAGCATACTGCTCAAATGGTGAAGGTTGCAACCTTCTGCACAATAGATACACACTGTATCTAGATCTTGGTGAACTGTGAATTAGACCTATTGTCTTGATCAGTTCTAATGAATATCATACACTCTCTGCTTCTTCACATACACTAATACATTTGGGGTGAAATTGCGACGGCAGGCAAATGTCATGCGGTTTTGGCTTTTTTTTTTCAAATATAGCCCGACACCGTCGCAATTTGCGACGACAATACATTTGGCACTGTCGCAATTGCGACGTTGTCGGGATATAAGCGCAAAATTAAAAAGGAACGTTGTCATTTGTGTTTTCAACAGCGCCGTAACCCTCCGCGAAATCACATCAGGATATAAGGGCAAAAAAAACAAGAACGTTGTCATTTGTGTTTTCAACAGCGTCGTAACCCTCCGCGAAATCACATCGGGATAGAAGGGCAAAAAAAACAAGAACGTTGTCATTTGTGTTTTCAACAGCGCCGTAACCCTCCGCAAAATCACAGCTACAATTTCTGAGTACGTTGGGTTTATTTTTCTTTTGTCATTATTATGTAATTTGGTATTCAGCTGTTAGAGAGCTAAAATACCCAGAAATGAGGACATATCTATGTTGAATTTATTGTTAGCGGCTTTGGTTATTTAGAAGTTTAATTTTATTTGTTCATCTTTCAAGCACAAACATTTTGTGGACCGTAACGTCTTCATTGTTTCGGGTATGCAGTGAAACAGCCCTAACTTGCAATTGCGATGTTGTCGGGATATAAGGGCAAAAAAAAAAAGGAACGTTGTCATTTGTGTTTTCAACAGCACCGTAATCCTCCGCGAAATCACATCGGGATATAAGGGCAAAAAAAAAGAACGTTGTCATTTGTGTTTTCAACAGCGCCGAGAGAGATTCCCTCCGCGAAATCACAGCTACAATTTCTGAGTACGTTGGGTTTATTTTTCTTTTGTCATTATTATGTAATCTGGTATTCAACTGTTAGAGAGCTAAAATACCCAGAAATGAGGACATATCTGTGTTGAATTTATTGTTAGCGGCTTTGGTTATTTAGAAGTTTAATTTTATTTGTTCATCTTTCAAGCACAAACGTTTTGTGGACTGTAATGTCTTCATTGTTTCAGGTATGCAATGAAACAACCCTAACTTGCGACTACCTTCACGGTACTTGTGTACATTATCATGTTGTCTTTACAGTGACTGTCCTCATTCAAGTGGCAATTACACAAGGGACAGTCACTGTGAGATGTCCTCATTTGTGACAAGGACAGTCACACTTAGGACATCTCATAGTGATATTCCCTTGTGTAATTTCCACTTGAATGTATTGCTATTGAACCACATTAATGCTTTTCTTCTTCAACAAATGAGGATAGTCACTGTAAAGACAACATGATAATGTACACAATTACCAAAAAATGATCTTGTTAATTGATGTAACACTTTGTCTTGCTCACTCCCTATCCTTCACTAGGGTCTCTTTAGGCCAATGTTTTGACTTGATAGGGTACTTAACTATCCCTACACTCTTTAGGTATCTCTACCCAAGATCCCACTCCTTCAACTAGTGCACACCAACAAGAAATACAACGAACTCTGCTCAATACCAATCTAGCTACTAGGACACTCCTAGTCTTGTCTTCACAAATTGAAACACATTCAACTAGAACTTTACTCCATGGAGAGGCTGGCCACTAGGACCTCTATTGGTTTCAATATTACTCCTTCACCTATACTTTTCATCAGTACTTCAATTCGGTTCATCAAACCATGCCAATTGCACCCAAAAATAGGCTGCTAGCAATTAGGCCTTTGTCAAGCCTTTTTGTTTATATTAAGCCACCTAAAGGGCTTAGGATTCAGATGCCCTTTATTGAGAACTCCAAGATATCTAAGGTCTTCTCCTCCTAGATTTTTTGTACACCAACTGCTACAGCCATGCCTGAAAACAAGTATTTTGACACAACTTGGATAGTCTGACTAAGAGTTTGTTTTCTTAGCAGCCAAAGAAACTCACCCAATCTTCTAATTTGACTTGGGGCTTCTTTAGATGTGTGTCTACCTCTCCATGAGATTTTAGTTGAAGCAACCAATGCATTCAACTTGTTGTAATCTTCTTGTAATGATTTGTCATCCCTAACTGTGCTCAACTGACTCACCTAGGACATCATTGCAAACATAGAAAATGAGCTTCCCAGGGCCCCTCCTTCCAAATATATAGTACATGGAGTCTCCTCACCCATTCCAAGAGCCCGTACAAAATTGACAATGGAATGATGAGCTAAGACTCCATTTGTTCAACCTGCCTAGTTCAAACCAATGATAGGGTACTTAACAAAAGAATTAACAAACTAGTTGGAATGCTTCAAAACTCAAAAAAAACACAACACAGAATAAAAAAACAACTTGTACTAACTTTTCCAATAGACACTGCGAGCTATCTAATCCATTAATCAACTGAAAACAAAGAAACAAAAAAACTCAAGAATTCACTAAAACCGTGTTACTCTACAAATCTTCTTAATTCCAAATGTTTTTCCCCCCAACCTTTTGCATAGATCGATGGAGGCCTCTTATAGTTTATCTGATGCCTAATTCAATGGTTTCATATAGTTACATAACCATCTTACTCGAAAATGCTCCCTTGCACAAATGTTGTCAATGTTGTGAATGACAACATTGACAACTTGTTACAACCTTTGGGATTTTGGTTCAAAAATTATTGTTCAAACACCATAAGACCCTAACCATGACTTAGTTAGGCTATTTAGACCTCACATAGGCCACTTCTACACTTCTTTGCCCAATTTGACCCCTAAATGCTTCATTCCCACTTTTGCCACAATATTGGTAACTTGGGTACAAATTGGCACTTGCCTTCACAAAGGTCACACATGAGGACATCTCACAGTGATCGATTGTCCCTTGTGTAATTGCCACTTGAATGTATTTCTATTGAACCACATTAATGCTTTTCTTCTTCAACAAATGAGGACAGTCACTCTAAAGACAACATGATAATGTACACTCACTGTAAGGACAGTCACAAATGAGGACATCTCACAGTGACTGTCCCTTGTGTAATTGCCACTTGAATGTATTGCTATCGAACCACATTAATGCTTTTCTTCTTCAACAAATGAGGACAGTCACTCTAAAGACAACATGATAATGTACACTCACTGTAAGGATAGTCACAAATGAGGACATCTCACAGTGACTGTCCCTTGTGTAATTGCTGCTTGAATTACACAAGGGACAGTCATTGTGAGATGTCCTCATTTGTGACAAGGACAGTCACACATGAGGACATCTCACAGTGATCGATTGTCCCTTGTGTAATTGCCACTTGAATGTATTGCTATTGAACCACATTAATGCTTTTCTTCTTCAACAAATGAGGACAGTCACTCTAAAGACAACATGATAATGTACACTCACTGTAAGGACAGTCACAAATGAGGACATCTCACAGTGACAGTCCCTTGTGTAATTTCCGCTTGAATTACATAAGGGACAGTCATTGTGATATGTCCTCATTTGTGACAAGGATAGTCACACATGAGGACATCTCACAGTGATTGTCCCTTGTGTAATTGTCACTTGAATGTATTGCTATTGAACCACATTAATGCTTTTCTTCTTCAACAAATGAGGACAGTCACTCTAAAGACAACATGATAATGTACACTCACTGTAAGGACAGTCACAAATGAGGACATCTCACAGTGACTGTCCCTTGTGTAATTGCCACTTGAATTACACAAGGGACAGTCATTGTGAGATGTCCTCATTTGTGACAAGGACAGTCACACATGAGGACATCTCACAGTGATTGTCTGTAATGTCCCCTTTTTGGCTAACTTGGAAAACAGGAACAATTACTCCACTTCTCAGACTTACTCTATCAGATACTTACAATTAAACTAAGTAATGGAGGTTACTTAAGATATCAACCGCTATTTCAGATTCAATCACAATATGTGTGCAAGATGATATTGATACCAATATGTTTAATAGCACTGTCGGATATAATGATATGAAATATGCTATGAATATGATGTTTCCTATCACTTATAGTGATAGTATAATGATGGTATGTCTGATATAAACAATATCGATATACAATCAATAAGTATTGCTTACAGCAATGTATTTGCTGTGTCTGATATGATGATGTAATTATGCAAATGTGTGATATCGCTATGAGTGATATGTTGCTATTTCAGATTCTGAATTATATGCTTGCAACTTCAAATATTGATGTTGTTTCTGACTATCCTTTCTATCTGTGCAATCATGGTGTTGTCTCTGATCTGCAATGATAAACTTGAAACCAAACTGCCAAAGGCAGATGCTCTATTGAGTATATCCAAATATGGATAAGTAAATAAAGTTCTAATGATGCCTTGAGTGACTGACGAGAATGCATTCTTATATTGTCTTTAACAAATGAAGAGATGCTATGAATGAGACGTGTCTTGTTTCTTCCTCCATGTCCCTTTGTTAATCACACCTTTCCATAATCCGACAGTTCACATAATATTATTTCATTATTTTCTGATCATAGATAACTCCCAGATTGACTCAATATCAAATCTTTTTATGAAGGTAATCTTCCCTAATTGGTAGTGCAACCAGTAGTTAACATCCATTGTGTTTGTATTAGTTTGGTCTAACTATCATTCGTATTTAGTCAATCGATATTAACTCTTGCCTTATCCCATATTGTTATGATTATATCCAATCTTTCTACTCTGATATAAGTCGATATCATTTTCTGATAATTGTCCATTTATTGGTTGATTGCTGGTAATGGAGTTTGATCTTCAAATTGACTTCCATTCTTGTTAATACTTAAGGATACATTGTACTTATTATCCATGACTGATGCCTCATTCATTGATAGCTTGTGATATAATCACTGATGCTTTTGTGTTTCTACAAGATGTGGTTTATCTCAGACAATCGATAATCTTTCAATCCTTTAGTCGATATCCTCCTATGTGGTGTCTATTGATATAGATAGTAGAATTCAATCTAGTTTATGTTATTCTCATGATAACATAGGAAGTGATGGTGCATATTTGCTAGCGGGTCTTCATGTTTGATATTGCTTTATCGAATATGTCATTGTCTAAACTTGTGCAATTAATGATTATTTATAATATATGAATGGCTATCCTTCTTGCTTATCAATACATCTTCTGAAACACATAGCGACTTATCCCTTATTCATATCATGTTGATCTTGACTTCATAGTATTTGGTTCATTAATCATCCTCTCATGGTATCGATGTGTAATGACTAGTGATTGTTGTATCACTTCTTCATTCCTCATCGTGATAGATAATGCAGATCTTTAATGTAGATGTATATCGATTACAGATATTCGATATTGCTTTAAACGTTATTATTATTATTATTATTATTAATGTTATTGTTATTATTAAATATTATAATTAATGATGTTAGTAATATTAATAATATTATAATAAATATTATTATAGTGATAACATATTGTTTTATATTGAGAGGTTTATTAATATTATTTATATATTAAAATTATTATATCAATAATTGATTTAATATTATTACTTAATATATTATTATAATATAATATATATAATTTATTAATAATTATTTATTATTAATTTATATTATAATTATAATCATAATTATATTATTTATTAATATTTTAATATTATTTAATTAACATATTACTTATTATGCTAACTATATATTATTATTATCTTTTGATAATAATTATATATTATTGTTATATACCGTTAATAATAGATTATTATATATCATCTAATCATTTTATTATTATACTAAGTTCAATATGTCACGGCTCATGACATTGTCCCTTGTGTAATTGCCACTTGAATGTATTGCTATTGAACCACATTAATGCTTTTCTTCTTCAACAAATGAGGACAGTCACTCTAAAGACAACATGATAATGTACACTCATTGTAAGGATAGTCACAAATGAGGACATCTCACAGTGACTGTCCCTTGTGTAATTGCCACTTGAATTACACAAGGGACAGTCATTGTGAGATGTCCTCATTTGTGACAAGGACAGTCACACATGAGGACATCTCACAGTGATTGTCCCTTGTGTAATTGCCACTTGAATGTATTGCTATTGAACCACATTAATGCTTTTCTTCTTCAACAAATGAGGACAGTCACTCTAAAGACACCATGATAATGTACACTCACTGTAAGGACAGTCACAAATGAGGACATCTCACAGTGACTGTCCCTTGTGTAATTGCCACTTGAATGTATTGCTATTCAGCCACATTAATGCTTTTCTTCTTCAACAAATGAGGATAGTCACTCTAAGGACAACATGATAATGTACACTCACTGTAAGTGTACATTATCATGTTGTATTACAAATGGACCTTATGTTGGTCGGGATATAAGTGCAAAAAAAAAAAGGAACGTTGTCATTTGTGTTTTCAACAGCGCCAAGAGAGATTCCCTCCACGAAATCAAGCGGGTTATCATTTGTGTTTTGAACAAAGCGGGTTGTCATTTGTGTTTTGAACAGCACCGAGAGAGATTCCCTCCGCGAAATCAAGCGGGTTGTCATTTGTGTTTTCAACAGCGCCGAGAGAGATTCCCTCCGCAAAATCACAGCTACAATTTTTGAGTACGTTGGGTTTATTTTTCTTTTGTCATTATTATTTAATCTGGTATTCAGCTGTTAGAGAGCTAAAATACCCAGAAATGAGGACATATCTGTGTTGAATTTATTGTTAGCGGCTTTGGTTATTTAGAATGCTTCCCCACAATACTTAATTACACAAGGGACAGTCACTGTGAGATGTCCTCATTTGTGACAAGGACAATCACACATGAGGACATCTCATAGTGACTGTCCCTTGTGTAATTGCCACTTGAATGTATTGCTATTCAACCACATTTATGGGCCCGTTTGGACCATGACACACAGTAGCATCTACAGAGAAGAATATCCCAGGTGTAACAAGTTGTAAGAGTATACCAACAGTTCTAAGAAGTTCCCTAGCACATAGTAGCATCTACAGAGAAGAATATACAACATGAGGGCAGCCACTGTAAAGACAACATGATAATGTACACTCATTGTATGTGTACATTATCATGTTGTCTTTACAGTGACTGACCTCATTCAAGTGGCAATTACACAAGGGACGGTCACTGTGAGATGTCCTCATTTGTGACAAGGACAGTCACACATGAGGATATCTCATAGTGACTGTCCCTTGTGTAATTGCCACTTGAATGTATTGCTATTCAACCACATTTATGGGCCCGTTTGGACCACGGCACACAGTAGCATCTACAGAGAAGAATATCCCAGGTGTAACAAGTTGTAAGAATATACCAACAGTTCTAAGAAGTTCCCTAGCACATAGTAGCATCTTCTAATTGTCTATACCACTTCACAAGGTATTGTTTGCACACATTGTTTTTGGTTCTTTTGATGACCCTTGTTTTGAAATTGCTATTAGGCCTTGTAGCTTATATGTTTTGATTGCTGGAGAGCTTCTAAAGCTAAGCAAGAAGACCATTGCACGAGTTATAGCCGTGCGCTCAGGTTTGAAAATTGTATATTTTTTAATCTAATGTATATTTTAACTAGACTTTTAGCTTATTTTTGCTGTATATTTTAATCTAAAGGGAATCATGGATGTGAACTTGAAAGAATTTTGTACTTAGTTCTTATGGAGAGAATAGTAGTAGTTTACGGTCTAATATCAAATAGAGTTTTCCAATTACAGAAAGTTAATGAATTCTAATAGCTTATATGTTTTGATTGCTGGAGAGCTTCTAGAGCTAAGCAAGAAGACCATTGCACAAGTTATAGCTGCGCGCTCAGGTTTGAAAATTGTATATATTTTAATCTAATGTATATTTTAATCCTTTTGCCATGTCATGTAATATGTCTTGCCTTGTAGCTTGTATGTTTTGAAATTGCTGTTAGGCCTTGTAGCTTATATGTTTTGATTGCTAGAGAGCTTCTAGAGCTAAGCAAGAAGACCATTGCACTAGTCGTAGCCGCGCGCTCAGGCATGAAAATTGTATATTTTTTAATCTAATGTATATTTTTACTAGACTTTTAAAATATTAAAGGATTTAACTAGGTCTAAGAAGATTTGTGTACTTTTGACAATTTTGCTTAGTCACTGAAAGTTGTAGACCGAAGTTTTCATAGCCCAATTTTTGCTTCCTGCGAAGAACGATCATGTCAGATAATATAAGTGAAGAAAAAAATAGGGAGACAATCGCTAGATTGTGGTCTAACTTGAAAAGAAAAGGTGATGGAAAATGTTATTGTCCCTGCAAAATTTGTAAGGGCTTAAACCGTAGAAGACTGCTAATCAAAACAGTTAAGAGACATTGTAGGGAGAATGGTCACATTGAAGGGGGGCATGACTATCATCCACTGGTAAGTTGTTCATTATATCATTTTAACAATTTATATACATATGAAATCACTTGATGATGAGTTGAAGATCATGGTTTATTTATGTTAATCAATTTTATATAGGTTGATCTCCCCAGGGAAGTACATGATATGGAGGAACATGGGGGTGCGAATATCCAAGGTGAAGATAATGATCCCATGGAAGATGACGATCATGCGCCAGAAAACACAATTGAAGATGATGGTATAAATACATTGATCCATGACACATTTAGTCCAAGCGGATTTGATCATGATGATGATGATAGCCTCGATGTACCTCTACTTGAGAAGGCATACGAGCCCCTATACAAAGACTCCCAAACAACTCTTCTCTCTGCTGTATTGTTGTTGTTGAACTTGAAGGTTATGAATGGTTTATCCAACATAACAATGTCACGTATGTTAAGGTATGTCATATATGTCTTTATAGTTAACAAAGGGTGAATAATGTACCACTAATATTGTTTATATTAACAACTTATATTTTTTGCTGTAGATTGATAGGCGAGTTTTTGTTACCACCATCAAATATTCTACCTTGCTCATATCGAGAATTATCTGCTATTATGAAAGATATTGGAATGGAGTATCAAGCAATACATGCTTGTCCCAATGATCATATTATATATTATAAAGAACATGAATTTGCAACACAATGCCCTGTATGTCATACGAGTAGATATCAAACAGATCGAATAACAAAAAAGGTGCCTCACAAGGTTCTTCGTTACATCCCCATTATTCCACGGATGCGACAATTATTCAGGTGTACTAGCTTGGCACAATTTATGGATTACCATGCACGCAATAGAAGTCGAGATGACATTATTCGAATCCCTATGGATGGTTCGGCATTTATGCACATAGAGGAAAAGTGGCAACACTTCAAAGAAGAACCTCGTAATCTCAGGCTTTCATTGGCAGCGGATGGTGTCAATCCATTTGGAGAGATGAGATCTGTTTGCTCGGTGTGGCCTATTTTTGTTATCAACAATAACATTCCTCCGTGGATGTCAATAAAGAGGGAGCACATTATGTTGGCAATGATTGTTCCAGGTATTTTATCATTTGATAGTTATTAATTTACATGTACTTACAAATCTTACAGTAAAATGGTCACAATAATTATGTAATGTTACTGTTCATTCAAGTAGGTAAATGTCAAGTTAAAGATATGAATGTATATATTGAGCCTCTTATTGACGAGTTGGTGGAGTTATGGAACGGTGTCACTATGTATGACGTGTCTAGACCAATAGGACAAAGACAATTTCAATTCCATGCAATACTTGTATGGACAATACATGATGCCCCAGGGCTAACACATTTTTGTGGTATGTTATAGTGAATTCAAGTTGCACATGATAATTCTAATTATAAAAATCAACATATTTAATAATCCAATTATATCATTATCTTGTAGGTCTTCAAACAAAGGGAAAATTTGCATGTCCAGTTTGTGGTCCAAAGATGAAATCTCATCATTCAAAAAGTTTAGGAAAGCATGTGTTTGATGAGTACAGACACTTCCTCCACAGGAATCATAAGTATCGAAGTATGGAAAAACATCTTTTCAATGGGAAAGAAGAGACTACATCAAAGCCACGAAGAATGACACCTCACCTATGGAAGTTGGAATATAATAGAATTAATCGTCGAGGTAATGTCGTTCCACTTAATGGTTTATGTTTGTAATTTATATATTTCTATTGTGATTTTTGTTTACTAATTATGTAATTGATGATCGTGAAGGTCGTCAAGGCACTACTGACAACCTTCCAAAGGGACTAAAAAGCTATCCCAGATAATTTAGTAGGTTGCCCTACTACGAGGACCTACAAATTGTGCATTTGTTTGATCTTATGCATGTTGGAAAGAATATAACAGAGACATTGTGGAAAATAATGGATGGAAGGCGTGACAAAGAAAAAATTGTCAAAATTTGTAATGACATTCATGAATCCAATCATGCATTGAAGAATTTCATTCACTCAAATAGCAATAGAGATCAGATTAATATAAGTGCCCTTCCTTAGTTATTAACAGAGCAGCAAAGTGATGCCATAAAAGAAGTCATACGAAAAATTTGATTTCCCACAGGATTTGCTCGGAACATAAGCAATCTCATATCAAAGAAAAGTGAATTTGGGCCAGGGCTCAAAATGCATGATTGGCATACTTTCATCAAGGTAAGTTATGTTCTTCTGTATTTACAATATATTCATAAACTACGTGTACTATTCATTATGTTATGTTAGAAAATAATGAAATGATTGGTTTATAATTACTGCAGTACGTGCTACCTCTATCTCTCCCAGAGCACTTCAACAATAACATCAAACAAGTGATATATGATCTTGGAAAATACATGAGGTAAGCAGTAATATCTGTTCAATTTGTTGTATATATTTATTATATTCACGATTTGTTTTTCTTGCTATGTAATCTATTGTATATTATTTTGTAAAGTCTCGTATTTATATATTTTTTGTGACTTGAATCTCTTAATGTAGGTGGTTGTCATCTAAAGAAATCCATAAAGAAGATATAAACTATTGGAAGAGAAGAATTCCTCATTTATTGTGTGAAATGCAAAAGTGTCTACCTCCAACTTTTTTCAATGCACAAGAACACTACCTCATACACCAAGTTGAGGAGATTGAATTGTGTGGACCTGCACACACTAGGTCAATGTGGATGGTTGAGAGGCACTTGAAATCTTTGAAGGCTTTGGTTTGACAAAGAGCACATCCTGAGGGTTCTATGGTAGAGGGATACATGGCATACCAGACTATGGTGTACATTACTGAATATCTTCCTAAGTTTGCTTCAAATATCCATGTAGATCGCATTTGGGATCTCGACCCTTTTAAAAAATTCAAAGGGGAGTACTTGATGGGGAAAGGTAGATTGAGGAAAGTGACAGGTAATAAATTATAAGATGTTATTGTAATAAATTATTTCTTAATCTTCAAAATAAATCGGTTGTAAGTTGTCTATTTTTTTTTTGTACAGTTGCTCGAGAGTGGGATGCACTACATTTGTATATTGCAAACAATCTTGATTGGATGACGGTATGGATTGAACGATGTCAATATTCTGGTCACACATTAACATGGGAAGGTGTATCTTCATTGGTTAAAGAAGCTCATCGTAATAGAGATTCTAATGTTACGCAAAGGGAAATAGATTTAGCATATGGTTTAAGAGATTTCCAGGTACGTACAAAATTATTAATCACCCGTATGTTTATCAACTCACGATATAATAATTTTGACATGTTTCACATATTATTGCAGGTTAAACACCACAAGGGTATGTTCTGTAATGGTCAAAAATTTCGCGTCAAAGTGTTGGATGACACGAAGAAAACTTGTGATTTTGGAATAACTACAGTCTTTCAAGTGACTAATATTTCATCTAGAAATGACTTAGATCCTCAAGAGTCTAAAAATCAATACTATGGCATTTTGGATGATATACTTGAGTGCGACTTTAGTTCCTTCAAATTAGTACTCTTCGTTGTCAAATGGTACAGGCTACGACTTAATCCAAATGATCCTAATAGAACTGTTATTGAACATGATAATGGATTTACAATGGTTAATACAAGGTCGTTTGAGCCAGTTGGGGATGAGCCCTATGTTCTTCCAAGCCAATGTGAGTAGGTATTTTACTCAGAGGTTTCACATAAACTGGGTTGGTCATTTGTTGTTAGACATGAACCGAGAGGAAGGCCGATAAAGTATAATGCGATGGAAGAAGAAGATACCGAAGAAGTAGAAGATGATGTAGATGATGATCACGATCGACAATTATTGGATGATGTTCCTGAGACAAATTTTCATGAAGAAGAAGAAGAAGATGATGACGATGATGCTGCTACTGATGATGATGATGAAGATGATGTTGATGTTGATGATGATGATGTTGATGATGACGACAAGGACGACAATGACGACGACGACGACGATGATGATGACGAGGATGATGAGGATGATGATGATGATGATGATGATGATGATGAGGATGATGATGATGAAATTTAAAGGTATGCCATCAATCTGATGCAGGAGCATCCCAGGGTAGTTGGCTATCCTGCATGTTTGGGAGATTTGATGGAGTTTTGTGGACTTATTTTCATGTGTGAGGGGTTTGGTAGAGTTGGATAGACCTACTTGGGTCTTTGGTAATTGGTTATGGAACTTGGCATGGTCTTGGTTGCTCAGCATGGCCTAGATGGAGCTCAGTCTTGCTTAGGAATTTGGTGCCTATTTCAGGCTATATAAGTAATTTTCCACAAAGAGTTAGAGGCTAAAAATTTCAAGGATTGAAGAGGGCCTATATTTCTACCTACGGTTCAAAGCACGAGTTCTAATTTATCCGGAGCTAGGAGATATTGCGATTTTACTAAGACATCTATTTTGGGCATTTAATTGTTGTTGTTGGCCGACTTGTGGCATTTAATTTCGGTATTTGTATTTAATTTATTTTCAGGGCCGACCTGTGGCTTAGATTGGTATAAGTAGGGGTTGTGGGGGAACTCTTGAGGATTCATTCATCCTCTTGGGAGAAGAGGAGGTGGATGTGGAGTGAGTTTTGAGGAGAGCTAGTAGCCGCGGCTTGGGAAACAAGGAGATTGCTTGGTGGGCTTGCGAGCACAAGTTTAGATCTTCCTTGGGGGTTCCTACCAGTGTGTGGATCTGGGCTAGCTAGGGTTTTGGTTTGGATCTTGTGAGATCTTGTGGAGTTTCTATTGTAATTGCATTGTACTTGGCCGTAACCCGGAAGGCCTTACAGTCGGGCATGTTGGATGAAAATATAATGATTATATTATGAGTATTGGCATTGTGTGGATCTATATCTCTGTATTGTTATTATATTCTTGTGTGTGGTTATTTGCTGGGGGCTAGGACATCTCCATCGGGGATCCTCCTACCTTTCACTGCATCAAGTGGTATCAGAGCACAGTTGTTCCTGAGTGTGTGGACAGAGCACCGAATGTGAGGCAGTTTACACCAGGACCTTGGGTGGAGTTTTTCAGAGTGAAGGTTGTTCCTGAGTGTGTGGACAGAGCACTGAATGTGAGGCAGTTTGCACTAGGACCTGGTTGAAGGTTAGATCTATTTGGTGATTTGTTGCAGAGGGTTTGCGAAGATCTTAGAAGATGGCTCTAAGAAGATTGGACCCTGAGATGATTGCAAAACTCCATGATGTGGTGGAGAAGAATATTTCAAAGACTTGTGCTCGGTTGGAAGCTAGATTGACTAATCAAGTTAAGGAAGGGATGGTTGAGAGTGATCCATCTCTGGATAAATTTCGTAAGAGAGTTCGAGAGATCTTGAAACCGTGGAGCTGGAGTCTACCGATCAGGAAGCGAGTTGTCTGGCCAGTTAGAAGACTTGTTCGAGAGAGAAGAGGGCATAGCAAGGTCAAGATGGAAGTTGGTTTTGTTGATCAGTGTGTGGAGGCTGATGTGGAACCTGCGGAGAAACTTGTGGATGTTTCTATGGAGCTTCCTAACCTTGTTGATGCTGTGATTGAGGTTGGTTTTCATGATCAGTTGGTTGAGTCTGACATGGAAATTATGGAGCACTTGGTCATGGATAATCAAGTTGCTAAGGGTGATGATCCATATGTTGGTGATATGGATGTTGTTGATATGGCTATTGCTGGTGTGGATTCACTAGTTGTTGATGTGGTTGAGGATCTACATGATACTACAGATCTGTATGTTCCTGATGTGGACCTATTGGTGGTTGACATGGTTGAGGGTTTACATGTTGCTCCTATTGTGGATTTGAGCTTACATGTTGGTGACATGGATTTCATGTTCGAGGATATTGTTTTTTTTGGTAGTGATCAGCTACAGAGAATGTTGGTGAGGCACTATGTTCAGTGTGTTCCTAGGAGTGAGCATGTTGATTGGATGGTTGAGATTCTAGTGGTTGACAAATGGATGTGGATTTGGGTGATTTTCATGTTGGTTCTATTGTCCCTATTGGAGTGGAAGCCTTTGGTGAAGATGAAGATGGTTGCAAATATTTCATCTGGCATCAAAGTATGAGGCATACTTCTTTTCGCACCTGGGGAGTCTGATGCAGGAGCATCCCAGGGTAGTTGGCTATCCTGCATGTTTGGGAGATTTGATGGAGTTTTGTGGACTTATTTTCATGTGTGAGGGGTTTGGTAGAGTTGGATAGACCTACTTGGGTCTTTGGTAATTGGTTATGGAACTTGGCATGGTCTTGGTTGCTCAGCATGGCCTAGATGGAGCTCAGTCTTGCTTAGGAATTTGGTGCCTATTTCAGGCTATATAAGTAATTTTCCACAAAGAGTTAGAGGCTAAAAATTTTAAGGATTGAAGAGGGCCTATATTTCTACCTACGGTTCAAAGCACGAGTTCTAATTCATCCGGAGCTAGGAGATATTGCGATTTTACTAAGACATCTATTTTGGGCATTTAATTGTTGTTGTTGGCCGACTTGTGGCATTTAATTTCGGTATTTGTATTTAATTTATTTTCAGGGCCGACCTATGGCTTAGATTGGTATAAGTAGGGGTTGTGGGGGAACTCTTGAGGATTCATTCATCCTCTTGGGAGAAGAGGAGGTGGATGTGGAGTGAGTTTTGAGGAGAGCTAGTAGCCGCGGCTTGGGAAACAAGGAGATTGCTTGGTGGGCTTGCGAGCACAAGTTTAGATCTTCCTTGGGGGTTCCTACCAGTGTGTGGATCTGGGCTAGCTAGGGTTTTGGTTTGGATCTTGTGAGATCTTGTGGAGTTTCTATTGTAATTGCATTGTACTTGGCCGTAACCCGGAAGGCCTTACAGCCGGGCATGTTGGATGAAAATATAATGATTATATTATGAGTATTGGCATTGTGTGGATCTATATCTCTGTATTGTTATTATATTCTTGTGTGTGGTTATTTGCTGGGGGCTAGGACATCTCCATCGGGGATCCTCCTACCTTTCACTGCATCACAATCCTTAATGTATTTAATATTCATTTCTTGATAGAAATATATTTGTCTTAAATGGTTACATAGTTTATTCATTATCTATTTAAAAGCTACAAGTTTCAACTACAAATAGAATACTGCTAATCTAAATTAACTATTAATCTAAATTAATTAAATAAAACTATTTAAAACACATATTAATGTGAGCCTGATTTAAGTGTTATAATGTGTACGTTTTAATGTTTTTAATTTTTATGTGATGCTTATGATGGATGTGATTATGATTATGATGTGATTATGCTCACGATAATTGAATTACATTTGCAAGAAATTGAACCCCTTTCAAGAGCATCCCGCACAGTCTCATGGATCGACAGGTATAAGTCAATACACCTTATAGAAAGTCTATTTAATACACTTATCAATAGTAAGATTGATGTCTTCTAAGATCTCTCCCATTTGCAGGTACCAGCAAATAGGTATTTGTCAGAAGTGTCTTCCTCGAGTGAGGGAAATATAGGAATAGAAGAGGAAAGTGAGACATGCAGTTTATCTAGAATAGGGAGATTAACTAGAGGTCAAAGGACTAGAAGGAAATTCAATAAACACATGAAATTTTTTCTTGCTCAAGGGGGGTCATGTTCTTATGATGATGAGACGAAAGGTGACATCGAGGTGCCCTTGAGGTACCAACATCTACAGAAACATTGGGTACCCAAGGAACTTCCTCCAATAAACACTGATTTTTGTGTTAATGAGAGGATATATCACATAGCACCATCATCATTACATGGTTTGGGCCTATTTTCTATGGATGGCATAAAGGTGTCTTACAACAAAGTTTCTGAATTGATGGAGTATGTTGGACCATGTTACGATTATAAAAGTTGGATGCATATTGTTCAATATGAAAAAAGTATGCGTAGGTATGCACTCTCGGCAAATTATATACAACAGCAAGATAATAATCAAAGTAAAAGTGTGGCTATATACATTGATGGAAGGCCAAAAGCAACAGGGAATATTGCGGGTTTTATAAATAGTACACGACCTGGGTCAACTATAAAGCAACCCAATTGCATATTTGAGGCGCGCGAGGGAAATCATGTATTCATCTGTGCGATAAAATCAATACGTGCAGGGGAAGAGCTGCTTATTGATTACAATTTGAACCGCATAGATACAAACGAGGCTACTATCATGGGGGTGGTACATACTATTAAACCAACTTCTAATCAATGACTCCAACATACCATTTAGTTATTAAATTTTTGGCTAACATTTTTATACTTGATCTTTGACACAGGGGCACAATATGGAGCAACCACCCGAAGGTGATGGTGACGATATTCCTAGCTCATCTACACATGAGCAGGTAAAACTCATTGTAATTGTGCAAACTAGATAGAAGCAAAATGTTATTTTTTTTAATGTTATTTTCTTCATTGTTTTGGAGTAATTTTGATAATACTAATACTATTGTTGTCAAAGAGGGCCGGTGGTCGGAGAGAGGGAAAGCAACCTGCAGTCCCTCAGGAGTCCCCCCTTGTGGACCCTTTTTTTATTGATTTAGCAGAGACCGATGACCCGATCAGTTCCATTAAAAAGCTGCTAAAGAAAATTGGGAAAGAACTTCTACGTTTGGTATCCATACATCCTCAGACTCAGGAAATAAAAGACAGGGCAGCTGAGTTGTTGCGCACTTCTGAAAACTTTAAAGTAAGTATTAATGAAATTTTTAATTATTACAAGAGTTCAATAATGGTTTTTATGTTATGCTCTTTTATGACATTAATTAAAATATGGATGCATTGTCTTTACAGAGTTATTTGCGTAATTTTGAACCCCATTCCCATGATGAGGCCAGTATTGCAAGTGGTTTAGGTAGATCACATGTTCCATTCCCCACTTGTGTTTTCCACTGAATATATATAGGAATGATCATAATCATTGACAATACATGCTCGAACAATCTTTTTTTTTAATGCTCTAACAATCTTGTCCATGCTAGTCCACGCGTTCTATATTTATGTATGCTCTAACAATTTTATTCTTCAGCTCCTTTCCATGATGATATGACAACGCCACCTCCATCCAGGACAGCCACAAATGTCTTGCCGACTTCCATGTCAATAACACACAGCCTAAATGCACCAACTGTTGCACCATCTACTGGTACACAAATCCCTCTTTTTCTCTCTTTTGTTATGTGTTTAAGTGTTATGTGTTTACGATGTAGATCCCTTGATTGTGTTTGTGCCATGGGTGCTCTGCACCAATTTATTTCCCTTGAAGTATTATTTCTTGGAGGCATTTGATAATGGTTTTCATTTTTTGCAATAGGAGATGCAACAAGTCCCGATGCAACATCATTTCCTGGATGTTCCCGTGTTCCTAGTACGGGAACGGTGAAGGATTGTGTATTGATCATTAGCGACGATGAAGGCATTCCCTTAAAAGTAGCCAAACTTCCAGGTACTTTAAAGTTATTATTATTCTATAGTGATATAATAGTAATTTAGTTTTTGATCACTTTTCATCGACTAATGATCCCATGATTATTTTGTAGGGAATGATATTTTTTGGCGAAAACTTGGTGACTAGTGTTTGCAGATATTCGGGCCCACCATACGTACATGGTGGAACATCATATCCTAACTAAAACCCCAAACCACTATTTTGATTTCATATCATTGCTAGAATAGTTTTCCTTTTCATCAATTTCTTGAACTATATTAAAGGTAGCTTCTCTTCATTTATGAGTCTAACATGTTTTTTTTTACTTAAAAGGTGGAATAACCAAGATAAAAAGTTGAAGGATGATCTTGTACATAGTATGACCCAGCTTTTTGGACCTCGTGCATTCGAGAGAAACAAGCTCCTTGAAAGAGCTGGTTTATGTTTGAAGTATATTAGGGACCAGTACAAGAAATATTTAGAGGTTAACCCAAGGCACAAGCGTCCGCCCTATGTTCTTGAGGCTGAGTGGCAGGGTTTGATTTTGGATGGAAAGTATAAAGCCGACATGAAAAAAGGAATTACGCCAGTAGAGAGTAGAGCAAGGTATGTGATACTTTTGAGAATGTAATTATGTACTAATTAACCTCTAAATTTTTCCTGTACTGGTCTCTAACATATTTCAAACTTTTCATAGATTGCCTGACACATCAAAGGAAACAAAGGCAAGATTAGAAAAGCACGGGACACACAAGCTCGGCTCTAGTGGTTTTTCCAAACTTCAAGCACGAGTTGTAAGTATTAGTAAATGAAAACTTGTATCAATTTTTTTATATATTGCAAGGAAATTTTTTTTGATCAAACAATGCAAGTAAAATTCACCATACCAAGAAAAAATGTAGGGGTCAGAGTTCAATAGATGCCTCACAGAAGAGGACAAGAGAATTGGCTTCCAACAAGGCTATATAGCCATGGCTGAACGGCTACGAGCTGAAATCAGTGTGCAAGGTTCAAATAATGATGCATCTGAGCCACAGGTAAATAGGCTAAATGAAATTTATTTCAAATTGAATACTTTACCAATTAGTCTATTTGATGTTAAGTTCTAATATAAAGTGAGTATATCTATTTTAAGAAAGCAATGATAACAATGTGTAGGATATTGGAATGCAGCCTGACAATCCTTCTACACAATCTATGCATAATGAAGGTTCGCATGATGTGCATCCTAGTGGTGGAGGTATACATTTGCTATTAAAATTTTTATATGTAATTACAATTGGTGTTTGGATTAATGTAACATTTTGTATAGCAACTGTAGAGGATCGAGGGGTCGGTGCTCATGAGCATGTTGAGGTTGAGTCTAGACAAAATGATGTGGCCAGATCAGGTAATTAAAGAGCGCCACAGTTATGTTCTTTAAAATAATTAAATACTTGTAACAATTATAATTAAATATTTTAAATTTAACTCTTTTATTTGTTATTGTAGAGGACCCCCCTTTGCAGCAGCATAGGAATTTGAGATCATCAAGAACAGAGAACAAAACAACTGATGAGGGGGGTATTGATGATAACACTGATGCTCCTCTTAGAGCTTACATAGAAAAAAAAATTAGAAAGAGAAAAAAGAAATGATTGTCATCTAAATACCTTAATTGATAATGACTGAATTTTATGTCTCAATGAATTTAATTATGTGCTAATGAATGTTCATGAATTATGTGTTTATTTTCATATTGATGAATGTTGCGTGTTAACGAATCTAATGTGTTAATGAATGTTATCATGTGATATTGATTGAATGTTACATTTTATTAATAATTGAAAGAATGAATGAATGTTAGATGTTAACGGGGAATGTAGAGTGATGTTAGGGGGAGGGGGGTGGGGCCAAATGAGCTTCCACCTTCACGTGGTTGGCCCTGTTTAGTAGAGACTATTAAACTATATTCTCGAAACAAAGTGAAGCTCAATAAGATACTAAATGAGTCAAAATGGTTATCAAGGTCCTCTATCCATAAGATACTTGTAGTCAAAATGGTTATTAATAAGATACTTGTAGTCAAAATGGTTATCTAGGTCCTCTATCCATTCCATAAGTTCTTCACCATTCAAACTTCCTCCATAACAAGGAATGTGCTCTAGGTTAGTCATGAAGCCTAGCATGGACTCTCTGTCAGATAGAGCCACTATTTCAGAGCCTTTTCTGTGCATTTCCTTCAAGCACTGTACAGTGTACGGATGTGAAAGGGATGGCAGACCAGTGTGGAAGTTAGAGTATTTATATCTTATGCTTTGAGAGTTTATTTGGTAGATTCAAGACACCTTATATCAAAGTTATTCCTTTTTCTTATTTGTTGTTCTGTCAAACCCTCATTTTTTGGGTTATTGCATTCAAATGGCCTTAACTTGCAAATAAACCATAGGATATCCTCTGTTCTTTGTAAAATGCAAGTTAAGGGGGTTTATTTTCATATTTTAAAAGCTTTGGAACAGGATACTAAGCCAGAGAATTTCAAGAGCAAGCCCTAGGTCAAGAATCTCAATGTTCTTGACTAGGAGTTGATGGATTATGCAAGATCAGAGGGTAGCGGCAAGTAAAGGACCTCAAACCTTGTTGAATCTAGATCTTTAGAGCATGGTGGACATCTTCAAACTCTGATCTTGGTTTCATGCACCCATTTTCAATGCCTTGTTTTGGAACCCACACCCAAAGGCATGCATTAGGTTTACGGACTCAATAAGGACATTGATATGCTGGAGTGGAGTCAGGGTCTGGGAGTTGGAGGATTATTAGAACATCAAAAAGGGTACTCAAAAAACATATAAGTTCATAAGGTCCTTTGTCAAATTGAAGAGTTATTGCTGCAGAACAGGTTTTGGAGACCTACTAGAGTCACTAGGTCTATTTGGACCCGTTTGGACCACGACACACAGTAGCATCTACAGAGAAGAAGTTTGGTATGCAATGGTCTTGAAACCTCCTGAGAAATTCTTGGTATGCATTTGTGTGGTGCAAAAGCTTCGTTGAAAGAGAAAAAGAAGAAAAGAATAGAAATGATTTTTTTTCTTTTTATGTCATATACTGTAACCAGCTACTTATAACTTGCAAAAATTATTATAACCATTTGAAATTGAAACTTAGTTTAATGTGAAACTGAGAACTGCTTTATTAGAGCTTTCTGTGATTTAGATTCAGACATCAAGAACATTGTTTGCCTAATATTGTGATTAATGTTTATTTATTAATATCTCATACTGACAAACAATTGATAATTGTAGGGAAAATGTCATTGGGGGTCTTTGAGGATCCACCAGAAGCCAAGGAGAAAATGTATTCAAATGCTAAAGATGGTGTAACAGTCCTTACAGCTGTTGAACCTTGCTGTGTAGATCATCTCTGATTCTCCAAGCTCAACAGTACTGTGGTATTCCTTTGGATACTTCTAATGGTAAATTTCAGACATCAAGTTCTTTTCGTATGAAACTACTACATTTGTAATCTATAGTTTTAAACTTTTAGTTTATAAATGTTCATCAGCTTTAGTTCGTATGCTACCATTTCAAGTATGATTAATGAAGTTACCTTTATCACAGGATGAAAGTGAGCAGTCAGCATACTGGTACGGAGCTGGTAGCATTGATACGGTGACTAGGGCATCGTTTAATGATGGTATTGTGTTTTCCCGTATTTAGGGCATCGGCCTTTTGAAGCATTGCCTTCATCTTTCTTAAGTCTGAGTTTTAAGTTTGTTTATCTCTCTCGGCGCTGTTGAAAATACAAATGACAACATTCTTGTTTGTTTTGCCCTTATATCCCGATGTGATTTCGCGGAGGGTTACGGCGCTGTTGAAAACACAAATGAAAACACAAATCCCTTGTGTAATTGCCACTTGAAGGAGGATAGTCACTGTAAAGACAACATGATAATGTACACTTACAGTGAGTGTACATTATCATGTTGTCTTTAGAGTGACTATCCTCATTTGTTGAAGAAGAAAAGCATTAATGTGGCTGAATAGCAATACATTCAAGTGGCAATCACACAAGGGACAGTCACTGTGAGATGTCCTCATTTGTGACTATCCTTACAGTGAGTGTACATTATCATGTTGTCTTTAGAGTGACTATCCTCATTTGTTGAACAAGAAAAGCATTAATGTGGTTCAATAGCAATACATTCAAGTGGCAATTACACAAGGGACAATCGATCACTGTGAGATGTCCTCATGTGTGACTATCCTTGTCACAAATGAGGACATCTCACAATGACTGTCCCTTCTGTAATTGCCACTTGAATGAGGACAGTCACTGTAAAGACAACATGATAATGTACACATACAATGAGTGTACATTATCATGTTGTCTTTACAGTGGCTGCCCTCATGTTGTATATTCTTCTTTGTAGATGCTACTATGTGCTAGGGAACTTCTTAGAACTGTTGGTATATTCTTACAACTTGTTACACCTGGGATATTCTTCTCTGTAGATGCTATTGTGTGTCGTGGTCCAAACAGGCCCATAAATGTGGTTGAATAGCAATACATTCAAGTGACAATTACACAAGGGACAGTCACTATGAGATGTCCTCATGTGTGACTGTCCTTGTCACAAATGAGGACATCTCACAGTGACTGTCCCTTGTGTAATTTCCACTTGAATGAGGACAGTCACTGTAAAGACAACATGATAATGTACACATACAATGAGTGTACATTATCATGTTGTCTTTACAGTGGCTGCACTCATGTTGTATATTCTTCTCTGTAGATGCTACTATGTGCTAGGGAACTTCTTAGAACTGTTGGTATATTCTTACAACTTGTTACACCTGGGATATTCTTCTCTGTAGATGCTACTGTGTGCTGTGGTCCAAACGGGCCCATAAATGTGGTTGAATAACAATACATTCAAGTGGCAATTACACAAGGGACAGTCACTGTGAGATGTCCTCATGTGTGACTGTCCTTGTCACAAATGAGGACATCTCACAGTGACTGTCCCATTGTGTAATTGCCACTTGAATGAGGACAGTCACTGTAAAGACAACATGATAATGTACACAAGTACCGTGAAGGTAGTTGCAAGTTACGGCTATTTCATTGCATACCCAAAACAATGAAGATGTTATGGTCCACAAAACGTTTGTGCTTGAAAGATGAACAAATAAAATTAAACTTCTAAATAACCAAAGCCGCTAACAATAAATTCAACATAGATATGTCCTCATTTTTGGGTATTTTAGCTCTGTAACAGCTGAATACCAGATTACATAATAATGACAAAAGAAAAATAAACCCAACGTACTCAGAAATTGTAGCTGTGATTTCACGGAGGGTATCTCTCTCGGCACTGTTGAAAATACAAATGACAACGTTTCTCTACATTATCATGTTGCCTTTACAGTGACTGTCCCTTGTGTAATTGCCACTTGAAGGAGGACAGTCACTGTAAAGACAACATGATAATGTACACTTACAGCCCGTGTACATTATCATGTTGTCTTTAGAGTGACTATCCTCATTTGTTGAAGAAGAAAAGCATTAATGTGGCTGAATAGCAATACATTCAAGTGGCAATTACACAAGGGACAGTCACTGTGAGATGTCCTCATTTGTGACTATCCTTACAGTGAGTGTACATTATCATGTTGTCTTTATAGTGACTGTCCTCATTTGTTGAAGGAAAAAAGCATTAATGTGGTTCATTAGCAATGTATTCCCAGCATCTGTACCTGCATCTCTCTTATATACTACATGTTGCTTGCCATCAAAAATTGCAGTTCCCTCACGTGACATTGATGGTGAAGTGTTCTTTTGAAAACCATCATCTGTGGTTACCAATGCTCCTGTTTTAGGCAATAAGTTTGTTGCATTCCATGAGCCATTGGTCAAGTTTCTTCTACGAGCTTCTGATGCCTCAAAATCTAAGCAGCACCTACGCATGCCTCGTTGTGGTTGATTATCATTCTGTACATGAATTATAATGAGTAATCAGTTTTGGGCCTTGGAATCTTGTATGTAACATGCACAGGCATTTCATGGCTAAATGAATCTATTTTAAAAGCATCAACTTTTCTTACATGATGCTGGATACATAAGTAGAACAAGCGTATATCAAATTGGAAGCAATCAGAACTCCACAATGACATATTATTTAGAGTACTCTTCAGTTTAAGTAATAATGCATATATTGACACTGTAAAGACAACATGATAATGTACACTCACTGTAAGGATAGTCACAAATGAGGACATCTCACAGTGACTGTCCCTAGTGTAATTGCCACTTGAATGTATTGCTATTCAGCCACATTAATGCTTTTCTTCTTCAACAAATGAGGATAGTCACTGTAAAGACAACATGATAATGTACACTCACTGTGAGTGTACATTATCATGTTGTCTTTAGAGTGACTATCCTCATTTGTTGAAGAATAAAAGCATTAATGTGGCTGAATAGAAATACATTCAAGTGGCAATTACACAAGGGATAGTCACTGTGAGATGTCCTCATTTGTGACTATCCTTACAGTGAGTGTACATTATCATGTTGTCTTTAGAGTGGCTGTCCTCATTTGTTGAAAGAAAAAAGCATTAATGTGGTTCATTAGCAATGTATTAAATAAATTTTTTTTTTAATCCACCCACGGGCGTCGCAATTGCGACGGGAACCCGTCGTAATGCGATGTAGGCGCCCATCGCAATTGCTTGGGAGGCTCGTCACGATTGCGATGGCCCTCCGAAGCCATGCAACGGGGGGGCGACGCCCATGTCGCTAACAAATCTTAGTCACATTGCGACGGGATATGTGTCGCAATTGCGACGGCTACCCATAGACGTCGCAATTTGCGACTAAAAAATAGCGATGTCTATGGGTGTTGCTATTTCGACACATAGCCATCGTAATTGCAACACATAGCCGTCACAAAATGCCCCCAAATGTATTAGTGATAGATCTTCAACTGATGATTGATATGGCTTTACTGGCTCAATACTTTCGCACTTTCTTATACTCACTCCATCATCGACAGTTAGCAACCACAACTGGTCGACTATAAGTAGCCTTCTACAAAAGATATAATCAAGTTGTCCTATTAGGACCTTCTTGAAATCATATTAGTGAAACAATACAAACTCTCCAACAACCATTCCAATAGCTATACTAAGCACACAACACAAATAGGACCGCGTAACCCAATATGAGTAGATGTGTCGCTTCACATTGTCGGCTCCACCAAATTAACTAAAACTTAACTCTCAAGCTGAAATACGTTATGCGCTCTTAACCAAACAACCTTAGCTCATAACCAAACATGAAACCAAACACACATACCATAATGATAGGCGCAACTATAGAAACAATATAAATACTATTGGCTCTCAACAAATAATCTCCTAAACTGTGACTGGAAAATAGAAACATCATAACTCAACTTCAACTGCACAACTAAATCTGCTTTTATGAATATAGCTTCATTATTATGTCTACAACATAAAAATAAATGCGCAAGGCTCCATAGTAACCATACTGTGAATTACATACAGAACTCTGCTTGCAACACTATCAGGAACACTGTTGTTACAAACAACTACACAACTGTCTGTACTTAGAATCAACCTTTGCATCTATGATATCATGCTGATAACATAATCATACAACATATGCTCAAGGCTCTTTGCATATAACTACAATGCACACTTCTTACCATATGTTGTCATCAATGACAAACATACAGTCAACATTGGCTTATTGGTGTGTGTGTGAAAATTGTACTTGATCTATAGACACAACACTTCAGTAAAACATTAGAGGTTAGCTATAATCAAAATCGTGCGAAATTGAAATCTAATTTAACCAAGCGATTTACTGCCTTCTAGTAGATGCAAGATTAATGTTCTCAGATTGTTATCGAGATCAGTGACCTATACGACACCTAAATGAAGGATTTGAATGCATTTGATCTATTTTTTTGGTATTTTCTATGCAATAATATGAAAAACTGATATGAATCTATGCTAATCTAGAAACGATATGATATGAGAATGAAAATTCTAACAATAATATGAAAGCTATGAATTTGAAATTGATCTCACAAAGCTTCGAATCCTCAAATTTATCTTTCAAGCTCCAATTGTGCAAATTCTCCAAATCTGATATGCTATGATTCCTGTAGAGTAAGTTTGCAATTTTTGAGATATGAAATTGAAGAGCTAAGCCTTGGTTTTATAGAAATCCAGGGCTTTGGAGGTGCAAGAGAAAGAGCCATAAATCACTCAAATAACTCAGGTTGATTTTTGAGTTATTTTTAAATAACAAATAATTAAGTCACAAAAATCATGCAAAAGCACAGTTCAACTCGAATTAGAAGTTTAGATCAACTTTAAAACTCAAAAAGATGTTGAGTTTCAAAAAGCTAACAACTTGCATTGATTTTCCAATTTGAGTTTAACTGGTCCTTGAATGTGCATATGGATAATTATGATTTAATAAATAAATAAAGCGATTTATTCTCAACTTAACTGATTTTTGAAATAAAATAATTAATTTATGAGTTAATTAACTATTTTATCAAACTGTTATTAAAAACTATATTATTAAATAATGACAACTTGCTTTAATTAATTAAATAAGAATTTAATCAATTATTCATAAGGTATTAGATTTATTGTCAAAATTAAATAATACAATTAATAATAGATAGAATTAAATTTAATTACACAATTAAGTGGCAAGATATTAAATCTAATTAATTAAATATGAAAATATTCAATTAATCAAACTTAGGATAAATGTGATTTATTGCCAAATAATCATTAAATTAAAGATAATTAAGATAATTAGGAATATTGCTAGGAATATTCCCCGATGCAGAATTTAAGATAATCAATTATGATTCGATGATGTTTAGATGTGCCTTAGGTTAGGACTTTGATGTTGATTTCGTTCGAATTGTTGATATAGAAGATTAATGAACTTATAGCCCATTTTTGGGGTATTACATTTTGCCCCTCTTTGAATTGTTGTGCGAAGTGCAGTGATTCAAAGACAGTCTGTGCTTGGTAGAGATATGAAATAGATTCAAAATTGATTATATGAGATAGAAGCTGATTGATATTGATTTGATATGGAGATAATAGGTCCTGAATGACCAAAGATAATGTTCACTGTAGCAGCGATGAACCGAGGATTACGAAAGAGTGTCAAAATGCCTGATTCCAAACCTTAGGATTGCAAAGAAGTGAGTGACTGGTTCTAGACTTGATTGTCTTAGCAGAACTAGTAGGTATCACATCTGAACCCTTCAGTTGTCAAAGAACCAAGGAAAGAACACTATGATCCGATGGTTGCAAAAACTGATACAATTTACAAGATTAAGAGAATACCAGATTGATATGGATCTTGATGAATCTGATATGCCCCAAGTGATGATAGATTTGCCCCGAGCGATGAGGTCTTTTGATGAATCAATAACTAGACATGGTTGTTGTCTTGATTACTGAGGAAAGATTGATAGAATTTGATTTACAGACTTTGAATGATGTGCAATACCATGCCCCCTTCGGGATTAAAATCGAAATCTGACAAGAAAAGTCAGTGTTGAGAGTTCAGAAACATGTTAATTGATTGGAGAAGTGGTTATACAGTTCAAGAATGCATTCTTCATCGTTGGAAGGTCCCAAAAGACCAAGTTTGACTAGGTTAAACCATGAGTTGACCATAGTTGACCAAGTTGAAATTTTGATAGTTTGATGTAAGATAATCAGTTAAGTTGAATACTAGATTTCTGTGATGATCGAAGGTCGAATATGCAAGCAGTAGATCGTCCTGGGCCCAAAATTTTAAATCGCGATTTTGACATAATAAACGATCTCAGATTTTGATTTTGATCCCGAAAAAGGATTCTACTTGCTATTTCGTTGGAGGAACCTTTGTGTGAGATTTAGCTCTTGTTAGATTTGAAGATGCGAGTGGAGAATTGTTTAAGCATTGAAGTTCATTTAGCCATTGTGAGATCATGCAAAGATGAAAAATGAAATGCAGAATGAAATGCAACCTAAGACCTAGGACCTAGTCACTGATCATGTGTCGATTTGTTATCATCATTGAACTTTTAGGTAACTGGATAAATCAATACAATGCCCACTAGCTATGAAACCATAGACATATGAATATCGATTTGTATGTGCAAGAATCAATACAACACCCACTGGTCAACAACCATGGATATATGAATATTGATTTTGTTTTCAGAATGTCAGATTAGATATAAGCACCAAGGCACAAACGCCAGGATGACCTGAGTATCATGTCCATTTTGATATAGCAATTTGTACAAGCATCAAAACATAAACGTCGTGATGACCCGAATACGTCTTGCATTCAAACACATCAAACAGTCAAGAGATCATTCTAAATCCAGTGTGAATTACCCGTAGTGACCCTTTATCGTTCACATCCTTAGGTAAGATCGTGTTTCACAGTAGGAGAAAGAACTCACTTGAAAAGACAATAGTTAGATCAAACTTCTTTGAATCATCCGAGTATCAATGGTTGAGGTACGCATGGACATCCAATTCGAGATAGAGGCTCTTACAGTCAGACACCATTTCAATCCAGAATTTCCAAAGACGTTAGATTTTCACATACAAGCAGAAGACAAAGAAAAGATTATACCCCAAGTCATCACTCTCTAAATCCTATAAAGGACATCATCGAAGAGCTCAAAGGGACAAAATATGCAAAATCTCAATGCGAATCAGTAAGCATACAAGGAGATAAAAGCATGAAAAGCACAGATTGTTTTCAGTTTGATTTTTGATTGCGTTGTTGTAGATGCAAAATCCTTTTTGGAGACAAGATAGACTTGACTGACTTAGATATAGCTTCAAAATGAATCTGACTAGATATGATATGTCTAAGATACACCGAAGACCATAGGATATGACATTGAGTGCCCCCAAGTTTGAACATTGATAGGATACAGACGCTGGAGCTGATTGGTGTACAGACTGACTTATTGAAAACTGGAAATGTAGAAACAAACGGGGAGATATGTACAAACTAAAGCAAGACTAAAAGCTAGGAAAGACCAAGATTGCACTGATAGATGGAGCATTTTGAAACAAGTGGTGCCCATTTGCCGGGTTTTCACCATCTTGGCAGAGATTCTATTTTTGCTACCAAGGCACCTGTTTCCAAGTTTTCACCAAGGCACTTTTTCTCTTTTTTTTGTATTTTTCATTTTTGAATTTTTTTGAATTTTTAAAAAAAATTTTATTTTTTTTGTGAATCATCAAGGCGCCTATTGCTAGGTTTTCACCAAGATGTTTATTTTTTTAGGACATTGTCCAACTTTTAAGATTTTTTCAGGATATTTTACCATAGACTGAATGCCTTAGGCATAGAATTTCTTCAGATGGACAACATTGATTGGTTCTCAAAGCTGTTCTCCTTCAGTCGTTGAGAGTTGATAGGCACCAGAGCCAAAAGTAGCAGTGATAACAAAGGGACCCAGCCAATTGGGTTCAAACTTCCCCTTGCGTTCTCGATGTGATTGATTTTTAGGATTTTCTCTCAAGACTAGATCACCAACCTAAAATTCTCTGTGTCTGACTTTCTTGTTGTAGCCTCTAGATATTCTCTTCTGATATACTCTGAGATGATCATACGCTGCTTGTCTGCGCTCATCTAGTAGTTCAAGTTCTTACAACCTAGACACTCTGTAGTCATCATCAGTTACTAGACCATGCATTTTGATTCTTAGTGATGGGATTTCAACCTCAATAGGTAGTACTGCTTCAAACCCATAAACTAAAGCAAAAGGAGTAGCCCCAGTAGGCATTCTGATACTTGTTCTGATATTAGTTCTGATACTTGTTCTGATACTAGTTCTGATACTTGTTTTGATACTGGTTCTGATACTATTCTGATACTGGTTCTGATACTTGTTCTGATATTTTTTCTAATACTAGTTCTGATACTGATTTTGATACTAGTTCTGATACTTGTTATGATACTTGTTCTGATACTAGTTCTGATACTGGTTCTGATACTTGTTATGATATTGGTTCTGATACTGGTTTTGATACTATTCTGATACTGGTTCTGATACTTGTTCTGATATTTGGTATACTTGATACCATCCTTTTCCATTGCAAACTCCCAAGCAAGATCATATCGTGTAGTCCCAATATCTAGCAAGGTGGAGAATAAGAGGGATTGGCAAGCTGGTGGAAGAGATGGAAGACAAGAGAATGAAGGAGAATGAAGGGAAGAAATCCTCAAAGGTCAAACTCCTCAAGAATACCCAAGCTAGGGAAAAATTGTCATGTAAAGTGCATTTGGACAAGCAATGAAAGGCCAGCATAGGATAAGTCACAAAAGCATAATGTCAAATAAGGAAAGGATGTAGTCCAAAGGAGTAGACATATCAAGAGGCTTCATAGCACCATGTTTTACTCTTTCTTTCTTTTTTTTATTAGATCAAGACCAAAGGGGAAAAGGATAGTGATAGGCAAAAATGAATGGAGGAAAATAGACATGAAGGCTAAACATGAAAGGAATGAAAGTAAGATCATCAGAAGATAGCTCACAAGATAGCCAAATGTTCGTGTATAGATCAACATTGTCAAGATCAAAGAGAGAAGATGGAATGGATGAAATATGTAGAAGAACTACGCATGATGCCTGATTGCCAGGTTTTCATCATGGTACTTATCCAAGGTGCCACAAGGGAGTGGTTTTCACCATAGGATGAATTTATTTCTCTTTACTTTTTCTACCAAGGCACCTTTTTCTAAGTTTTCACCAAGGCACATTTTTAATTTTTTAATTTTTATTTCTTTTTTTTTTTTTTGAAAGAAGGAAAGCTTTTTAGATAATGCTCCTTGAAAGGATAAACCATGATATGTCAAGGATTCAAAATGATATGCTCAAAGATACTGATAGGGAAAGGGAGATGGAAGAGAAAAATGGAGGATAAAGTTTTATGTAAAGCGAGTGAGGTTAGAAGATAGGAGGAATAGGAAAATGAGGAAAAATGATATAAGGTAGAAGGATAATGCATGGAAGGATTGTGAAAGGGTAGATGGAAAGGAAGGCAAGCTCAACATCAACACATACCTTGAAGGGTGGTGAGAGGATGGAGGAATCGTGAATGAAGGAATGCGTGAAGGAATATGGCAAATGGATAGCAGAGGTTGTGGTTTAGGCACATGGAATGAAATAATATTTTTGGAAGAAGATGAAGTGGAAGCCTTTGGAAGCTTGAATGTCAATTTCACTTTTCGCTCAACACCGGACTCTTACAAGAGAGACTTTGGAATCCATATAGCCGTAGGATTTTTATTTCCTTTTGATGATCTAGAGAGAATATCTTCAATGATGGATTTTGAAACCCATACTTGTCTTGTAGTTTTTTTCTTAGATATCTCTTTTGACTTTATGTTTCCATGTCTATTAGAGGAGACATGGTGATCTTCTTTTTTTGATGGATTCTTATATTGCTTCTTTTTCTTGTATTGAACATTCAAGTTACTTCCAAAAGACTTGAGACTTGTGGAAGGAGGATATGATTGGTTTAGATGGGTGGGTGGATGAAAAGGATTCAAGGGTATGCATCTATGTTGATCTTGAGGAAAGATGGGAGATGGAGGGATGTAAGGACCTAAGATGGATGGCGAATTAGGAAAGTTAGGAGGGGAAAGTGAAGGGACATAAGGACCCAAGATGGAAGGAAGACGTGAAGCCCTTTGTAGTGGTGGAAGAGGTCCAAGGATGGATGCGAAAGATGCAAAAGGATAATCAATAAATTCATCAACATCTATATGGCAACCAAGGATATCAACATCTTTAGAGTGAGCATTAGGATTTTCAATAGAATCATGGATATCTTGAATATGAGCACCTTCTTTGATAGAATTGTTCAAAGCTTGCAAAGACTTAGGAAGAGTAGAAAGTGGAAGCGAACATGGAGTGGTAGAATAAGAAGATGGAAGACTTTGATCTTGACAAGGATCTTTGGATAGCATAAGCGCATAATTTTTCTTTTGATCTTCAATAGGCTTAACATTGGAAGTAACAACACCATTTTTAACAACCTTAATGGAAGTATCATCTTTGGAAAGTGCAAGTGTAGTAAGGTTATTTTGATTGTCAATAAGCTCAATAGTGTAAGTAGTAGCTTGATCTTGCTTAGGAGAAGACTTAAGACATGGTGGAATGCATGAAAAAGGGTGTGTAGGATCAAAAGAACCCTGAGGTGGATAAGAGACATCGTGAAAAAGAGTGGATGAAATGGAGGTTTCTTGATCTTGATATTTTTTTATGTTCTTTTCTTTATCATTTCTGGAGTCCTCTTGACATGGAGCCACTTCTAAGGACAAGGAAGCATGTTGGGATTGTATGGAAGACTTTGGAAGAGATGGTGGAGGACTAGCTGAAGTAGGAATTATAGCATATGAAGGCTTAGGCTCTTTAGGTTTAGCATTATTGAAAGTATTTGCAGCCAAGTGAAGGTTAGCTTGAGTTTTTTTAAGAGGTAGCCCTGGAGGATAACTATAGGGAACCACATGAAAAGTGTCAGGGCTTGTGTCGGATGAAGGTTCTATGAAAGATTTGAAAGACTCAGAAGCTTTAGGAAATGTATGGGTATTGGAGGAAGTAGGGGATGGAAGGGAACCATCACCAGACAAAGGTTCATCATTAACATGATCTTGCTTGAGAAGATAATCTTTATTTTTAGCAGGAGAGTCCTTAGGAGAAGGATTCTTATAATATTGATGCTTCAAGCTAGCACGATGCATTTTATAGTCCTCAGTAGTAGTAGATGGATCATAATCAAGGTATTGTCCACAAAAGCCATCAAAATCTCTTTCAAAATCAGAATCATATGGATCACCATCACGATCTATCCAATGTGACATCCCATTTCTAGTAAGCAGGAACACACGATGAGGAGGACTCTTAGGAACAGAGGTGTCATAGGTATCATTACATTGTCTATCATCATAGTCATCATAGTCTCCAAAGCTTGATGTGTCACTCTCTGTGGAAGAGGTATCGTAAGGGTTGTCACGTTGCTCACATTTTTTCTGAGGGCATGGTGACATGTACAAGTCTTTATCAAATGGAAAAGAGCATAGAGTTTCTATGGAGAACTCTTTAGGTTCCTTTTCTTTCTCAAGTTTGTCAAGCTGGAATTGCATAGCTTGCAGCTACTTCATTATAGTGGTGATTAGAGCTTCTTCCTCTTGTGTACTGATTCTTTGAGATGTGTGTACTAATTCTCAATAGCTATTTCTCTATTCTTGACATAGTGATTTGTATGATAGATTTTGGAACTAGGCTGAAAAAGCTGGGTATTTGGCAATTCTGACAACTTTCTGACACTTTTTCTAAATTTTTCCAAATGACACTCTACAGAATCATACGAAAGTGGGTATGCTATGAAATGACAGTTGCAAAACTTGTACGACAGTTGGGTAGCAATGAAACGACAGTTGAAAAACTTGTACGACAGTTGGGTAGCAATGAAACAATAGTTGAAAATCTCATACGATAGTTGCAAGATTTTGACTTTGAAAATTTGCTGGCATGGAAAGTCGTACGACACTAGGTACTCAATCATACAACAGATGGGTTGTAATGAAATGACACTTGATGGAAACTCGTATGACTTTCTGACCTCCTGAGATGACTTTTGACTCCAGAAAGGATTTTACTTCAGATTTTGCAAATTTTGAGTTTTTAGATTTGAATTGTTTGCAAATTTCAATGTCCAGTTTTGAGGATTGTAACAGATTTGTCTATTTTCAATAACCAGATAGATAAACAAGCACGCAAAATAGCAAGCAAGTGATTTCAAGCATGTCTAAAAACAATGAACAAGTGCAAAAGAAACTTTGCGCATGAACAATCAAGTGACTTATTCGTTCTAATCCTTAGAAGCGCTAATTGTGTATGTTCCAAAAATGTTTTGCAATAACTCACATATACCCTATAAAATGAAAATTTGGCCTCGCTAGGGTTTTTAGTAATGGTTTGACTCTGCAACTTTTATGATCCAAAGGGGTGAACTCCAATCCTGGTGCACCAGAGTTTTGACACAGTCTGAGAACTTAATCTTTAGGAGCTGCTAGGGAGATCTGACAACCCAACAATGAACCATACCCGTGGAGATTTCATCCACAAGGACATTTATATAGCGGCTATCACTACCATAGGGAAAATGGCTATTACCGCTTGAGGTTCTGTCAATGCAATTTACCCTATGAAGGGATTGTCTGCTATGGTTAACCCTCTCTAAAAATGACTCACAGTATGATACCACAAGGGGACTTGGCTCCAGATCCAAGGTTTTGATACCTCTTCACTTTTAACCCAAACAAAGCAAGCAGATTAATCTGACACGCTAAGACAAAGTTTGTCTCACCAAGGTCTATGATATCAACCCCACGTGATCTATCAACCCCTCCAGAGAGAGAATGTGTCAATCAATAAGGGAAGACGCACTAACCAATTTTGATTCATCAAAGCTCATGATGTCTACTCCACGTGATCTATCAACCTCTCCTGGGAGAGAATGTATCGATCAATAAAAGAAGATGCACTAACCAAGTTGAATGTGAAACGCACTAAGTATCCTCCCTACCTACAAGGATTCTATCATCAAGAAGGATTTTGCTAGGAATCCAATCTCTCAAGAATCACAAATAGTGTTCATAGGGCCTAATTACTATGTGAGCACAGATGTATGTTTCCAAAAGCAAATCTACCAAAAGTACCCAAAAAGCAGAAAGAGGAACACTTAACGCTTAAAGAAAATATGAGATGAGTCCACAAGGTGGAACACTTAACACCTCACACAAGCTGAAAATGAGTCCCCAACTTAGAAAACAAGTGAGTTCCTAAAAGCACAAAAGGGTTGCCTGGTGGAACAATTAATGCTTCTCTCCTGTAGACCCCTTCCCTTTATGGCGCTAAGATTGCAACCACAGGGCAAAATGAGGGGCCGGTGGATTAACGAGTCCAATAACCCAAGATAGCAATCAAGATCAATCACAAGTAATCTAAGACTACTAATAAATACTTAAGGTGTCACAACCTAGTATCAATTATGCAAGTGTGTAAAACAAAAGCATGAAAAGAATCACCCAAGCTAGACACACGAGAGATTTATTTTAAGCCCAAATTGAAATGTTATTAGATGAAGGAGAATACCTGGGATCCTTGCAATGTGCTTAGTAGATTTTACCTGATTTTTAGCAATTTTTGCATTGAGCTTTTCTATGCAAGCAAGTGATGAACTCTCCAACAAGCAAACAAGTAAACAAGATATGCAACATATATTCAACTTATGAAAACCATAGGGTTAGCTCTAAAAATCAATTATTATCAGCAATAATAACCAGCAATTAACCCAAATGACAACTCATATCATTCATTGAACCATGTAAAAAAATAAGTGCATACCCATCACAAAACTTTATTTTATTTTTTTGCATTTGACCTAGTCAACAAGATCTAATTTTTTTTTTATGATTTTGGCCACAAAAATAGAAATTTAGAATAGAGACCCCTACTAAAAAATCGAGAGCTTTCCAAAAATGTAAAAATTTTAGAAAAATCTCTTCATTTGTGCCCTAGAGACCCATTTTATCAAAATAGACTAATTTTTGTAAATTGACTATTTGAGCTATTATATTGCATCCAAATTTAAAATACAAAGAATGGAACCCCTATAGAATTTAAAGATCTTTCCAAAAATATAAAAATATTTGAAAAATATGCTGATTTGCATCAGATATTAATTTTTTTCAAAATTTTAAGAAAAAATTATTAAAAATTCAAAATATATCAAAAAATTTTGAATTTTTTATTGTAGCTTCTCTAATATGTGTCCAACCTACAAAAACAATTTCAAAGGAAAAATCTAGGCCGTTTGAGAGATAAAATTAAATCTTTGAAACTTTAGGGTTTTAGCTCCCCAAAAAAATCAAAACTAGCATGTAAAGGTGGGTCACCCCACGGTGGGTGCCAGAAAATGTGTGTGTGAAAATTGTACCTGATCTGTAGACACAACACTTCAGTAAAATATTAGAGGTTAGTTATAATCAAAATCGTGCGAAATTGAAATATAATTTAACCAAGCGATTTACTACCTTCTAGTAGATGCAAGATTAATGTTCTCAGATTGTTATCGAGATCAGTGACCTATACGACACCTAAATGAAGGATTTGAATGCAATTGATCTATTTTTTTGGTATTTTCTATGCAATAATATGAAAAACTGATATGAATCTATGCTAATCTAGAAATGATATGATATGAGAATGAAAATTCTAACAATAATATGAAAGCTATGAATTTGAAATTAATCTCACAAAGCTTCGAATCCTCAAGTTTATCTTTCAAGCTCCAATTGTGCAAATTCTCCAAATCTGATATGCTATGATTCCTGTAGAGTAAGTTTGCAATTTTTGAGATATGAAATTGAAGAGCTAAGCCTTGGTTTTATAAAAATCCAGGGCTTTGGAGGTGCAAGAGAAAGAGCCATAAATCACTCAAATAACTTAGGTTGATTTTTGAGTTATTTTTAAATAACAGATAATTAAGTCACAAAAATCATGCAAAAGCACAGTTCAACTCGAATTAGAAGTTTAGATCAACTTTAAAACTCAAAAAGATGTTGAGTTTCAAAAAGCTAACAACTTACATTGATTTTCCAATTTGAGTTTAACTGGGCCTTGAATGTGCATATGGATAATTATGATTTAATAAATAAATAAAGTGATTTATTCTCAACTTAACTGATTTTTGAAATAAAATAATTAATTTATGAGTTAATTAACTATTTTATCAAAATTTTATTAAAATTTTTATTATTAAATAATGACAACTTGCTTTAATTAATTAAATAAGAATTTAATCAATTATTCATAAGATATTAGATTTATTGTCAAAATTAAATAATACAATTAATAATAGATAGAATTAAATTTAATTACACAATTAAGTGGCAAGATATTAAATCTAATTAATTAAATATGAAAATATTCAATTAATCAAACTTAGGATAAATGTGATTTATTGCCAAATAATCATTAAATTAAAGATAATTAAGATAATTAGGAATATTGCTAGGAATATTCCCCGATGCAGAATTTAAGATAATCAATTATGATTCGATGATGTTTAGATGTGCCTTAGGTTAGGACTTTGATGTTGATTTCGTTCGAATTGTTGATATAGAAGATTAATGAACTTATAGCCCATTTTTAGCGTATTACAATTGGCAAATCTCCAACAATCTCCCCCTTTGACATTGATGGCAACATATGAAATGAAAAACATCATCAATCCAAAAATATAATAACATTCTCCATTTCCTCATAACATACTCCCCCAAAAATGAATTCTCCATCTACTACTGAATGCTCTGAATATATGTTGCTACATCTTCTTACTATATACTTCCCCTTACTTCATACTCCTTAGAATAGATCAATTGTATTATTTTTCATGACTATATACTCCCCCTTTGACATTAATGGCAAAGGGTGCCAAAAGAAAATAAGCACAAGTACTACTCCTGAAGTAGAGTAGTCCACAATTAATCAGTCACTAAGGACTAATGCACTTCTTCAAACTCTAATCAGATCCAAGGAAGGGAATTACTCCCATCTTCTCCTTGAGATACTCAAATGTATCCTTAGGCAATGGCTTTGTGAATATGTCTGCTAACTATTCTTTAGTACTCACATAATCTAACTTTACTTCTTTCTCTACAACTTTCTCTCTTAGAAAATGATATTTTATCTCAATGTTTTTTTTCTTTGCATGCATCACACGGTTCTTTGACATATTGATAGTGCTAGTGTTGTCACAATGAATAACAATAGGATAATAAATCTGGATTCCAAAATATTTTTTCATCTGCTTGATCCAAATAATTGTAGAACAACTTGATGTTGTTGCTACATACTCTGCTTCTGCTATTGACTGAGAAATACAATTCTGCTTCTTATTTTTTCAAGTAACTAGTCTGTCTCTAAGAAATATTGCTCCTCCTGAGGTGCTCTTTCTATCATCAATGTAACCTTCCCAATCTACATATGTATACACATGAATTTCTACATTCTCCGAGTTAGGATACCATAAACCATAGTCTATAGTTCCTTTCAAATATCTGAATATCATTTTTACTGCCATAGAAGACTTTGTTTAGGTTCAGTAGCAAATCTTCCAACAATACCAACTACATTAGAAATATCTGGTCTATATTGAGTAAGATATATTGGTTTACCAATCATAGACTTATATAGAGTCTTGTCTACTGCTTTAGAATCATCATCTTTTGAAAGCTTGCTTCCTATTATCATAGGGGTTCTTACTAGTTTGCAATCATCCATCTTGAATTTCTTCAATATCTCTTTCACATACTTAGATTGATTAATGAATATACCTTTATCTGTCTGCTGCACATTCAATCCCAAAAAGTACTTGATAAGTCCAATCATGCTCATTTCAAACTTGCTCTGCATCTCTTTAGAAAAATCTGCACTAAGCTTGTCATTACCACCAAAAATAATGTAATCAACAATAATAGCAACTAGTAATAATCCTTCAGGTGTCTCTCTTATGAATAAGTTACAATCTGCTACTCCTTTCTTGAATCCGATCTTTGTCAAATAACCATCCAATCTTTCATATCATGCTCTAGGGGCTCGCTTTACTCCATAAAGGGCTTTCTTTAGTCTACAAACCATGTCAAGTTTATTTGATAAACGCATCCTTTAGGATGCTTTATGTAGACTTCTTCCTTCAATTCTTCATTCAGGAATGCTGACTTGACATCCATCTGATATACTTTAAAGTATTGAGTGTTGCATAGGCTAGAAATAACTTTATAGCTTCCAATCTACTTATAGGGGTAAATGTATCAAAGTAATCAATTCCTTCTCTCTGCGCATATCCTTTACATACTAGTCTTTCTTTGTTTCTTACTATTGTACCTTCTTCATTCATCTTGTTTCTGAATATCCACTTGGTTCCAATCACATTTTTGTCACTAGGCCTGGGGACCAATTCCCATGTATCATTCATAACTATCTAATCTAATTCTTCTTTCATTTCTTCATACCAATCTGAATCATTACAAGCATCTTCAACACTTAAGGGTTCAATTTGTGAAAGTAAACATATCGCTTCATTAATTGTTGAAATTTTTTCTTTTGATCTTGTCATGACTTTGTTGGTCTAATCTCCAATGATATCTTCTTTCAAATGGTATCTAGATGTGAATTTTGGAATATTAGGTGTGACTCTCTCATCTGTATTCTGTGATTCTTCTTCACTTAATTCAGGTTCACTGGTTAATACATCAATGGTGTTAAAAATTTCTTCAACATTTTCTTCTCTACTTCAATAGGTCTAGGTTCTTCTTTGATCATGGGTGCATAATCATAGAATCTCTCTTGAATCATAAACTTTTCATCAATCTTTACATGTGCACTTTCAATGATCTTCTTTAATCTCAAGTTGAAACATCTATAAGCTTTTCTTTTAGTCTAGAGTAACCAAGAAAAATACCTTCATCACTTCTTGCATCAAACTTACCAACACCATCATCTCTCTTGATGTAACACTTGCTTCCAAATATTTTGAAGTATTTTACTATAGGTACATTCCCAAACCATATCTCATAAGATGTTTTGTCTATGCCTGGCCTTAATTGAATTTTGTTGATAGTATAGACTGCAGTATTGACTGCATCTCTCCAATAGGTGTGTGCAACTTTTCCTTCAATCATGATAGTGTGTGTTGTGTCAATTATGATCCTATGTCTTCTTTTTGAAATTCCATTCTACTTAGGGGTTCTAGGTGCACTTAGCTATCTTTTATCCCATGTTCTTTGCAATACTCATAAAATTTATTAGAAGTGAATTCTCCTCCTCTTTTTGGTCTTAGACAGTTTAACTTTAATCCAAACTCATTTTCAACCTTAGCTTTGAATATTTTGAACTTCTGAAATGCTTCAGATTTATCTCTTAAGAATGCAACCCACATTATTCTAGAATAATCATCAACAAACAAAATAAAGTACCTTTCACCATAGAATGATCTTGTTTGAGTTGGTCCACATAGGTCTGTATGCACTAGATCCAATTTGTTCTCTGCTGAATTTTGCTTGCTTCTGAATGAGTTCTTTACATGCTTTCCCATAACACATTCCCTGCACATTGTATCAACTGGTCTTGCAATACTAGGGAGGTCTCTTACTGCCTTTACATTTCTTATCTTTACTATATTGTCAAAATTGATGTGACATAACCAAATGTCATCTACTTTTGCAATAAAACAACTTGCTCCTAAATTAAGCTGAAAAACATTACCTTTTGTTTTTGAACCAGATGTAATCATTACTCCTTCATTGTTATTAATGATGCACTTGTTGTTTTTGAATTCCAACTGATATCCTTTGTCAAGTAACTATCCAACACTTAGTAAGTTATGCTTCAAACCATCAACATATAGAACATCATTAGTGTTGTTCTTTCCATCCAAAGTGATAGCTCCTCTACCTATGATAGGTTTAGGAGTGTTGTCACCAAATCTAACGATGCCACCTTTGTACTTATCCAGATGTACAAATATGTCTTTGTCTCTTGTCATGTGACGTGAACATCCTCTGTCAATGATCCAGTATGTTATGATGTCTGCTTGTGAAATTAATGCTAGCTCTTCTACTTTCTTTTCATCTTCAATATCCATGTCATCAAACATTTTATCCATATCTTTAATTGAAATAAATCTAATTTCATCTTCTGTCGAATCTTCATCTGTCACTCCATCTTCAACATAGTAACATTCTTTTGTATACTTGGGCTTGAAATTAGTTTTGTACTTCTTGACTCTTGTAGGACACTTATATGCAAAATGACCAATCTTGTTACATTAAAAGAATTTAAATGGTAATTGACCTTCATATTTCCCTTTTCCTTTTCTTTCTTTCTTAGCAACCATAACAATGAATTCTTCTAGTTATTTATCATCATCTTCATCATCAAAATTACCATAGGTGTTCAAAGTTTTCTTATCATGGACTGAGGCTTTGAATGTTGTTTCACTTTTAGGCTCTGTCTTCAATCTTGATATCTCGAATGCTGAAATCTTGCTGATTAAGGTCTCTCTTTTGAAGTCTGTTGAAAATTGCATAGTCTCATCTATGATGTTTTGTCTATGCCTGGCCTTAATTGAATTCTATTGATAGTATAGACTCCAGTATTGACTGCATCTCTCCAATAGGTGTGTGCAACTTTTCCTTCAATCATGATAGTGTGTGTTGTGTCAAGTATGATCCTATTTCTTCTTTTTGTAATTCCATTCTGTTGAGGGGTTCTAGGTGCACTTAGCTATCTTTTTATCCCATGTTCTTTGCAATACTCATAAAATTTATCAGAAGTGAATTCTCCTCCTCTATCTAATCTTAGACATTTTAACTTTAATCCAGACTCATTTTTAACTTTAGCTTTGAATATTTTGAACTTCTCAAATGCTTTAGATTTATCTCTTAGGAATGCAACCCACATCATTCTAGAATAATCATCAACAAACAAAATAAAGTACCTTTCACCATAGTATGATCTTATTTGAGTTGGTCCACATAGGTCTATATGCACTAGATCCAATTTGTTCTCTGCTGAATTTTGCTTACTTCTGAATGAGTTCTTTACATGCTTTCCCATCACACATTCCCTGTACATTGTATCAACTAGTCTTGCAATACTAGGGAGGTCTCTTACTACCTTTACATTTCTTATCTTTACTATATTGTCAAAATTGATGTGACATAGCCTTTTGTGCCATAACCAACTGTCATCTACTTTTGCAATAAAACAAATTGCTTATGAATTAAGCTAAAAAACATTACCTTTTGTTTTTGAACCAGATGTAATCATTACTCCTTTTTTATTAATGAGGCACTTGTTGTTTTTGAATTCCAACTGATATCCTTTGTCAAGTAACTGCCCAACACTTAGTAGGTTATGCTTCAGACCATCAACATATAGAACATCATTAGTGTTGTTCTTTCCATCCAAAGTGATAGCTCCTCTACCTATGATAGGTTTAGGAGTATTGTCACCAAATCTAACCATGTTGCCTTTGTACTTATCTAGATGTACAAATATGTCTTTGTCTCTTGTCATGTGATGTGAACATCCATTGTCAGTGATCCAGTATGTTATGATGTCTACTTGTGAAATTAATTCTAGCTCTTCTGCTTTCTTTTCATCTTCAATATCCATGTCATCAAACATTTTATCCATATCTTTAATTGAAATAAATCAAATTTCATCTTATGTCAAATCTTCATCTGTCACTCCATCTTCAACATAGTAACATTCTTTTGTATACTTGGGCTTGAAATTAGTTTTGTACATCTTGACTCTTGTAGGACACTTAGATGCAAAATGACCAATCTTGTTACATGAAAAGCATTTAAATGATAACTGACCTTCATATTTCCCTTTTCCTATTCTTTCTTTCTTAGCAACCATAACAATGAATTCTTCTAGTTATTTATCATCATCTTCATCATCAAAATTACTAGAGATGTTCAAAGTTTTCTTATCATGGACTAAGGCTTTGAATGTTGTTTCACTTTTAGGCTTTGTCTTCAATCTTGATATCTCGAATGCTAAAATCTTGCTAATTAAGGTTTCTCTTTTGAAATTTGTTGAAAATTGCATAGTCTCATCTATGATGTTTATCTTGTTCTCATATTCTGTTGTCAGGGTAGTCATTAATTTATCCATTATGTATTCTTCTGAGATCTCTCCACCATTGTTTCTAATTCCTACAATTGCTTCATTAATTCTTTGATTATAGGCTCTAATGTTCTCTTCAGGTAGCATCTCCAAAGTATTATATCTTTTCTTCCATATCTTTATGTGTGCATTCTTGGCTTGGATATCTCCTTCAAACATGTCTTCTAGATCTACTTCTATATTTTGGAGGCTTTATCTACTTTCTTGATCTCTGAAAAATCACTGTCAGATAAGGCACTGATAAGGGATTCTTTGGCAATTGCATTTTGAGTGAACATTTCTTTTGTTTAATAGTTGCATCATCTTTGGCAAGATCTTTTAGAGAGGGAACTTAAACATCTTGAGTAGCTACTTCAAAAATCTCAAAACCAATGCACTGCAAATGTGTTATCATTTTGTTCTTCTAGTCTAGATAATTCTCTCCATCAAACTTCAGACTTTCTTTTTTAAAGAATTCCATTTGATCAACCTCAAGCTATTAAAATTTCTCTCTGAGGCACTTGTCTCTGATACCAATTATTAGGAATAGTCCCAAGAGATAACTGAGAGGGGGGGTGAATCAATTATCTACAAGATTCAATTATTGATCCAAATTAGTAAAGAAGAACATTAAGCATAAACACAACAAGATAATACTTAACACAACACCAGAATTTTGGTTATGGGGAAACCCAAAATAGGTAAAAACCCTGGTGGGAATTAGCATCCACTATAAACTGCACTAGAATATAATGATCCATGTTAGAAGATCTTACAACCCTGTTAGGAGTTGATCTTTACAATATATGAAGTACAGTGACCTGGTCAAACGTTGGACCCTATTAGGAGTCTTTTACAAATAACTCTGTTAAAGGTGAGGACACACTATCCAGGAGCACACTGCTCAAATGGTGAAGGTTACAACCTTCTGCACAATAGATACACACTATATCTAGATCTTGGTGAACTATGAATTAGACCTTCTGTCTTGATCAGTTCCAATAAATAGAATACACTCTCTTCTTCTTCACATATATCTTCAACTGATGATTGATATGGCTTTACTGGTTCAATACTTTTGCACTTTCTTATACTCACTCCATCATTGAAAATCAACAACCACAACTGACCGGCTATAAGTAGCCTTCTACAAAATATATAATCAAGTCAACCTGTTAAGAGCTTCTTGAAATCATATTAGTGAAACAATACAACTCTCCAACAACCACTCTAATGGCTATACTAAGCATGCAACACAAATAAGACCACGCAACCCAATATGAGTAGATGCGTCACTTCATACTATTGGCTCCATCAAATTAACTAAAACTTAACTCTCAAGATGAAATATGTTATGCACTCTTAACCAAACAACCTTAGCTCATAACCAAACACAAAACCAAACACGCATACCATAATGATAGGTGCAACTATAGAAACAATATAAATATTGTCGGCTCGCAACAAATAATCTCTTGAACTGTGACTGGCAAATAGAAACATCATAACTCAACTTCAACTGCACAACTAACTCTGTGTTTATGAACATAGCTTCATTATTATGTCTACAACATAAAAATAAATGCACAAGGCTCCATAGTAACCATATTGTGAATTACATACAAAAATTTGCTTGCAATACTATCAGGAACACTTCTATTACAAACAACTGCACAACTATATGTACTCAGAATCAACCTTTGTGTATATGATATCATGTTGATAACATATCCATACAATATATGCTCAAGGCTATTTACATATAACTACAATGCACACTACTTACCATATGTTGTCATCAATGAAAAACATACAGTCAACACTGGCTTACTGGAAAATATCCAACACGGTTGACCTCTTTAAGAAAATTTAGCTTAATAAATACTAATTTTCCAAGGTGAAGGCTAAACATCAAGGATTAACCCTTAAAAATTTATTTATTTAAAGGAAATTTTAAACTTAATTATTAGGTTCCACAAACAAAGGTATAGGTCGACTTCCAACTAATATATCTTGTATTCTAATATAGGGGCGGGGAGGGGGAGGGAGAGGGGGTCAACCAACATATTTAAATTCATTTTTACCTTTGGTCAATTGCCCTTTCACATGAGCGACAATAAGTCTAACACAGAGCAATTTTATTTGGCACATCTCAAGGTTCTAAAATAGTGATGAATAATTTCATAATGTTTGTTCTAGAATCATATCAACATTGAATGTAGAGCTAAGAAACCTAGTTTTATTTATTTGAATTTTACACAATATTATCATGGGTAAGTGCACCAAGTTGTTGGTCAGAAAAGTGGCCACATGAAAACAATAAATCAAAATTTTATAAAACCCATGTAGGTTATTTGAAATTCAAAACATTTAGGCTTGGAAAAATCAAGCCATGTTGAGCCTAAAAAAATAATTAAAAAAAATTATTCTTCATAACCCGCACGGGTTATGAAGAACTATAAGTTTTTTTAAACCTTCTTCTGAAATGGGTATTGAAGAACATGAAAACCTGTCTGATATTGTTGCAGAAACACATGAAAAATAGCAATGGGCCCTTGGAAAAAGTTCCAAAGCTATTTTTTTGGTTGTTGGGAATAATATATTTAGCTCAATGGAACATCTATGCATTCCATTGAGCTAAAAGGTTACCATTCATATTTCCTCATAATGCTTCCAGGTTTTGTAGAGCTAAAAATTATGCAAGCTTTTAGTTCTACATAACCTGCATGTGGGTTATGTTAGGAATAACAGTCCACCAACATAACTAAGAGGTGGGGTGAATCATTTGTGAGATAGAATATTAAACTTTAAACTTTATAATCCAAATCACTTAATCAGAATATCAACACAATGAATGCAACACCATAACACAATATTTTTTTGTCGAGGAAACCCTATTAAAGGTAAAACCCCGGTGGGAATTAAGACTCACAAATGATGTACTAAAAGTATAGTATCCCTGCTAAAAGATTTAGACATATTAGAAGCTTATTAATGCATACAATACATAGTCCCTGTTAAAGGATAGATTATGTTAGGATTCAAGAGAAAAATGGTAGGTTCACTGCCCAAAGAAGGCTAAATCTAGACTCACTATTTGAAACACAATTGTATAGAAGATATACAATCCAATGAACTGTCTGCTAGAAATTATCTTTGCTTGATCAGTTCCAATGAAGAACCTCAATCACAACCTCTTCTCTACATCTAGCATACTTCACAAATACAAGCTCATAGCTTACACACATCTATTCTCCAAAAATAACTCTTCTCTATACCCTATTAAAATAATCAATTAGGTTAGCCAATTAAGACTTCCCCAATGAACAAAAAATTAAATAGACCCTTGCTAAGATACACATGGTACCTTACCCAAGTATACAATACTTACAATTAATCAAATACACTCTAGGATCTAAAATCCATGCTCATTACCTTTGCAACACATTACGCATCTCTAGTCGGCTCCAAATAGGTCTTCGCAAGACCACACGCTTCAACTAACGTCACCATGAACACAAAAACTTCATAATCACAAATAATATTATTCAATATGTCTTCTATCATGCCTTAAGCTCACAAGTCACAAATCATGCTCACATAAGAGTTATATCAGAAATACAAAGACTAACTCTGTCACTGTCCACTATCATAGTCTAGTAACCAGTCTTCACTAAAACAACTGTAACTCACTCCATCTACAATATTAAGCCAAGAGACCTTACACACAAGGTCACAACTCATCTCTGTACATATTTCTATCTTCACATAATTTGAAACAACCGTACAATAGTTCTACACTTTTTTAAGTCATCCATATATCACTGTAACCAATCTGTCTGCCTTCATCTGAAACATATGTTGACAACAATGACAAACAATGAGAGTAAACACATATTATAGTGTAATAGATAAAATAGTGTATGGGGTCCTAGAATAATTTTTTTCACATAAAAGAGACCCCAAAGCCAATATTTTACACTTACATGAAATTGTATTGATATAGAAAGTAAATATAGATGACTAATATTGAAATTAAGAAATAAAGGTACTTACCTCTAAAAAAGAATCAACTGAAAACCCTATCAAACAATCTCAAAAACTGTTGATTCTTGCACTTTTTAATTGAAACTAAGAGATCTACAAAACCCATAAATATTTTTCCGAGATGAGACCAGGTCGACCTTGACCCTCATAAAAGGTCAAGGATGACCTTAGGAAAATGAAGGTCGACTTTGACTTTGTTCACGGATCTTAGAAGTTTGGTGAAAAGGGTATCCAAATCTACTCTCAGATCCAAAGTTCCACACCTGTACCTACAAAAAAATAGGGTTTTGGGTTGTTTGTTTGGGGGGTTTGCCTCAGTCAAACCCCAATTTAGGAATTAACCTTGAAATTGAATTGAAATTGCTGGAATAAACAAAGTAAATAGAACAATTCATCTTGCTTGAGTTGAAACCCTTGTGGAGGATTCAAATCCTTGAATCCACAAGAATGGATGAATGTAGAATCAAATATAGGATGTCTCCAATCAATTTTCTTTAGATCTTCAACACCAATCTTGAATGGATCTTGAACTAGGAAGAGGCTTGAATAGAAATGGAGGAATCTTCAACAAGAGAGCTCCATAGAGCTTGAATCTTTCAATGGCTACTAATGGATCTCCTTGATGAATTGGATGCTTGAATGCTTGAAGGCTTGAATGCTTTATCTTCTTGCTTGCTTGCACTTGAGAGCTTGAGAGATTGTGAGATGAGATGGAGAAAATGAGAGAGGAAGGCTCCCTTTTATAGTGATCTAGGGCATAAGAGGGGCCTTGTAGAAAATAATAATTAAGGGCCCATGGCACAAAACTCTAGAGAGGTGCACATGGAAAAGAAATTAAATTAAAGTCTTGACACAAAACTCTAGGATGGGACCACCCTTAATATATAAATAAAATAATTATTTAAGAGCCTTGTCACAAAATTCGAGGTAAGGCCAACCCCAAAGTTAATTTGAGCATTAAGCACAAAAATCAAGAAAGGATAATCTCCAATAATAAATTAGGAATCCTATACAAATCTTGAGAAAGGTCCACCTCAAATATTAATTTGAGAATTTGATGCTTAATCTGAGAAATAGTGGCCCCGAAGAGGGAAAAGACAAGTTTTTGATGAAATCTCACAAATGGAGGCTAACCCTAAAGATCCCAGACCTTAGGGTCAAGGTTGAGGTCGACCCTGACCTAGTCAAGGTCGAGGTCAACTTTGACCCCATAAGGTCAACTTTGACCTTAGGGTCCAAAACTTTAGATTCATAGTCCAGATTGCTAGGAAAATGCTAGGAAGAAGTGGAAAATGGGGTAGAACAAGGGGAAAAGCCAGATTCAAGTTGAATATCCATTCAAGGTGTTCAACATGACCCCAAACCACTTACTCAGAGGGCTAAACAATCTTACCATGGAAGTGCTTCCATTTTAAGACAATACATATAGAACCAATTCCAAAAATCTCCCCCTTTGTCATTGATGGAAACATATGAGGAAATCCATTGACCCAAAAGTACAACTTTCTTAGTGTCCACTTTACAATTCTTCTCAATATCCTCTCCCCTAAAATAGTAGGGATTTTCACTGAATCTTTCCCCCTTTGACATCAATGGAAAAGGGTCCCATTATCAAATCTCTAATTATCTCATATCAGGTGTAAAATCGCCCAAATGTGCTTTGTTTTGTTCATGTGATCACTCCCCCTGAGGAGTAGATCCAAGCATCAAGTCCAAAAGTGATATAGCTTTGAAACCATTGGACTAATGCATTCCTACATCAATTAATTCTCACAAGGAGGGGCTCTCACCCCTAGCATACCTATGAGATATTTGAAGTATCTTTTGGAAAAGGTTTTGTAAATATGTATGCTATCTGTTCCTTTGTGCTAATAAATTCCAATATAATATCTTTATCTGCTACCTTGTCTCTTAAGCAATAATACTTTATTGATATATGCTTTTTTTTAGAATGCATAACTGGATTTTTTGGCATATTCATTGTGCTAGTGTTATCACAATGTATAACCAAAGGTTCTTCAAAAATTATTCCAATGTCTTTCATCATCTTCTTCATCCAAACAATTTGAGTGTAGTTTATAGTAGCACTGACACATTTTGATTCAACAGTAAACTGAGTTATATAGTCCTACTTCTTACTTAGCTATGAAACCAATCTTTTCCCAAGGAAAGATGTACCTCCGCTAGTAATTTTTATCTCATCCACACTTCCTTCCCAATCAACATCAGTATAAGCATGTAACACAAAACCATTAGATTTTTCATACCATACTCCATACTCAAGTGTTCCCTTCAAGTATTTGAATATCCTTTTCACAGAAGAAAGGTGAGTCTCTTTAGGATTTTCTTGATATCTTGCCACAATTCCAACAACATTAGCTATGCCAAGTCTATTATGAGTTAGATATTGTAGGCCTTCAATCATTGATATGTACTTTGTTTGAAAAACACTTGCACTTTCATCAGTATTAGTAAGTTTATAACCAGTATCCATGGGTGTTCCAACAAGTTTACAATCTTCCATTACAAATTTCTTTAACATCTCTTTAAGATACTTCGTCTAAGAAATAAAAATTTCATTTTTTATCTAGTTAATTTATAAGCCAAGGAAGAATTTTATTTCACCTATCATTTACATCTCAAATTCATTTTCCATTTCCTTAGAGAACTTCTTATCATCTCATCATTTCTTCCAAAAATAATGTCATCCACAAAAACTTCAACTATTAGAATTCCTTCTTTACTAGTTCTTAAATATAAATTACTATCACCATTACCTTTTCTGAAACCAAGACTTGGTAGATACTTATCCAATCTCAAATACCATACTTTAGGTGCTTGTTTCAGTCCATACAATGCCTTTTTTAGTTTACATACCATATCCTCATTCTCTATCAAAGGAAATCCTCTAGGTTTCTCAATTTCAACTTCTTCCTCAAGATAACCATTTAGAAAAAAAGATTTAGCATTCATCTGATATACTTTAAAGTCTTTATGTGCAGCATATGCAAGAAATAGTCTTACTACCTCCAACCTAGTAACAAGAGAAAATGTTTCTTCAAAGTCTATGCCTTCTCATTGAGAGTAGCTTTTACAAACAAGTCTTGCTTTATTTCTTACAACTGTCCCTTCTTCATTCATCTTATTTCCAAAAACCCATTTAGTTCCTATCACATTCTTGTATTTAGTTCTATGAACCAATTCCCAAGTATTGTTTTTCTTTATCTTCTTCTTGCATTGCTTTAGTCCAAGATTCCTCCTTTCAAGATTCATCAACAGTTTTAGGTTCAACTTGAGAAATCAAACAAATTTCATTATTTAATCTAGACCTTGTCAACATTCCTCTATTAGCATTACCAATGATCTGATTTTCAGGGTGGATCTTCTTTACATACCTCAGTGTCTTTTGAATATCTGTAGAGTCATTCAAACATATTTCCATCTCATGATCAACTTCAAAAGGTTCTTCTTGATTTGTAATAACTACTCTATTATCTGAATTCTGACTGTAATCACAAACTCTTTCCTAAATTTGAAACTTCTCATCAATTCTCACATTATCACTTTCAATCATCTTTCTCAATCTTAGATTAAAACATTTGTAAGACTTTATCTTATTAGAATAACCAAGAAAGATCCCTTCATCACTTCTAGCATCAAATTTTCCTATGTCATCATCTCTTTTGATATAGCATTTACTACCAAATATTCTAAAATATTTCATAGTTGGAGTATGATTAAACCATAATTCATAATGATTCTTACTTGTACCTTCTCTGATTTGAATTCTATTCAAAGTATAAACAACAACACCAATAGCTTCTCTCCAATAAATATGTGAAACATTTCCTTCAAGCAACATAGCTCTAGCAACATCTAAAATTGTTCTATTTCTTCACTCTGTAATCTCATTCTATTGTGGAGTCCTAGGATTTGATGTTTGTCTATATATGTCATTCTCTTCATAGTAGTTATTAAACATATCTGAAGTGAATTATCCACCTTTGTCTGATCTCAAATATTTTATCTTTAAACTAGATTCATTCTCAAATTTTGATTTAAAAATCTTAAATTTGTCAAAAGCCTCAGACTTTTCTCTAAGAAATGCAACCCACATCATCCTAGAGAAATCATCAAAAAAAAGTATAAAGTACCTCTCACCATAATAAGATCTTGTTCTTGTAGGTCCACAAAGATCTATATGCACCAAATCTAACTACCCTTTAGTTGAGTAAGGCTTTCTTTGAAATCTTCTTTTAGTTTTTTTCCCCATTGCACATTCTCTACATGTGGTGTTAGATAGTTTTACAATCTTTGGTAGGTCTCTAACAACATTTTTCACACTTGATTGCATAATATTATCAAAATTCACATGACAAAATCTTATGTACCATAACCAATTGTCATCAATCTTTGCAAGAAAACAAGAAACTTCATATGTGTTTAGCTCGAATACATCACCTCTTGATTTAGTACCAGTTGCAATCAAATCTCTTGACTTTCTTTTGATAGATCATCTCCCATTAATAAACTCTAGTTGATCACGATGGCCAAAATTTGAGAGGCCAAAATATGAAACACCAAAATTATGGGCCAAATATATATAATAAAAGAGGAATCAATGTTGGAATGAGAGCACCAATGGTGATTGAAATATATAGACAAATGGAATTCACTAGAATAGTAGGATATCCAAATCTAATCCAAAATGAATTATGGAATACTATTCCTAAGTTCAATGGAAATGGAGCACATTCTGTTGAGCAACATGTGATTATTTTGAAAGCTACTATTGAGGAGTTTGAAATTCACTGTGAGGATGTATTCATGAAATTATTTGTGCAATCATTGATAGAAGATGATAGGGAATGGTATAAAGGAATACTAGATGGGTCAATTTCTAGCTAGTAAGATTTTTCAACACAATTCATTGAAGAGTTTGGGGATCACAATGATACTTCTTTTGCCTCTCATGAATTGACAAGTATCAAAAATAAATATAATGAACGAGTGTTCAAATTTAATAAAAGATTTAATAAATTATTAAATAGAATTCTTAAGGATATAAGGCATGTTAATTCCCTCCAAAGTGATATACTTGGGGAATACTATAACCAAGAACCCTTCGCAAGTGGATCCATTTTATATGATTTTTTTCTTATAAACAACATACTTGTAAAAAATTGTATGATAGAATTAGGCGCAGATATGAATATCATGCCATTTGAAGTCATGAAGGAGCTTGTAATGTAGGTGGATACTACTTACAGTAAGTGCTATGATATGGATAAATTATCTATACCTATAGTTGTAATACCCCAAAAATGGGCTATAAGTTCATTAATCTTCTACATCTACATATCGAATGAAATCAACATCAAAGTTCTAACCTAAGGCACATCGACACATCATCGAATCCTAATTGATTATCTCAAATTTTGCATTGGGGAATATTCTTAGTAATATTCCTAATTTATCCTAATTATCTTTAATTTAATGATTATTTGGCAATAAATCTTATTTATCCTAAAGTTGATTAATTGAATATACTGAATATTTAATTAATTGATTTAATCTTGCCACTTGATTATTAAGTTGAATTTAATTATATTTATTCCTAAGTATTATTATTTAAATTTGACAATAAATCAAAATTCCTATCATTAATTGATTAAACTCTTATTTAATTAATTAAAGCAAGTTGTCATATTTAATGATATTATTTTTGAATAAAAGTTTGATTTTAAATGATTGATTAACCTATAAATCAATTATTTTAATTTTAAAATCAGTTAAGTTGAGAATAAATCACTTTATTTATTTATTAATTCATAATTATCCATGTGCACAATCAAAGAGCAGTTAAACTCTAAATCAAAAAATCAATGCAAGTTATTGACTTTTTGGAACTCAACATCATTTTTGAGTTTTAAAGTTGATCTAAACTTCTAATTTGAGTTAAAAAGTTATTTTTGCATGATTTGCATATTTTTGTGAGTTAATTGTCTTTATTTTCAGATAACTCAAAAATCAAGTTGAGTTTATCTGAGTGATTTATGACTTTCTTTCATGCACCTCCAAAGCCCTGGATTTCTATAAATTAAGGCTTTAGCTCTTCACAAATCATCTCTCAAATCCATAGAATCTCATAATTTGCAAACTTATGCTGGTGAATTGATATCTGGAGAGTCAAAGCTTATTGCGAATCAAGGCTATTATGAGATCAATTTGGTTTTTACATTCATTTAGATTTATTTTTCATATCATTACATAGAAAATATCAAAAAAATAGATTAATTGCATATGTTCCATATCCATCTTTTGCATTCAAATCCTTCATTTAGGATTCGTCAAGGTCACTGATCTCGATAATAATCTGAGAACATCATACTCACACCTATTAGAAGGCAGTAAATCGCCTGGTTAGTTTAGCTTTCAATTCATTGCACGATTTTGATTTTTGCTAACCTCTAATGTTTTACTGAAGTGTTGTGTCTACATAATAGGTAAAAAATTCACACTCACATTTTTTGTGCCCACCGTGGAGCCTTGAAATGGGTTTCCATTCTATTCTATCAAATTTCTATCATTTTTTTCGAACCCAGGACCACAAGGTTAATTTTTGTGATAAATTTCTGGGCTGTTTTTCCAAAAATTTGACTAATGTTTTTATTGGTACATACACATATGACATGATAAAAATCCAAAATTTATATTTTTGGAAATTTATTTGAGTTAGCTTTCATTTTACATTGGTTTGGATTAATTTTGTTTTGATTTGAAAAAGTTATGATCATTTTAGTGAAGACTGGTCTGAACCTGGTTTTATGAAATTTGACTGATGTTTTTATTGGTACATACACATATGATATGATACAGATCCAAAACTTATATTTCTAGAAAGTTATTTGAGTTATCTTTCATTTTCCATTGATTTAGATTAATTTTGTTTTGATTTTCTAAAGTTATGATCATTTTAGTGAAGACTAGTCTGAACCTAATTTTATGAAATCTGACTGATATTTTTATTGGTACATGCACATATGACATGATGCAAATCTAAAATTTATATTTATGGAAAGGTATTTGAGTTAGCTTTCATTTTCCATTAGTTTGGATTAATTTCATTTTGATTTGCAAAAGTTATTGTTGATTTAGTGCAGACTGGTCAGAATCTAATTTTTTATGAAAATAGGTTTTTTGATTATCAAATGACATATTATCTTTGACTAACCTGATTTTATACCACGTGGGGTTGACAAGTTGTGTTTATTTTTTTGATGGATTTTTATAACATTGGGTTTCATGTACAAGAATAGGTAAGTTTTTCATAACAGTGGGTTGCAGGTGCAGGTGCAGGTACATCTTGTGGGTACAAAAGATAGAAGACAAAAAGCGCAAGAATTGCTAAAAATAGGTAAAAATATACTAAGCGTGTTGCAAGGAATTAAGGTAATCTTCTCAGCTGATAAGACTTCAATTTTGGATCTAAAATGAAAATCTCATGTGTCTAGCTTGAGTGACTTTTATTGCTTTCCTATCACATACTTCATTTGGGCTATAAAAATGAACATAGTTTGCTTTCAACATCTTTGTTACACATAGTAATTAGGCCCCATGAACACTATTTGTTGATCTTGAGAGAGTGGGTTTCCAGTGAAACTCTTCTCAACAAAAGATCCCTTGTAGGTGGGGAGGATACTGAGGGAGTCTCACGTTCCACTAGATCTATGTGTCTTCAACTTTTGATTGAGGCATTCTCTCTCTAGAGAGGTTGATAGATCCTAAGGGGTTGACGTCATAGATCTTTGTGAGATAATCTTGGTCTTAGCATGTTAGATTAATCTCTCTACTTTGTTTGGGTTAAAAGTGAAAAGGCTAGGGGAGAATGCTCTACTTCTTTTTTGGATAGTACCAGAAACCAAAATCCTTGAATCTAGAAGTAGTCTCCATGTGGTATATCTTGTGAGTCACCTTTAGAGAGGGTTAACCATAGTGGACATTCCCTTAATTGGGTCAACTAAGTTGATGAAACCTCAAGCGGTAATAGCCATTTCAGACGTGATAGTAACAACCGCTATATAAATGTCCTTGTGGAAGAAATCTTCACAGGTGTGGTTCATTGTTGGGTTGTCAGATCTCCCTAGCAGCTCCTGATTGATTAAATTCTCAAATTGTGTCAAAACCTTGGTGCGCTGGGATTGGAGTTCACCCCTTTGGATCATAAAAGTTGCAGAGTCAAACCATTACTAAAAACCCTAGTGAGGCCAAATTTTTATTTTCTAGGGTATATGTGCATTATTGCAAAACATTTTTGGAACATACACAATTAGCGCTTCTGAGGATTAGAATGAATAAGTCACTTGATTGTTCATGTGCAAGGTTGCTTTTGCCCTTGTTCATTATTTTCAGACATGCTTGTTTATCTATCTAGTTATTGAAAATGTACAAATTTGTTACAATCCTCAAATCTGGACATTAAAATTTGCAAACAATCCAAATCTAAAAACTCAAAATTTGCAAAATCTGAAGTAAAATTCTTTTCTGGAGTCAAAAGTCATCTCAGGAGGTCAGAAAGTCATACAAGTTTCTATCAAGTGTCATTTCATTACTGCCCATCTATCATATGGTAAAGAACCTAGTGTCGTACGATTCTTTCTGCCAGTCAAATTCAAAAAGTCAAATCCTGCTAGCAACTATCGTGCGAGTTTTGCAACTTTCATGCCAAATACTTAGCTTTTTCAGCCTATTTCCAGAATCTATCGAATAAATCACTGTGTCAAGAACAAAGCAGCAACTACTGAGAATCCAATCATTATCCCAAAGTGGTCTTTTGAATCTGATTCAATCTTCTGTTTAATCGATTTGATTCCTTTTCATCTTGTGTCAAAACCTTGTCATAACTATCTATCTTCAATCAATCATCAAAATGGCTAAGTATTGTGATATCTTATCTGCTATCTTTTGGGAACCTACCCATACATCCAGGGCACAATATCCCTCATCTAATTCATATCTATACTTCAATCAATCAAACCTTGACAAGGTTGTGTCATCTGATCATCTTGATTCAATTCATTCTTCAGTTGTCTTCATCTTATTCTTTTGCCTCACCCAAGGTTAATGGTGGAAACTAGAGCTTCCTCTCATAAGAAATCAGGAGAAGCATCTCATACCTTACCTTTGACTCATATCCAGGGTCCAACTCTTGAACAACTCTACAATTTTGGTCTTTACGAAGACAATGGTCTTGACAACTTTCAATTGAAATCTGGTTACATTCCCCCTCCATCAATTCAAGGAGTCAATCAACAAACTCTACATCAATCTATTCTAGGGAGTCCTAAAACTCCTAACATGTCTCAAAGAATTAATACACATGAGGAAGAAATTCTAATCACAACTATGATGAAACAGATACACGCTATGCAAGTCAAACTTAACAAACTTGAGAAAGAAAAGGAACCTAAAGAGTTCTCCATGGAAGCTCTATGGCCTTTTCCATTTGATAAAGACTTGTACATATCACCATGCCCTCAGACAAAATGTGAGCAATGTGACAACCCTTATGATACCTCTTCCACGGAGAGTGACACATCCATCTTCGGAGACTATGATGACTATGATGATGGACAATATAATGATACCTATGACACCTCTGTTCCTAAGAGTCCTCCTCGTCGTGTGTTCCTGCTTACTAGAAATGAGATGTCACATTGGATAGATCATGATGGTGATCCATATGATTCTGATTTTGAAAAAGACTTTGATAATTTTTTTGAACAATACCTTGATTATGATCCATCTACTGCTGCTGAGGACTATAAAATGCATCGTGCTAGCTTGAAGCATCAATATTATAAGAATCCTTCTCCTAAGGACTCTCCCGCTGAAAATAAAGATTATCTTCTCAAGAAAGATCATGTTAATGTTGGACCTTTGTCTTGTGATGGTTCCCTTCCATCCCCTACTTCCTCCAATAACCATACACTTCCTAAAGCTTCCGAGTCTTCCAAATCTTTCACAGAACCTTCATCCAACGAAAGTCCTGATACTTTTCATACGATTCCCTATAGTTATCCTCAAGGGCTACCCCTTGAAGAAACTCAAGCTAACCTTCACTTGGCTACCAATACTTTCAATAATGCTAAACCTAAAGAGCCTAAGCTTTCATATTCTATAATTCTTACTTCAGCTAGTCCTTCCCCATCTCTTCCAAAGTCTTCCATACAATCCTAACATGCTTCCTTGTCCTTGGAAGTGACTCCATGTCAAGAGGACTCTAAAAATGATAAAGAAAAGAACATAAAGAAAGATCAAGATCAAGAACCCTCCATGTCATCCAATCCTTTTCATGATGTCTCTTATCTACTTCAGGGTTCTTTTGATCCTGCACACCCTTTCTCATTCATTCCACCATGTCTTAAGTCTTCTCCTAAGCAAGATCAAGCTACTACCTACATCATTGAGCTTATTGACAATCAAATAACCTTACTACACTTGCACTTTCCAAAGATGATACTTCCATTAAGGTTGGTAAAAATGGTGTTGTTACTTCCAATGTTAAGCTTATTAAAAATCAAGAGAAAAATTATGTGCTTATGCTATCCAAAGATCCTTGTCAAGATCAAAGTCTTCCATCTTCTTGTTCTACCACTCCATGTTCATTTTCACTTTCTACTCTTCCTAAGTCTTTGCAAGCTTTGAACAATCCTATCAAAGAAGGTGCTCATATTCAAGATGTACTTGATTCTATTGAAAATTCTAATGCTCACTCTAAAGATGATGATATCCTTGGTTGTCATATAGATGCTGATGAACTTATTGATTATCCTTTTGCGTCTTCCACTTCCATCCTTGGACCTCTTCCACCACTACTAAGGGCTTCATGTATGCCTTCCATCTTGGGTCCTTATGTCCCTTTACTTTCCCCTCCTAACTCTCGTATTTCACCATCCATCTTGGGTCCTTACATACCTCCATCTCCCATCTTTCCTCAAGATCAACATAGATGCACACCCTTGAATCCTTTTCATCCACCCACCCATCTAAACCATTCATATCCTCCTTCTTCTTCCACAAGTCCCAAGTCTTTTGGAAGTAACTTGAATGTTCAATACAAGAAAAAGAAAAAATACAAGAATCTATAAAAAAATGATCACCATGTCTCCTCTAATTGACATAGAGGCATAAAGTCAAAAGAGATATCTAAGAAAAAAATTACAAGACAAGTATGGGTTCCAAAATCCATCATTGAAGATATTCTCTCTAGATCATTAAAAGGAAATAAAAATCCTATGACTATATGGATTCCAAAATATCTCTTGAAAGAGTCTGGTGTTGAGAAAAAAGTGAAGTTGACATTCAAGCTTCCAAAGACTTCCACTTCATCTTCTTCTAAAAACATTCTTCCATTCCATGTGCCTAAACCACAACCTCTGCTATCCATTCACCATATTCCTTCACGTATTCCTTCATTCACATTTCCTCCACCCTCTCGCCACCCTTCAAGGTGTGTGTTGATGTTGATCTTTCCTTCCTTTCCATTTACCATTTCACAATCCTTTCATTTATTATCCTTCTACCTTCTATCCTTTTTCCTCATTTGCCTATTCCTCCTATCTTCTAACCTCACTCGCTTTACATAAAACCTTATCCTCCATTTTCCTCTTCCATCTTCCTTTTCCTATCAGCATTTTTGAGCATATCATTTTGAATCCTTGGCATATCATGGTTTATCATTTCAAGGAGCATTATCTAAAAATCTTGCCTTCTTCCAAATAAAAAAAATAAAAAAAATAAAAAAATAAAAAATGTGCCTTGGTGAAAACCTAGAAACAGGCACCTTGGTAACAAAAGTAAAGAAAAATAAATTTGTCCTATGGTGAAAACCACTCCCTTGTGGTGCCTTGGATAAGTACCATGATGAAAACCTAGCAATCAGGCATCATGCGTAGTTCTTCTACATATTTCATCCATTTCATCTTCTCTCTTTGATCTTGACAATGTTGATCTATACATGAACATTTGGCTATTTTGTGAGCTATCTTACAATGATCTTGTTTTCATTCCCTTCCTATTTAGCCTTCATATTTATTTTCCTCCATTCATTCTAGTATTTTGCTATCATTTCCCCTTTGGTCTTGATCTAATAAAAAAAGAAAGAGAGAGTAAAACATAGTGCTATGAAGCCTCTTGACATGTCTACTCCTTTGGACTACATCCTGTCCTTCTTTGGCATTATGCTTTTGTGACTTATCTTATGCTGGCCTTTCATTGCTTGTCCAAATGTGCTTTACATGAAAATTTTTCTCTAGCTTGGGTATTCTTGAGGAGTTTTCCCTTCATTCTCCTTCATTCTCTTGTCTTCCATCTCATCCACCAACTTGCTAATCCCTCTTGTTCTCCACCTTGCTAGACATTGAGACTGCATGATATGATCTTGCTTGGGAGTTTGCAATGGAAAAAGATGCTATCAAGTATACCAAGTATCATAACTAGTATCAAAACCAGTATCAGAACAAGTATCAAAATAAGTATCAGAACCAGTATCAGAACTAGTATCAGAATAAGTATCAGAACAAGTATTAGAACCAGTATTAGAACAAGTATCAGAACATGTATTAGGGCTACACCTTTCACTTTAGTTTATGGGTCTAAAGTGGTATTGCCTATTGAGGTTTAAATCCCATCACTAAGAATCAGAATGCATGGTCTAGTAACTGATGATGACTACAGAGTGTCTAAGTTGCAAGAACTTGAACTACTAGATGAGCACAGACAAGTAGCGTATGATCATCTTAGAGTATATCAGAAGAGAATGTCTAGAGGTTACAACAAGAAAGTCAGACACAGAGAATTTCAGGTTGGTGATCTAGTCTTGAGAGAAAATCCTAAAAATCAACCACATCAAGAACGCAAGGGGAAGTTTGAACCCAACTAGCTGGGTCCCTTTGTAATCACTACTACTTTTGACTCTGGTGCCTATCAACTCTCAATGACTAAAGGAGAACAACTCTAAGAACCAATCAACATTCTCCATCTGAAAAATTTCTACACCTAAGGCATTCAGTCTATGGTAAAATGTCTTAAAAAAATCTTAAAAATTGGAAAATGTCCTAAAAAAATGAACAACTTGGTGAAAACCTAGCAATAGGCACCTTGATGATTTGCAAAAAAAAGTAAAAAATATCAAAAGTACAAAAAAATTGAAAATATGAAAAATACAAAAAAATGAGAAAAAGAAAAAAGTGCCTTGGTGAAAACCAGAAAACAGGCTCCTTGGTAGCAAAAATAGAATCTCTGCCAAGATGGTGAAAAATTGGCAAACAGGTGCCACTTGTTTCAAAACACTCCATCTATCAGCGCAATCTTGGTCTTTCCCAGCTTTCAGTCTTGCTTTAGTTTGTAGATATCTCCTAGTTTGTTTTCAATAAGTCAGTTTGTACACCAATCAGCTCAAGCATCTGTATCCTATCCATGTTCAAACTTGGGGGCAATCAATGTCATATCCTATGGCCTCCAATGTATCTTAGACGTATCATATCCAGTCAGAGTCCTTTGAAGCTTCATCCGAGTCAGTCAATCTGTCTTGTCTCCAGAAAGGATTTTGCATCTACAACAATGCAATCAACATCAAACATCAAATTGAAAATAATCTATGCTTTTTACATGCTTTTATCTCCTTGTATGCTTACTGATTCGCATTGAGATTTTTTCATATTGTGTCCCTTCAAACTCTTCAATGATGTCCTTTACAAGATTTAGAGAGTGATGACTGAGGGCATAATCTTTTCTTTGTCTTTTGCTTGTATGTGAAAATCTAACAACTTTGGAAATTCTGGATTGAAATGGTGTCCGACTGTAAGAGCCTCTATCTCGAATTGGATGGCCAAGCGTACCTCAACCATTGATACCTGAAAAATTCAAAGAAGTTTGATCCAACTATTGTCTCTTTTTGAGTGAGTTCTTTCTCCTATTGTGAAACACGATCTTACCTAAGGATGTGAACGATAAAGGGTCACTATGGGTAATTCACATTGGATTTTGAATGACCTCTTGATTGCTTGATGTGTTTAAACACAAGGCATATTTAGGTCATCATGACGTTTATGTTTTGATGCTTATACAAATTGCTATATAGAAATGGACATGATATTCAGGTCAACCTGGTGTTTGTGCCTTGGTGCTTATATCTAATCTGACATTCCGAAAACAAAATCAATATTCATATATCCATGGTTGTTGACCAGTGGGTGTTGTATTGATTCTTGCACATACAAATTGATATTCATATGTCTATGGTTCTGTAATTAGTGGGCATTGTATTGATTTATCCGATTACCTAAAAGTTCAATGATGATAACAAATCGACACATGATCAGTGACTAGGTCCTAGGTCTTAGGTTGCATTTCATTTTACATGTTTCTTTGCATTTTGCATGTCTGCATGATCTCACAAATGTTTGGAAACACTTCAAAGCTTAAACACTTAAATGATCCTTCAATCACATCTTCTAATCTAACAAGAGTTGAATCTCACATGAAGGTTCCTCCAACAAAGTAGCAAGTAGAATCCTTTTTCAGGATCAAAATTGAAATCTGAGATCATTTATATTATCAACTACTTGCATAATCAACCTTCATTCATCACATAAATCCAGTATTCAACTTAACTGATTATCTTACATCAAACTATCAAAATTTCAACTTGGTCAACTATGGTCAACTCATGGTTTAACCTAGTCAAACTTGGTCTTTTGGACCCTCCAATGATGCAGAATGCATTCTTGGACGTGTTTAACCACTTCTCAAATCAATTAACATGCTTCTGAACTATCAACGCTGACTTTTCTTGTCAGATTTCAATTTTAATCCTGAAGGGGGCATGGTATTACACATCATTCAAAGTCTGTAATCTAGATTTGGAATCATATCTTTCCTTAGTAATCAAGACAACAACCATGTCTAGTTGCTGATTCATCAAAAGACCTCATCGCTTGGGGCAAATCAATCATCACTCGGGGCATATCAGATTCATCGAGATCCACATCAATCTGGTATTCTCTTAATCTTATAAATTGTATCAGTTTTTTTTGTAACTATCGGTTCAACAGTGTTATTTCCTTGATTCTTCAGTAACTGAAGGGTTCAGATGTGATACCTACATGATTCTTCTAAAGACAATCGAGTCTGGAATTGGTCACTCACTTCTTCGCAATCATAAGGTTCGAAATCAGGCATTTTCATGCTTTTGTTTCATTGGTTCATTGTTGCTATAGTTAACATTATCTTTGGTCATTCAGGACCTATTATCTTCATATCAAATCTTTCAATCAGCTTCTGTCTCATATCAATTATCAATTTCGCATCAGTTTCATATCTCTATCAAACACAGACTGTCTTTGAACCACTACGCTTCGCACAACAATTCAAAGAGGGGCAAAATGTAATACCCCAAAAATGGGCTATAAGTTCATTAATCTTCTACATCTACATATCGAATGAAATTGACATCAAAGTCCTAACCTAAGGCACATCGACACATCATCGAATCCTAATTGATTATCTCAAATTCTGCATCGGGGAATATTCTTAGTAATATTCCTAATTTATCCTAATTATCTTTAATTTAATGATTATTTGGCAATAAATCTTATTTATCCTAAAGTTGATTAATTGAATATAATGAATATTTAATTAATTGATTTAATCTTGCAACTTGATTATTAAGTTGAATTTAATTATATTTATTCCTAAGTATTATTATTTAAATTTGACAATAAATCAAAATTCCTATCATTAATTGATTAAATTCTTATTTAATTAATTAAAAGAAGTCATATTTAATGATATTATTTTTGAATAAAAGTTTGATTTTAAATGATTGATTAACCCATAAATCAATTGTTTTAATTTTAAAATTAGTTAAGTTGAGAATAAATCACTTTATTTATTTATTAATTCATAATTATCCATGTGCACAATCAAAGAGCAGTTAAACTCCAAATCAAAAAATCAATGCAAGTTATTGACTTTTTGGAACTCAACATCATTTTTGAGTTTTAAAGTTGATCTAAACTTCTAATTTGAGTTAAAAAGCTATTTTTGCATGATTTGCATATTTTTGTGAGTTAATTATCTTTATTTTCAGATAACTCAAAAATCAAGTTGAATTTATCTGAGTGATTTATGGCTTTCTTTCATGCACCTCCAAAGCCCTGGATTTCTATAAATTAAGGCTTTAGCTCTTCACAAATCATCTCTCAAATCCATAGAATCTCATAATTTGCGAACTTATGCTAGTGAATTGATAGCTGGAGAATCAAAGCTTATTGTGAATCAAGGCTATTGTGAGATCAATTTGGTTTTTACATTCATTTAGATTCATTTTTCATATCATTGCATAGAAAATATCAAAAAAATAGATTAATTGCATACGTTCCATATCCATCTTTTGCATTCAAATCCTTCATTTAGGTGTCGTCAAGGTCACTAATCTTGATAACAATCTGAGAACATCATACTCGCACCTATTAGAAGACAGTAAATCACCTAGTTAGTTTAGCTTTCAATTCATTGCACGATTTCAATTTTTGCTAACTTCTAATGTTTTACTGAAGTGTTGTGTCTGCAGAACAAGTAAAAAATTCACAAACATACTTGTAAAAAATTGTATGATAGAATTAGGTGCAGATATCAATATCATGCCATTTGAAGTCATGAAGGAGCTTGTAATGTAGGTGGATACTACTTATAGTAAGTGCTATGATATGGATAAATTATCTATACCTATAGTAGGAATCATGAAGGATGTTGAATTAAAAATTGTTGCATTCCCAAAAGCATCATATAAAATAGACATTACACTCATGGATGTTCCACCTAACTATGGGATGCTACTATCTAGATAATGGTCTAACCTTGTGGGAGGACATGTTCATGTTAGGAATGGGAACACTGAGAGGGGGGGTGAATCAGTGTTCACTTAATTCAATATTTTCTTTAACTCTTAAACTTATCTTGAATGCTTAAGTACCGAAATGAATATTAACATAAATAAGAAACATGAACTCAACACATAACACCAATGTGGTTATGGAAAACCCAAATAGGTAAAAATCCCAGTGGGAATTGACACCCACTAATAATCTGTACTAGTGTTTTATGATCCTTGTTAGAAGATCCTTAACCCTGTTAGGAGTTGCTTTACAATGTATTTAGTACAGTGACCTGGTCAAGAGTTAGACCCTGTTAGGAGTCTTTTACAATAACCCTATTAAGGGTGTGGACACATTGTCCTAGAGCTCACTAATCAAGTGGTGAAGGCTACAACCTTTTGATCTTAGATATACACTATATTTGTTGGATGAACTGGCACTGTAATACTACTTGTCTGATCAGTTCCTTTGATGTGCTGATGCTTTGAGCTTTTGTAAATCTCTAATACATATTAAAAACTCTTCACATACCTCTTCTCTTCTTATATTGATGCTATATTCACATCCCTACTTAATTACAAAGGCACATCTAATATTTATATGCGCATACAAAACAATTAACTAGGTCGGCCCTTTAACCGATTACATACAATGCTTCCAATTCAATTGGCTCAAGCGTGTTTACAAACAAATATAATTATATTTCTAAAACCTAATTACAATAGGCACATAGCCCTTACACAACAATAATATAACTGCTAACCAAAATACCAACAGTAGACTGCTTGCTCTATTCTTCTCTGGCATTCACTGTCTGTGCAACTTAAAATCTTTGTATCTTCCTCATACTAAATCTTCTAATCATGCTCTCTTAAAATTAGCATGAATATGGTCTCACCATCTTAAATTCTAGGGTGCATACCATAATTATGTCGTATGCATGTGCGTTGACGCTCTGACCTTCAGGTACTATGTACACTGTCCAATCTTCAACACTTAGCCAATTTGTGATCTTCTTATTATGTGAGCTAATTCCAAAACACTATATGACTTTGTTGCCATAATGACAACACTATATTAAGTCATATACACTAGTATAGTCAACTTGCCAACAATCTCCCCCTTTGTCATTGATGTAAACAAAGGAATATGACAAAGTTACTAACTGTCCCTTAATACAAAAAACACTTAATCATACTTTATCTTATATCTTTGTTATATCTTCTTACTATACATTTTCTTTACATAGCTAAAGCTCCATATTCTATACATACTCCCCCTTTGACATTAATGACAAAGGTGTTACAAAACTAAATCTGTACAAGTACTTATACTAAAAGTACATCTAGATATGTAATTTGTAAATTTTGGATCTCTTGCTTCCAAAATACAATCAATGCATTGATTGTTTGGAGATGGGCGCATAAGGCATATTGTAGTTTCTCCATCTTCTCCAAATTTGAACTAGGACCTTGATCATATGTCACCATGGTGGCATCGATCTTCTTGATATTCTGATTCAACACATCTAGGGAGGGCGCAAGAGCATTTCTAAGCTGAGTTTGCCTAGCCCTTATCTTTGACATCTCCTTTTCTTCCTTCTCAATTTTGTCAATCTGTCCCTGATATACATTGTTACACATGTTTACATCAGTAGAGGGATCTTCTACTGACTTCCTCACTTTTTCAATCATGGCCTATGCTTCTTGAATCTTCTTGTAGTGATCGACTGTCAACTTATCTTGATTCATACAATCAGCAATAATTTTTCTTCCTTTTGCTGCAAACTCTTTCAAAGTTGCTTGTCCAACTTTGAGTGAACTAAGGTCTAGTGAGAAGTTGCTGACCAACTCATTTAGTCTTTTCTTTAGATACTTCTCCTCTGCAACTAATGATGCTAATTTTTATAAGTTAGAGAAATTACTCTTGAACTGTGAAAGAATTGCACTTACATCATCAACAGAGTGTACCTTGGACACTTTCTTATCTTCTAGTAACAAGCTATTCAGGATATTTATTGATTCTATAAGGAGGGGATTCCTCATTACCTATTTCCCCTTGGCCTTCTCCATAGCTAAGACACTGAACTTGATCAGGTCTTCTTCTCCCCATGAGTCCAAAATAGTGGTGTCAGGTGTTAAGCTTGACAACAATGATGCTGAGGGAGTGATAGGAGTGTTATCCATCACTTCTTGCTTTACTTTGCTTAGCATTTCAACATATGGCTTATATGTTGTTTCATTTTATTTTTCCTCTTCTTTTTCTTTCTCCTCTTCCATCTTTTCTTCCTCATTTTCTTGCTCTTCTTTTTATGTTTCCTTCTCTTCTTCTTTTTCATATGTTATATCTTCAATGTGTACTTCTTCTTGTGGCTTGGGTGAATTGTTACCACAAAGGATTTCAGCATCTTATGTGCTCACAAAAGCTTCCCCAAACTTATCCAGGTCTCTATCTGTGGCTGCCATGGCTATTTCTATATTGTCAATGATTATAGTGTTATCTTTTAGTGACTCTGTCATGGGCGCAGACTTTTCTACCTCTGTATGTGTTTCTACTGTAGATGTTGAATCCTGTGGACCTGTCATTGATACCTTTTCGATCTCTAACTCCTTGGCTTCCTTAGGAGGCACTTGAGTTGTGTGCATAGTAGATGGACACATGTGTCTATTCAAGAATACCTTCTCAAAGGATTTCTCTATCTCTTTAGCTACTAACTCATAATTTTTATCCATGATATGCAGTGTTCTTGTCTTAGTCTGGAGGTGTGGTTTCACCAAATCTAATAAATGGGCTTTCTCTTCAAGAGAACATATCGGGAGACTTTCATCTAGAATTTTCTCTCTTATTCTTAGATCTTCCTCATTTGCCTGTCTCTTCAAGAATTTCAAAATGTTCCATACATTGTCTAGAATCACTATTTTTAGTTCTAGGACTATCTTTTTAAACTTTAGCATATGTTTGACAATCATTCCATGAATCTCTGATTTGTCAATTTCACTATACTTCTCATAGAACTTCCCTACTTGGTCTATCCCGCCTTCATCAATAATCCTTGTACTCAACACACTAAGACTATGTTTGAAACTTACTTCTAGAGGTGCTTGAGTATTATTCCCACTTCTTGTTGCTCGCGAGGATTGATGACTAGTACTGATCTCTTTCTTCCTCTTAGGCATTGCCTTATACTCAGGAGGAGCAGTAAGGTCAATTGTTTCTATGGGCGTAGGATGGGCAAGAATTGTTTTACCCTTTGGATCATTTGATTTCTCAATTTTCACCTTCTTCATCTTTGGATCATCATATTTTGTCTTTGCTATAGCTGCGCTCTCTATTTCCAAAGCAATCTTCTCTTGCCTTGCTTTGTCTAGGTCTGCTTGAGAAACTCCATGAATTTTCAAAATCTCTGAAGTAACCTTGGAAACTTTTCTTTTTGTTGCTATGTTGTTCAATACAACGTCTACTTCTCTTGTTTTCTCTTCATAAGTCCCCCACCTAGGTTCATTAAGGTCCTTAGGTGCTGACAACAAAACTTGAGCATAAGCCTCTAGAATAGGCTCTTCAACTTCATATCCTAGTGGATGAATCCACTTTGTTCTTGGTTCAACAGCCTCCATGCATGTTGCATCAATCTCTACCATGAAACAAATACTATCCTTGTATTTTTCAACTATCTTTTTAGGTATCCTATACCTCATCTGCATTCTTACTTTGAATGTTTTCAACTCTAATTCCATGTAATCCTTAAGGTTACTTTCTATGGATGCTTTAAAGGATATTTGTGGCATAGTGGGAATAGATTTGTCTAGATACAAATTAGACACCTTTCCAAGAATATGGAAGTACATATAGATTATTAAAGACCCAAACATGAATATCTTGGTCTTGTCATGCTTGATGGCTCCTATGTTGTCAATTAGCTATGCGCACAAGATCTCACACTGATTAAACTCTCCATTCTCTCTTACCAACCTTATTTCTACTAGAATGGTGGCTGTTGACACACTGTTTACTTTGCTGGTGTGCTGGAACCTGTATCCTAGTATCATGGACATCAATTTGATGTCTTTCTCCTCTATAGGCTCTATTGTCATTCTGTGCCCATCACTTCTTGATTTGCAAGCCTATTCTACAAGTTTTATGACATCCTTGCCCACTGGAAGAATGACGCCTAACCTTGAGAGTCCTATCATCTCATAAATTAGATCTCCTATTATCCTAACGGGTACTTCACCTATCCAAAATAGGTCATCATGGATCCTACTGAGTAGGATCTTGATCCATTTGATTCATAGAACTCACATGTCATAGCATATTCCACTATAGGATGATTTCCCAACTGCGCATACTCATCCATGAAGGTTTTATCAGGTTTCATCATTGTTTCCATGTGCACTCTTATTCTATCCAAACCTAGTGGTTCATTCTTGCAATATATGTATGCCCTGATATCTTATATTCCTTGGTGCATTGACATGGGTTACCATTTTAAACTGTCTAGCTGAGTGCCCATTATAGTTACATATCTAACATGTAACATTCTGAGAACTTCTTACATTTGGCTGATTCTAATTTCTTTGATTATGTTGAGTCTTATTTTTCTAACTTGTCTTATAATTCATAGCTCTATGACCAAATTTATTGCATGAATAACAGTAACCATTGAAAGGTCTTACCTCTGTATAGTTCCTTGTTATATGTCCATGCTTTTTACATGCATAAAAAGTTCAATCTATTGGATTAAGCTCATTCTTGGATGGTTCAACATGATCTTTAGTCTGACTTCCAATCTCCTTAGCATCTGTGGTGTCTTCTGGTGCTTTCATTATTGCTCACATGTTGTCAATCTGATTTTGTGCTTCATTGAATCCAATGTCGCTGGTATCTCCTTTAAGCTTCCGAGCATACAGTTGAGATTCAATCAGATCCTTTCTTGTGTTTAATTTGTCAATGTGATTCTTGGCCTCTTTTAATTCAAATTCTAAGATTTCTTTGTTGTTTCTTAGCTCCAAGATTTCCATGTTTGCTTGCCTTAATTATTCATTTAGTTGAAGGTTCTCCTTGATCTGTTCTTCATAGACAACTTGATTGTTGGTTAGCTTATCATCCAATTCTTCAATCTGTTCTTTCAAGGATGAATTTTCTTCATTTGGCTTCTTGATCATTATCCCTAAATCACTGGTAGAGCATTCTTTCAAATCTTTTCTTATCCTTTTGATGACATCTTGAGCATCACTGACTTTTTCTTTTAGTTCTTCAATTTCCTTTTCAGATCTGTCCAAGTCTTCAAGAGAAGCTTCAAGATTTCTTTTCAAATCTTTCATTTATGCTATTTCCATGATCTCCTCAAGTAGTTAAACTTCTTTTCTTAGGACCAGAGCTCTGATACCAGTTGTTAGGAATGGGAACACTGAGGGGGGTGGGGGGGGTGAATCAGTGTTCACTTAATTCAATCTTTTCTTTAACTCTTAAACTTATCTTGAATGCTTAAGTATTGAAATGAATATTAACATAAATAAGAAACATGAACTCAACACATAAAACCAATGTGGTTACGGGGAAACCTAAATAAATAAAAACCATGGTAGGAATTGACACCCACTAATAATCTATACTAGTGTTTTATGATCCTTGTTAGAAGATCCTTAACCCTATTAGGAGTTGCTTTACAATGTATTTGGTACAGTAACCTGGTCAAGGGTCAGACCTTGTTAGGATTCTTTTATAATAACCCTATTAAGGGTGTGGACACATTGTCCTAGAGGTCACTGCTCAAGTGGTGAAGGCTACAACCTTCTAATCTCAGATATACACTATATATGTTGGATGAACTGGCACTATGACATTGCTTATCTGATCAGTTCCTTTGATACATTGATGCTTTGACCTTTTGAAAATCTCCAATACATCTTAAAAACTCTTTTCATACCTTTTATATGCTTATCTCAACTCTATATTCACATCCCTACTTAATTACAAAGGAACATCTAATATTTATACGTGCATACAAAATAATTAACTAGGTCGGCCCTTTAACTGATTACATACAATGCTTCCAATTCAATTGGCTCAAGCGTGTTTACAAAAAAACATAATTATATGTCTACAATCTAATTAAAATAGGTGCATAGCCCTTACACAACAATAATATAACCACTAACCAAAATACCAACAGTCGGCTGCTTGCTTTGTTCTTCTCTGGCATTCACTGTCTGTGCAACTTAAACTCTATGTATCTTCCTCATACTGAATCTTCTGATCATGCACTCTTAAACTTAGCATGAATATGGTCTTACCATCTTAACTTCTAGGGTGCATACCATAATTATGTCGTATGCACGTGCCCTGATGCTTTGACCTTCAGGTACTCTGTACACTATCCAATCTTCAACACTTAGCCAATTTCTGATCTTGTTATCATGTGCACTGACTCCAACACACTATATGACTTTGTTTCCATAATGAAAACACTATATTAAGTCATATACACTAGTATAGTCAACTTTTCAATAGTTCAATTGGATCTATCTTATGCCATTATACCTTTAAATGAAAAGGAAGTAAGGGTGGATAGAGAACCGATATCCTCTTACATCATAGAGGATGTAGACCCAAATCAAATTACATGCTTTTGTCATTCATAAATGAATAAATTTATTGTAGAGATCAGGGAACCTTCATTAAAAAACATTGAACCAATAAGGATTCATGCCAAAGAAAGACCAAATCAGTTATGGTAGATGTTGTTTGATGGGGCTTGTAGTAAAGAAGGAAATGGTGTTGGGATATTATTCATCTCTCCAGATGGAAAAATATCAAATACTCATTTTTTCTTTACATTTGAGTGTACAAATAATGTAGTTGACTATGAGGCTCTATTATTAGGCTTGAATATTGCTGTCAAATATAGGATTAAGATGCTAAAGGTATGGGGAGATTCAAGGTTTATTATTTCCCAGATTACAGACATATTTGCCACTAAAAATGTAAGAATGAGGCATTATAAACATGAATATTGGGTTCTAATTGAGGCTTTTGACACTTTCTCCATTGAATGGGTGGACAAATGTAGAAATATCATGCTATATTTTTTTGGCTAACTTGACTATCTGATAGGAAGACATGTCTTTTTATGAAATAGTGCAAATTGAAATCAAGACTAGACCTGCAGTCCCAAATAATACCTACAATTGGAAAGTTTTTTATGATGATAATAATATTCTAAAATTCCTAACTTGTGAAGATCAGTGTGAATCACAACAAATTGATTCTACTATGTGTGTGGAAGAAGAAGGTGAAAATGAAACCTTATTTGGAAAATAAATTGTTCAATTAAAAATAAACAAAACCCCTAAAGGATTAGTGGCATTGGAACTGATGTTTAATAATAATGATAGAACTAAGATAAGGGAAACATCTACCAAGAATGATGAAACTGAGAATATCAATCTAGGAGCTGATAATTCACCCAAAAAAGTATGCATTGGAAGAGAACTCATCCTAGGAATCATATCCAACTTAATTGCATTGTTGAAAAAGTATAGACATGTGTTTTCATGGTCATATGATGACCTTAAAGAATACATGGAGGATCTATTCAAACATCAAATACCACTGAAACCAAATTCTAAACCTTTTAGACAAAAACAAGGGCTGATCAATCCTATATTGACTCCCAAAATGAAAGAATAACCGATGAAACTAAGAGATGGAGGAATTATAAAACCTATTAGATAATCTACTTGGGTATCCAATTTGGTACCATTTAGAAAAAATAATGGTGACATAAGGCATAGACTTTAGAAACTTGAATATATCTTCTCTAAAAGATAACTATGCTTTACCAAACATGGAAGTGTTGTTACAGAAGGTGATAGGAAATGAGTTATTATCCATGATGGATGGTTTCTCTAGGTATAATCAAGTCAAGGTAAGGGAATCAAAGCAATACACAACTGCCTTTACCACACCATGGGGCACACACATGTATGATAAAGCATCATTCAAATTGACTTATGCTAGTGCTACATTCTAGAGGGCCATGGAGGTGGAATTTGAAAAATTGATTGAAGGCATCTTAGTGGTGTATCGAGATGATTTGACTATGTACTCAAAGAAATCTGAAGACCACTACAAACATTTGGGAAAAAAATTCTTGAGGACATTGGAGTATGTGATATCCCTTAATCCTATGAAATGTCAATTTTGTGTAATAGAAAGGAAGCTCTTGGGACACATTATATCGAAAGATGGAGTGAGAGTAGATCTTGAAATAATGGAAGCCATTGAAAAAATTCCAATCCCTAAAACTATAAAATAAGTCTAGTCATTCTTTAGAAAAATCAATTTTTTTAGAAGGTTCATATCAAACTTTGCAAAGATATTGAAGCCAATTTACAAGATGCTAAAGAAAGGAGAAGTATTGAATTGGACATCAAAATCCCTTGATGCTTTCATAAATATTAAGAAAGAAATTAAAGAAACCCATGCCTTGAAATCTCCTAATTTTTCCAAGCCATTTCAGATCTTTTCGTTTGCCTCATTTGGTACTGTAGTCATAGTGATGTTACAAAATAATGAATAAGGATATGAGAAACCTATTGCCTTCTTTAGAAAAACCTTGCAATCAGTGGAACTAAACTATGACTTAAATCATAAGAAAGAATATGCATTGGTTAAAGCTATGAAATCATTTAGACCCTACCTAGAAGGATCAAAGATTATAGCTTAATTATGTTCCAAATGCCACAGTCAAGGACATTTTCAAAAAAAAATAGGTCACTAAGAGGAGATGCAGGTGGATAAACCAAGTACAAAAATTCAATATTGATATTCAGATTACAAAATTAGTGAGGGACATGGATTAGCAAAATTGATGGCTGAATCTAATTTAGATGTTGTTCAGGTAAATCATATGGTATCATCTTAAAATGGAAGCACTTCCATGATAAGAGCATTTAGCCCTCCGAGTAAGTGATCTGGGGTCATGTTAAGTGCCTTGATTGGGTTTTTGCATGTATGTAGCTTTTTCCCCTATTATGCTTCCCACTGCACTCATTTTCCACTTCATATATGCATTTCCTGGTAATCTGGGCTAGGGTCTTGAGGTTTCTGATCTCAAGGTCAAATTTGACCTTGACCCTGACCTAGGGTAAAGTTGACCTCATCCTTGACCCCTAGTCTAGATTTCAAATTCTCATAATTTCTGGTGTCAGGTTTCAGGGATATTTGTTTTCCCACCTTTGAGTTGGCCATTTTGGGTTTCAGAATGGTAGATCCTTAAATTGAATTTAATCTAGGTATATTTCTAAAGGTTAGGACCTAATTGGGATTTAATTCTCCAAGGTGGCCCCTGTAAAAGATTGTGCCCTAGTTCACTATAAAAGGAGACCTTCCTCTCTCATTTTCACATCCATTTTTCATATCTCATCTTCAAGCAATTTCATGAGTGAGCTCTCAAGTGCAAGCAAGTGAATTCAAGCATTCAAGAAAGCCTTCAAGCATTCGAGTGTTCAAGCATTCATCCATCAAGGAGATCCATTGTTAGCCATTGAAGGATTCAATCTCTTTGGAGCCCCCTTGAAGATCCATTCTTCTACATTCATCCAAGCCTCCTCATATGAAAAGATCTATTCAAGATTGGTGTTAAAGATCAAATGTCATTGATTTGAGACATCCTACATTCATTCTACATCCATTGAAGCATTCCTACTTGTGGATTTGAGGATTTGAATCCTCTACAAGGACTTCAACATAGGCGAGGTGAATTGTTTCATTTACTTTGTTTATGCATACTACATTTCAATTCAATTTCAAGGTTAATTCCTAAATTGGGGTTTGACCAAGGCAAACCCCCATACAAACAAAAACCCCCTTTTTCTTCTAGGTACAGGTGCAAAATTTCAGATCTAAGGTCAGATTTGGATACCCTTTTCGGCAAACTTTCAAGATCTGTGAACAAAGTCAAAATCAACCTTCAAATATAGAATGTAGCCTTTGACCTTTTATGAGGGTCAAAGACTACCTGCCATCGGAAAGACAAAATATTTATGGGTTTTCTTTGTCTTGACATTTCTAGTCTAAAACAGGTTGCAGAATTGCCCGAAAGTACACACAGACATCCGAAATTGGCATTTTCCAAATTTTCCCTATTTTGAGGTTAGTACTTGTATTTCAATTATTTCAGATTTCAAGCATAATTCTCCATAGGGAAATATAGGATTTTTCTTTCTCTTTCATATTCTCCATAGATTGATTTGATTGTGCATTAACCTTTTGGTTGATCAAATTGGATCTCTCCTTTGGGAATTTGGATTTAGGAGTGGATCTCATATTTCCCCCATAAATTACATTGAATAGGTGTGATTCCATTTTAACACTATTCATTTTGGTGAGCTCGATGTACTTACTCTCCTCTCTTTTGTGGAATTGGATGCCCTATTGTATTTTGTGGTGTTAGATTTCCTTTTATCTTGTTAGTATTATATTTTTCTTTTGTGTTAGATCTTGCATGCTAATTAGATTTCAAAAATACAAAAATATTCATGCTTTATGTGTTCTTAGTTTAGTTCATTTTCATTGCATTGGTTTATGAGCTTTACTACTACTAGTCCTACTTATAACATTCCAGTTAGAAGAAGTTTTAGACTCATGGGTGCCTTTGATCCTGAATCTTCCTCTCCTTTCCTCAGGGTCCCGGATGATAATTTGATTCTTCATGATTCCAATCCTACAATGGAGCAAAACTCTTCTCACTCATCTCATGATGAGGATGATGCTTTAAGAGTTCCTCCTGAACAAGTCCAAAAACTTTCAACTGAACTTGATAAAATGGGTAATTGGCTTATTCAAGAGAGCCATAATCAAGATTCTATTCAAGCTATAGAGGCTCTTAAGAAAGTTCTCCGTGATAGTGATCAAGGTTTTAACCTCTTGCATGGTGAGTAATGTTAAACCTTTAGCTCAAGAAGCTCAAGATTTAGGGTTGATTCCTCCTATCACTAGTGTTGAACCTCCTTCTAATCCTTTACCTAGTATTCCTACCTATACTCCTTCTTTGGTGACTGTGATGGTTCCCTCTGTTCCTATGAGTGTTCCTCCTGTGTCCCTTCCTACATCACAACCTTCATATCATAATGTTCCTTTTACTTATTCCAATCTACTTCCAACTGTAGTTCCTAGTGTTCCTCCAGTTGTGTCTTCTATTCTTGCAGCTTCTTACACTTTACCTAGTGTGTCTAATGTTGCTACTTCTCCTGTTTCCTCTAATGATTCAACAATCATCAGTTTGGCTCAAACTGTGTCATCCTTACAACAACAACTCACTTCCTTAACTCAAAACAAGTTTAGTATCCCTACATGTGACATGGGAAGTCCTTTTTCCTTGGATATTATTCATACTCATGTTCCTCAGCAAGGTGATATGCCTCATCTTGAGAATTATAGTGGAAAAGGAGATCTTGTTCATCATGTTAAAATAGTCCAAATCCTTTGTAGTGATTATGCTCATGACCATAGGATTTTAGCCAAACTGTTTGCTAGAACCTTTAGTGAAAAGGCCTTACAATGGTACTATTCCTTGCCTCCTTATTCTATTGATTCCTTTCCAAAACTTGCTAATGCCTTTATTCAACAATTTCAGAACAACATTAGCCTGCAAGTGTCTTTGACTAATTTAATGCATTGTAAACAAAGTGCTAAAGAAAAATTAATTGAATTTATTGGTAGATTTAAGCATTTTTATGCTCAGATTTCCTATCATGTTCCTGATATTGATATTCAACTTATGTTTATTTCAAATTTGCAAAAGGATATTAGAGATAAGATTTTGCTTACTAAATTTACCTCTTTTCAACAACTTTATGTAGAGCTTCATCATTATCAATTACAAGTGAGTCAATTTGAGAGCAACACTCCAGTGGCTCCTGTTCTAGTTGATAAGAGTGATGCTGCTCCTAATCCAAACAAATTTAAAAAATTCAACAACTATGTCAAGATAAACAAACAAGCGAATGTAGTTGCTGATCAAGTTGTTGTTGCATCTCATAATGCCACTTTTGCATCCACTGCTTTTTGATTAAATTGTACATTTACTCCTCTTTTTGAATCTTTACATACTATTATGAATAGGTTGTTAACTACTAATATGATTACTTTACCTCCTGTTGGACCTCTTTTACCTGCTATGATTGCATCTAAATCTTTTGATCAAAATTCTTTTTGTCAATATCATCGTTAGAATGGTCCTGATACTGAGAAGTGTTATTTTTTAAAACATAAGTTTCAAGACTTAATTGACTCTAATGCCTTATCTGTTGATAATCTTGATGGCAGTGGGAACAAATCCATCTCTCCTCCTAATCAAAACCTTCAAATCTATATGAATCCTTTACCTATGTATGATACTAATACCATTGCTCAACCATCTGCTATGGAAATTGTGTATGATTCAAAGATGGATGATCTCAATCATGTTGTTAATCAAGTGGAGCATTTTGGTCAAACTGTATCTCCACCTCAACCTCCACCTCAACCTCAGATTCAACCTCAAGTTCAATCTCAACCTGGACCAAAACCTGAACCTAAACTGAAAACTCAACCTAAACCTCGACAAAAACCTAAGAATAAAAGACCTCAGGAACTTTTGATTACCTTTGATGACTCTGAGACTATTAAGGCTCCTGATCATCCCCTTTACATTTATGTTAGGATTTCTTAGAAACCTACTCATGGTTGTCTTGTTGATCATACATCCTTAGTCAATGTTATTACTGAAGAAAATATTTTTATGAAAATCTTACAACATGATTCTTATGATACATCAAATGTATGGATTCAAACTTGCAATGGTTTTCTTTATCCATCATTTGGTTCTATTACTTTACCGGTTGAACTCTGTGGAAAAATTGTGAACACTACCTTTGTTGTGGTTCCTACCTCTGATCAATTTCAACTTAAGCTAGGTTTTCCTTGGTTAAATGCCATGCATGCTGTTGCTTCACCTATCCATAAGTTTCTTAAGTTCATTCATGATGAAGAAGTGAAGATGGTTAATCATAGTTTATATCAACCTTCAAAGCCTAGAGATTGTTCTGCTCTGGATTTATTTTGGCCTTCATTACCTAATTCATGTCCTCCTCGACATGATAATCTTTTTCATTCATATCAAGCCTATAAACATCGTAATACTCTTGAATTAAGCATACCTCCTATGGATCTTAATCATGGTCTTTTTCGTACACCTTCTTTCCCTCCTTTAACTATGACTTCTAGTTCTATTAATCAAGTTCCTTCTATCACTCTTCCTAAAGAGCCTATCAAAGATCCTGTGATTGTTCCTCCTATTGTTGATAATCCTATTGATCTTCCTAAAGAACCTATGAAGGATCATGTGATTGCTCCTCCTAGTTCTCAACCTATTTCAAATTAATCAAAACGTAATTGATCTGCCAATGAACTTCGTAAAAAGCATCATGCTCATGCTAAAGCTCATAATTCTATTCTTCAAAGATCTCCATCTTCTTCAGATAAATTTATGCATGATGTGTTAGAAGAAGTTGTTACTAATAACGATATTAAGATGCATGATTATGATGATTCTATTCCTATCTTAGATCCTATTTTGATTAATTTGGATGAAGAAGATACTCTTGATGATACTGATGATGTTAATGATGAATATGAGACTGTTGACATTGGCATTGATTTACCTAATATGATTTCATCACAATTAACTCTTACACCTAGTGTCAAGCATTGTGATTCTCAAGAGGATCCTTGTTTGGAACTAGCTATCATTCCTACTATGTTTGATATAGTCCCTCTTGCGAGTTACCCACCTTCCCTAAATGATATACAATGAGATGGGGAGAGTAGGTGGCATGCTTGATCAACTTGTCCTTCATGGTAGCTTTGTTGTGTGTTTGCCTATTGTACTATGCTTCTCCCTTAATGTGTTTGCTAAATGTTGTTAGATTCTTTTATACGATCCTTGTTACTCAGTTGGTGTAACGTGATAAAGGAATCGAAACTATTGTTCAAATTCCTCTATATGCATCTCTATTCTTCTATGCGTTGTTCCATGTTATGTTGTAATTGTGCTATTGTTCGTAAATGTTTCCTTGTGTAATCTTCTTGGATTTGAGATATTGTAGCACTAATTCTTTTTGGTCTCCATGTCATGGTCTGAAAAGATACTCCTTCGTATATCTTATGTGATCTTTCCTCCTTTTTGATCGTAGTTCTACTTTATTTGGGGAATGGTGTCAATTCATTTGCAATAATATCATATATATATATATATATATATATATATATATATATATATATATATATATATATATATATATATATATATATATATATATATATATATATATATATATATATATATATATATATATACACACACACACACACACACACACACACACACACATACACACACACACATTGTGGTAGGTAGATTCCTTCTGTGTTCTTTGTATGTTTCTATGATATTTCCCTTGATTTGTCTTCATCTGGGGGCATCTCGACGTGGAAACATAATCAATGGAGTTGTTTATGTTTCCATTAAAGCCATTTCTCTTGTTAAAGTGTTAGAAATGACTTTAACGTGGGGGCATACACTCTGCTCACCTATTGCACACACACACTTTTTGATACGTGCATATTTTTCAAGATACCTTTTCTCCCTTTTGGATTAGTAACTAATCCTTAAAGCATGGATTTATATTTTAAGATCTTTTGATCCCTCCAGTTTCAAGTATACATATATTTTGATCCCTTAAGGTCGGTGGTGTCCTTAAGATTAGATCTCTTTTGTTTTTGGTTTTATTCTTATGGAATAGAATATTTCTAAGGGTAAATCCTTGATGGGTTGACTAGTGAGTAGCCACATTCACTAGGCAGTTCAATTCCATCTTTCCAGTTGCACCATTTCCTTGTGTGGTTCACAATGGGACATAAGTTCTCATTGGGCGAGGTAATCACACCCTTTCTTTTCTCTCTCTAGAGATGTCTCTCTAATTATGATCTTGGAGTCGATGAAGACTTGAGTCCCTGGGGACTTAAGGTTTCTCTTTGTCCCTTGGATTACGATAAGATTATTCTTTTCATTCTGATCTCCTTTACCAAGAGTTTGCATCGAGTCCATACTCTTGCTAAAGTAGGGGCTTAATGTATCATCTTAAAATGGAAGCACTTCCATCATAAGAGTGTTTAGCCCTCCAAGTAAGTGGTCTAGGGTCATGTTAAGCACCTTGATTAGGTCTTTGCATGTATCTAGCTTTTCCCCCTGTTCTGCTTCCCTCTGCACTCATTTTCCATTTCATATCTATATTTATTGGCAATCTAGGCTAGGGTCTTGAGGTTTTTGACCTCAAGGCCAAAGTCAACCTTGAGGTTAAAAGTCAATCTTGACCCTAACCTAGGTCAAGGTCAACCTCAACCTTGACCTAGGGCAGAGTCGACCTCATCCCTGACCCCCAGTCCAATTTTCAAATTCCCATAATTTTTGGGTGTCGGGTTTCGGGGATATTTGTTTTCCCACCTCCGAGTTGGCCATTTCGGGTTTCGGAATGGTAAATCCTCAAATTGAATTTAATCTAGGTATATTTTTAAAGGTTAGGACCTAATTGGGATTTAATTCTCCAAGGTGGCCCCTCTAAAAGATTGTGCCCTAGTTCACTATAAAAGGAGGCCTTCCTCTCTCATTTTCACATCCATTTTTTCATATCTCATCTTCAAGCAATTTCATGTGCGAGCTCTCAAGTGAAAGAAAGTGAATTCAAGCATTTAAGCAAGCCTTCAAGAATTCAAGTGTTTAAGCATTCATCCATCAAGGAGATCCATTGTTAGCCATTGAAAGATTCAATCTCTTTGGAGCCCCCTTGAAGATCCATTCTTCTACATTCATCCAAGCCTCCTCATATGAAAAGATCTATTCAAGATTGGTGTTAAAGATCAAATTTCATTGATTTGAGACATCCTACATTCATTCTACATCCATTGAAGCATTCCTACTTGTGGATTTGAGGATTCTACAAGGACTTCGACATAAGCGAGGTGAATTGTTTCATTTACATTGTTTATGCATACTACATTTCAATTCAATTTCAAGGTTAATTCCTAAATTGGGGTTTGACCAAGGCAAACCCCCCATACAAACAAAAGCTCCCTTTTTCTTGTAGGTACAAGTGCAGAATTTTAGATTTGAGATCAGATTTGGATACCTTTTTGGGTGAACTTTCGAGATCTGCGAACAAAGTCTGAATCGACCTTCAAATAAAGAATGTAGCCTTTGACCTTTTATGAGGGTCAAAGACTACCTGTCATCAGAAAGACAAAAGATTTCTGGGTTTTCTTCATCTCGGCATTTCCAATTTGAAATAGGTTGCAGAATTGCCTGAAAGTACACACAAACATTAGAAATTGGCATTTTCTAGATTTTCCCTATTTTGAGGTTAGTACTTGTATTTCAATTATTTTGGATTTCAAGCATAATTCTCCATAGGGAAATATAGCATTTTTCTCTCTCTTTCATATTCTCCATAGATTGATTTGATTTTGCATTAACCTTTTGGTTGATCAAATTGGATCTCTCCTTTGGGAATTTGGATTTAGGAGTGGATCTCATATTTCCCCCATACATTACATTGAATAGGTGTGATTCCATTTTAACACTATTCACATACTGATATTGAAAATATAGTTGTGAGCATCGAAGGGTGCCTATGGTATGTAGATATTGTGTATTTTCTAAAACACATGAAATGTCCTGATACCTTGAATGACAACCAAAAGAGACCATTGAAGCTACAAGTAGTAAGGTATGTTTTGATCCAAGGAGATATATATTGGAGAAACCATGAAGGTGTTTTGTTATTTTACTTAGATTTGTGTCAATATGAAGCAATCTTGAAACAAATCCATGATGGAATTTTTGGTAGACACTTCTCTACAAAATCCACAACCCATAAGATATTAAGAGAAGGATATTACTGGCCATTCTTATTTAAAGATTGTTATACTTATGTACGGAATGGTGAGTCATGCCAAAATTTTTTAGGAAAGCCAAAATATCAAGGAGCTTTACCTCTCAAACCTATGAAAATTGAGGAACCATTTTAGATGTTGGGTATCAACTTGATTGGTGAGATACAAGATAAATAGACTAGAGAGAATAAGTGTATTCTAGTTGTTGAATATTATTTCACTAAATGGGTTGAAGGAGTACCAACTAGACAAGCTACCGGCAAAGTAGTAATTAAATTTTTGATGAAAAATATCATGACCAGATTTAGAGTGCCACACAATTTATTCACTGATAATAGGATGTGCTTTAGGTGAAAATAATTTACAAACTTTTGTGAAGAATACAAGATTGTCCTATCATATGCATCACCATATCATCCACAGGGAAATGGGAAAACTGAATCTAGTAACAAAACATATTAAAAGTAATCAGAAGGATGTTAGAGAATAATAAAAAGGCTTGAGATTATAAATTAAATCTCATGTTTTGGGCTAACGGAATTGCTATCAAGAAATCTACAGGTTTATATCCATGTGAATTAGAGTCTGCAAAGAAATATAGGCTGCCTTCAGACAATTTTCTACTTGTATACAAATTTACATTGGAGGATGATATTGATGACATAAACTTCATGGAAGAAAGAATCGAATAATTCATTAAACTTGAAGAAATCAGGAGGGATTATCAAAAATAGAATCTCAAAAGTTTGCAACAGATGAAGAAATTGCATGACAAGAGATAAATTGATAGAACATTCAAAGAAGGAGATTGGGTGCTCATGTGGAATGCCAAGAATTAGGATAGGGGAAAACATAGAAAATTTGAGGTGTTATGGCTTGGTCCATATATTATTACTAGGAAAGGAGGAGAAAATGCTTACTGCTTACAAAATACCTTAGGAGAAACTCAAGAATTGCCAGTGCATGGACAATTCTTGAAGTAATTTTTCTCTTAATAGAAGAAGCTCCATTCCATGCAAGGTAGTTTAGGACACCCATTCCACCTCATTCATAAAAAATATGATATAGTGGTGTAAGGGAAATCCTAAAATTCTTAAGAGAAGGTTGGTGCATAGGGTGCTAATAATTAAGATTGGAAGCAAAGTAGTGTAAATCCTAAAATCTTGAAGGAAAGGTTGGGGCCCAATGCCAATGGTTGGAAATAAAAGCAAGGTAGTATGAATCCCAAAAGTCTAAAGGGAAGAATAGGGTCCACATATTTGAAATTAATAGTTGTATGAAGGACAAATCATCATAAATTTGATAGATTGGTGAAAATTTTGAACTTCAAAGGATATGTTATGTACAAAGAATTGATGCACGGGGTGCTAACAATCAGAATTGGAAGCATAGTAGTGTAAATCCTAAAATTATGAAAGGAAGCTTTGGAAGTACAACATCACCCATCGAAGAATGTAGGAAGGAAGTATGATTCCTAATATTTGAAGAATGAAACTCATTGATAACCAAGCGGTGAGTTGGTGGGCCTAGGGGTGACAAATTATGAATGCTTTTGATCTCACGAACTAGTGGCTTGAGGATTGAAAATAAACATAGAATAATGAAGCGTGGAAAATTAGCTAGTGAGGATTGGTGATGAGTCTTGGGTGGTATAATGATAGGTGTGAAGCACTCGTGATCCTGCGGTTTGGGATGATTAAGAAAAAGGATAACCACGAGATTGTGAGATGATGCCACATGGCCAAATAATGAGAAATGATGTGGAAGGATGCAAATATGGTGCCAACATGGTGTCTAGGTGGTGCACAAGTGAGCTAGTGATCCAATTAGAATCTTTGACATGGAAGTCAAGGTGTGGTTGACCAGGTAAAGTTTGAGTAAGAAAGTCAAAATTCAAGGCTAGATTAATCAAGTAAGGAAACATTTTAAACAAACTTAAGGATAAGTAACATGAAGCATTATTTTGTTCAAAGATACTAAAGTGATCAGGAATGGAAGCTTAGTAGTTTGGTTTCTAAACTTTGAAGAGTGGAACCTATGGACTATTAGTATATCAAGATGAGAGTCACACTTATGTCTTCATTGGTATAGCTTTGCATTATGGAATCATAGAATGAAGGTCACATTGAAAACTGATGGGTGAAGAGGTATAACTTATACAGATGATAAGAGATACATAGGTCTATCAGATAGTAAATGGGTCCTACTCAGAGATGATTAATTCCATAAACATTTTTAATTGTTACTCAATTGTTTTCTTTCCACAAACTAATTGTGGCTGATTGGGAAGAGATGTGTCTCTTCATTCATATGGAATCTCCTACTGTATAGAGGAGACTATTTTGTAATAAAGGGAATAAGATAACATACTATTTACATACATTGTATTTCTACAAGTTAATTTTGTAAACAATGAAGACTTTTTATTCATAATATATACTAGCAAGTTCTTTCAATTTGAAGTTGTGGATTTGATCATCTTGGATTAGTCAGTCCTTTGTAATTTTACTTCTCGAAAGTGAAGATGATCTCAATATTTGTGTGTGGAGATTATTTATATTATTCTACAAATATGATTATTAGATTTAATAGGCATTATTATCTCCATCTTGTTGGTCTCATTGATTTTGGGTTAAAATCAATAAGACTAATTGTGAAATAATAAAGTAATTGAAAGCATCAAAAGGAAGTAGTTGATAGGAACATCTCCCATCTCACATAAGTTGTACGTAGCATTAAGAAGGGACTGTCTCTATAGATCAATTGAAGAAGGCACTGGTCGATCATCTTTTAAAAGCCATTATTTGAGGATTATAGACATGTAAATCAGGAGCAATTCTCATTTTGCATAAATCAATTCACAAAAGAATTCAAAATAATCTCAGTATAGCTATCAAAATATAAGTTCAGTGAGTTAAAAATTGTAGAATATACAATTTTTTCTCCCTCAAGAACCCATTGTCATCTTGAGAGATCAACCATAGGCTATAATATAATCATATCTTCTATAAAAATCCTTCAACCAACATATTCTATGAAGGAATAGGCACACCCACTGTGGTTATCTAGAGCCTAAAGTGTAGGGGAGGAGGATCATAATTGATCACTCCCTTGTTTGGCCAATTTAATTGGAAAATCCCATAATTGAGTAGGAAAGCTTATAAGATTTCCAATCTATTGATTTGGGAACCAACACCGCTCTTAGACCATTTTGGAATAATGTAAATTTAAATCCTAAAGTTTTAAAGAAAATATTTTGCCCCCAAACCATTAATGCTTCATCTAATAAAATATTAAAATATTATAATTTAAATCATGATATGATTCAAAAAATAATATAATATTTAAAATCACATTTAAAAAAGAAAGACCTAAATTTTCCCCAAGGCAATGTCATTCCATTTGTACATGCATCTAGATAAAAAAAATACAAAGCACATGTAATCATTGAAGTTTGATTTATGATCCCTTTGTTTAGTGTTCAAAACAAGCATATAGCCTTTGAAACTACTCATAAAAACTGACCAAATGATGTCATGAGGCCAAAGCAACTAGTTTACATGTAAAATTTTATACTGAGAATCAATCTATAAAATAGTTTTTCTTGATAATGCTTTAGGTGATATATTTTAATCACCAAACTCCCCTAATTCATTATTTTTGCAACTGAATGTGCCAAAACAATCCTGAAACCTTGTCAAAACATGCCCTGAAAAATTATCAAATATTTCTTCCAATTCAAGCGTAAATGCATAAATCTACTATGCATAAATTTTTATTTCCTTATTAGTGTATGGACACTCTTGGATGCCAATATCCCATTTAATCATCCACTTGTTATATTTCATCCATGGGTGATTCCACAAAACTGTGTCCCACTTTTTCTCATGAAGAAAAATCGCATGATTGAAAACTTTTCATAATTAACTCCTTTGTGTGAATAGGGCTTTGATATATTTTTAGGGTGCATTTTGACATCATAAATGCAGAACATTCAAGTTTAAATGCATAAATCTATTATTTTTTGACATAGTAGCTTGCTTCTTATTTTTTCTGCTTATATCTCATTTTCTAAGTTGTCATCTGATTAGTCAGTGTGCTGCTAAGAGAAAATTTAACAAGACTAATTAGATCCTTGAAAATATAGGACAATGTGATGGTTTTATGGAGCTAATTCTATGTTTTATCACATTTTTTCAACCTATACTAGTTTCTAATGCAATGTTTCATTGGTATGCTTGATCCATATTTCTCATATACATGATACATGTAGGTCATGTATAATATAGAGAGATAGAAGGTCTTATACTCATAGTTACACAATAAATGCATTGAATGGAAATTATGTGATTATAAAACTAAGAGAACGCTATTCAACTTACTTTTCACACTAATAGCCCCTTGCAAGGGCAATTTTTATGATAACAATATTTCAATTTAATAATAGAGCCAAATATAGAAACTCCATAGGAAAATCACAAACAACCTCAAAAGTAAAACTACAATTTCAATGAGGTTCTATTACCTTTTTGAAAATAAATACTTTCTCATTGGAGGCATAGATGATGACTTGGATAATAAGCTATTTAGAAATACACAAGCATGGATAACCATCATTGGTTGACAATGGTGATATAATTGGTGATATCTTAAACATTAAGTTATCTAGAAATATAAAAAGCGTAGAGGACTATTATTGATTGAGAATATTTCTATAAAAAGAGCTAAGTAAAATGAAGAATACATGGATGAAATATGACAAGATGATGAGTAAATAGGGTATTAACATTCAATAGTGTTCAAACACTAATTTAAGGAAATAAAAAGAGCATGGAAGTAAAAAAATCAAGACAACCATGTAAGAAAAGAAAATTAAGTAGAAGAAATAAAACTATATCAAAGTTCAAACATTTAGTATCATACATGAGACCATTAATAAAAATCTTAAATAGGTGCAAAATTTAGATGGAAGACAACAATATTATTGACTCAATTAAGAAGTAGGTTGCATTATCTTATCATCTAAGTGTGAGACTAGTAAGTGGAAAACACTTACAAAATAATGAGAAATGAGAACATGTATATTTTTTTATTATGTATGAGGATAAATTTAGAGTGGAAAACCTACCTACCATATTAGAGAAAGTGAGTCTATACAAAACAACAACCTTTGGATCGAGACCCATGACAGGATATCAAACATGAAGAAAGGGTTTGAAATTTTCTGAAGGCTAATTTGGTAACTCTTATGTAGGTGTGGTAACATGAAGAAAATTTTTTGTGGCTCTTGGTCTCATTGAGGTTATTAATTTTCATTTTATTATTCATTTTTTTCCCTAGAAAACTACAATAGGAAATGCATGTTTTACTATATTTGAGCTCATCTTTCATTCAAAAAATGATAACTAAATATGTCACACATTTCTTGCAAGTAGTAAATAACTAGAACATTGTTTCTTTTAATCTTTGGATGTTTCAAATAATAAATGATGTGTAAGAAGATAAAATATTCCTAATTTTCAAGCATGAAAAATTACAATTCTAAACTTCTTAGAATTTATATACATTTTGACAAAATCAACAAGATAAATGATGATAATATAATTTTTAATTAAACTTTTTTATATTAGATAACTATTAATTATTTGACCATCAAGTCTGTTAACCTTACTATGATGACATTAAAGAGAGGAGGGTGAATCAGTAATCTACCAATTTCAACATTTAAACACTTTTCACTTTATGAATAAAGAAACAACTCAACAATCAAATGCAAATGTGCAATAAAAAAACAACCAACACAAAGACACAATATTTTTGGTATCATGGAAACCCAAATCGGGGAAAAACCACAGTGGGGATGACACCCACAAATATGTACTCTTCTGAAGTACGCCTTATGAAATTTTTTACCCTATGAAAGCATTTACATATACATGAAAAAATGTAACCTTGTGAGAGGCTTTACCTAAATCTCATAACAAGATTGTACCTTGTGAGAGGTAGCCTTGTGAGAGGACTAAGAACACTTATTATAGTGCCACCATACAAGATTTACAATACAATGAAGATCTGTCAGGATCTACCTCACTTGAGGATTTCTAGTACTTTGTTGTAGCTATCAGGAAACAACAGGTAAGAATGATCTATGAATTAGAAATCTCCTTTTCTTGATTGGATCCTCTGTAGCTCAAACCCCATTCTTCACATGTTCTTCTCTAATAGTTGGCTGGACCACACCTTCTGTCTCTTTTTCCTTCTTCACAAACACATGATCAACAACACATTCACCATCTTCTTTTTCCAACTTATACCGCTTTCCTTTCCTCTTAGGTTTCCACCGCCATAGAAAACCCTAAAATGTAATAAATTTTCAATCTGACCATACACTTGTCTTCATATCACATATCTCTATGTCCAATTTGAAATTCACTAACCATGCCTTTTCATTTTTAAATTTAATCAAGGAATTAAATTATTTCATCAAGTATTTTCCTTCTTGACCAATTAGCTTGCTCAAATCATCTTTACATGCTCATCTTGATGATATAACTGTTAAAAAATTGTTTCTAGCTATCCATGCACATTCTCCAATGAATTTTGACCAATAAAGTTTGACTATAACAATTATTTAAATCACCACTACCGATCAAACTGTTAGCCGCTTAGAAACTTAACATTTTTCAAATATCACCTTTTATCCTTTAAAATATCTCATATCTTTTCTCGAAATGAATCACGGTTGTAGGGTTAGCATTTAGCAGCTTCAGGTAACCTCTAGAAAATAATTGAACACCAAAATAATCAAACACATAACCATAATGATAGAATCATCTTATTCCTGTTAATTGTTGTCTTAAAATTTTTACTATCTCTGATCAACTTTGCTAAATCTACCTCACCGGTTATCACAACAAGTTAAGATTTTACATGTAGCATCAAAATATGTTTCCAAAAACTTGTGTAGAACATCACCTTAACATATTATCATTCACATGATGTATTCCATGATCATCATCAGCAACTCATAAAAGTTAATAGTTGACATCAATGACAATACCATAAATAATCATTGATCAACCATACCTGTCATGTCTCATCCTCAAATCATGCTTTAAACCACTTTTCCTTACACATATGATCAACCAATTCCTTCACTTCATTACTCTTCATCAATTATGTCAACAATCTCCCCCTTTGGCATTGATGAAAACACAAGAAATCAACACATACCTCTTTATCTCTTTACCTGTGTGCCCGAAAGCAATCTGACTAACCAAATGATCCCATCCATAGATTCTTAAGGTTCAACTCCATCTTCAACTTCTTAGCTTCCAATCATTATCCTTGTAGAATCCAATCTGTGTAGCAACAACTCCAAAGTGTGCAGTGTCTCCCCCTAATATGTAAACTCCATTAAGCTCACTGCATGTACCAAATACCTACACCAATGTGTTGATGGAACATCCTCCCCCTTTTATAGCAATGCCAAAGTTTCCAATCAACAACATAAACCTATTTCACTCTTCAAAACTTCTCTTTGATTTTCTATGCAACATATTTTACAAGTTATCTACTCCTACTCTAGGAGTTGTCACTTATACATCAATCCAAGTTAAGATACAATAATAAAATTCTAGGATTGATGCAGTACAACATCTTACCAATTAAGTGCAGATAGGGGAGTGACACCTAACTTACCTCTCAAGTATTCAAACATGTCCTTAGGTAGAGGCTTAGTAAAGATATAAGAAATATGTTCCCTAATTGGAATGTATTCCAACCTTACCTGTTTCTCTTGAACTTGTTCTCTAAGAAAATGATACTTTATAGAAATATGTTTATTCTTAGAGTGCATCACTAGATTCTTATAAATTTTTATAACACTAGTATTATCAAAGTGAATAACAATAGGTTCAGTCATCTTTTCTTGTATACCCTCAAGTAGTTTCTTAATCCATACCACCCGAGTTAAATTTATAGCAACAACAACATATTTAGCTTCAACATTAGATTGTGAAATATAATTATGCTTCTTACTTGTCCAAGCAACAAGTCTTTCACCCAAGAAGAATGCTCCACTATTTGTACTTTTCATGTCATCCACATTTCTAGCCCAATCATCATCAATATAAAAACTTGGTAAAAAATATCCTTTGTAACCATACCAAAGTCCATAATCTGTTGTTCCTCTTAAATATTTGAATATCCTCTTTACTGCAGTCAAGTGTGTTTCCTTAGGATTTTCTAAAAAACTTGCAACCAAACCAACTACTTATGCAATATCTAGTCTACTATGCACAACATACTATAGCTTTCCAATCATAGATTGGTACACAGTCTGATCGACTTCATCAGAATCATCATCCTTAGACAGTTTGCAACCTATAACCATTGGGGTTGCAACAGGTTTTGATTCCTCAAGTCCAAAGGTCTTCAATATCACTTTGATGTATTTAGATTGACTAATGTAGATACCACTATCAAGTTGTAAAACTTGTAATCCAATGAAGTATTTGATCTCACCAATCATTACCTCCAAATATTATATCATCAATAAATATTTCAGCAAGTAGTAATTTATTTATTTATTTTTTTACGCAAAAGTGGCAAGCCACTAGAATAGATATTAATATTACTCGATTCAAAGGCTCCTAAAGGAAAGAATCAGTGAATAAAACCTCCAATCCTTGCCAAAAACACAAATAATAATGTTTATAGAATAAGTGTAGTACAACCGACAACCAACCCCAATGCCCAAACTAGGGAAATATATATCAAAATTTACATTTAGATTTCCATCCTATTTGAAGAAAGATCAAAAAACCTATCACCGAAAAAAAATATCAAAGTCACTATTCATAGGAGGTCAAAATAAAAAATGACCATTACTTTATCTGTAATCAACTTGAAGTGAGATAAAGGCTGAAGGTCACATCATGACCATTAACTAAATTGTTTTCTACAAAGGTCATTCAACCATCGGTAATGAGCTCGAAATGAAAAAATCCCCCGAGAAAGAAGACTATGAATATGAGATAGAGAGCTTGGTGAAAGACCACGTGACATAGTCTATCAAAGTCGGCAGGGGCAATGCATTGTCACTCTGAATATTCAATGCTAGAGAGGAAGAAGAAATTGGAGCCCAAATCCAATTAATAGAAGAAACCACTCACAAATCTGGATGGGAAATCTCTGGTAGAAACCTAGGGGTCCCATGATCATGACCAAGAATGACTAATAATGCATGAACTTTGGAGAAAATTTTGCTTCTCAATTCTAGATGAACCACCTTGCCCATATCCCAAATCACCTGCTAAAAAGGGTGAATACTCTATTGAGAGATTTACTTTTAATACTATCCAGAATTATAACAAATTCCACTTTATCTTGAATACAATGTCTGTGAAAAAGACCCCCCACGAAGGCCATCACATTCCATAAATCATAACTTTAGATGATTTCCATGAATTTTTTGCCCTCGATAAACTTAGGAAGAACCATTTTCTATGATATGTTCCTAAACAAATTCATAGACTGCACGAGGTCCAAAGTATTTGACAGAAAGATGGAAGACAAATGTGACGGGAAGATCATCCTTTTTTCTTTGGGGAATAATACTTCATCTCCTAAAATCCTCTTAATACTCCTCAAACAATGAGGAAAACATATTCTAAACACTTTCTCCAGATGAGCATCAGTGATGTGGTCTTCAATCGAATTTTCTAGGGGGACATGTTAACACACACCTTAAGATTAAAAGGAGCATACTCCATCATCCTAAAATTACAAAGGGAATACTCCATTGGCGTGATCTCTATAACAGAAAATATGTTTTCTTTTTCACAAAACAAACTATAAGAGGCAAATATTCCCCATATGAATGAAAACCATGAAAGATCATGATTGTTGAAGCCGAGGGAAAAATTATATTAGTACCACCACATCTAAGTCAAAAATCTCCATATCTCAAATGAGTTAATGTGTAATGACTTCTTGGCATAGAGTAGGAACTTAACACTTGTGACTGATCTCATCAAGGTAATGTTGACGTACAAAGTGGCATTAAATCTGCCAAGATAATGATTATTTTGACAGTGCCAATTTACACATTTCAAGGGATTATATATCCATGGATGGATATTTGAATTGGAGATTGGACTCACCATCATTTTAAAAATAGCTAAGAAATGATGATTGTACTAAGGAAAGGGCAAATGACATCAAGCATTGCCAGTGATGTCAACATATAATAACTCTAGCCCAACAAATTAGCCAAATCTCAAGAGAACATACCTTAACATATTTATATTATGAAAGGGCCTCTAATTTAATCAACTTACCCAATTGCTCATGTGAATAAATAATCTCTTTGGGGCATAGGGAATCCACCCATGACCCCTTGCAACCCCAATTTTCTAGAAGATCCATAACTTGATAACCCTCACGCACTATGTGAGAAATGTGAACATCTTGAAAAGAATCAATAATCTTCCATGCTTGGGTCAAAATATATGGAAGATTCTAATTGTGTGAAGATCTTTTGATACATACATTAATGATAACCATAGATTCACCTTCAATATTCACCTTAGGAAAACCCCCTTTGTTGGCTAACAATAAACCATGTAATAAGGCAGAATCTTCTACAATATTATTGGTCTTGTGTGAGATAGGAAGAGATTTAAGAGCACATATGTTACCCAAATGATCACGAATATAGATACCAACAACTAACAGCCCTAGATTACCTCTCAAAACACCATCAAACTTAATTTTAACAAAATCATGTGCAGATGATGACCAATTAACTCTACTTATGTCAACATTAGTGGCAATACTCCATTGGGGAATCAAACCAAAGGGGATAATGATCCCTTTCCAATTCTTAGAAAATTGACCATCCCAAACCAAAAAGAAAAAAATGCATTTGATTGAAGAAATTTTTACATTGACCACTTCTGATGTTGATTTCTCAATGTCGGTTACCACAATATCAATATTGATACTCTCTTTATGAAAGATACATTTATTCCTCTCCCACCAAATTGTCCATACCACCTGTGTGTAGAGTGAACCTAACCTATTTGGAACAAGTGTAGGCATTCAAACATTAGTTTTCAAAGCCTAAAAACATATTCCTAAAACATATAGAAAAACTATTTGCAAAGACATTCAGATAGAACCAAAACAGGAGCACCTTTTCACCGTTTCATGTGTTCTTGACTTAGGGATGTGGGTGTGCTCTCAAAATACTTGGAGCATATCCCTAATTCATATTATGGAGGATAGAAATGATAAGGTACTAAGAGAACCCCATATTGGCACAAAACCAGGTATAGAAGACTTATTTTTCCCCTAAGGCCTCAAAGAGCCCAATAATGCTCAAATTTAGATTATGCTATAGATGACTAAACTAGAGTTGGTTTTAGTCCAAAATGAAGTGTGATGATGATATGAAATGTAAAAAGAAATGAAAACAAGCTAAGTTAATCCATTATGCTATGCTAATGTGAGTTAGAAAAGCATGAAAATGAAGTAAACTAACAATTATATGATTAAGCTATGAGTCTAGGAATAAACTCGCATTATAACTTTTTTTTTTTTTTTTTTGATTAGTAAACGGCCGAAGCCTTGATTTTATTTATTTAAAATTTATCTTTTTACATTTTCCTCCATTCATGTGGGCAATGGTAGGAAAGAACGGGGAAGAAAACCTCCAGTCTAGCCCAGGACTTTAGTCCAGAAATAATATATCAAGTTTAGAGTTCCTACAAGCGTAGGATTACAAAGCTCCTCTTGATGGAGTCGAAGAGGGCATTCCCTCTTTAATACAGATTAAAGGAGGCATACCTCCATGATAGTGAACACAAATATTCATTAATCTTTTGAATACAATTCTCTTTTAAGAAGAACTAATGAGCATTCTCATCTTGTGCTTCACATTTATTTAGATTGAGATTACATATACCTTTCTCTTATCTTTAGAGCTAATGAGCCTTCCTTTAACTTTAACTGCGCTTTTGAAAAATCATGTTATTTTCTCTCATCCTCGCTCTTCGAGTATTTTCCTTAGCTTTGATAAGTTCTCGAGCCTCCTTTTCTTTATTTCTACCTTTTTGGTCTGTTATGCTTTTCCTGTTTACCTGCAAAATAGATAGACACCATGCCACCTCTATTCTCCTAATTTACAGTTAATTAATCATTTTCATGATTCAATCCTCATAAAGCTAGTTCAAGTTAGGTATTAATGAAATTATGGAATTGAAAATCTTAATCCATGAGTTAGTCCACTAAATAAAACATTACAATCTAAGTTCATTTCTATTGGTAGTCATGCTATAAGCTTTATTTCTTTATTATAAACATAAGAAATTTATGAGCACTTTAGGAACCTTTTAATTTGTCATAACATTTTCTATTTTAAAGATTATCATTTTTGTGATTGATGAGACTTCATTGTAGGTTGGCATGCCCCTAATGTATGATGATTGTTTTGACTAAATGAGATGTTAACTTCTTACATTCCCTATCTTGAAGTTTGCTATGTAAGAGGGCAATATATATGTGTGTGTGTGTTTGTGCATGTTTGTGTGTGTATTTTTGCATTTTTATATTATACTCACAAATGTTTCTATACTTGTTTACCTTTAAATTCATTTACATTTATTTACATCTAATCTTGATTTCCTATTTTGAAATCATTTTTCTTCACCTTCTGAGTTCTTCTTTCAAACTCTCATGAATTTCTTCAATTTCTTGCCTGTCAGCTCCTAGGTTAGCTAACTTATCTACATCTGTATTGCCCTCCTTGTAAATGTGATTCACTATATAATCTCCTATAACTTCAAGAGATTCCATTAGTTGATCAATAGCACTATTTAGTTTCCAGTTTGGCGTTCTACCCTGTCTTATTGCATTTATAATAATAGCTGAGTCTCCTTCAATCACAATTCTTTTAAGCCTCCATTTTTTGCACCATGCTAGACCTAATCTTATAGCTTCTATTTCAGCTTCGTTATTTGTCTTAATTCCTATAGGTTTTTCTATCCTTCCTAATATCTTTCCTTCTGCATTATGTAAACATATCCCTATTCCTGCCACTCCTGGGTTTCCCCTAGCTGCCCCATCAAAGTTCAACTTAATCCATCCTTGCTCTGGTGGTTTCCATTTACAGTCTGCCCTTGATAAGGATTTATTGTCAATGCTGGATCCAATCTAGGGAGGAACTTTCAAGCCATACCACTTCTTTCTCTGGTTGTTGTCTTCTAGTGAGAATTCCATCATTGTTTGTCCCAACATATTTCTATTGTTTGTAATTTCTACTATATTTGCCTCTAGTTTGTTAAAAAATCTCTCAATGTTCATCCTTTTATCTTGAAAAATCCTATGGTTCCTTTCCTTCCATAATTCCTAGATTAACAGAGATGGGATTATGTATCTCATTTTACTATATAGATCCTCCTTACATGATCTTTGCCATGAAATAAAAACTTTTGTGATATCATTTTAAAGAGCAGTCTTCAGATCTAATTTCTCCAGAACCCAAAGTCAACATTTATTGGCATACTCACAATTTAACAAAATATGATTTATCATCTCACTTTCTTTCTCACACAAGGCACACCTAGAAGGACCATGGTACCCTATTTTTTCAAACCATTCAGCGGTGAGAACCCTTTTCTATAAAGCAGCCCATGAGAATAGACCTGCCTTAGGAAGAAAATTTCTATTCCAACATAGATCAATGGGAAGACTGGTGGATGGGTTATCTATCCCTGATATAACTTTGAAACCTTCTTTCAAATTGTATACCCCACTCTTTGAAGCAGCCCATATGATTATGTCCTCCCGAGAGCGTGGATAGAAGTTTTGTTCTTGTAGAGCCTTGTTAAGTTTATCCTAGAAATCAAGGGGAAGTCTGAATTCCTCTAGAGAATTCCATGTCCATCTACTCCCCTCATTATTATTAATCTGTGAAAAATAGTCTTTAACCTGCTCTCCCTTACTATGTTTGATTAGTTCAATTAGCTAATCATTCCCAAGAATTTCACGAAGGGCCAGTTTTCCACCTCGTGAGTCATCCCAAAATAGAGCCTTATCCCCACTTTTCACATCCCAAGAAAGGGACTCTAATACTATATCTTTACATTCTTTTATGAAGTTCCATATGCGTGAGCCTATCTGATAATTATCAGAATGAAAAACACTTTCCTCCTCTTCTCCTAGTAAGTATTTATATCTTAGTATTTTAACCCATTTTGCCTTTGGGTTTTTAATCATTCTCCATACTAGTTTCACCCCCAAGGCCTTGTTTTGAAGCGTAAGGTGTTTTATTCCCAAACCTCCTTCTTCTTTTGGCTTACAAATCTTATTCCAAGCAATTAAAGCTAGTTTAGATGTCTCCTTTGACCCTTGCCAGAAAAACCTCCTTAACTTTTGAGCTATCTCCTTATTAATACCTGTCGGGATTCTCATGCTCATCATCTGATAAATAGGAACTGCAGAGAGGACTGACCTGATCATAACAACCCTTCTTGCATTTGATAACCATTTTCCTTTCCATTGATCTAGTTTCCTAGAGATATTTTGAATTGTACTTTCCCATAAGTGATTTGATTTGACCCCCTTATCCAGAGGTAAACCTAAATATTTACATGGGAAGAAACCTTTTTTGAATTTTAGAATACATTTAATCTCATTCTTTCGTCTCTCTTCAGTATTAATAAAAATAATTTCTGATTTTTCCTCATTTATACATTGTCTAGAAGCGTTAGCATAAGTATTTAAAATTTCTTTGAAAGCTTGGGCTTCTTCTAAAAGTTCTTTTCCAAAAAGGAGATTATCATCGACATATTGCTGATGAGTAGTAGCCTCGACTCCCGAAGTAATCTTGATTCCTTTAACCTTATCCTCTCCCTGAAGTTTCTTGATACCTCTCCCCAAAGCTTCTGCCATAATAATGTACAAAAAAGGAGATAATGGATCTCCCTACCTCAAACCTTGAGAGCAGCTGAAAAAGCCTTCAGGAGACCCATTCACCATAATTGAGAAGTGAGGGGTGGAGATGCATTCAAAAATCATATTGATCCATTGTTTTGAGATCCAAAAGCTTCCATACATTTACAAAAAAATCTCCAATCCACTTTATCATACACCTTATTGATGTCTAACTTAATCAACATACTCAGATCCTTATTATTTGTTACTGAATGTATAGCCTCATGAGCAATAATCACTCCATCTAGAATTGACCTATTAGGGACAAATCCCGTTTGTTCTTCAGATATAATCAATGGAAGAAGTTGTTTCATTCTGTCTGCCAAAGCTTTTGAGAAGATTTTATACAAAGTGTTGCACAGGGAGATAGGTCTGAACTCGTTAAAATTCTCTGCATTGACCTTTTTGGGAATAAGAGCAATGAAAGTGTTATTTAGCTCTTTAAGAATATGTCCTGAGTTTCTCATTCCCTCTAGAGCATCAGTAATTTCCTTGCCCATAAATGACCAACACTTTATAAAGAAAAAAGTTGGGAATCCATCAGGACCAGGGGATTTATCCGAGTTCATTTCCTTTAGAACCTTGAGTATTTCATCTTCTGTAAATGCGGTATTTAGGAGGTTATTTTGACGCAAAGTTATTATACAAGGGATGTTTCTTAACAGCTTGGCCTGGTCCAACAAATCCACACTCCCTAAGTTATTTAGAGATTTTTCAAAGAAAGAGACTGCTAAATCTGCAATTTCTTTGGGATCCTCTATTGTATTACCATTTCTATCTTTGATTTTGGAAATCTTATTTATATTCCTTCTAGCTTTGATGCTATTGTGACAAAATTTGGTGTTTTGATCCCCTTCGCTGAGCCATGTTTCTCTTGCTCTTTGCCCCCAGTGATGCAGAGCTTGCACAGCGAAAGGTTAACTCTTCAAAAACTTTAAGTTTCTTGTGCTTCCCAAACACTAAGTCTTCAAAAAAACTCCTAAGAAGTGTCTCAACACTCTTCTTTGATTCCTATATCCCTTTAAAAATCCTAAGGATATCAATTAGATCCACAAATCCACTTTCTCAACTTATCACAACAATTTACTAACTTGTTTCACAAAACAGGGCTACAAGAACTAAGATGGAAATAGTTTGAAGTTCCTGTCACTAACCACACATACACCTAAACAAATAATGGAATTTGGAATTGTTCAACTAACCAAACAATATCTTGCAAGACCAACTCCGGGTCTACTCCAGCACTTCAAGAATCTTCCAAAGAACACAGACCTAGTAGGGCCCTAATAGGCTTGGTTTTCAAAGAAAGACCAATGAAATGGGTGCATAGACTAAAGAAAGGTTTTGGGATCTCTTTAAGGTTATCTAAGAACACCTAATCCACCTTTCAATCACTTACTTTCTTCTTTTGCAACACTAAATATACAGATTCCTACAATTTAGGACCAAATACCTTCATATATTTGGCCTAGGGCTTGCAAGCATAAATCCGTCCCTTTAATTCTGCAACTCCTACTCCTAAAATCTGAAAATTCATTCTTAAACATTTCATTTGCATTGGGTTTTGTGCAATTTGGGTGGTACAGTCATGATCTATACCCCCATTTGCCCAAAACCCCTGTCTACCTAGGGTTTATTGGTTATTTGCAAAGAAAATGTTGTAACTATGCAAAGGAATTACCAAAATGAGTTAGACCAAGTGCATTAGAATGGCAGCACAAAAAAGAAACTCCTCACTACATCAACCCTTCCTCCTTAATCTGTACTGCATGTGTGGCAACAAAAGAACAGAGAATTTTAAACAAAAACACAAGGAATTTTATTAATCTTCAAAAATGCCATACATCTGACAACCTGTTCTACTGGGAAGGTTGTCTTAAATATTTATAAGTGTGTTAGACCAATCAACCATCTTTGGATTGATTGGAATCAGTTATAACTCACTGGCTTAACTGTTTGACAACTTGCGACAGAAAGTTGCAAAGTTGTTTAGCAACTTTTGAAAAGTTGCATAGCAACTTTTGTTGCATTTTGCATTTTCCCACTTTATGAAGCCTAAAGACTTCCTAACCTTAAAGACACTTATGAAAACCCATTTCTAAGATCTCTGCACTTTATTTAGACCAAAACCTATTTCCAATTCCCTATTCTAGCCCCATAGGTCTCTAAGATTCATGGTTTATAGAATCACCAAATGAACTTAGAGCCTTTACAAATGGGCTTTATTTGATCATAAAACTACTCTAAACCATTTTATTGCCTTTTGCTCTTATCATGAGCCAGTCTAAGATCTCAAGACAGGAAGAAAAAAATATAGAGTGAAGATATGCAATGGAAAGCTTAATACTGCCTTATTAGATCTTTGATGTGCCTCCATTGGTGAATGTCCTGAATGAATGCTGCAAATCATTACTTCAAATCCTGCCATGAGCTTGGAGTGCTCTGCACCACCCAGAAGGTGCTAATTTGTGAAAGAGAATCATAGTATTTACATAATAGTTCTTGCTCTATGTTATCATCTAAAGTCTATTTTCCTTCTTCAGTAATCTCCTTATTCACATTTTCCAGCTCTTTTTCTATAAGGTCTCTTTTCACAAATATATCCCCAATAGTGTTTTTGCTCCATTGTGACAGATTTATTTTTATTAGTTTTAGTTTCCTTATGACTTTATATATCTTGGAGCCTTCGAACCTTGCCTCTGTCCACCATTTTTTAATTAGATCCAAACATTCCTCATTAAGTAACCACATTTTTTCAAATCTAAACGGGATTTTTTTATTTATGATTGGTTCTGAAATTACTAGTTCTATAGGAAAGTGGTCAGAACTAGCAATGGGTAGGACATCATTAGTAAAATTAAAATCAAAATTCCTCAACTCCCCTATAAAAAAGAATCTATCCAATTTTTCTACTATTAACTCTATGTCTTTACATTTGTTAGTCCAGGTGTATTTCCCTCGGTCTGATTCAATTTCCGATGCCCCTATAATGTTTATCCATTCCTGGAATTCTAAAGTTGTTTTTGATATGTGTTTCATCCCACCTTGTTTATCTCCCAAGGATAGGATAGCATTAAAATCTCCTCCTTCTATAAATGTTTCATTCAGGAAGTTCTCTATATAATCCTTAATCTCCTGCCATACAATTCTCTTTTCATGTAGGAATTTAGGAGCATACATGTTTATTATATTAAACTTTAAATCTGAATTTAAACTTTTGATTTAACCTCCCATCCAATTTTTCTATTTTTCATGAATATTGAAAACTATTTCTCTTGGATCCCAAATAAAAGCAATTCCACCCGAAGCGCCTTCTGCCTCATAACCTACTAATTCTCTTATTCCTATACTCTTTTTTATATTCTCTTATCCTTCATTAGAAAGTTTAGTTTCTTGTATCATAGCCATATTTGGTTTAATTTTTGCTAATTTCCTTATTACAAGGCATTGTTTGTTAGGGGCATTTAAACCCCTAACATTCCAACTAATGATCTTCATGAGGACTCGGGAAGGACCTTCCCCTTCCCAGAGTATAGAATATCGGTAATTTTAACTTGACCTGGCTCCATTCCTTCCTTTGCTCTTAGTTCAGCAAGGGATTTTCTTCCTCTTGGTTTGACTATTTTCCCCGTATCAGCTTCTAACCTGCCCTTAATTGATTTTCCTAAACCTAAAGTTTATGTATTGTTCCTAACCATGTTCTCTTTATTTTCCTCATAGAGTTCTTCATTTGATAGCAAAAATAATACTCCTATTATTATATCATTACTCCTAGACTCCTCCAAAATAGAGGCAGGATCTAATCGTAAAAAATCTAGTAGTGATCCTTGGTCAAAGGTCTCCTCTAAGGGGGATTTTTCCATTCTTTCTTTTTGCATTTCTTTTGTCTGATGGCAAGAATCAGAGGGGATGAGCTCTGATTTTTTTTCAATATTACGAATATCTGCAATCTCTTTTTGGGTTCCTACATTAACACTCATAGTTCTTAGCTCCACTGTGGATTTCATCCCCCTCTTCTTTTTAATTCTATTGATATTAAGGGTGCTCAGACTTCCTCTTTTCATTGCTTTACCTAACTACCTGTCTTCGTTGGTGATACCAAAGAGGCCTTCTATGGAGTCTTTAACTAATGGAAGATTGTCGCCGGGTTTGATTCCATCAATGGTTATTGCCATGCCTAATTGTCTGTCATCATTGTTGATTCCTTCTAGGCAAATTCTGATCTCTTCCTCATTTTGATTCCTTTTCTTATTTATATCTTCTTTCCTAACATACAAGGGACCTTTTCTATCATTAAGATCTATTTCCATATCTCTTATCTCATCTAGATTTGGTAAGCATTCCATTTCCATGTCCTCCTCTCCATTTTCTAGAGTGTTGTCTGATGCTGACATCTCCTTAATGCTTTTAATTAGCAAATTTTTTTGGTGATCAAGTTCCTCTTTGTCACATATTTCATCCATAAGGGTATCCATTAATTCATTGGTGATCTCAACTATTTCTTCTTCTATTTTTTGATTCTCCTTTATAAGTGATCTCTCTTGATCTTCTAGACTGTTGGAGATTCTATTTAGGCTGTAAGAGGTATTTTCAGTGTAAATTCCTTGCTTGATACTCTGAGTACTAAGGTTATTCTTATGCTTCAAGGATAAAGGTAGGGGAGATTTGACTTCAACATTTATGGTCTCATTCATTGATCTATTAATTTTTTCTTTTATTATTGTTCTATCTATTTCAGCATTTGTATGATGGGCCTCATCTTGAGGTTCAGGGATATTTTCTACTCCTGTTATCTTATTGATCTGAAATTGGTTTGATAACGAGGTATTTAAACTTGTTTCTGCTGTGGGATGGAGCCTATCTAGTCCTTGAGACTTTGTAGGCCTAATTATAAAACCCCCTCTATCCTTACATAACTCTATCTCCACATCTTTATTGGGTTGATTTATAAGATTTATGTTTTTGTGGAGCTTCTGGGTGTACACACCTTCTTCAATAAAATTTTCTAATATTCTAGGATTGATTATGACAGAATTTGAATTAAAGTTTAATTGGATGGGTAAGATGCTTTTTTGATGAAATTCCATCTCAACTATGATAATTTTATCGATTTGATTAAAGGTTGACTCTATAGTCCTAATGTATTTCCCAATTTTATTCCCTATAGTTCTTATGATTTCCTTGTTAGACATTTCTATAGGCAGGTTATTTAAAGACATAGCCTTTTCTATTCTAAAATCATTTAACATCATTGGATTAAACAATGGCATCCATTCAAAAAAAGAAAATGGGATGTTCCTGAATTTAATATCCTTTCTATTCAAAATGCTATCCTTCATATTCTTATTGGTACAAATAATTAACAAAAAAAAATCCATAAGATGTGTTATACTCACCTCCCTCGGTAGCAGTAATGATAGTTCCTTCACTACATTCTTGATAGTTACTCCCATACCATTCCAGATACAGATCATACCTCTTTCTTGCAAGATTTTCTGCTACTGCATAATAACATCATTATCTAGGTTGATAGAGACATAATGACTGCTATGATTATTCTTACCTGGATCCTGCTGAATAATATGCCTACATGGCGGTGTATAAGCTGCAAGCTTTAATGTTTTGTTAGATGAATTATTACATGAAACTTGATTACTATTATTATTGCTAATTATATAACCATTTTCTTCCTTATTAAGCAAATCAAAGGAGTTTTTAAGAGTTAAATTGAAAGGTTTTTGAGATAATGGATACTTGTGATGGAATATGGATGAAGTGACTGAGAGGGGGGGGTGAATCAGTCAACCATAAAACATTTCACAATTATTTCTTCACAGATCCCTTAGGATATCTTAAGGAATATTATCTATTTTAGCACTCGGTAAATAGATTGCAGTAACTTTGAAGATGCAGAAAGTATTAGCAAAATTATCTTTAGATATTCATCAACACATGTATATGATTAAGATAGCAATTAAGAGCACAAGAGACACAAGATTTAACGTGGAAACCCAATATGGGAAAAACCACCAATGTATCTAGATACTGATTTTCACTTTTCTGAAGTGATGCCCGGTTAGAAGCCAACCTGGTAAAAGGTTACAAAACACACTGTTAGGTGTGACCTTGTTAGAGGATTTAATCACCCTGCTAGGAGTGGCCTGGTAAGAGGTCTTGAAAACAATTCAATGGAATTGTCACCTTGTTAGAGGATTTACAATATGGTTGTTAAACCAACTCGGTTAAGAGATTTAGAATTCATTGTTACAATGATAAAAAGGTAACAATGAAAATGACCTGTATAGTAATGCAACTACCTTGCTGATTACAGATCTCTGTTCTGCATAAGTCTGATCCTTCCTGATTGAATAAATCTCTGCTGCACCTCAAGGATATCTGATCATCCTTCACAAATTCGCACACACCTTTTCTGCTTTTCTTCTTTTAAATCTTCTGCTATATTTCTTGTTTATTTCTCACATTTGACCTTTTATTTATATGATTTTAGATTTGTCAAATCGACATTACTTAGCATAACAGTCGGCTGAATTAAGCAAACTTTATTTGCAAAAATCCTTCAAGGGCCGACAGTGCTCGGTGACCATAAATTTTACAATCTTTTTGGAGACCGAGGGAACTCGGTAAACACTGACAATCTTTTACCTCGATAATCGACTGAACTTGATAAACACTAACTTTTCTTCGACAACCAACTGAACTCGGTAAACACTAACTTTTCTTCGACAACCGACTGAACTCGGTAAATACTGAATTTCCTTTGATGACCGACTGAACTCGTAAATGTTGAATTTCCTTTGGTAACCGAGTGGACTCGGTAAGCACTAATTTTCTTTGATAACCGAGTGGACTCGGTAGGCACTAATCTTCCTGTCTGGCAGACTGACTGAGCTCGGTAGGAACTGATTGCTGCGGACTATGACATTGTGTGACATCAACGACAATACATAATTTGAGTAGCAATTTCCTTCAGACAATTGTTTCCAACAACCTGTTTACCTTTTTCTTGTTTCTTACCACTTACCAGGTGAATTCCTTCTTCTTTGTGTAGACGGAAGGTGCTTGGGTAGGTAAGAGTCTGCCTTCCCCCTTGGCAGATAGGGGTTCCTCGGTACCGCATAATGACTTGCATTCAGGTCTTCCCACCTTAGCATCCCCGCTGCTTGTGCCCACTTTCACATATTTTGTTTTTGCAAAAAAATTCATCTGATTGTCCAAGGAATTGACTGTGAAGATCTTCATTTTGGTATCTTTAAAAAACTTAGGGCTTTTCTTGTTTGCCTCTAACACAAAACTGGGTTTTTCAACCCTAGACTTGTCCTGCACATTATTGCTCTGTGTTCCCTTTTTGAGCTTCTCTGCTAGAGACAGCTCCTTAGGATTTCCATTGGAGATCTTTTCTATAGCCCAGTCCTTAATAGGGCTTTTATTGTTTACCCTTACTTTTTCCTTCAAACTTTCATTCTGTGATCCTTTTTTATCAATAGGGTTTTTGATGGAATGCTTTTTTGAAGCAAGTTCCTCAGCAGGGAGTTGAGAAAAGAAAGCATACATATCCCAGTCTATATTTTGATCTGCTAGTCTTTTTTGTTTTTCTATGAATTCTTTCAAATGATCATACGAAGGGTGATCCTGTATAGGCTTTCTGCAATCTTTCTTCTTATGGCCATATAGCCAACAGTTAAAAAAGTAACTAGTGAAAGCCTCATTCTTCTTTGGAGCTTCTGAATTCAATTTGGGCATCTCGGTCCTAAGAACTGTCATGTTGCAACCAAAAACATCCTTCTTAGAGTATGAGTGCATGAAACCTAGGTTGATTTGTCGTCAAAGGAAGGTAGATTTCCTTTTCATATGAAAAGTTCGCATATCGCATTTGATTAGAGCAGAATATGACCATAAAATGTAATATTTGGAGTTGACTGCAATCTGATATGAATTCTATGAATTCCTAGAACTGATATATTAGAACCTCAGAGGATATGCCAAACACCTCCAAAAATTTGTCCAAGCTGGATTTGATGCTGAACTAATGCGAAATCTTCTTGCTCTTACTTGCTGAGTTGGAGTTTTGACAAATGCTGGAATGCATCGATTCGAACTACCAGTGTTTCCCTCACTGTGGATGACTTCCCAGAACTACTTTGATTGGAATTAATATGACAAAAAGAAAAATGTAGAAACCTTTGTTTACTGGCTGGGTCGGACTAAGAATTCTCCTCCAAACTAGATCAGAACTTCATACTGGTATGCACCACACTGTACCTGGGTGTTGAAGTTTGTAATGCAATTTCCGCTGAACATAAAAACATCTCTGAACTGTGCAGAGATTACCTCCAAATTGATTCACAATAGAATCGCACAAAGTTTGAAATGTATCAAACCAATGGTGAACTCCAATAATGAATGCTGCTGTGTATATCTTGATTCAAACTAAAAAAATTGTTATTAATTTATGTCCACTGTCTCTGTTCTTCACAAATTTGGCTCTGCCCTAGCAGATCTCTACTCTTTATGATGCCAAATCTGGCCCTGCCCTAACAAGTCACAAGCCTCCAAAGATCAAAATCACAGCCTTCTATCTCTGATTTGCTGCCAAAGAATGATGAAAAAAGGACTGTCGAAAATGATGAAAATTCGCTGCCTACGCCTCTTATTTTTGCTCTTAATTGAATGTATAAATTTTTTTAACTCACATTATAACTTTACTATGCAAATGAAAGATAAATTGATTGATTTCTCTAAGAATTTAGGGTATTTATAGGATTAGAGGAAGGGCTTGGGTTAGGAAGAGGAGTTAGGGTCAAAGGTAAGGTTTGGGGTTAGGGTTAGAGGTAAGGTTTGGGGTAGAGTCAGAGGTAAGGTTTGGGGTATGGTAAGGTTTGACCTTGGTTAAGGTTTCTCACACATGTGTGAGAAACACTAGGGAAGTGTGCAAGGGGAACAAGGGTGGAAGGAGGAGACATGGGTCTCTTTATGAAGCTGTAAGAGGCCTTAAAGACTGTGTAATGAGTCATTAATGAGTCTATAAGGCTCATTAATGAAGAGGTTTGACCAAAAGTCAATGAGACTTGGATTAGGCTAAGAAATGTAGGAATCACCTCCTAAGTTGGTTTAGGAAGGTTTAGGAAAGATTAGAAAGTCTAGAAGATTCTAGGATTTTGGGGGCTTAAATAAATATTTCATTTATTTAGGGAATGTGACATCATTTATTAAATAATGATTCAATAAATGGGGGAAAATTACTCAAATTTGATTTAAATGGTTTGGGGAGGGATTCTTTAATTAAAATAGGAGGATTTAATGGCATAAAAATAAATAAATTAATTAACAAATGATGATGTCATCAGGGGTTTTCAGAAATAATAATACTTTTATTTACCAATGGATTTTTAGGTGTCTACATTTTCCCCCTCTTTGATGTGATGTCAAAAGTGGCATGGCATCAAAGACAAGAAAATAAGATGCCCCAGGCTAGAATTAGAGGATAAGGGGTTGTGCCCCCTCGAGAAAATAATGTAAAGAGGAAACGTTGTGGAATTTTCTCAAAAATAACACTTAAAGAAAGGGAAGAAGGGAAAAGGAGGAAGGAAGAAGGGAAGATAAACAACCAAACTTCCAAGAGAAAAGATGGATGAATGCAATATGAGGCAAAAGGTAGGATCTAGGATGCAGCTACATGAAAGATGCAAGATGCAAGATTAATCTATATGATGTAGGATGGGGGATTTGGGGAGCTCCAAGTGTAAATGTGGAGAGAAAAACCTAGTTTGATATAGCAACATTAGAGACTAGCCAAGGATACTAGGATCACAAGGCCATGTCACCAATGTTGCATAGGACTGATGCGAAAAAGACACATAAGGTTTCCCCAACATCACGCATGAACCCAAGAGGAAGCATGGTAGAAAGGATGCTAGAGAAACCACAAACAAATGACATTTCCCAAGTGCACCACATGACCTAGAAGATCACATGTGAACCACACAAGGGTCATGTCTGACTAACTCATAGGCAAAAGAAAAAGATCAACAGACCTTTCCCCAAATTGGCTTCATTCGTAACACACCATGATATAAAGGATTGTGGTGAATTTGAGGAGAGGAACAATGAGAATCTATAAAAGATTAAAAATATCCAAAGGATAAAATATAAGACCAAAATGATAACTCCAAAAGACATGCTTTACCAAGGAGAGAGATTGATTTGATTGATGGTGAGAAGATTGGTCTGAACATGTAGAAGGATACATCGACACAGACCTGGTGTGATTGGTGGAAGATTAGGTCAGACAGGAGGAAGGATACATCCTCAAGGACCCACTGATGGATGAGGATAAAGTGTGTTATTTGCTGGCAAATGAGGAATCAAGGATAATTTTTGTGATCAAGAATAGTCTATAATTGATGTTGTTGAAGTACAAGGCTGGGTAGGATAAGATATTTGATCAAATGCTGCTACAGGATTGACAAGGATATGGACAAAAGCTCAGGATTGGGGATGGGAAGATTGTGCTATACAAGATATATACATGATATGTACAGGATAGGATTATGCTATACAGGATATATTTAAGAAGCTCAGGATTGGGGATAAGATCATAGTGTTTCATTGGATAGGCTTGAGGATAGAACACCTTGGGATGGATGGGCCGGTGGTGGGGATGGGGATTGGTTAAAGAGGACTAGGATTTGGGATGGGGGGATGGGAGTTTGATAGATAATGACTCAGTCCACTATGTATGGTGCTTGGTTCCAAGTTTTCATGAACATACTTTTCCAAGGCACTTGAAATGCCAAGTTTTCACCATTGGATGATTATTTTTTCTTTTCTTTTTTGCTTTTTTAATATTTTTTTGCTTTTTCTTATTTTTATGGATATTCTAGAATTTGTAGGATCTGGTTTAGGCATAGAACCTCTTCAGGTGTATGATGTTGATTGGATCATTCAAAGGCTCATCTTTTGGTGTTGATAGCTAATAGGATCTAGAGCCAAAGCATGTTGTGACAACATAAGGTCCCAACCAAGTAGGTTCAAACTTGTCTTTCTTCTCTCGATGGGCTTTCACTTTCTAATTTTCCTTTAGGACCATATCACCTGTACACACTAAATAGTGCACTTCTCTAAGTCATTACTTCCAAGGGAATCCATGAATGGGAAACCTTGAGAAAGTGACCTAGAGCTCCCTAGGCATGGAGTCACAAGGATGTTGATGGTGCTCTTAGCTAGAGCTATTAAAGCATGCAACCTTGCTAGTCCACACAATGGGAGATTCAAAGAGACAAGGGAAAGAATGCCAATATCCTCAAGACTCAACAATGAAAATGCAATGCAATGCAAGCTATGCTAAGAATGAAGATGCAAGCTAAGCTATGAAAGGAAAGTATTACAAACCCTTGCTAATTAAGCTATGTGAGCTAATCTAAAGCATAAAAGAAACTAAGCTAGATGCCATGAAAGCTATGATGCAAGAAAGAAACTAGAATGCAAGAAATGATCTCCAAAAGCTCCAAAGTCTCCAAGAAATCCTGCAGCATAAGATTAGCATAAAAAGTTGGGATCTAAGAATGAGAAAAGAGATCTCCTTTTAAAGGAATTGAAAAGGAATGGACCATGGAGATTAAGAGGCAAAAGATTTAATCAAGGGTGGAGCTTGAAAGAGGAGCAATCCATGTGTACAAATATCCTCCAATGAGAAAATAAGAGTTGACTTTTGTGTCAATATGAGAAAAAAAGTGCTTTTCTTCTTTTTATAAAATAAGAATAATGCTTTATTTGTGCAACTTAGGATAAGATGAAAAGTGGGGGCTTTTTTATTTAATAAAAGGGGAGGAGATTCCTTTTAAATAAATAAAGACTTAGGATAAAATGGTTAGCCCATGGGAAAATAATTGAATAAATGATAAAATAGGATTTGATCAAGGAAATTGATATAATTGAAAAATGTTGATTTTTGAAAATATTGATTCAGAGATTTGATAAATTACTGAATGGGGTCCCAAAGTCTAGGCGACCATTTTAGGGTGCATACATTTGCCCCTCTTTGACTAATGTGAGATTGATTTGAGATCACATGTATTCAAAGAATGGAATTGAAATGTGAGATCGATTTGGGATCACAAAACAATCCAGACATGTGTTCGACGGATGGGAACATATCAGGACAAGCATAAGCATAAACTGACAAAGATAACCTGAAAGACAAGACCAACACTTGTATAGCTAGATGATAATCAAGTGTCAAATAAGAGATAAGAATCTCAAGAAAAGCTAATTAATAAGATAAATCAAAGATTAAAGCTAATAGGTACTGCCCCCTCAGAATTGAAATCGAAATCAAGTAGAGGAGAAACAGTAAATTGATAAACTTGATCAAGTCACTAGAAATCATAATCGAAGGTGAAGGATGATAGGATAACCATCAAGTGGTGAAGATATGCCCCAATTGACTATGTTTGACTGAGAAAGATATAGGATAAAAATAAAGTCAAACCTCAAAGAGATGAATCAAATGAAGATGAATGAAAGACTAGAAGTCTGAAAGAGATGAGGATGAAGAAATGAAGGTGCCCCAACAAAGATCGAAGGATCATGCCTCAAAAGGTCAGCGAATTGCACAGAGGAGGGTGAAAGTTTGAAATGTGATTTTGACTATCAAGATGAACTCGGATTTTGATTTCGATCCCAAAAATGGATATAGGATGTCGAAATTAGCTAGGGGTGCAATTTTCATGCAATTCTGAGGTGTTTTGAAAATTAGGTCAAAGAGTCAAAATGCTATAAAAGGGGGGTAAAAAGGTCATTTTCAAAATCATTTGTCTTTTAGTGATTTGAAAATCTTGAGAGCTTAGAGAGAGAAAATGGCCCAGCAAGCAGCAATTCTGGTCCACAGGCATCGATTTGAGCGCATCTGGCCTCCACAGTATGGTGCCTCGGTATGTTTTTAGAAAAACTCACCTTGTAGGTCATTAATGAGTATGTATTTTAATTGAAAACATGTTTTTTAATGTTTTTAAAAAAATTTCAAATATTAGCCATATGAAATATCGTACGATACTTAGAAAGTATCAGACTCTTTGATAATATCTATCGTGCGATAATTCGTGGGTCAAAATAGTATCGCACAGGTATGTAATCTAGTATCGCATGATACTAGATAAAATATTATGTGATTCTATGCAAACTATCACACTCAAAGATATTATCGCACTGCTATTGAGGAAAGTATCACATGATACCTAGTCAAAAAATAGTATCGCACAGTATAGAGAAATTGACATGTTTTAAAAATAACATGGGTCTTGACAATGTTTGCTATTAAGTTGTTTTGTAATGATTTTATACATCCATCATGATATGTTCTGACATCTGGTTTGGGTTAAATGGCTTGCAGGAGAACTTTCCTGTGCTACTTATTAGAGTTCTGAGAGTGATCGGGCTACGATGCATCTGAGATCTAGATGATCCGGGATGGGCAGACTTGAGGGAGATGGGCTTCAGCTACTTGTTGTAGATGCCCCACATTTAGGTAGATCATGGATTACTAATAGCATTGGCTAAGAGGTGTTAGAGTGAGCATAACACATTTCACTTTTGCAATGGAGAGGCTACTATTAGCTTGGAGGATGTCTATCAGATCCTACGAGTTCCAAGCCATGGAGATCTTGTAAGTATAATCATGTTTATAGATAGTCATAAATGTAAAGTTTCCATATGATAGAAACTGACATGATTGTTTGTTGGCATAGGTATACTATGATCAAGATCCGACTGAGGGATGCCAGATCATGCAGGACATGTTTCAAGACGTCACCTTTGTGGATAGACACCTCAGCTAGGATCAGCTAATGGATGAGTTTGACAGGGACTTCCTAGTGCCATGCATTGTATGTTCCATAGTGGCATAGGCTCTCATCATTGATAGGAGCCAGAGAGGGTTCCCATTGGGTTGGGGTCAGTTATTGGCAGATTTGATAGTGCACCCACAGTAGATGGCATGGGGCCCAGCCATCCTTGTGGACATGTACCATAAGCTCCATGAGATCATCTACCAAGAGAGTAGGACTTGGGCATATGGGGCTATCCTGGCACATGTATGAGCATGGGAGCACATCGCCGTTGTGCATCCACATGTGCAGCTGAGGGAGCGGAGATGCCCCTATATCTATAGATACATAGGATTCCTGTCATAGCCACATAGCAGGGATGTGACATATTACAGGAGGCTACTGGATGAGCTCACATAATTTCAGTAGAGGCCATACAGGGCTTGTGAGCAGTGGGGTGATCGGGAGGAGGAGTTGAGTTATATGCTATGCAGCCGGCTACTGGTAGGTTGACATTCTAACATAGTCGAGTGGTTTGTGATCACCCGCATCTAGAGACAGTTCAGGTGATAGCAGAGAGTGCCCACTGAGACCACTACTTATGCTCGAGTTAGGACGAGGAGGGATAGGGTTGGCTACTGATGCTGGATTACCAAGAGGTAGTACAGGACACAAAAATGATACGTTAGGAGGCATGGGACTATCTCCCAGATATGGTAGATGCAGGAGCAGATGTGACATACATAGCAGAGCACAGGAGGCAACCCTTCCCTAGATTCACTATACTTGATGCATAGCTAGCAGCATAGGGGGATGATGGAGATGACAGGGATGGAGAGATGGAGGAGGGAGAGGGAGAGCTAGGGAGACAGGATAGAGCTCTCGATCAGGTGGCCAAAAATGGTCATGGGGATAGGGCTCTACTGATGAGGGGGATGACACAGTGAGGCCATCTCACTGATGGGTGGATGCTGGGCAGGATCAATCTGCAGGGGGAGAGGATCTTAGAGTGAGGATCCAGGCTCTAGAGATAGAGATGTAGTAGCTACAGATCACTATAGCCATCAGTGACTAGTAGGCAACCGATCTAAGAGTTGAGATAGAGTGGTAGGAGAGGGCAGCATAGGCCGATGTAGCAGAGATCCGGTGAGAGGTAGCACGAGTTTCTTATTATCATGAGCTCTACATATAGGCTATACCGGAGGGACAAAGAGCACCACCCTACTCTGTGATAGCTAGGAGATCTGACATGGTACCAAATAGAGCAGCAACACCACCTCCACCACCACTAGCTCCTCATAATAGTGCTAGCGAGTCCTAGGTTTAGGATAGATGTATAGAGACATATCCTGGGACATTATCTAGATTTTGGATCCCACATTGTATTTGTATCATGACATTTATATATGAGATTTACCAGATTTGTGATATATCTTGTGTATTTTTCCCACTTGTGATGGATGTTTCAGTTTTTATATTGTCTTATCATATTGCTCAAAATGTATGTTATATATGCTCATGTATAATCTCTCTCATAGATGTATGTTTAGTTCTCATGTTTATGATATAGACTCATGTTTCTGAAAATGATCTCTGTGTTGATATAGATGTGTTGATAAGATTAACCCCTTGTGATGATAGGAAAAGGATGTGATGTGAAAGACAAGGATTGAAAGACATGATCGAGAAAAGGAAAGGTGAGTGTAGTTGACTGATAGGTCCATGAAAGATGAAAGGAGAGCTCTCTCCATATGAAAAATGCAAAAATAAACTAACATGAACCTAAAAATGCAAGCTACTATGAAAATTGGTTTACTTGCAAGGTCACAAATCTTTTAAACTCTAATATTCATCATCAAGCATTATTGGTAGCGTTGCAAGATCATACAATACACACTAGTATGACTATGCAAATCTGAATATGATCTATATCAGATAAGAATGTGGGAATCCCACCTAGGCATCAAAGACATATAGGTCAAGATGACTAGTGCAGTGAGATTACCTAAGTTTAATATGGCAATATTACACTTGCATCGAGATAGAAGGAAAGTTAAGATGGCTAGAAGTATGCACTTGCAAAATAGTAAAGGATAATACCTTGTAGACCCAAATGTCAAGTGGAACAAGCATAAATGCTAGTGACAGTTAGGACCAACAAAATATACCCACAAGCAAAAAAATCAATAAAACATGTCCTCATGCCCCCAATCTCCTAGCTTGGCATCATCAAAAACTATTAGGGAGAGAACGCTCATCAAAGTAATCATCATAGATAGCACACAAAGAAATAAAGTCAAACAAGTCTCAGCGAGTTGAGTGTTTAAGTGCGTGTGTGTAGGTCATAGAGTCAAACTTTGAGTATCACATCTATGAATGAGAAATACCATATCATGCTAGACTGCGGGTAAGACATCTGATAAGTGTTGAGAAATGCTTGATGCTAGGGTAGTGTTGAAAAAAATAGTTGGGGTGGTGTTGAAAAACACCATTTTCAAGATGTCCTAAAGACCAATGCATCCTAGAGACCAAAGCTAACACAGTTATGCCCCCTAGACAAAGACAAAGACCAATTCCAAACCAAGAAAACAAGGTCAAGGCATGATGGAGAGAGGCTAAGGGTCGAGGATGCATGCTAAGAAACAAGGGTGCAAAGGCCTCAAGTAGTGCCTATTTCCAGGTTTTCACCACTTGGAGATTTTTTTGATTTTTTCAATTTTTTTGTATTTTTGCTACTGAGGCACCTGTTTCTAGGTTTTCACCAAGGCATTTTTTCTATTTTTTTGAATTTTTGCATTTTTTGATTTTTTTGTATTTTTTCAAGACTTTATATGCTTTTTAGGATTTTATCAGCATCATATATGAATTTTTTTAGGATCAATAAAATATATACAAAGGATGCCCCGAGATAGAATAGGCATCATGGATAGAACTTCTTCAAGTGCAAGACATTGATAGGATTAGGGAGTTGCTCTCCCTCTGGATCAGATAGTAAATAAGCACCTATACCAAAAGTAGTAGTAATGATGTATGGTCCAAGCCAATTAGGTTCAAATTTCCCCTTTTGATCTCTATGTTGTTGGTTCTTAGGGTTTTCTCATAGGACAATATCCCCCACTTGAAATTCTCTAGGGAGAACCTTCTTGTTGAATGCTTTGGACATACGCTTCTGGTAAACTCTCATGTGATCAAAGGATGCTTTACGCTTTTCATCTAGAAGTTCTAGTTCTTGGAGTCTCATGGTGCGGTAGTCTTCATCTGTCACTAGACCTTTAAGGGAAATTCTAAGTGAAGGAATCTCCACCTCTAAAGGTAACACTGCTTCAACACCATAAGTGAGGGAAAAAGGAGTAGCCCCTGTTGGAGTATGAATACTTGTTCTATAGGCCCACAAGGCTGGATTTATCAGTAGATGCCAATCTCTACCATTCTTGTGAACTGTTCTATGGAGGATTTTGAGAATGGTCTTATTCGAAGCCTCTGCTTGTCCATTTCCTTGCAAGAAGTAAATGGAGGACCAATGCTATTTTATCTTGAATTTCTTGCAGAGATGTTTAAGGTCCTTGTTTTTAAACTAGCCTCCATTGTCAGTGATTATTTCAGAAGGCACTCCATACCGGCAAATGATATGGTTCAAAATAAATAAAGAAACTATCTTGCCTGGGGCAGCAGAAAGTGGGACAGCTTCTACCCATTTGGTAAAGTAATCAGTAGTAGTGATAATGAATTTGTGTCCACCTGATGAGTTGGGATGAATCTACCCAACAAGGTCAAAGGCCCAGTGCTGAAATGGCCAATGAGAAATAGAAGGAACAAGCTCCCTGCCTGGAGCATGTATCAAGTTACCATGTTTCTGACACTTTTCGCATGATTTAGCAAAAGCTACTACATCTATTTGCATGGTAGGCCAATAGTACCCCACCCTAAGAAACCTTTGGGCCATGGAAAGACCATTAGACTGTCCTCCGCAAATGCCCTCATGAATTTCATCTAACACTTGGTTGGACTCATCCTTTTCTAAGCACCTAAGAAGTGTCCTATCTAAACCCCTCCTATACAGATCACCAGAGATAAGGGTGTGGCGAGAGGCATTTTGGGTTAGGTTTCTTCATTCAAAACAATTTAAGGTTTCGGGGATAGTACCATCACAGAGGTATGAATAAATGGCACCATAGAGGGATGACTCATCTCCAATAAGGGTATAAACAACTTGGCTTTCTTGGGAGTCATAGATAGGGTAGCATAGCTATTCCACCAGGAATTTGAATTTGGACTCATGTTGTTCTAGCTGAAGAAGTGAAGCAAATGTATCCATAGCATCAACTACTTTATTCTCTACTCTAGGGATTTGTTGAAATGTAACAAAAGTGAAATATCATCGTAATGAATCAACCATTTTCTTGTAGGGTACTAGTTTTTCATCTTTGGTTTGGTATTCTTCATTAACCTAGTTGATGATTAATTGTGAATCCCCAAAAATATGAAGCTCTATGATTCTCCATTCTATAGCCATTTTTAGTCCATTTGTCAAGGCTTCATACTCAATAATGTTATTTGTGCATGGGAACAATAGTTTGTAGGACTTATGAATTGTGTACCCGTGAGGAGAAACAAATAACACCCTTGCTCCTGAACCATTGTGCATGAAAGAGCCATCAAAGAACATCTTCCATGTTCTTGTCTGGAAATTCAACTTGAATTGGTGCTTTGTCTCAAATTGGAAAATCAGCCAATTGGTTTGCAATGTCTTGTCCTTTTATAGCCTTACGCTCAACATACTCTATGTCAAATTCTGATAAGATCATCATCCACTTAGCAAGTCTACCTGTGAGAGTAGCCTTAACAAGCAAATATTTGAGAGGATCAATTTTTTCAATGAGGTGTATTGTATGCATAAGCATGTAATGTCACAACTTTTGGGAAGCAAACACCACTACAAGGCAAGATTTTTCAATACTAGTGTAATTAACCTCATATGACACAAGAGTATGGCTGATGTAATATATAGCTCTTTATTTTCTAGTATCATTAAGTTGAGCCAATAATGTCCCCAGGGAAGATTCTATTCCTGACACATACAATATGAGTGGTTTTCCTGGGATAGGAGACATTAAGATTAGAGGATTGGCCAAGTATTGCTTGATTTGGTCCATGCTTTGCTGACAATCTTCATTCCAGACTCATTTAACCCCTTTGTGTAAAGTCTTATTAAAGGCTTGAGCTCTATCAACTAGTTGTGAAATAAACCTCCTTATAGATTGAAGGCATCCTTGAAGACTCCTCATTTGACTAATGTTTTTGGGAGGCAACATATCTAATATTGCTTGAACCTTCTCTAGGTCCACCTCTATTCTTTTAGCTCAAATAATAAATCCTAGGATTTTTCCAGAGGTGACTCCAAATGCACACTTTTTGGGATTTAATCTCAATTGAAACTATTCCATACGATCTAGAATGACTTCCAAATCACCTAGGTGTGTATCCCTTTTTTTAGATTTTTCCAAGGTGTCATCCACATGATCTTCCATATTCTTATGCATCATATCATGGAAGATGGTAGTCATAGCTCTTTGATAAGTAGCTCCTACATTTTTTAATCCAAATGGCATGACATTCCAACAATAGGTTCCCCATGCACAAGTGAATGCAGTCTTTTCCTGGTCTTCAGGAGCTATTTTAATTTGATTATACCCAGAAAAACCATCCATCAAAGAATAAATCTCATAACCCACGGTCATGTCCACTATCATGTCTATGTTTGGAAGTGGAAAATCATCATTTGGGCATGCTTTATTAAGATCTCTAAAATCTATGTAGACACGAATGGACTTGTCATGTTTTGAAATTGGTACAATATTGGATATCCATTCAGCATAATCAATGGCTCTTATAAATCCTGCACTGAGTTTTTCTAATTCAGCTTTGACAAGAAGAGCTATGTGAGGATGTATTTTCCTCAACTTCTATTTTATTGATTTGATGCCTAGAGCTATGGACAAGTGATGCATGATGAGATTAGTGTCCAACCCTGGCATGTTTGAGTAAGTCCAAGAAAAATTAATCTTCTTGGTCTATAGGAACTTGGTATATGCTTCTTTTTCATGTATTGATAGAGATTGAGCTAAATGCACTATTTGTGGAGCCTCTTCTGTATACAAATTGACTAGTTGTGTAGGCTCAAAAAGCACTAAAGATCTGTCCCAAAAGTAACTTGGGAGATGATCAAGTACCGCATCCTTAGGTTCCTCGGAGAGGTTTTCACCCTCGGATATGTCCTTTATTTTTACCTTTTTAGGTTTTGACACCACCACACAGTGGTTTTCACCATCAGAACTCTTATTCTTTTTTTCTTTTCTTTTCATTTTGTGACTAAGGTACTTGATATTTGGTTCTGTCATGCTTGTAGTTGGTTTTCTAGTGGAAGAGACTACAAGTTCAAGAGAATTTAGGTAACATGCTATCTCATAGTCATTTTTAAAAGTTAGGAGCTAAGGCTCTTGATAGCACTGAGACCAATCAATTAAGTGAGGATTGGCAAGGGGTACATCAATAAATGGTTCAATGTTGTGTATCTGAATGGTATCATCTGTGGTGATTGTAGAGTTAGGATCTATCAAGTATCCCTCTAAGGTACCCAAATTAGGACTTATCCTACCAAGCGAAGCATCATCCACTAAAGTGACTTGAAAATTCCAATCCTCTAATCCTACGCTAGAATTTTTAGCTTCCTTGGGTTGGGAACCATATGTATGGACAACATCAATGTCCATGTCAACTAGAGAACAATCAAAAAGAGATTCCTATTCATACTCATGTGAGTCCGTATCTAAATCCTGGCTAGGATGTTTACACCAAACATATTTTCTAGGCCTTGAGGTAGAGGCTTTGATGTCCTCAACATGATCCTCAATAGTGGATACTTCTTTTTCTAGGTCTGAAACTATTGGATTTGTAACTGGAGTATCTGAATCTCCCCAAAGGAGATTGGTGGAAGGGACCCAATCTTCACACCTATCTTGTTGATTTTGCAAATTGGGTATGTAGCTAGATTCATCATCACTATCCTTCATAGCAAGGATAGGAGTATTTTTCTTGTTCTGATTTCCAAAACCTAGGCCAACCATTGTCTTAGACCTATGTTCAAAAAGAGCATGATCGAGTGGTTCGGCTCTAGCATCTAATATGTGACTGAGAGGACCATGACCTGGATAGCCCATATTTTTGACAAGGGTGTACCCTCTTCCATAGACCTTAGGAGAGGGAGAGAAGTTCTCATTATGCATGTATTTGTCTTCTCTATAGATCCAGTCCTTGATAGCTACCTCTTCTTTTTCATCTTGTATGGGCACTAAGGACTCTACAAATATACCAAATAGAGTCATTGCTAAAGATGAGGGATGCATCTCTTGTGAAGGTTTACCATAGGACGTAGGTGAGATTGGTAGTTTTGTAAAGGAGTTAATTTTATACCCCCCATACCAAGGTCTATGGATTTAAACTTATTCTAGCATTGTGCTAAAGTGGCATCAAAATCTTCTGCTTCTCTATTGAGAGGAACATGAATCCCTGCTAAAATTGCATGAATAGATAATGTGCTATCCCTGGGTATACAAAATTCTACTCCATTATAGGGGAACTTAACACATTGGTGGTAGGTGGATGACATTTCTTTCATGTCATGGATCCATGGTCTACCAAGTAGGATATTATATGCTAAAGGACCAACATCAACAATTTGGAACAAAATGTCCTTTTCAACGGGGCCAATCCTAACAGGAAGGATGACCAAGCCCTTGGAGCTTCTCTCTGCCTCATCATAGGCTTTAATGGTGACTTTCTTCTGGGTATCAATAACTTGCTTAGAATAACCCAATATTTTTAACAAACTCAAGGAACAAATATTGAGCTCGACACCCCCATTAATCAACACATGCCTGACATGGGTCTTGTGGATCATGACTTTGATATGAAGGGAAAGATTATGTGGATGGCTCAAAGCTTTGTCATCTTATTTTGAGAATGTGAGGTAATAAGGGCTGGCAAGGTGGTTGACCATGTTTTGGAATTGATCAACATCTATGTTGTTAGGAATGTTGGCTATATGCAAAGCATCCTCAAGGATAGGTTTATGTCTTGGATATAATTCTAGGAGTTCAAAAATTGAGATTTGAGTTGGCGTTCTTTGTAATTGGTCAAAAAGATTGTAGCTCATTTTAGGATTGACTGCTGACTTGATGGTGACATTCTTGGATGTCACTTGCTTGGGTTTGTTGGACTGGTTGGAACTAGGACCTCTAATAATCATAGGACCTTGACTTTGGCTTCTGGTGATAGCGTTAAGAGCTTGGGATGACCTTTGAGAGTGAGGACCCCTAAGCACCACCATAGGTTCTTCATCAAATATAGGAGGAGAGCCCACATCATGACCATAAGAATCTTTGTTTCACATCATGTTGACACTTTCCTTGATAATCTCAAGCATATTAACCAAATTTTCTGCACCTATGTAGGTATAGTTGATTTCGGCCTTGCCATTCTTGGGTTTAGAGGTTTCCCCCTTTTCATATTTGGGAAAAGGCTCCTTGAATTCCTTGTGGTCTGCATTTGTATTCAACCCATCAATCTGAAGTTTACCACTTTCAATAAGATCCTGAATGAGGTGTTTAAGTTTCCACCAATGTTCGATGTCATGTCCAATGCCATTGTGGAATTTGAAAAAAGCCTTTTCATTCAACCAATGTGGCTTAACATCAGGTATGTGGAAATTTTCTGGATCTTGTAGTTGTGCAAGATTATTAGCAATAGGGGTCTTGAAAACATCCTCATAGGAGTCACCCAGTTTAGAAAACTGCGGCAACTTTTTCTTAGGCTCTTTTTGATACTTAGGTTTATGCTCTTGTTGGTTGGAGGATGTGTTGAGCTTCATAGCTTGGAATACACTAGAAAAATGGAGGACTCCTTGATCATTGGGTTGGGAAGAGTCCACAACTCTGACGTTGACTACTTGCTTATTCTTGTTCCAATGTGAGTGTTTACCTTTGTCCTTATTAGCATTGTTAGGATTTTGACCATTGTTCTTATTGCTATGTTTGGTCAAAATGCCTTGTTCTTTTAAGAGGTCCTCAATTCGACATGTGGTCTCAACCATAATATCGAAGGAATCAAAGACCATCTTCCGAACTTCATAATGTATTTCAGGCACCAAATTACTAACAATGATGTCAATCCTTTCATGCTCAGGAATAGTCCTAGAATAGTAGGAGCACAATTGTCTCCACCTTTGCAAGAAGGTAACAAAGGATTCCCCTTGGTTTTTTTTCAAATTTCATAAGTCCAACATAGTGACTGATCTTGACAAGTTGTATGCAAAATGTTGAATGAATCTATGGACAAGCTCTTTGAAAGTTTTGATGGGAGGGGTTATGTTGGTAAACCACTCCATGGTTTGGCCATTGAGGCTCCTTGGAAATAATCTCATAAGACAGGATTCATCTTGGTGAAACTCAAAACTCATGATGTAAAATTGATGCACATAATCATGTGGGTCACCATTGCCATCATACTTGTTGTATTGGGGGATTTCAACTTTCCTAGGAAAATCTATCATAGTCACACTTTTGTCGAAAGGATTGGGACAAATAGACTCAAGTGAAAAGGAACTTTTAGGTGTCAACACCTTCTCCATCATACGTTTGATTTTCTTGATTTCCTCTTCTTGAGAGGGTCCTTGTTTCTTGTTTCTCCTATCCACATCAAAGTTGTAAGGGACTCTAGCACCCTTTTTAATCAAACTCTCTAGGAACCTATCTTTGTTTTGATCAAGGTACTTTTCCACATATTATTGGAATAGTGGCTCTTGTTGCATTCTCATAAAATCTTGATCATTAAAACTTGCACTACTTCCTCCATGTTGAGAGCCATGATGAGCTCGTTGGGAGGGTTGTCTTGAGTTCCTAGGAGGTGTTCATCTCCTATGTTGTGAAATCCTCCTTCCTCTAGGACTAGGATATCTTGAAGGGGTCCTTGACCACCTTCTACTTCTTGGGGTTCTTGAGGGAGTAGAGGGTGGAGAGTTTTTTCCACTGTTGGTACCCCTTTTATTGAATTGGTCATTGAGCTGTTGGGATAAAAGCCTATATTGTTCCTCCTAGAATGCTTTTCTTCTCAATTCCAACAAGGCTTGTTGCTCTTCCTCTAGGTGTCTAAACCTTTCTTCTTTAGCAGCTTGTTCATCCAAAAAGGCTTTCTTTTCATGCTCAATTCTTTTAATCCTTTCATTAGCATATCTTGAGGTTGTTTTGAGCGGAGAGTTGGACCTTGAATGCTTGAACAAGTCATTAGTGAATGCGGTATTCACATGAGCATCACTAGATTTGTTGTTTTGGTCTTCATGTTGTGACCATGCATCTTGGTGAGCTTGCCCATAATGTCTTTCAGCTCTTTGATGGGTGTCTAAATATCTTGAGTTAATAGGGGGTGATTCAGTTTGATTGTCATCACCAAACAACATGTTATCCCTATGTCTTTGGAAAATGTCATCAAGAGTTTGATCCATTGCTTCTCTTTGTTTTCTAGTCAAAGTGTAGCTCATGTCCATATTTGATTGAGAAGATGGTAAAGAGGTACTCAACTCACTAGGATTGCTCTTTGGGTCAAACCAAGCCTCAAACTCACTCCTAGGTGATTGATCAAAGACGGGTTTCTTTCACTTTCACTTTTGATGAGTTTGGACTGAGGGTAATTGTTCAAAGACAACTTGAGGTCATTTTCCTTGACTAACTTGGTACCTTGTTGTAACCGACATGAAATAAAAAGACCCTTGGTGATAAGATGACCCTATGAAATGTCAATACCAAACTAGGATAGTAAAAGTGTTCAATTGTCCAAAAAGAGATGGTGAGATAGAAAGTTGCAAAAGGTGCAAACCAACACTGCTAGAGCTAGATAATAAAAGGATGAGTATCCTAACACATATGGACCAGGAGGATGGATTTTACAAATATATAATTGAAATTGAATTTTGATGGAGGTGAATTGGACAAAAGAGTACTGAAACTCTCCAAGCGTGTTACCAAAGAATCTAAAGGTGTACTTTTTCAACAAGGATAATTCCTAACTTATCGATGTCAAGCAAGACTACTTTGTAAAATCAGAGAACACTAATTCAAGGGGTCTAAAAATAGGAACCCAAGGTACAAACAGGTTTCTAGTAGTAGATTAAGTCACCTACTAAAATCTGGTCAACTAAGGAAAAGACTAAAAATTGCATAAACCAGACAGGCAGCCTCTGTGCGATAGTTTCCAGGCTAATAGTATGACAATTTCTGACCAGACAATATTTTTCAGTAAGCAATGCGACATTTTCCAAGAAGCCTATGTGATACTTTCTAGGCAATCAGTGCGATAGTCTTCCAATGACGAACTATTACATGATAATTCTCAGTATAGTGTGCGACACAGTTTCAGGGTCGTACGACTCTTGACCAGTGAGTGCTAAAAATCTTAGTTTTAAGGGTAGTTTGGCCAAAATTTTAGTTTGAAGGTTGGATTTTTTGATTTCAAGGACAGTGACAGTAGTAAATAGACAGGTTTGCAAATAGTAGGTGATCAAACATGTCATAAAACACTTGCACAATGGCAAAAGAAACCTTGCCAAGATAAGCAATTTGCGATATCAAAGCAATAAAATCCTATGAATGCTATCATAATGTTTGATATTTGAGAATTTTTACACGGGTAGATCACAGCAAGAACACTTCAATCACTTACTAGCCTAAAAAGACAATGGCTCAATACTTAACAACTTGGCCCACACTTGATGTCCCATCGCCTCACACAAAGTGGTTACCCACAATAGATATTGGCTTTGTGGTGGAAGTGCCAATGACACAACCAAAGGAACACAGATGGTGAGTAATCTTGGGGTGATCTAGGTTAGTCCACTAGGATCAATCCTTGCACCAAGAAGCTAAGTGACAAAATAGGGTGGCTTCTATCGATGGTTCTTAGTAAGGGCTTCCATTCGTAATACCCCTCTTGCTCCCCAAAGGGACTCCTTACCTTGCAGAAAGTAACGGACCTCGCGGCCACAAGAGTACCTTAAGAATTCTTTCTCAACATTTTCCTCATGGTCACAATCCCACAACTACTCACATCAAGTGAAGACAAATACTACATCTGCCAAGGTTTTATGTCATTGATAGCCTTGAGTTTATAGTGGGTTGGAATAGCCGACAAAAAGCTTATCCCCACTTGGGTTGTACCTCTTGATTGCTCAAGAACAAGCCCAATAAAGGATTCTAAAAGCTAAACATAGAGTGGATCAACCTTTGAGTGTCAGGATTTATGTTTCACCTCAAGGGTGAAGAGCACAATCTCCTAGCTCAAAAATATCTCCCAAACACACCAAGCAAAGGTTCAATTACCCTCTTGCTTTCAAAATCTAAAGATGGGTCAAGATTTTCTGGTTCACCACAAGGGTGAAGAGCATACTTCTCCTACCACCCAAAGATTCCTACAACAAGATATTAAGTGCCTATGAAATGAAACAACTAGTATATGCCGCACTCAAAAGAAAGCAATTAAACAAGCACTTGATTGGTTTTTATGCTTTGGGCAGCCCTGCAAAAATCGTTAGTAGCCCTTGTGCATTTGAAGCTTTAACATGCATTATTTTAAGAAAATAATCAATCAATAGGAGCACCTACAAGAACCACTTGTTAGCCCTACAAGCGTTAGCACATAAAAAACCAAATGAAATCTACAAATAGACCTGTGTTCTACAATAGCAAATAAAATATCCAAATCAAACCAAGTAAATCTTGCAAAGAAATGAAAAAAATTGCTCACTGCTAGGCCTAGGTGATATTTTTGTCAAAGAAAGGATTGTGTGATATTTCTTTTTATACTAGTGCAATACTATATCTCCGTACAATAATTCCTGATACCTGCATGTGACAAAGAACAAAACAATTGTGCGATATAATCTGCCAAAGCGCATGATATTTTAACTGGTAAAATATCACACTGGTATGTAAGAAACTATCATACAACATTGGAAAATTGTCGCACAATAATTCTGTCAAAAAAAACTAGAGAGAAAATATTGACGAAACAACAAGAAAATATTGACGAAAAAAATGATGGAAATGCAGAAAATGAAGGACAAAACAAGAGTGTTCTGCCCCACGTTGGGTGCAAAAAATGTACTCACTAAATAGTGCACTTCTCTAAGTCATTACTTCCAAGAGAATCCATGAATGGGAAACCTTGAGAAAGTGACCTAGAGCTCCCTAGGCATGGAGTCACAAGGATGTTGATGGTGATCTTAGCTAGAGCTATTGAAGCATGCAACCTTGTTAGTAAACCACACAATGGGAGATTCAAAGAGACAAGGGAAAGAATTCCAATGTCCTCAAGAATCAACATTGAAAATGTAATGCAATGCAAGCTATGCTAAGAATGAAGATGCAAGCTAAGCTATGAAAGGAAAGTATTACAAACCCTTGCTAATTAAGCTATGTGAGCTAATCTAAAGCATAAAAGAAACTAAGCTAGATGCCATGAAAGCTATGATGAAAGAAAGAAACTAGAATGCAAGAAATGATCTCCAAAAGCTCCAAAGTCTCCAAGAAATCCTGCAGCATAAGATTAACATAAAAAGTTGGGATCTAAGAATTAGAAAAGAGCTCTCCTTTTAAAGGAATTGAAAAGGAATGGACCATGGAGATTAAGAGGCAAAAGATTTAATCAAGGGTGGAACTTGAAAGAGGAGAAATCCATGTGCACAAATATCCTCCAATGAGAAAATAAGAGTTAACTTTTGTGTCCATATGAGACAAAAAGTACTTTTCTTCTTTTTATAAAATAAGAATAATGCTTTATTTGTGCAACTTAGGATAAGAGGAAAAGTGGAGGCTTTTTTATTTAATAAAAGGGGAGGAGATTCCTTTTAAATAAATAAAGACTTAGGATAAAATGGTTAGCCCATGGGAAAATAATCGAATAAATGATAAAATAGGATTTGATCAAGGAAATTGATATAATTGAAAAATGTTGATTTTTGAAAATATTGATTCAGGGATTTGATAAATTGCTGAATGGGGGCCCAAAGTCTAGGCAACCATTTTAGGGTACATACATCACCCACTTGGAATTGTCTTGGATGGAATTTCTTGTTATAACTCCTTTTGAGTTGATTCTGGTATGCAACCAGGTGATCATATGCATGCTATCTCTTTTCATCTAACAGGTCTAGCTGTGTGAGGCATGCCACTTGATAGTCTTCATCTCTAGTGTAGTTTTTCATGGAGACTCATAATGATGAGAGCTTGACCTTGATGGGTAGAATGAATTTGACACCATATACAAGGGAATATGGGGTGGTTCTTGTGGGAGTTCGATAAGAAGTGCAATAGGCCCAGAGGGAGGGATTTATTTGGAGGCGCCAGTCACAACCAGAATCATTAACAACCTTCTTGCCTTGTAAATCTTGAATATATGAAAATATTCTGATTTATCTTTAAGAAACACAACCCACATCATCCTTGAATAGTCATCAATGAACAACATAAAGTACTTATCTCCATAATAACTTTGAGTTCTCATAGGACCACATAAATTAGTATGTACCAAATCAAGTATATTCTCATATGTGTAGTCTTTACTATTGAATGTAGAACTAGTAATTTTCCCAAATTGATAATGTTTACAAATAATATTATCAAGTTTGACAAGGGGGTAGACATTTAACAACTTCCTTTTTACTGACTTTGATCAGGTTATCAAAATTAACATGACAAAACCTCTTATGCTATAACCAACTTTCTTCTACCTTTCCAATCAAAAATTTATTAATAGATGGATTCAAGTATAATAAGTTTCCTCTTTTCAATTCTCTAGTATTAATCATCTTTCCTTGTTTTCTCTTTATCTTACATATTCCATCACTAAATTCTAGATCATTTATCCTTTCTGATTTAGTTGAGAAACACTCAACATGTTGTAATTCAGTCCTGATACCCAGTAGACATCATAATAGTTTGTAGTGTCATTCAGTGATATAGTTCATTTACCTTTTACCATACAAGGGATGTCATTACCAAACTTAACTAATCCTCCATCAAATTCTTCAAGCTCAATGAATTTTGTCTTTTCATCGGTCATGTGATTTGTGCAACCACTGCCAATAATCCAATTCTTGCTCCTATTCATAGTTGATATCAATGTAGTCTCACTACCTTCTATATTATCTTCTTTCACAACAATAGAGATAATCTCCTCAGAATCATCATCATCATCTGTAACACCTTCCTCAGCTAGATAAAATGCTTTCTTTCCTTTATCCTTATATCTCTTGTTCTTTTCTTTCTTATTTTTCTCAGGGCACCTTGATGCAATATGTCCAATCTTACTACATGCAAATCATTTCAAGGGTAATTTTACTTTATACTTTCCCTTCATCTTGGTAAGATTCTAGCAAACAAAGCTTCCAATTCCTCTTGTTATTTTTCCCCAGAAATGATATCATCAATATTAATTCCATAATATACTAAAGTAGTTTGACTAGAAGGCTCAAAATTCCTTCTCAGTTTTAGATAGGCCTTAAATGCTGCATCAATTCTATGTATGCTATTATCATAATTTCTCAACTCAAAGGCAGTTAATTTTCTAACCAAAGAATCAACAGTAACCGGTATAGTCCCTAAAGACCTTACTTCTTGTATATAAGAAAATCTAATTGCATAATGTGACAATAAAGTTCTCAATATTTTTCTTACCACATCATCTTCAATGATGGCTCCACTAGCTCCTCTAATTACATTCACTACCTCCTTGATTCTCTAACTTCATTTCTCAGTGTTCTCTCCTTCAGTCATCATCCTTTCATTAAATTTTACCTTTAAGATGTCTACCTTAGATTTTTGCACATGTGAATCTCCTCCATATACTATTTTCAACTTCTCCGACATATTATAAGAAGTATCAAGATCTTTCACATTGATATACTATGCATCTGATAAGGTACTTTCTATTTCTTCCATAGTTGTAGTGCGCTCTTGTTTTTCCCTCAACTATTTAGCAGACAGGTTTCCATTAGGAATAACATATCTTGTAGTCACATGATCCCAGTATTGATCACCCATTCCTTTTAGGTACAACTTCATCCTTCCACACCATACACTGGAACAATCCTTTTTAAACTTAGGACCTTCCATTCTCCTCATCTTGTTAGGATCTTTGTCTCAATTTGTTAAACTTCTTCTCTAAGGACCAAAGCTCTGATCCCAATTGTTAACCTTACTATGATGAGATTACTGAGGGGGGGTGAATCAGTAATCTACCAATTTAAACATTTAAACACTTTTCACTTAACCAATAAAGCAACAACTCAACAATCAAATGTAAATGTGCAACCACAAAACATCCAATACAAAGATGCAAGATTTTGGGTATTGTGGAAACCCAAATCAAGGAAAAACCACAATGGGGATGGCACCCACAAATTTGTACTCTTCTGAAGTACTCCCTATGAAAGGATTTACCCCATGAAAGGAATTTACATATACATGAAAAAATGTAACCTTGTGAGAGGATTTACCTAAATCTCATAACAAGCTTGTACCTTGTGAGAGGACTTAGAACACTTATTATAGTGCCACCATACATGATTTACAATACAATGTAGATCTATTATGATCTACCTCACTTGAGGATTTCCAGTACTTTGTTGTAGTTATCAAGAAAAAAAATGGGAGAATGATCTATGAAATAGAAACCTCCTTTGCTTGATTAGATCCTCTGTAGCTCAAACACCATTCTTCACATTCTTATTTAACACTTGGATGGACCACACCTTCTGTCTCTTCTTCATTCTTCACTGGCACACGATCAACAATACATTCACCATCCTCTTTTTCCAGCTTATACTGCTTTCCTTTGCTCTTAGGTTTCCACCGCCATAGAAAACCCTAAAATGTAATACCTTTAATGTGACCATACAATTGTCTTCATATCACATATCTGTATGTCCAATTTTAAATTCACTAATCGCACCTTTTCATTTTAGGATTTAATCAAGAAATTAAATTATTTCATCAAGTATTTTCCTTATTGACCAATCAACTTACTCAAATAATCTTTACATGCTCATCTCAATGATATAACCATCAAAAAATTATTTCCAGTTGTGCATGCACATTCTCCAATGAATTTTGACCAATAACATTTGACTATAACAACAATTTAAATCACCAATACCAATCAAACTGTTAGCCGCTTAAAAACTTAACATTTTTGAAATATCATAGTTTATCCTTTGAAATATCTCATATCATTTCTCAAAATGAATTGCGGTTGTAGGATTAACATCAAGTAGCTTTAGGTAACCTCTAGAAAATAATCAAACACCAAAAAAATCAAACACATAACCATAATGATAGAATCATATTATTCATGTTAATTAGTCTTAACAATTTCACTATCTCTGATCAAATTCGCTAAATCTCTCACCGGTCATCACAAAAAGTTAAGATTTTACATGTACCATCAAAATATGTTTCCAAATACTTACGTAGAGCATCAACTTAACATATTAAAATTCACATGATGTATTCCATGATCATCATAAAAACATCATAAGGTTAATAATTGACATCAATGACAATACCATAACTGATCATTTCTCAACCATACCTATCATGTCTCATCATCAAATCATGATCTAAACCAATTTTTCTTACACATATGATCAACCACTTCCTTCACTTCATTACTCTTCATCAGTTATGTCAACAAAGTCAACATTACATATTAGATTATATAGCACTATGCATCATTAATGAATGTATAATAAACAAACTATGTAGTTGGTAGGTTCCTCTATCTCACATTAAAAAGAAAGGTCTGATTTTGTATGAATAAGAGTGGTGGGGGGGTTTCATGTCATAGTCAACAAAAGAAGAGAAGAGAAGGTGGTCATATTTTTTGTATGGGTGTTGTTGGCACTTGGCCCCTGTCAAGTGAAGTGTTGATGAGATTAGGCATACCTAATAGTTTGGTGGCCTTTACATGACCTCTCCATTGATTATATTATTAAAAATATACCAAACTAATCTTGATTAGACCTGTGTTATTCAAAACATTTTTTGGAGAAATGATTGATTTTGATCTCGTATTGGAATCTTATCACGAACCCACAGATTGAATGAAAATTACTAATAACTAACTAAAAATAATTAAAAAAATATAATTTACAATGATAAATAAACATAAAGTGATGAAATTAGTGCACTTAGTGTAAACAAAGGTCAGTGAGAGGTCGATAATTCTCACAAGTCACTTCTAATAACATCTTGTAATAGGGGTATTTTCCACAATGCCTATTGTGATCCCTAGTAATAGTGAAAGTGAAAAGTGACTATTGAAAAGTCATGCTAGAAATTTATATAAAATATAGTTGATGTTAGAAATATTCAAGAATTAACCAAGTTACTGAGAGGGGAGGGGTGAATCAGTAACTTCAAATTTTTCTTTCAATAACTGATGTATTAACATATAGTTCACTTTATCCTTTTGCATATAGAAAGCATGAAACTTAAAAGCATTCACAACAATGACACATAGATTTGGTTACCCAGAAACCTTCCAAAAGAAAGTAAAACTGGGGTGGGGATGAAACCCACAAAGCTTTAGTACTGCAGTATAAAGTTGGCCAGTTAAGGCTTACATTGATCACTTCTGATGATCTGCCCTGCTAGGAGCAATAAGGACTGCTAGGTCCACCTTGTTAGAGGTTTTACAAACATACAATGAAGTATGCACTCGGTTAAGAGATTTTACAAAGACTGTTAAGTCTACCTGGTTAAAGGATTTCAAGCTGATTCACCTATTAGGATGAAACAGTAGATCTCTTACTTGCAACTGTATTGCTGATCACCTTCTGTGATGGATTTGTCTTTGCTGCTTCTTATACTGCTGTAGCCCTTTGTAATTCACTTATCTCTGCCTTTCTTTCTTTTTCATATTCATATTCATTCATACATCTTGGTATTTGTACAACATTGTTTATATACAAGTCTAAACAATTAATTACAATTACAAAGTCAGCTTGACAAATAAACATAAGTGCTACTAAGTCGGCCCAAGTATGGTTACATGATTCCTGCAAACTAACTCGGTGACTTTCTGATACTCGGCGTCCACTGCATTACTCAGCATCATCATGCACTCAGTAGAAGTGAAGGCACGGTTCATACTAACCACTCGGTAAGTTTTGAACTCGGTAAATACTTGTGACTCGGTAGACATAATGTTACTCGATTTACACTATCCTGCTTGGTTTGCACTGTACTGCTCGGTTTGCACTGTTCTACTCGGTTTGCACTGTACTGCTCGGTTTGCACTATTCTGCTCGGTTTGCACTGTTCTGCTCAGTTTGCACTGTACTGCTTGGTTTGCACTATTCTGCTCAGTTTGCACTATTCTGCTCAGTTTGCACTGAGGATGCAAATAAGTGTTGTCACTAGTGGCAATCCTGCTTAATGCCAACAGTTGAAAGAGCCTTCACATAAATACCCCCTTCACACAAAGACCCCTGCATTATGGTATTCGTGTAAAGACCCCCCTTCGTGTGAAGTAACCCATGTTATCTTATTCACACGAAGGGGTCTTACCACTTTGGGTGAACAACCCTACTCAAATGAAGTGGTTAATTATGAAAAGTTTTCAATCACATGATTTTTATTCATGGGAAAAAGTGGGAGATAGTTTTGTGGGACCACCGATGGATGAAATATAAAAAGTGGATGAGTAAATGAGATATTGGCATCCAAGAGTGTCCATACATTAATAAGGAAATAAAAATGTATGGAAGCCAAAAATTCAAGACAACCATGTAAGAAAATAAAATTAAGTAGAAGAAATAAAACTATATAAATGTTGAAACATTTAGTATCGCACATGGGACCATTACTAAAAAGCTTAAATAGGTGCGAAAATCAAATGGAAGAAAAATGCATCATTGACTCAATTAAAAAGTATGTTGTATTATCTCATCATCTAATTATGAGACTGGTTAGTGGACAACACTTATAGAAGGATGAGAAATGAGAACATCCATATTTTGTATTATGTATGAGGATAAATTTAATAGTTACATGCAAATATATTTAATAATGTAAAGGAATAAATCACACATAAGTAGAACAAGAAGACACAAAGATTTAATGTGGTTCACTTGTTAGAAAGTAAAGATCCCCAAGATAACTGAGAGGGGGGGGGGGTGTGAATCAGTTATCTAATAATTTATCCATTCAATAGCTTTAAACAATATAATCAATGTACTGATCAACCATAGAAAGATAATCATACACAATTGCACAATAACACAAGATATGTTAACTAGGGAACCTCTTGAAAAGAGTAAACCCCGATGGGAATGATGCCCACAAAATGATGCACTTATATGAAAGTTCCTTGTTAGAGGATGGACCCTGTTAGGAGTCTTATGAAATACATTTAGTACATATAAATCTCTGTTAGGAGATTTTGAATCCCTGTTAAAAGATTCTAACCCGGTTAAGAGTTTATGGAAGATAGAAGGACCCACTACCCAAACAGCTTCAAGGCAAGATCTCTGAACCCACTGTCCAAAAGATCTTAGAATTATTCAATAGAATAATATTAAATATATTACCTCCTTCACACTGTGCCAAAACTGCACTCTCTGCTACACAAGATCACAATTCCAGATCTCTGTACTCACAAGTTTTCCTTCATCACTGAATTAGCTCTTTTCTTCACTTCATGCATATATTCACATCACAATCTTCATAGTACATATTACAATAAGAAAAAAATTCCTTCTTATATACCAAACTCAAATAATTACAAATGAGTCGGTCCTCAAATATAAAATAATAAATTCTACACGCTACACACAGAATTCACATAAAACTGTCGGCTTCCAGTTACTGTAACTTTCTCCAAACATATCCTCAAAGTTTGTGCTATAAACCACATCATCATTAATGAGTCTCCAACATCCCTTTAACTGCACAAAATCAGATTCCATCCCAGCTAAGAGATATCCTCCAATTTCCAAACATCGCTACACAGAAACACTGTCTAAACACTGCTTTCAGCAAAATGCTCATAACTCTTACAAATGAATGAATTTCTTTTTGCACTATTAACCATAGGTTAATAACACACCAAAGAACATACCATCAACTATGCAAAAGCCAATCTACAATACAACATGTGCACAAAACAAAACTATACCTTCTTTCCTGCTAATATCTAGAATATCACTGTGTTGACATCAATGACAATCCAAGTCATGAATGCAACAACAACTGCTACAGAATGACTGCCAAAACACTTTGCATTCATTCCTAACAATCTCCCCCATTGGCATTGATGGCAACATAGATGAAAAACATCCAATGTTCCAAAAATCCAATATTGCAACATCACTGCAAAATATCAAATCAAATCTTGCTTCGTTTTCCTATTCAGCTCTCTCATACAATCCATAATGTTTTTCATGTATATCTCTCCCCCATTGACATCAATGATAGAAATTCCATCACTAAATCAACAACAACTTAATGTCAAAAGACACTTTTCAAAAAAATACAATAACAAGAGTCCTCATGACTCAGCTCATAAACTCCCCCATAGAGGAAGTTCCAACATCCAGTCCAGAAGAAGGATAGGGCTCATATACCACTAGACAGATGCAATCTCTGCATCAATTCTCAAAAATAGGTTGGGGCATAACCCCAAGCATACCTCTTAGATACACAAATGTATCCTTAGGTAAAGGCTTTGTAAATATATCTACTATCTGCTCCTTTGTACTTATGTACTCCAATCTTACTTCTTTTTCTACAACTTTCTCTCTTACAACATGATATTTGATCTCAATATGTTTAGTCTTAGAATGTAAAATAGGATTTTTTGACATACTCACTGTACTGGTGTTATCACAATGTATAATAACAAGCTCATCAAACTTTATTCCAATATCTTTCAACATCTGCTTCATCCAAATAATCTGATTACAATTATTTGCTGCTGCAACATATTCTGCTTCTGTTGTGCTTTGTGAAGTACAATTCTGCTTCTTACTTAGCCAAGAGACCAATTTACCTCCAAGAAAAAAGGCTCCACCACTGGTGCTTTTCTTTTCATCAACGCTGCCTCCCCAATCTACATCAGTATAGGCACATAAGGTAAAATCATCAGAATTCTCATACCATAATCCATAATCCATTGTTCCTTTCAGATATCTCAGTATCCTCTTTACTGCTGCATAATGTGATTCTTTAGGTTCTGCTTGAAATCTTGCTACAATCCCCACTGAATGTGCTATATCAAGTCTTGTATGTGTCAAGTACTACAACCCTCCAATCATAGATCTGTACTTTTTCTGCTCAACTGCTGGTGTCTCATCTTTGCTAGATAACTTATGTCCAGTTACCATAGGTGTTCCAACAGGTTTAGAATCTTCCATTCCAAATATTTTAAATAATTCATTTAAATACTTAGTCTGACTTACAAATATACCTTCCTCGCTTTGTGTTATCTGTAATCCCAAAAAATATTTCATTTCTCCAATCATGCTCATCTCAAATTCAGTCTTCATTTCATCTACAAATTTGTCACTAGCTTCATCTTCTCCTCCAAAGATAATATCATCAACAAATATAACTATAACCAAAAAACCATTCTCAATTTCTTTTGTGTATAAGTTACTATCTGTTGTTCCTTTTATAAATCCCAATTTCAATAAATACTTATCCAATCTTGCATACCAGGTTCTAGGTGCTTGTTTTAATCCATATAAAGCTTTCTTTAACTTACATACCATATCTCCTTTTTGTGTCAAAGGAAAACCTTCAGGCTGCTCAATGTAGACTTCTTCCAATTCACCATTCAAAAATGTTGACTTCACATCCATCTGATACACTCTGAATTTCTTGTAAGTTGCATATGCTAGAAACATTCTCACTGCTTCAAGTCTGGCCATAGGTGCAAAAGTTTCTTCATAGTCAATTCCTTCTTGTTGTGAATATCCTTTACATACCAATCTTTCTTTGTTTCTTATCACTTCTCCTTGTTCATTCATCTTGTTTCCGAATACCCACTTTGTTCCAATCACACTCTTGTCTTCAGGTCTAGGGACCAATTCCCATGTCTTGTTTTTTTCAATCTGCTCTAGTTCTTCTTTCATAGCATTGATCCAAGGTTCATCTTCACAAGCTTCATTAGTAGTCTTAGGTTCAATTTGAGAAATCAAACATAAATGTACCTTATTCCAAGTCAAAACTCCTCTATCTAAACTTCCAATAACTTTCTCAACAGGGTGATGTCTTGAAGTATACCTGTTAGGTGTCATAGTTACTGATCTTGTTCCGATTGTAGATTCTTCTCTGCTTTCTTCTCTATTTTCTTCTTTGTTTTCTTCTTTGTCTTCTTCAGTATGACTTTCATTCAGCAAATCACTGTTAGTTTCAAAAAATAATTTTGCATTTTCAATGTTAGGCTGAGGTTGTGCTTCTCCATTAGATTCATAATCAAGCATTCTTTCCTGAATTTTAAACTTCTCATCAACTTTTACATTTGCACTTTCAACAATAGTCTTAGTTCTTTTGTTATAACATCTATATGCTTTTCTTTTTAAAGAATATCCAAGAAATATTCCTTCATCACTTCTAGGATCAAACTTTCCTATATCATCATGTCTCTTAATATAACATTTACTTCCAAAAATTCTAAAATACTTAACTGAGGGTGTATGTCCAAACCATAATTCATAAGGTGTCTTGTTTGTATCTACTCTGATTTGTCCTCTGTTCATAGCATATACTGTTGTGTTCACTGCTTCTCTCCAAAAAATTTTAGACAAATCATTTTCAAACAACATAGCTCTTACTGCTTCAGTTATTGACTTGTTTCTTCTTTCTACAATACCATTTTGTTCTGGTGTTCTAGGGGCTGAAAGTTGTCTCTTAATACCATTCATTTACAAAAAGTGTTAAACTCTCTAGATGTAAATTCACCACCTCTATCAGATCTTAGACACTTAATCTTCATCCCAGATTCATTCTCAATTTTGGTTTTCATGATCTTAAACTTATCAAATGCTTCATATTTTTCTTTCAAAAATGCAATCCACATCATTCTTGTAAAATCATCAACAAGAATCATAAAATACCTTTCACCATAGAATCCTCTAGTCCTAGTAGGACCACTCAAGTCTATCTGAACAATCTCCAACTTCTCTGCCAAAGCGAACTTCTTATTGGGAAATGAACTCCTTTTCTGCTTTGCCATCATACATTCTTTGCAAATCATGTTAGTAGGTTTCATAATTCTAGGTAAATCTCTTACCGCAAGTGTAGTGCTCACCTTGACAATATTATCAAAGTTTATATGACAAAACCTTTTATGTCATAACCAACTGTCATCAATCCTAGTTATCAAACATGTCATTCTCAGTAGGATTCAATTGAAATACATTACCTTTGGTTCTGGATCCTTTTCCAATCAGATTTCCATCTTTATATTTTATCACACAAGTTTTCTCAGAAAACCAAACTTGATAACCCTTATCAGCTAATTGTCCAACACTTAGTAGATTATGTCTTAATCCATCAATAAAGTAAACATCATTAGTGTTAGTCTTTCCATCAAGAGTAATATATCCTATACCCTTAATCAAACAAGGTGCATTGTTACCAACTCTAACAATTCCTCCATCATAATTATCTAACTTAACAAACTTTCTTTTATCTCCAGTCATATGATGTGAACAACCACTGTCTATAATCCAATCATATTTCTTTTCAACTTGTGAAACTAATGCTTTTTCTTCCCTTTTATCAGATTCAGAACTTTCATCTTTAATTGCTACAAATCCTATTTCCTCAAAGTTATCATTATCACTATCACTTAAATATTTTTCAATTCCTGCTTCAAAATCTTCATCATTTGCATAATAACATTCTTTAGATCTTCTAGGTTTAAAGTTGCTTCTATACTTCTTAACTCTTTTAGGACATTTAGATGCAAAATGACCATATTCTTGACAAGTCCAACATTTAAAGATTTTCTTACCATCTGGTTATCTTTTTACAAGTAATGCAATACCTTCTTCAATCTTCTTATCTTCCTCAGATCTACTACTGCTGGCATAATCTCCATTCACACTAGTACTTCTTGTAGGTCTGATGCTAAGAGCATTGAATGTTGTTTCCATTTTAGGTAGCTCTCCTGATAATCTCAAGTTCATCTCTGCTATTTCTAATCTTCCAAGAAGAGTCTCTCTTGAAAAGTTCAATGTAGAAGGTATCACTTGTTCAATCATCTACATTGTCTGCCTTAATACTGGTGTCAAAGTTCTTAGAATTTTCCATATCACTTCATTCTCTGTCTTATCACCTCCACAAGACTTTATTCCTATCACAATCTTAGACATCCTACCAATATAACTTCTAATAGATTCATCTTCCATCATTCTGATATCTTCAAATGCACAAATCCAATTATGTAATCTAGCCTTCTTTGCATGTTCATCACCTTCAAAAGTAGAATGTAAAGCTTTCCAAATTGCATGAGATGTTTTCAAACATCTTACCTGACTATATTCATTCTCTGATAGTGCTGATAAAAGTGCTTCTCTTGCAAGTATGTTACACATGAATAGATCTAGTTCATCTTTAGTTCCTGCCTCTAGATTGTCTTCCTCAATGATAGTCTTCTCATTCTTTATAATCAACTAATAACTTGGTCCTAAACACAATAGATGTGTCTTCATCTTTTTTTTCCAGCTGTCAAAATTTACTCCATCAAACTTAGGGCTTTCTTTTTTGAAATTCGCCATGGATCTCCTTAAGTTGTTAAACTTTTCTTTCAAGGACCTGCTACTCTGATACCAATTGTTAGAAAGTAAAGATCCCCAAGATAACTGAGAGGGGAGGGTGAATCAGTTATCTGATAATTTATCCATTCAACAACTTTAAATAATATAATCAATGTATTGATCAACCATAGAAAGATAATCATACACAATTGCACAATAACACAAGATATGTTAACTAGGGAACCTCTTGAATAGAGTAAACCCCAGTGGGAATGATGCCCACAAAATGATGCACTAATATGAAAGTTCCTTGTTAGAGGATGGACCCTATTAGGAGTCTTATGAAATACATTCAGTACATATAAATCCCTGTTAGGAGATTTTGAATCCCTGTTAAAAGATTCTAACCTGGTTAAGAGTTTATGGAAGACAGAAGGACCCACTGCCCAAACAGCTTCAAGGCAAGATCTCTGAACCCACTATCCAAAAGTTCTTAGAATTATTCAATAGAATAATATGAAATATATTACCTCCTTCACACTGTGCCAAAACTGCACTCTCTGCTACACAAGATCACAATTCTAGATCTCTGTACTCACATGTCTTCCTTCATCACTGAATTAGCTCTTTTCTTCACTTCATGCATATATTCACATCACAATATTCATAGTACATATTAAAATAAGGAAAAAATTCCTTCTTATATACCAAACTCAAATAATTACAAATGAGTCGGTCCTCAAATACAAAATAATAAATTCTACACGCTGCACAGAATTCACATAAAATTGTCGGCCTCCAGTTACTGTAACTTTCTTCAAACATATCCTCAAAGTTTGTGCTATGAACCATGTCATCATTAATGAGTCTCCAACATCCCTTTAACTGTGAAAAATTAGATTCCATCCCAGCTAAGAGATATCCTTTGATTTGCAAACATTGCTACACAGAAACACTGTCTAAACACTGCTTTCAGCAAAATGCTCATAACTCTTACAAATGAATGAATTTATTTTTGCGATGTTAACCATAGGTTAATAACATACCAAATAACATACCATAAAATTTGCAAAAGCCAATTTTCAATACAACATATGTGCAAAACAAAACTGTACCTACTTTCCTGCTAATATCCAGAATATCATTGTGTTGACATCAATGACAATCCAAGTCATGAATGCAACAACAACTGCTATAGAATGACTGCCAAAACACTTTGCATTCATTCCTAACATCACCCAATCCTAGGTGACATCCATCAAATAGAGAGTCCAATCTTATTATCTAGTAATTTCAACCTATTACAATGTGCAATCACTTGCAACTCAATACCACTGCAAGAAGCTATGCAAAATTCTCATATATTAAGAAAACCCTATCCCTAATCTATTATAACAAGACATATGTCAGTTAACAATTTAACCCTAAAATACTTGATGAGTCAACCTAGGGAAAATCTTGATGAGTCAACCATTGGAAATGTTTGACGTGTCAACTCAAAAATTCTTAATGAGTTAACCCCCCAAAAAAATTTTGGGTCGTTGCCCCGAACACAACAATAAATGAAAAGTATATAGTACTTGCCTGATTAGTCACCACAAACCAACAATCTCCCACTTGGGGAATGATCAGACTCCACACTAAAAAAAACTTCCACTTGGAGATTGATCATGTAAAAACACTGCTACCCCTAAAGCTCCCACTAGGTTGACGCACCTTGGACTCTTCTATTCTTTTTATTGTTTTCAGTTGTGAAGACCAACCGAAGCTGAAGAGGAGTTTAGCTTCTCCCTTGTCACTTCCTTTGTAAACATATCTACTAGATTTCCATTTGTATGTATCTTATCTATCTTTAACTGTCCATTATCCAATATTGATCGAATGAAGTGATACCTCAACTGTATATGTTTGGTCTTTGAATGCAAGGCATAATTCTTTGTGAGATGGATGACACTCTGGCTATCTATAAATATATAATTCCCAATCTGTAATTTTCCTAACTCTTCCATGAAGAATTATAGCCATATCATCTCCTTAGCTACCTCTATAGAAGCAACATACTATGCCTCTATAGTGGATAAAGCATCCACCTTTTGTAGTCTAGAAATCCAACTCACTTCTATCCCACCAACAATAAAAATATAACTTTTGGTACTCCACCTAGTATCTAAATCCCCTACCAAATTTGAGTCAACATAACCTTTTAAATTAGTATTAGAGACTCGAAACATAAAAATTTATTGGATGTACCTCTTGAATATCCAAGAATCCATTTTACTGCATTCCAATGCTCAATTCTAGGGTGACTCAAATACCTGCTGATAACTCCTACAACATGTATAATATCTGGTCTAGTGCATACCATGGCATACATGTCAAACTACCTACAACTTAGGCATATGGTACCTTGGACATTTTTTCTTCCTCCTCTTGTGTCTTTGGACACATCTCTTTAGTCAATTTCAAATGAATAGGTAAAGGTGTGCTTATAGATTTTGCATTCTCCATATGGAATCTTTGCAACACCTTTTAAACATAATTAGCCTGAGATAGAATCACTTTATTTTTTTTCCTATCTCTATAAATTTTCATACCATGAATTTTTTTTTTTTTCCCCAAATCTTCATAGAAAAAGATTGTGGTAACTGTTGTTTCAACTCCGTAATGTGATCCATTTTAGACCCTGCTAAAAGCATATCATCAACATATAAACATAAAATAATGTAGCTGTCATCATCCATCCTCTTAAAATAAATACAATGGTCTTAATTACACTGACTGTAGCCATGTTCAGCCATAAAACTATCAAATTTAATATACCATTGTTGAGGTGCTTGCTTCAAGCCATATAAACTTTTCTTAAACCTACACACTAAGGTCTCCTTACCTCAAAACCTTGTGGCTATTGAATATATATTTATTCTTCCAAATCACCATGGAGAAAATTTGTTTTCACATCAAGTTGTTCCAAAGGAAAATCATTAGTAGCCACAATACTTAAAACAATGTGTATAGAATTCATTTTTACAACTGGAGAAAAGATCTCATCAAGATCAATGCCCTTTTTCTATATAAATCCCTTTACAACTAACCTAAATTTAAATATTTTCTTACCTCTATTCTCCTCTTTTAGCCTATAAACCAATTTATTTGGTAATGCCTTTTTACCTGCAGGTAACTTACATAATTCCCAAGTCTGATTTTTTTAGCAAAGAGTCCATTTCTTCTTCCATGGAAAGATCCCACTAAACCTTCGCATCCACTTTCACAACTTCATCATATCCTTCTAGTTCACAAACATCTGTTAATAATATAGAATAAAAAGAGGGTGAGAACCTTTTGGGAGGTCTATTGAACCTTGTTGATCATCTAACATTCAATGGAGTTTGTGGTATTTGTTGTTTTTTTGTTTTTGTTGTTGTTGTTGTTGTTGTTGTTTTTGTTTTTGTTGTAGAGCATGAGGAACCATTGGCACATCATCTTTTGGAGATGTATCATCCAACACCACATAATCATTTTCTTTCTTCTCATGCTGCTGCAACTGATCTTTGTACAATAGTTTCTTATTGAATATGACATCCCCACTTCTTATAATTTTATGAGTTTCAACATTGTAATGACCCTTACCAATAGGATCACTAAAACTACCAATGCAACTGAATGCTCTGATACCACTGTAATGACTCTTAGTAGAAAGGCCACTGAAACCTCCAAACTCAACTGAGGAATTTTGTCAAACAGTTGGCATGTAACTGATTAGGGCTGCAATATAGCTAATTTTGTGCAACAAATCCACCATAAACAGTGCCCAAACAGATATATATATATATATATATATATATATTTATTCCCAAATTGAAATAGTCTAATACAATCTCAAAATTTATGGACCTTGATGCAAATATAGATTGTTGATCATATGTAGTCTTCACAAGCAGTCCTAATCTTATTATAATAATGGACTGAACTGAACAACTGAATAACTGATTGCTAACAATGTAGGTAATTATGATATTAGTGAGCTGATCAGTGCATAAAACATATAACTGTTTATGATATCAGATTCTAATGCAGATTTCAATGTATTAACCTTGCCAAAACATAACCTCACTACTTCATACAATTTGATTAACAACTGGTATATTGTCTGAACTGTGCATCTACTTTAAGTCCCAATTACCACTGATATATTCCAATTACAACTTGACAATGCAGATAGGTACTGAATCTAATGACTGTCATATAACTGCTCCAATATATCAGATTTTTATAAACTGTCCTAACAATATCAAAATTAGGGCATGATTTCTAAATATGCATTCCCATACAACCATGCATTCCTAAACATTAATCCCTTGATTATGCAATGACAATATCAACCACAGTGCAACTAAATCTGGGACTGCTATTAACCTAGTCTAGTCTGATTATAACAACTAATGTTTGACCACAAAAATTATGAAATATACATATATTTTGAACTTGTTTCGAAGCCCCTCTTGTATACTAAATTTTGGTGATGGAGACTGTTGTTGATGACTTCCAAACTGACCTCCAATTGGCCCCCAACCATCCACCAAAACGCTGATAATGTCACTGTCTGGCAGGGCCGTACAACACTGCCTGGGCGTCAGCAAAATAAAATAATTGCTAGGGTTTTTGAACCCCCAAAAAACATGTAACATGGGCGCCTAGGGTTGTAGTATCACCCTCTAAAATTTCAAATTGATCCGCCAATGCAATAAGAAGATATGAACAAAAACGTGGGTCCAAAACCCTGGACTGGCAGTCTGAAAAAATATGCAAATTTGTCTTCAAACCCCTGACAATCAATATACTGCTGCTAGGGCACAAATAAAACCCTTATTTCATCCGTGATAAACCCTCAAAATCTGTATCTCGATGAAGCCCAAGTGACATGGCTGAATACCAACTCCTCAATGCAACAATTCAAGTGATATTTCACACCCTCAAAGTTGCCAATCCAAGGGAGTGATTCGTTCCCAAAGACTGAATAATAATTTGCAGATCCAAATCCACAAATGTCTTCACAATGAAGAAGTAAAAGAGATATCATAAACCAAGCATGTCAAAATGAGAGGCCTAGCCCTCTATTTATTCACTTTTCCTGGAACTTCTAGAACTCTCCTTTATAAAATCTCATTAAAAAACACTTTTTATAATAAAATAATATTATAAAATAAAAAGTGCAACTCAACTTAAAATTAGAACATGTAGGCCCCAATAACTTATAATAATAAAATATAACCTGTTATACTTCTCCAAAAGCCAATATAACCATCTGATCTGCAAAATGACTCTCTCTCTCCACCATTTGCCTACGAGAGTTGAGGATAGGCAAATCTAGCACGCTAAATGAGGTCAGCCAAAAAGGGGACATGACAGTCCGCCCCTCCTAAAATTTCTTGTCCCCAAGCAATGGCTAAACAATGAACCCATCAAACCTCCTGGATCCCAAATGAAGTCATGAACTGTACTACAGTCAACCAATGCAAGCTCCTGCAATATCCTCTGCAATATAACCAAGAAGAATCCATGAATGTATCATGAACCACTGCTCAACTGAACTCTAACTCCATAATTGCCACAGTCAGGAACCCACGAGACACCAACTCGGTAAGTATCAGAACCCAAGTAGAGAGGACAAATGAAACTACTCACATAGCAAATGTCATCAACACCTCCCACTGGCCTACATAAAGTGCCCAATCCATCTATGCAACAATGATGAACACTCTGAAAGGGAACTACACCAAGTACGGAGAATCCACACACTGTACACCAACTGTAGTCACCATAACTCCCATGTACCACTGACGGTGGATAGGCATCACACAATAGATAGAAATCACTCAAACCAAATCTGTTTGCCATTTCCTCCATACATGACTCAAAAGCAAGTTGATGAACATACCCTGAAATATAATACCAATAAAAAGAACCAACTAGCTCATCCTGCAAACGTAATACAACCGACTGTGACTGATCATTAGCTAAGTCAGAAGATGACATAGCCAAGGGAGTGAAATCAAGAACAACAGTTGAACCATCAACAACATCAATATCACCCCCAATCTCCTGATCATGAATCATCTGGCTGTCACTCACAAAACCCAACATCACGTCATATGCCTCACAACTCTCTACCCGTGGAGTCAAACCATACCATAACTAATGACAAGCACTAGGACCCAAAGTACATCTCCGTATCATCAACTCATCAACATATGGATCAAAAGTAAACTGATGAGCATACCTCATAGTGTAAGGCCGATAGAATGCACCAATCTCAGTCAGTGGCTCAGACTGCAATCCAGATGAAACTAACTCCAACTGATCACTAACCGAGCCCGAATCAACTACTACCTTCGAAGACACCTCCAAAGGAGTAGTATCACAAACAGGAACCAAGCCAACTGCCGGCTCACCAACATCAAACATGATCCCTGGTACAACATCACTAGTCTCCGTGCCATCAATAGTAGAGACCACCACCATGTCGAGTGGTCTACAATGCTCAACTGCAACACCCAACTCAATCGGGCCTGACTCTAGTGGAAGGGAACAAGATATTCCACTACTAGTATCTAGGATGGATGCATCCCAATCTCCACTATCTTTGACAATCTCGACCATGGACATCCTCGGATAACCAGACACCATAGTCTGTGACTGTATAGAAACTGGTAAAGACTGTAGTCGCTCGAACTCCATGGTTACCTCAGCCAAATGAAACTGTGACTCCTCAAAAGCCAACTGTGTACTCTCAATAACCTCAGAAGTCACCTTGAGCTGCTGAGTAAGCTCACTCACCTCATCTTCCTTGGCCAATAATGCATCATATGCTGTACTGCCCCACTCTATAAGATGATTTCTATCGGCTACCAACTGCATATAGTCCTGTCTCAGAACCCGGATAGCCTCCCATAAAGAGTGGATCTCTGTCAAGGAAAGATAACTGCCTCCCTGCTCATCACTAGTAGGAGAACCCCATCCATAAACTGCTAACAACTGATGAGTAGCATCGAAATGCTCGCAAGCGATAGCAATGTCTCGCTCACTAACTCTCAGCTGACTAGACACATGATGGCGCTGACTAGACTATCTCCTACAATCCTCTTCCCCTGGTACACTGTCCAAAGGAGTAACCTCAGAATAGCTATCATCTGTAATACTGCCATCCAAACTCTGTAGACCAGCTGCTGAACTCGTATCATCAAACGGAGTGACTGAAGCATCAACATAAACCTCCGTATCAAGGGAATCCACTGAAAAGACTAAGTCCTCAACACTATCAATAACATCCTCAAAGTCGCTAATCTCTGGAGTACTACCATCCATACTCTGCAAGTCGACTCCAGAGCTCACATCACCACACGGAGTGTCAAAAACTGTAGCATCACTGTCCAACTCCGCTGTAACAAAAGATTCTGCCGAGGAAGCTAAGTCCTCAAAACTGCCCATAGCATACTCCTGGATGTCATCAATACCAAAATGATCCTGGGACTCATCTGTAAACTCCATCATATCTGAGATATCATCAACCCATTCCAACAAGAATGGTCGACTGGATACATGAACAATGCCCAACACGGGTGTATAAAAACTAATTCCAGCATCTGGTAAGCTGCTGGTATGAATGAGAACAACACCGTGTAATCTACTAATCAAGTCCATGATAGTGCAACAGATACTACTACCAAAGAGTGATGGATATCTCCGGTCAAAACAATCCCAAGTACTAGGATAAAGATCCCAACATCTAATCCATGAACTAAAATCAACTGGCAACTCAAGTAAAATCCTCACCTGAGTAATGTGAACAATACCAACTGACTTCACGCACCTGTCCACTGTGCCCACTACAATCTCTGAACCCAGAGTGTAAATGCTAGACACACTCATATCATCATCAACATGTGACCCGACTATAGAAGGAAGCTGAGTCCCTGCCATATGTGTTGAACTCACCTCAAGACAAGGCTCGTCCACATGTCTCTCTGCTACACGACTCTGATCAACTGTATCGTAACCACTATCAGTGCCAATTACATAATCTGGTGTGCCTGTGATATCTCCCTGTATCAACTCAGCATGTCTCTCTGAGTCCTGTAATACTAAAGGAGTACTCAACAAAGAAGCTCGAGTGTCCTCAAGCTCATGTGATGTAGCGTCTAACTGTGCCTGATACTCCCTTTCTGCAAGGTCCTGAATGCTCAATGTCTGCTCATCTATACCAGGTATCTCACCATCATGTATAACAGCATCCTCATTTGAACCTACTATGCTATAGTCACTGCCTATCGTAACCAAACCAATCTGAGCATCTGTGACATTGTCCTCAGGCAACCTGTATCCAACTGTCTCAACTTGAGTACCAAGTTGATAGTTACTATCAATCTGCATAGTGTCCTTCACCACTTCCTCCTGTGGCTGAATAGAAACTGAAACATCTGTCAGAGTGCTAACTTGTTTCTCAAAATCCTCATGAAGGTTTCTGGTAACTGTATCAGCAGATCTCTTATCACCTCTCCTGCGAGATGACCTATAGTGCTTATACCACTGTTCAGTCATGTCAGACATGTCCTGGCTTAATCTCTTAAGATTATCAAGTTCCCTCTTGATTTCAACCCAAGTGTCTGAATGATTACTTTTTTTGCTGCTTTGTGGTTCCTCATTCAGGAAGGTAGGCCGTGTAGGACGGTTAACTGACCATGAAGTGTACCTCTTCCTTTCCATTTTGCAATCAAATCGAGTGCTGGTTACTCATGCAAATCGGTTCTTACCCAACAGGATGGCAAGAAAACCACTTTGATACCACTGTAATGACCCTTACCAATAGGATCACTAAAACTACCAATGCAACTGAATGCTCTGATACCACTGTAATGACCCTTACCAATAGGATCACTAAAACTACCAATGCAACTGAATGCTCTGATACCACTATAATGACTCTTAGTAGAAAGGCCACTGAAACCTCCAAACTCAACTGAGGAATTTTGTCAAACAGTTGGCATGTAACTAATTAGGGCTGCAATATAGCTAATTTTTGTGCAACAAATCCACCATAAACAGTGCCCAAACAGATATATATATATTTATTCCCAAATTGAAATAGTCTAATACAATCTCAAAATTTATGGACCTTGATGCAAATATAGATTGTTGATCATATGTAGTCTTCACAAGTAGTCCTAATCTTATTATAATAATGGACTGAACTGAACAACTGAATAACTGATTGCTAACAATGTAGGTAATTCTGATATTAGTGAGCTGATCAGTGCATAAAACATATAACTGTTTATGATATCAGATTCTAATGCAGATTTCAATGTATTAACCTTGCCAAAACATAACCTCACTACTTCATACAATCTGATTAACAACTGGTATATTGTCTGAACTGTGCATCTACTTTAAGTCCCAATTACCACTGATATATTCCAATTACAACTTGACAATGCAGATAGGTACTGAATCTAATGACTGTCATATAACTGCTCCAATATATCAGATTTTTATAAACTATCCTAACAATATCAGAATTAGGGCATGATTTTTAAATATGCATTCCCATACAACCATGCATTCCTAAACATTAATCCCTTGATTATGCAATGACAATATCAACCACAGTGCAACTAAATCTGACTGCTATTAACCTAGTCTGGTCTGATTATAACAACTAATGTTTGACCACAGAAATTATCAAATATACATATATTTTGAACCTGTTTCGAAGCCCCTCTTGTATACTGAATTTTGGTGATGGAGACTGCTGTTGATGACTTCCAAACTGACCTCCAATCGGCCCCCAACCATCCACCAAAACGCTGATAATGTCACTGTCTGGCAGGGCTGTACAACACTGCCTGGGCGTCAGCAAAATAAAATAATTGCTAGGGTTTTTGAACCCCCAAAAAACATGTAACATGGGCGCCTAGGGTTGTAGTATCGCCCTCTAAAATTTCAAATTGATCCGCCAATGCAATAAGAAGATATGAACAAAAACGTGGGTCCAAAACCCTGGACTGGCAGTCTGAAAAAATATGCAAATTTGTCTTCAAACCCCTGCCAATCAATATACTACTGCTAGGGCACAAATAAAACCCTTATTTCATCCGTGATAAACCCTCAAAATCTGTATCTCGATGAAGCCCAAGTGAGATGGCTGAATACCAACTCCTCAATGCAACAATTCAAGTGATATTTCACACCCTCAAAGTTGCCAATCCAAGGGAGTGATTCATTCCCAAAGACTGAATAATAATTTGCAGATCCAAATCCACAAATGTCTTCACAATGAAGAAGTAAAAGAGATATCATAAACCAAGCATGTCAAAATGAGAGGCCTAGCCCTCTATTTATTCACTTTTCCTAGAACTTCTAGAACTCTCCTTTATAAAATCTCATTAAAAAACACTTTTTATAATAAAATAATATTATAAAATAAAAAGTGCAACTCAACTTAAAATTAGAACATGTAGGCCCCGATAACTTATAATAATAAAATATAACCTCTTAAACTTCTCCAAAAGCCAATATAACCATCTGATCTGCAAAAATGACTCTCTCTCTCCACCATTTGCCTACGAGAGTCGAGGATAGGCAAATTTGGCATGCTAAATGAGGTCAGCCAAAAAAGGGACATGACAAACATCCCAAAGTCTATAGCCAAATTTATCAATGCCATATCCAACAAATATACATTTCTTTCACTTAACTTCTATCTTGGTTTTATTTTCAAAATCTATATGTGCAAATGCTTCACAACCAAAGGTTTTGAGAAAAGAATAACTCACCTTCTTACCTATCCATGCTTCCTCTAGACTACCACAACCCAAAAGAGTAGAGGGACCTCTATTGATTAAATAAAAAATAATGTTTACAGCCTCTTCCCACATGTTTAAGGGTATCCCAACATGCAACCTCATACTCCTTGCACGCTCCATTATTTTCCTATTCATGTGTTCAACCACTCCATTTTATTATGGAGTCCTTGGAACCATTTTCTTCCTATAAATACCATTAGAGGAACATGAATCTTCAAAATATTTACTTCAATAGTCATCACCACTATCAGATCTGAGACATTTTAGTCTTTTACCAGTCTCATTCTCAACTAAGATTTTTTATTTTTTAAAAGTTTCAAATACATCATATTTCTACCTAGGGAAATAAATCCATACTTTCTGTTGGCGAACAGATTTGTTCTCTTATACTCTGATATGTATCTTCCGACTCTATGCCTCTGAAAACAAATCATTTACACAACAGTTGGGTAAGCATTTACTTTGCTTCCCTCTAAATTTTGCAAAAAAGGTACAGCTCCCTTTATAAGATATTCAATGAATGGAAAAAGTAATTTTAACATACAAGCTTTTAACTGAAAAGCAGTAAAAGAACTCTCAACCATTCCTAGACGGATGAGGTAAAACAACAGAAACTTGTGAAAATCAATAGATGTAACAGAAGACTACCTTGCGAAAGAAAAATAAGCTTCAGCGGCCATTCAGAAAAATTTAGACTAACTAACAAAAATGCGTCTACAGAAAAACTATAACTCAGAGAACTATAATAAATGACTGAAACTGAATAGCACATACACAAGATCGATATATAATTCCCAAGGTAGAACATATATATTTCACTATTTGATTCAAAGATCAAAATATTTTCATGCACAAGTATTCAGGTAAGACTGGCCCAAAGTCCAGTTATCATCAATCATACAAACTACTGCAAAAATTAAAAAAATGGAAAGAACTTGTACTATTGCTTCTATTCCCTTCTATATTTTTTCTATTCTAATCTATATCCCTTTCCATGTTTTAAGCACCAGCTTAAATAGTTTAAACGGTCCGAGAAAGCCTCCCGAAAAACCCGGCTTCTCGGACCCCATTAAAACAAGAAACCGTTAACAGTTTAAAACCAGTTTCTAAAGAAGAGTTAAGGTAGGGTCAAATGAGTAAATAAAATTGAAATTGATTCAGTTTTCTTGAGCATCCTCTGATGTGGCAACCTTTACGAGCTTTCAAGACCAGTAAACTCAGAGCAGCTCCTGAGTAGGCGGGGCGTGCAGATTCTTCAACACGATCAACTTGGCATGCGTGGCATTTTTCTCCCATCTCATCTCCTGAATTTTCTCCGCTTGCTTTGGCAATTGACCTTGGTTTAAGATAAGCATTGCTTCTATGTTGGTGGTCCTCGTGAGGTCATGAACCATCGACGCTTCACTTTCCTTGAAAGCGTTCATTTCATCCACAAAGGACTTCACTAATGCATCAACTCCCTGGTCTGCATCTTCCAATTGTAGAATACCTGAGGGATTTACTATTTTAATGTCCTTCAGGGTGTCAGAGTGAATCTCCTTCACGGCCTTTTCCATAACCCGCATCTGAGAAATGGCTGTCTCAAACAAAGTGTTCTTCCAGCTGAAGTTCTTCTTCAGGATGAACAGCATACATGGGTCAATCAGCTTCATGGGGTTCTCTGTCAGAAATTTCTTCACTCCGTAATCTTCAATTTCTTGTACTCTTTTCACGATCTCTAAATAACTTTCAGCTTCACTTTCCCATATTGGGATCAATGTCTGAATTTCCCCCAAGAGCACTTCGCCATCTGTACGGGTGCTCACGAACTCTTTTATGAAGGCACTGCCTTCCGCTATGATGCCATGTGTCCATGCCTTCATTACCTCTATCCAAGTCCTCCCCTGCTGAACCTGCTTGAACAGCCTCTAACTTTCTGTCGAATTAGGGTCGAACCCCTGATGAGTCTGCGCTAGAGGTATTGCACTATTCTCAGCAAGCGAAGATAGGAATTTCGCCATGGTCGAAACTATCTGTTTCAACTCCCACTTCTCTCTGCCATCCTTCTATGACTGTCCGAGCATACGATCGGCAGAGAATTTGAAAATGTGATCACGAGAATCCCTGTTCAGTACTCCAAAATCCATCTTCGTTATCTCATAATCCTCGGGCTCAAGATCTTGGGTATTTCCCATAGATCTTACTGTAGCAATTTCAGCAGTGACTTTCCCGGTAGAAGGATCTGTTATTAGCCTCGCATCACTCTTCATCCTTTTAGCTTTTGGAGTACGAGCTGTGTATCTCATCACTATTTCTTTAACTGGCATAGATAGAGGCTTGAAGCTTTTCCTTTTATTAACCAATTCCGTGAGCCAAGGTGGAATTGTGCTGGACACCATTCGATTGTTAGGGGTCTTGACAAGTGCATTTGCATTTTGAGATAGGTCTTGGCAGTGCGTGAGACCTTCCTGCATCTTCCCCTTATGATCGGGGGTGAAGGTGAGATCTTCATCGTTGAGGTCACCGACGTCATCCAGATAATCAGGCTCCTCTGAGGCCATTTGGATTTTCTTCTCAGATCTCGTCCTTGGTCTTGACCTTGGCGCGGTTGGATGTTTCACCGGGGCTGTTTTCTCCTTCACTAATATTTTCTTACCTGCATTTGATGACAAAAGAGATTTATTAGCAAAGGCTTGTGTTACACTCTTAATGGGCGAACCAGTATTATGACTTGTATCTGTAAGAGGTTGAACATCTTTCTTCTTCGCCACGATCCAGTTTTCTGTTTCCTCAAAAATGCTGCGGGCCCAGAGTCTGATATCACTAGACTCCTCTCTACTCCAATCGATGATCGAAACAACATCCTCCTCGAAAAAGGTGGCGGATGGACGGGGAATCTCTGAATCATTATCTTCTATATTTTTGGTATCAAATTTCAACTGCAGTAGTTTAATCTGAGATACCGTAAGCCTGGTTCTATCTCGTTCCTAGATCATTTTTTCATTGCCGAAATCTTCCCGCAGGTCCTCCAGATGGTAACTTGGTGAAGGGCATTTTCCTAATCCCAGGGTCTGTCTGGCAAAGCCTTTACTATCGAACCCTATTCTTGGTTCATAGAAAGGCATGTGGAAGTTCAGTAAATTACTCCCCACAACAGATGCGTCCAGCATGCTGTTACAGATTAAGTGGCCTAACTTCACTGGGAACAGAGAGTTCCATTTATCTTCCGGGAGAGCTGTTTTAATGACAATGAACAACTGTCTGCAAACTTCTACAAGAATGAAATAGTCAAAAGCGTACCTAGGCAGCTTCAATGGTTCTTCTTTGAATCCTCCTACCCGAATATAAGTAAAACGGGGAAATTGAATATAAAAGCTGCCAAATACTTTAACTAATCTCTGCGCATTGTCTGAAATCCTCTGGTTAGGCCTGCCAGCCAATTCCTGACGCAATTTTCCCCAGAACATATCATGTATTGTTCTGTAATCCTCCAAAACCTTATCTCTTCTCAGTAATGGACAGCACTCATAGATAAATAAATCTCCATTCCAGGGAGCTTTCTGAATAGGGTGTAGGTCTTGAGTACAGGCCAAGCAATACATCAGGTACGAAGACATGTAAAATCCTTCCTTGGTCATCTGAGTCTGTCTGAGCTAGTCCCGAAGAGATGCGGCTATAATTTCAGCCCAGTCAATGTGTTGACTGCCTTCTAGGATGATTTCTACAAAATGATACATCCACTCATCAAAGGATAGGGCTTGTTCTGAACCTTTTAATCGGTGAAGGAGAACAACCAAATCATGTATTAGGGGGTTCATATGGTCCTTGGTGAGAGTTTTGGGTAACCACGACCCTCCTTTATAGTTGGTCTTTGTCCACCTTCTTGCTATGTGACTCCTATTTTTATCAGTATTTTCCCTGAATTGGGCCAGAGACTGGGTAGGCACGAAGTTGATGAGATCTTCATCTGGTATTTTGAAAATGGCTGAAATGGTTTTGCGGTTAACAGGGATTAGGGTTTGACCATCCGTGTTCAAAATACTCTTCAACTTTACATCATATCTATTGATACATTCTTGCACCAATTCCAGACAAACAGTAGCCGGTGGGAAAGCAGCCGTTTCCAACAACCCACTAGCCAGGACTTCTACAATGTACTCCTCGTCAACACGAGTTGAGAGTTTTGAAGGTATAGTATCGACCGAGACCCCTAAAAGATTCGTGTCTGTTATGACCGGGGCCTTACATTCAAGATTCTTCACATTGCAAAAGAAATGCATGACAGACCTCATGCTTGCCTAAAAATATGAAAGTCTACCAGCTCACTGCTTGAACTAAGGGAATTTGAAGGAATAACCAGAAAAGAGAAGGCAGAGCTTGAAAGAAGCTACCTGTATGCTTTGCACTTCGACCAGACCACCCTTCCAGCGCCCAGACCTCGCAGTGTACAATAGGGAAAGAAATGACTTACCCAGTTTCTATTTTTAGTTGCTACTTGAAGCGCGAAATATACTCCATTACGCGTGTATTAATAAATTTTTTGACACCAAGTGGTGATAAGTAATAAATGCCTTTAAATCAAATTAACTCTTCGGGATCCGCTACCTTTTCAATCATCATAATTCAATCTCAAACCAAATATTTCCCAATCGTGCAAGTGATTGCCTCATTTTCTGCGCACTGGCCCGTCCAATGAAAACATGCCAGGTCTACACGGCACGTCTTGTCAGGACATACTATCATTAATGATCACGCCGGTAGTCCGTTTGAACTACTTTGAACTCCTTCAAACCAGAGCTCAAAGAGGTTCAAACTTTCTGAAGAAGAAAATGCCGCTAGCCTTCCTGCATAACACATCGTTAGTAATAAAGGACTCAGGCCACTTTTGAACTCCTTTGAACTACTTCGAACCGGAGTTTGAAAAGGTTCGAAGTGATTCAAAAGCCTTGAAAGGATATGTTATTAGCTTAAAACGGGTCAAACCGATACAAACAACGCCGTAAGCTCGGTTTTGACAAATTCAAATGCGTGAAGACTTGCGGGAAGACCAACAAGGTGGAAAAATGAACAGAGTGAAGCTTGACACGAGAACTTGAAAAGTTCAAAATAAGGCGACTCTTACTCACCCAACACTTTCCTAGTTGCATCATCAATAAATGTAAAATAATACAAAGAGCCACCAAGGGAGGATACCTGAGCTGGTCCCCATACATATGTATGCACAAGCTCTAACTTCTCATCTTTCTTTTCCTTCCCACTCTTTAGAAAACTAACTCTCTTTTGTTTTCTACACACACAACTTTCACATAGATCCATATTGACACATTTTAGACCCGGTAAAAATTTATTTGAATGAAGTAATTTCATACCTTTTTAACTCATGTTCCCAATTTTGTTGTGCCATAGTGTTGTTTTAGAATCCATAATTATTGTTACAGATTCTACTTGCTCAATTGCAACAATTGTCCTTGAACTTTGACTTTACCTTGTAACAATTAAAGTAGAAGGAACAATATGACCTATACAAAGAGATAAGGTGTGTATTTTCACACCTTTTTCTACTACTATGGAACCTTTTGACACCTAATTTTTTTCATTAAAATTAAATGTGCAAACTTCATCACCTAGTTGCCCTATTGAAATTAAATTCCTACTTAGCCTTGGAACATGCCTTACCTCTTGTAGTAGCCAATGATTCCCATTTTGCAACTTAATCTTAATTCTTCCCTTTCCAAAAATCTGACAAGGTTCATTATCTCCCAAATAAACTAACCCAAAATCCCCTTGGACATAATCAAGAAAATAACTTCTATGAGGTGTAGCATGAAATGAAGCCCATGAATGTAGAACCCATGAATCATCTACATTTTCAAGGTAAGAAGAAAAAAATCCTCCTCATATATGTTACTTTCCATTTTTGCCTCCTTATTACCTTCTTGTTTGTCTCCTTCTTTATTCTTTTGAGACCAACAATCTTTCTTCTTATGACCTGGTTTCCCACTGTACTAGTAATCATTTGGTCCTCTGGATTGAGACCTCTTGCCCTTTGACTTTCCTTAGGATTTCCCATGAACTCTAGAATTATTTGCTATGTCCCTTGATCTACCTCTTCTTTTTGCATTCAGAATGCTACTTGATGTGGATCCACCTAAGATTTTCCTATTAATTTACTCACTCATAATAACACTAACAACATCATCAAATTTTAAGGTATTTGAACTAGAAACAGAATTACTAACAACCATTACCAAGCCATTCCAACTTTCAAGCAAAGAACATAGAATCAAGAGAGCCCTAATTTCTTCATCAAAATTGACATTAATATAAGATAATTAGTTGGTAACTATATTAAACTCATTTAAATGATCAACAACTGACCCACCTTCTACCATTTTCATATTAAATAAATGCTTCATAACAAATACCTTATTCGAAGCAGAAGGCTTTTCATATAACTTCACTAGGGTTTCCATCAACTCTTCAGTTGTCTTTTCTTTTGTAATATTGAATGCTACCAATTGTTCTAGACATAAACGAATACTACCAAGAGCCTTCCTATCCAAAATATCTTAATCCTCATCAGTCATTGTTGTCAGTTTCTTGGATTTTTCTCTCAATGGATGTCATAAATCCTTTTGATAGAGATAATCCTCCATTTGCATTTTATATAACTAAATTTTTTTCCCATTAAACTTCTCAACCTTCAACTTACCCTCGTCTACCATTACTCCCACTCAACTGTGAGACCTTCTTTCATAAGATAACTAAAAAATGACCCGCTCTGATACCACTTGTTAGGATTAACATACATAAATTTAATAGTTATATGAAAATATATTCAATAATGCGAAGGAATAAATCACACAAAAGTAGAACACGAAGACACAAATATTTAACATGGTTCACCCAATCCTGGGATACACCCACTAAATAGAGAGTCCAATCTTATTACCCATTAATTTTATCTTGTTACAATCTGCAATCACTTGCAACTCAATACCGTTGTAAGATTCTATGAAAAATTTTCATATATTGAGAAAACCCTAACCCTAAGCCATTATAAAAAGACTTATGTCGGTTAACAAGTTAACCCTAAAATACTTGACAAGTCAACCTAGACAAAATCTTGATGAGACAACATAGGGAAATGTTTGATGTGTCAACTCAAAAACTTGCCTGATCAGTCACCAAAAACTAACACCTATCATATTGGAGAAAGTGAGTCTATACTAAACAACCTTTGGATCAAGATCCATAATATGATATCAAACATGAAAAAAGGGTTTCAATTTTTTCTAAGGCTAATTAGGTAGCTCTTATGTAGGTGTAGTAACATGAAGCACTTTTATTGTGGCTCTTGGTTTCATTGATAATATTAAAACATTTCATTATTTAATTATTCTCCTAGAAAATCACAATAGGAAATGCATATTTTACTATTGAACTCATCTATCTTTGAAAAAATTACATGTCACCTATTTCATGCAAGTAGTAAATAACTAGCACATTGATTCTTTTAAGCTTTGGAAGTTTCAAATAATAAATGTGAACCAAGAGCATCCTGGGTGTAAGAGCAATCTTGTATCACCCAAAAATATTTTTGGTTTCTTTTCAATAAGGGCTATCTTGTGAAGATCTTCTATTTTTTGAAATTCACTATTTTTAGTAAGTTTTTCGTTTGAGTTCATAATGGTCTATTTTCTTCCCTAGAGGTTCACTTTGGTCATATCAGCCTATGAGTAAAGTTTCATAGCCATATCAAGTCTATTTTTGAAGATACTAAATTTTTTTGGTATTGGTAGTACGGTACAGAAACTTTGAACTTAGTTTTGAAGGCTTTAGAGGCCCTAGATGAGGTCAAAACTTTGGCTGATTGGAGCTTGCACTAGTCAAGTGCTATTGAGCACTTCACGCCCTTTCTAAAATGGGGTCATAATAGTCAATCGGGTCAACGGGTGATGACTTATGGGCTTTGGAAGTTGGGTCACCTGAAATAGATGAAAATCAATTTCCTTCAAAATTTATTTTTGAATTCTAAAATTTGTTTTGAGCTGACTCTGATGTAATAAAATAAAAAATAAAACAATTCTAGGACTGGTTAGCCTTAAGGGTTAAATTTTCTAGAACCTTCCCGGGTGGTGAAAATTTGCATATATAAGGAAGGCCCGTAGTGTTGTCTAGGCAGTGTTGGGCAGTTCAGAGTATTTATGGGTAATAATTCAAGGCTTTGTCCTATAGAATATTGTAAGGAAAATTTCCATGTGGCTTTGCATATTTTAATTTTGAAATTTGTATTCCAAACTTGTGGAGATAATAAGAAGCCATTTTTTGTTCTTACAAATTATTGTCGTTTCTCTATTTCTATTCGGTGTTTATGGTATTAAGGGGAGCACCCTTCATCAAGTGGTATCAAAGTGGGAGTTCTTGAGTGTGTAGATAGATTTCCGATTGTGAGGCAATTTGCACCATGATCGTGGTTTAGGGCTTCAACAATAAGTACAAAAATACCTCCACAAAGGGAACGTGGTGGAAAAAATGGTGGTGTGTCACCTGAGGCTAGAGCCCTTTAGAGACAAGTGCAAGCATTATAGGAAGAGATTCACAGAGGCATGAATATTTCTATAAGAGAGGAAAGTGAGGATGAAGCCGAAGAAGAAGGAAATTTTGATCAGGAAGGAGAAAGTGAAATTTCAAACCAAGAAGAAGAAAGACTTTTCTGGGCCATTTCCAAGATCGGGAAAAGACCTAAGATTGAGGTTCCTAAATTTTTAGGAAATCTTAACCCAGAGGAATTGATCAACTGGATCAATGAATTAGAAGAATATTTTTAGTATGAAGATATCAAGGATCCTGATTAAGTCAAGTTTGTGAAGGCTAGATTGAAGGGTCACACAAAGCTCTGGTGGGAAGAGATTCAATTGGAGAGAAATAGAAGAGGAAATGAGAAAATCACAAGATGGAATTAGATGGTGGATAAATTGAAGCATCAGTTCATTCCTATTGATTATGATCTTGATATACTGAAGAAAATGCAAGGATTGAAGCAAGCAGGAAGATCTATTCAGGAGTATATGGAGGATTTCTATCGAATCCTCATCAGAACAGACCATGTAAAAGATGATAAGGATAAAGTTTCCTGTTACCTTAATTGGTTGAGGCCAAGCATTCAAGAGGAGTTGAATTTGGTTCAAATGAACAGTATTGAAGAGGTATACCAGTTTTCTCTAAAAGTAGAGGAAAAGTTGAACAATAAGTTTGAGAACAGACAAAGCGGAATAGGTCATGGCGGAAGATCCAGTGGAAGGTCTTATGGAGGCCAAAATGAAGATCAAAAAAAGAAGGATGAGGCCAGTAACATTCAAAATCATATAGGAAACAATCTCAATCATTTCCATGATCAGAATAATAGAGATCAGAGAGGAAGAGAACAAGGATCAGGAAGAGGAGGCTTCCATGGAACATGTTTTCACTTTAGAGAAGAATGTCATAGGGCATATGAATGTCCTCAATGCCAAGGAAGGACAAATATGAGAACTGGAGGCTAGGCTATAGTTGCACATATGGATGAAGTTGCAAAATCATCACATTCTTAAGATACTAAAAGAGGAGAAATGCTAATTAATAGAAGATTCTTGCTAAGTGGTGAGAATGAACCTGAGAAAAGAAGGAGCTTGTTTCGCACTAGGTGAAAGTATGAAGATAAGTGTTGTGATGTGATTATTGATAGTGGAAGCACTGAAAATTTGGTGTTAGAAGAGATGGTCACAAAGTTAAAGCTCAAGAGGAAGAAACACCCACATCCATACCAAATTATCTGGGTCCAGGATGATCACAAGGTCATGGTCAATGAACACTGCATAGTAAAGTTCAAGATTAGAGGATACCATGATGAGGTACTATGTGATATCATACCTATGGATGCATTTCATATGTTGTTGGGTAGGTCATGGCAGTTTGACATGCATGTTGTACATGATGGTCATGCAAATACCTACTCCCTGACAAAGGGTGTAGTACGACATAAGATAAATCCATTGAAGGACACAGAAGAAAAGGTATGTGGTAATGTAAGAATAGTTTTTATTGTTGGAAGAAAGTTCCTAGAGGGTATGAGGCATGAGCATATGTATTTTTCTTTAAGTCCAAAAGCTTGTAAAGAGGAAGTAGAAGATGTACCTATAGATGTTGTAGATCTATTGAATGAGTTTTAGGATATTGTGTCTGATAATATGCCTGATGGATTACCACCTGTAAGGAAGATCAATCATCAGATGGACTTGATTCCAGGAGCCAGTTTTCCAAATAAGGTAGTATAGAATGACACCAACAGAAAGTGAGGAGTTGAACAGACAAGTAAATGAGTTGTTGTAGAAGGGGTTGATTTGAGAGATCCTGAGTCCATGTGTTGTACTCTCAGTATTAGCACCAAAGAAGAATGGATAATGGAGGATGTGTATAGATTCAAGGGCTATAAATAAGATCACAATCAAGTAGAAGTTTCTATTGCTACAGATGGATGATATTATGGATTGTTTGAGTGGAGCTATTTATTTCTCAAAGATAGATCTAAAGAGTATCCAGATATCATCAGATTCATATCAAAGAAGGAGATGAATGGAAGACCTCTTTCAAGATAAATGAAGCATTTTATGAGTGGTTAGTCATGCCTTTTGGGCTAACCAATACACCGAGAACTTTCATGTGGCTCATGAATGAGGTTCTGAAAGAATTTATGGGTAAGTTTGTCATTGTTTACCTAGATGATATTTTTATCTTTAGTAAGACATTGGAGGAGCATATCATGCATATTCATAGGGCATTTGAGAAGTTGAGAGAAGAGCAATTGTTGATTAATATGAAGAAGTGCAGTTTTGTGAAGGAGTTAGTGTATCTGGGATTTGTAATTTCAATAGAAGGTCTAAAAATGGACCCAGAGAAAGTGAAGGCTATCCTTGAATGGCCTACTCCAAGGAGTGCTACTGAGGTAAGATCTTTTCATGGTTTGGATAGCTTTTACAAAAATTTTATCAAGAGTTTTAGTAGTATTTGTGGACCCTTGACTGAAACAATGAGAGGATATATGAAAGAGTTTAAGTGGACTACTAGGGCAGATAATAGTTTTAAACTTTTGAAACAAAAAGTTACAAAACAACCCTTTTTAGCACTTCCAAATTTTAATAAGGTGTTTCAAGTAGACTGTGATGCTAGTGGTACTGCAATATGATCTGTTTTGAGCCAAGAAGGTAAACATGTTGCTTATTTTAGTGAGAAGTTAAATGATGCATGTTACCATATTTCTATATTCCTTTCAAGTGGTAACCTATTTACTAGATGAGTGACTACAATACCCTAGTTTGTATTATTAAGTGATCTTGTTTAAATTTTTGTTCATTTCATTTGGCTATAAACTGAAATTACATGTAAGAGAATAAATAATTACATGTATATATGTTGAATCATAGCTATCTGAACATAAAATATTGTATGTAATGTATTGAGAAAGGAATGAAAGTGAATCTTTTGGGCTCACATAGGTCATGAGAATAGCCAACTCCAAGAGAAATATGGATGAATAAAGACATACTTAAGTAAATGAACATAAGCAATAGGGTACCAGACATTGCCTAAAGAGATGATGGAATGTTGACCCAAGTGTGAATTGAGTGTGCTCCTACTTGATCCAAAACCTACAAGAAAGAAATAAATGGGGTTAGATCCAAGGGATCTAAGCAATGCATTACATCCTATTACATATCCTCATTTATAGTTATGCATGTGCATAGTAAAGCCATACATCTCTATAAGGAAACCATGCTACAAAAAATGTGCACTCAGAAAGATGCTACAGGAGAAAGAAGGTACCATGTTTTTACTAACTTGTTTGTATCATGTGTAGGAAGTGAGGAAAATTAGGTTGTGAAAGGGACATATTTTCTTGGGTATGAAACCTTTCAGTCTACTATAATCAAGCTAAGAAATAAATAAATAACTATAGAAGGGACATGACCTTGTGTCATGAAACCTTCTAGTGATTCAAATGCATGATAGAACATGGTAAATCATGGAGGTCTATGCAAAGAGAGGAGGCAAAAAGGGGAGCATGAGAGCATCCACATCAAACAATGGAGAATAAAATATATCAAAATCAAGAGTTACAATGCATTCACTGTGCATAAAAATCTACCATGGATAGATAATGATGCATCAATGGCATCTAATGAATCAGTAAAGTCAAATGAACATGTTCATAACATAAAGCACCCAAAGAAATGAATATGCAGATGGAAGGAGATCAAATGAGTATGTAACATGAAATACAGTGCTAAAAAAAATGGAGGTACAAAACCATGCCATAATATTTTAGAGAATGGAAGTATAGACCTTTCCATAGCATTGCAATATGGGAAATATAAATTCATGTTTATCATAGTGCCCCAAAAGTTGATACATAGTCTTGGAGAAGCAATGCATCTCCATATGGGTGTTTCTGCATATGCAAAGAATAGAGTTTTAAAGAATAAAAATAGAATTAATAATGATCTAAGAACTTCAATGGAATAGAGAACAATGATTCCAAATTAATCTCAGATTATAGAGCCACTTCAAGAGCAAGAGGTAAAACAACATTTCATGATTATAGCAATGCATATGCAAAATAACAATGCAAAATCTACATGATGCCTTCAACATTCATGCAAATGATTCCAGAAAAGAAAAGGTATTTACATATTCCAAAAGATGGACATAATTTTCACATGGATATCTCTGAAATTTTCATCTTATACCTCTTTATTTCATATGTATCTATGGGAAAAAAAAAATATGATTTTGAGCGAGAACTTCAATGAAAGAGCAACATGATGCCATAAGCACAGAATGGAGATGGAGCATCTTAGAAATATGCATCAAAATGACAAATATATATGATGCATTTCATATTTTTTTCACAAAAAATGAACAACATTTTCATATGGATCTCAAGAAGATATCAAAAACAACATTGCATATGATGCATATCTAAAATAAAATCTACATTTCTACATGTAAGAGAAACAACATATATCTTCAAAAGACAATTCGATGGAAGCATAGATCATAAAAGAATGATAAAAAAATAGAAAAAAATACAATTAAACTTCATGCTATGAAGGAAAGGCCATAAAATAATGATTCCAAAGAAATGAAAGAATGAAGAAGAAGCATCCATAAACTATGAAGAAAAACAGAAAATTAAAACCTTGCAATGAAAAATGAAGTTGAAAACTCTTACCTCTTATCATCTTCAAATTCTAATCCAAGAAAAATCAAGTTAAATGGAAAGTTTCCCAAAGAATAACTCCCCTTCCATTCGAAATCCTCCATAAGGCATGCATTTTTTTGCTAAGGAGTAGTTTAAAAGGTAAGGAAACTGATTTGGAGGTGTTTCCAAAACTTTTTAAAATGGATTTTTTTGAAATGTTTATTTTATAAACATGAGGTGGGGTATATACTATAAGAATACTATTTAAAGTTTTTTTTAATCTTGCCTAAAAGAAAGGGGGAATTAGGAAATAAAATATGGACTTTCATTAAAGAAAATTAAAAATATTTTAATAAAAGTCATTTTTATGGGCAAGACTAGAAATGTAAATATGACCACTAGATACCTAGTTTTTGGTTTTCGATAATATTTTTCCTATCAAGTCTTATTAGGGGTCATTATTTAAATGAGATATTTAATGTAAAATCATGCATATTTTATACTATAAAATATTGACAAGTGATGTTTTATAAATCATCTTGTTCAAATATTACCTACCAATGCATGATTAGGGTAATTAGGTGAGATTTGATTATGAAGGAGAAAGTTTTCTAAGGCATAAATTATGAAAATATCCCATTTTAACCACGTTCAGGGGAGGTTAAGTCACCTAATTATTGGACAACATATCCCATGGACCTAAATGCATATTGTTCTCCTATTCAGTCCTAGGTTTGGTGGAGGCAGTCATGGGATTCAATATTTCTTGGAGATGCAGTTTTCTACCTCACCTATTTACACCTCTCACATTTTGTGATAGAGGAAGTTCTTCTATTCTATCTCACTCTGAGATTTGAATGTTTGTAGCTCTGGAGAAGCAGATTGTTTTCTTGGCTCCTTTTTATTGAATGCAGAATAATGGTCCTTCTTTTCTCATTGGTTTCTGAGTGATATAGTGAGTGTTATGTCAAGTTATTATGATTAGTTTCATCCTTTACTTGATATTTTTACTTATTCAATGGTTTAGAAAATACACTTTGTTGTTTGAAGGTTTAATTTGTGTGCATTTACAAATAATTTAGGTTGTGGAACTCATTTCCCTTCCTACCTATAAGCAAGACCTTATTATTTCCTCAGGGTAACACTGTAGGTGGGTTAAAGTTGTGAAGTTATCAGTTATGTTTCAATGCATATTGTGAGTGTTTTTTAATTTGTGGATCTTTTAAGTTTGGTGAATCACCTAAGTTTTATTTTTAGTTATTTAAAGTTCATGCAATCCCTTCCTTTTTCCTCCAAAATTTAGTTTAAAAGTTTAAGGTGATTCAAAGGGAAGTCGACCCTTAATCTGGAGGTCTACTTTCTTATAGGTCACCCACAACCTGAAAGTAGTTCCATGTTTCACATGATTGCTAAGTTTTACACTTAGCTCTTTTTGGTGCAATCCTTAGTGACAATAGTTTTTTAGCACCTGGTGGGACAAGTGATGTTTCCCATCGTTCCCTAAGATATTTGTGTGATCTTTAGTGCAATTGAACTTTGGAGGTAGTTTTCTAAACACCATGGTGACTCTGAGAAAAGATCTATTGGTTTAAGAAATCCAAGTGCTAGTAAGTTTTATAAAATATCCATTTATACCAGCTCATTTGATGAATAAGCATGGACTTTCCTAATACATATTCACTCTATCACCTCCCATACCATGAGAAAGCTTTCCATGTGCCTTCATTCATGTCATATCAATTTGGCCAAGTAGCTGCATTTGGCCAAAATAGCCTACCAATAGAAAATTATCAACATGCATATGAACCACCATACCCTCCCCCCCGCATCAAGCATCTTGGCAGCATGCCTATGAGACACCCTATGAAGGTCACCATTAAAATCCTCAGAATCATCCCAACGCCACTTCAGATATGATCTCCAATGATTGGTTGACAAATTTTCAAGAGGAAATGAGGTCCTTAATGATATAGTATGTGGAGATGGTGGCCCAGAAAGAAGAGTTCTCAAGGCAACTAGAGGACACGATGGCAACCCATGAGCAGACCCTTGAAGAAAAGAACTAGTAGATCTTGACACAAAAGAAGTTCTATGAAGAAAAGATAAAAGAATATAAATAATTAGTAAGGGTCATCTATCTAAGAGCTGCAAAAAATGAAGAGGATCTCTGAAAAGAGCTAGCAAGAAATGATGAGTTTCATGATCATGAGCTATGACTCCTAGATTCTACTATTGACAAGTACCAAGATGCCAATAAGGTACTACAGAAGGAGGCTACTCCCGTATGTCCAAAGTTCCAAGGGGATGCAATCTTGGAAGTACATTTTGCTACAAAGGAGGAAAACCTAGAAGCTTTGCAGACCAGACAGGAGAATCACAAGACTCAAATTCCAAGTTTCTTTCCTAGTAAGTCCCCTAGCACTTCTATTGAAATTCCAAGATTTAGGATTTATCCTTCAGTTCATAATCCTAATCAGTAGGGGCCTAGGTCTCTCCCATTCCCTAACCTCCATGCATTTTTAGAGCCTCTTCATGATCCCACCACAGATTTCTAGTCATTCCACTCTATTCCTATAGAGGAGACACCTGAAGGGTTTTCTTTCCCAAGTAACAATGAACCCATCCTCCATCAATTAAAGCCTTATGAGACAACATTTGAAGAGATCCTTCCACTTTATAGCATTTTAGACCACCAGGAAGAGGATGAATCTTGTCCTTTAGGTGCACTTTTGCATAATGTCCATGAGGAACAATTAGATTTGTTACAGTATGATGATGAATTAGAACAACAAGATAAGGGTAAGGAATCAAGTGAAGAAGGTGAGGTCCTAACTATTCTATTTAAAGAAATGCCTTCTTATATTGATAAATATGAGACAATACAAGATTTATTGGTTGAGCTCCCCGATTATGTTAGTAGAGATACCGATAATATGATTGTGGCCAGCTTAGAACAACAAGAAGATTTTGACTCTATAATTGATGCTTTCTATTCAACTATTGTTGGTGTTCCTCATCCTCCTGAAATAAATAATAACATGCATGTTATTAAGGAAGAATTTGTATTTCAGGAGGCTAATGTTGTCCCATTTGTAGAATCAAACTCTACCTACAATAAGGCAATGGAAGACTCTTCACAATAAAATGAATCTCAAGAATCATGTCCCCTGGACCATGATGAAGGACCAGTGATTGTTAAAATCCTAATGTAAGTTGATAGCTTTGATGAGATATTGAATGTTCCAATAGAAGAGGAAGATGATCCAAAAACCATAGAAGAAGAATTGGTATGGAAGGCCATCATGGAGGGGAAAATTTTTGGAGCAAGTCTCACTAATCAACATGTTGAGGTCATTAATAAGGTGCATACTGAACAAGAAGGGACAACCAGCATACAAAAGCATGGGTTCATACTCTTAAGGGGATGTCCTATTAGATACCTTACCTAGATAGGGTCAAATAAAACATCCATGCCCAAAGATTCAATGGAGGATGATGTCAAAGATCCTTTTCTTAATGAGCATGAGCTTGTTCAATCTTATCAACCTCCCTAGAACAACAACACCTATGATATGTTCAAGGTTAGTACTATGGACTACCAATTTCAAGGATGGATATGCCAAGTAGTTCAACATGTCTTTGTGTTCCATATCCTCTTTGTTGGCATAAAATGTGCAAGGTATAACACTCTGAGGAGGATGGGAAGTTATTTGAATAATCCAGTCAATGGATTTGTTTAAATAGTTTTTCTAATACTAGTTCGGAAATGGTAGGGTATAAGTTTAATGTGTTCCCTAAGTGCTCTAGCACAAGTGTGTTTTCAGTTTCAGTTTGGTTTCTATGATTAGTAATAAGATAGAGATACATTGATGCCATTGTGCAAGATCCATCAAGAAAAAATCAATGATTGGTAGTAGTGATTAGAGTGCCCACTGATACTGTTAATATGATTTAGAATAACAAAGAGGGGGGTGAATCAGTTGTTCTCAGGTCTAGATGTATAAAAACAAACTTTAAACTCTTCAACAAATCAGATCTAATAACCAACACCTACTTAGTCATTATTGATTGCATAACAGAAACATATAACAGTGCAGTCCACTTATCTAATAGTATCTAACTTGTAAAACATAGAAATGTTCAAACCAAAACATTCACACAAGTATCAACACTAGGATTTATAGTGGAAACCCAATTTGGGAAAAACCACTTTGTAACATGTTACTATTATGTTCACTCTTCTAAAGTGAGGTCAGTGAAAAGCCAACCCTGTCAAAGGTTACAAACACACTGTCAGGTGTGACCTCGTTAAAGGATTTAAACCACTCTATTAAAAGTGCACCTTGTTATAGGACTTACATACACTTCATTAGAATGCAACCTTGTTCAAAGGATTTATACCTACGACTTTTAGGTCAACCTTTGTTAAAAGGATTTTTGACTATTACAATGGTTAGAAAGTAGCAGTAGTATTGATCTAAAAAACATACAACTCTCTTTGCAAATATCAGATCCAATTCTGTACACATATGTTGGCTTACTAACTATGAACCTTTTCCATCTCCATCACTGATCTTCTCTGAACCCTCTTCAAGCAATCACAACACTTCTCCTTCAGCCTTCTCTACTTAGACAGTTAATAACATCAACAATACTTCTAGTATCTACTTCTCCTTTCAACCTCTCGCTTAGGTTTCCTTAATACTACCTCTATTAGGTCAATACATCTTTTGTCGCTTAATCTCCTTTGTAGATCTTAGGGTTAGGTCAGATTCATTGAATCCATCCTACATTATGTTCTTCGGCTATCCATCTAAAAATATCTTGAATCTATTAAAAGATTTACAATAAAACATTTTACAGTGCATTAAATGCTTTCATACAATCAATAAATAAAGTCAACACATTTTACATAATCCAAGAATTCAACAATATCGGCTGGAAATCTGAATTCTTCCTCAAATGCAAAATACTGATGCTCGGTCAATACTGTGTTCAACTTCTTGGTCTTCTCTAGAAAGCTTGGTCACCACATAAACTATTTCCTTGGCTAACACTATCTTCCTCGACAATTTACTGGTGTTCGGTCAACACTGACTTTACTCGGCATATACTAGCTCGGTCGATACAAACAACACTCCGCTTAAACTAGATTTCTTCACTTTTTCTCAGTTAAGCCTACCAGTTTAGTCTTCATTCTTACTTAGATAAACAATACATTGTCTTATCATTGTGCCACATAATCAAGTACTCATTGAAGTATCAAGATAACTCAACCTTTCCTTAGGTGTTGTTGTTACCAACCTTTCCTATCCCCTTAGCATCACTCAAATAGATATAGTACTTTCTTAAATAGCAATAGTCTTACTAGTTAAGGTTTGACATCAATGACAATACAACAATTGCTTCAATTGCAATTTCCAATAGATACAAATAATCAATACTCACATGATGAGTCCCTTGAAACAATACCAATCTATCTCAAGTACTGGTTTTTGTGGAAGAGAAGGAACTATTTTGTTTGGAACCAAGTTCAATTTTGAGACCGAGAAGAGTCTATGCCCAATGGATGCAAAAGGAAACTGGTCAAAAGGTACTTAGCAGGAAAGCACTCAGCCGAGGTACCCAGAAATGTTACCATATTTCTATATTCCTTTCAATTGGGAAACTATTTACTAGATGAGTGACTACAATACCTTAGTTTGTATTATTAAGTGATCTTGTTCAAATTTTTGTTCATTTCATTTGGCTATATACTAAAATTACATGTAAGAGAAAAGAAATAATTACATGTATATATGCTGAATCATAGTTGTTTGAACATAAAAGCTTGTATGTACTGTATTGAGAAAGGAATGAAAGTGAATCTTTTGAGCTCACATAGGCCATGAGAATAGCCAACTACTAGACAAATATGGATGAATACAGACATACATAAATAAATGAACATAAGAAAAAGGGTACCAGACATTGCCTAAAGAGATGATGGAATTTTGACCCAAGTGTGAATCCAGTTTGCTCCTACTTGATCTAGAACCTGCAAGAAAGAAGGAAATAAGGTTAGATCCAATAGATCTGAGTAATGCATGACATCATATTAGATATCCTCGTTTACAGTTATGCATGTGCATATTCATGCCATACATCTCTATAAGGAAACCATGCTACAAGACAAGTGCACTTAGAAAGATGCTACATGAGAAAGAAGGTACCATATTTTTACTAACTTGTTTGTATCATGTGCAGGTAGTGAGGAAAATTAGGCTGTGAAAGAGACATATTTTCTTGGGTATGAAACCTTTTAGTCTACTATAATCAAGCTAAGAAATAAATAAATAACTGTAGAAGGGACATGAACTTGTGTCATGAAACCTTCTAGTGATTTAGATGCATGGTAGAGCATGGAAAATCATGGAGGTCTGTGCAAAGATACACGAAAAAAAGGGGGGCATGAGAGCATGCACATCAAATGATGGAGACTCAAATACATGAAAATCAGAAGTTACAATGCATTCACTATGCATAAAAAGCCACCATGGGAAAATAATGATGCATCAATGACATCCAATGAAGCAGTGAAGTCAAGTGAACATGTTCATAACATAAAGCACCCAAAGAAATGAATATGTAGAGGGAAGAAGATCAAATGAGTATGTAACATGAAATACAATTCTCACAAAAATGGAGGTACAACACCCTGCCATAATATTTCAGAGAATGGATGTATAGACCTTTCCATATCATTTCAATATGGGAAATATAAATTCATGTTTATCATAGTGCCCCAAAAGTTGATACACAATCTTGGATAAGCAATGCATCTCCATGTGGGTGTTTCTACATATACAAAGAATAGAGTTTTAAAGAAAAAAATAGCATTAATCACGATCCAAGAAATTTAATGGAATAGAGCACAATGATTCCAAATGAATCTCAGATTACAGAGCCACTTCAAGAGAAAGAGTTAAAACAACATTTCATGATTATAGCAATGACTGTGCAAAATAACAATGCAAAATCTACATGATGCCTTCAACATTCATGCAAATGATTCTAGAAAAGAAAACTTATTTACATATCCCAAAAGATGGACATAATTTGCACATGCATATCTCTAAAATTTTCATTTTATACCTATTTATTTCATATGTATCTATGGGAAAAAAACAACATATGATTTTGAGCGAGAACTTCAATGAAAGAGCAACATGATGCCATAAGCACAGAATGGAGATGGAGCATCTTAGAAATCTGCATCAAAATGAAAAATCTATATGATGCATTTCATATGTGTTTTACAAAAACTAAACAACATTTTCATATGGATCTCAAGAAGATATCAAAAACAACATTGCATATGATGCACATCTCAAATAAAATCTGCATTTCTACATGTAAGAGCAGCAACATATATCTTCAAAAGACAATGCTATGGAAGCATGGATCAGAGAAGATTGATAAAAAATAGAAAAAAATACAATTAAAATTCATGCTATGAAGGAAAGTCTAGCAAATAATGATTCCAAAGAAATGAAAGAATGAAGAAGGAGCAGCCATAAACTATGAAGAAAATAGAAAATTAAAACCTTGCAATGAAAAATGAAGTTAAAAACTCTTACCTCTTACCTCTTATCATCTTCAAATTCTAATCCAAGAAAACTCAAGTTAAATGGAAATTTTCCTAAAGAATAACTCCCCTTCCATTCAAAATCCTCCGTCAGGCACATGTTTTTTTGCAAAGAAGTAATTTAAAAGGTAAGGAAACCAATTTGGAGGTGTTTCCAAAACCTTTTTAAATGGATTTTTTTGAAATGTTTATTTATAAACGTGAGGTGGGGTATATGCTATAAGAATATTATTTAAAGTTTTTTTTAATCTGTCCTAAAAGAAAGGGGGAATTAGGAAATAAAATATGGTCTTTCATTAAAGAAAATTGAAAATATTTTAATGAAAGTCATTTTTATGGACAAGACTAGAAATGTAAATATGACCTCTAGATACCTAGTTTTTGGTATTCGATAATATTTTTCCTATCAAGTCTTATTAGGGGTCATTATTCAAATGAGATATTAAATGTAAAAATATGCATATTTTATATTGTAAAATATTGACAAGTGATGTTTTATAAATCATCTTGTTCAAATATTATGTACCAAGGCATGATTAGGGTAATTAGGTGAGATTAAGTCTCCCATTTTCACCACCTTTAGGGGAGTTTAAGTCACCTAATTATTGGAAAACATATTGTTGGAGATTTGCCAGCAGGCTAGTATTGACTATATGTTTGTCATTGATGACAACATATGGTGAGTAGCGTGCATGGAAGACTTATGAAGTTAGCTTTCATTATATGTTGCATAGACATGTTATCAGCATGATATCATGGGCATAGAGGTTAACTGTTAGTACAGATAGTTATATAGCAACTTGTGTCAACAATGTTCCTGACAGAGTAACAGGCAATGTTCTATGTATGGTTGTCCATACAGTTATCATGGAGCCTTGCGTGCTTGGATATATGATGAAGATATATTAGTGATGTTACATTCATGGATGAAGAGTCTGATGATTAGTAGAAGTGAAGTTATGTAGTCACTATTCACCAGTAGCAGTTTCATGTGCTTGTTCAAGAAGAGTCGACAGATATTATATTGGTTATGGAGTTGCACCTATCATTTTAGTATGCGCCCTTGGATTTAAGCTTGAAGAAGAGTTAGTGATGTTCAGTTAAGAGTGCATAAAGTAATTCAGCTTGAGGAGAAAGATAAAGTTATTTTGGTAGAGCTGATAGAGTGTAGCATGCGTCTACAATTATCTTATTAGACAGGTCCCAGAATAAATTGTGTGCTTAGTAGAGCCGACTAAATTATTATTGGAGTTGATATGGATTCTCTAATATGATTTCAAGGTGGTCCTAATAGGCTGACTTGATTATATCATTTAGAGAAAAGATATTTATAGGCAATCATTTGTGATTTCTTGAGTGTGGTTTAGAGTTGATTGTGAAAAGCAGAGCAGAGTGTGTGAAGTGTTGAGCCATTAGAAGGTCTATGTGACCAAGTAAAGTTTTTTTCTATACATTGGAATTGATCTAGACAACAGGTCTAAGCACAGTTCACCAAGATCCATATATAGTGTGTATCTGTTATTCAGAAGGTTGTAGCCTTCGCCTCTTTGAGTAGTGTTCTCTCGGATAGTGTGTCCTCTCCCCTAATAGCGACTATTGTAAAAGACTCCTAACAGGGTCTAACCCTTGACCAAGTCTACTGTACTAAATATATTGTAAAGAAACTCCTAACAGGGTTAAGGATCTTCTAACAAGGATCACAATACACTAGTGCAGAATATTTGTGGGTGTCAATTCCTACCGTGGTTTTTACCTATTTGAGTTTCCCCGTAACCAAAATATTAGTGTTGTGTTCAAGTGTTCTTTCATTGTGTTTATTCTTTATGTTTAAGTATATTTAATTGGATAAAGAATTGAAACTTGTAGATAACTGATTCACACCCCCCCTCTCGGTTATCTCTTGGGACTATTCCTAACAATTGGTATCAGAGCTTTGTGCCTCAGAGAGAAAGTTTAACAGGTTGAGGTTGATCAGATGGTATACTTCAAAAAAGGAAGTCCTAAGTTTGATGGAGAGAATTATATTGATTGGAAGACCTTGCTAAGGATGATGCTACTGAAAAGAAAAAGGAATTGTTTCATCATAATGCAATAGCCAAAAAATTCCTTATCAACACCCTTTCTGATAGTGAGTTTTTAGAAATAAAGAAGGTAGATACAACCCACAAAATATGGAAGTACCTAGAAGACATAGTTGAAGGAGACAAACAAGAAAAGGATGTGCACAAAAAAACATGGAAGAATGGATACAATGCATTAGAGATGCTGCCTGGAGAAAACATTAGAGCTTACAATCAAAGGATCAATGAAGCAGTTGTTGGAATCAAGAACAATGGTGGAGAGATCTCAGAGGAAGACATCATGGAAAAATTGATGACTACTCTCACTCCAGAATATGAAAACAAGATCAACATCCTTGATGAGACCATGCATCTTACATAAAATTTTAAGAGAGAGACCTTGATCAGCAAAATCTCATCTTTTGAGATTTCAAGATTGAAGATAGAACCTAAAAGTGAGATAGCCTTCAAAGCAACAGTTCATGGTAAGAAATCTACAAACACTTCTAGTAATTTTGATGATGATGATGAAGAGAAAACACTAGATGATTTCATTGCTATGATTTCCAAAAGAGAGAAGAAAGGAAAAGGAAAATATGAAGGTCAATTTCCATTTAAATGCTTTTCATGTAATAAGATTGGTCACTTTGCATCTAAATGTCCCTTTAGAGCTAGAAAGTTAAAAAATGACTACAAGCCTAAATTCTTTAAGGAATATTACTATGCTAGAGATGGAGTTTCGGATGATGATTCAACTAAAGACAAAATTGGATTTATTTCTATCATAGAGAAAATGAACAATAAGATAGATCATGAAGATGAGAAAGAGAAACAAGAGCTAGCATTAATTTCCCAAGCTAATATAAGGACAGACTGGATTATAGATAGTGGTTGTTCACATCACATGACAGGTGATAAAGACAGATTTGTTCATCTAGACAAATACAATGGTGGCATGGTTAGATTTGGAGATAACACTCCTAAACCCATTGTTGGTAGAGGAGACATCACCTTGGATGGAAATAATAGTACTGATGATGTTCTTTATGTTGATGGTTTGAAACATAACCTTCTTAGTGTTGGGCAGTTACTTGGAAAAGGTTATCAGTTGGAGTTCAAAGATGACAAATGTGTCATTAACAACAAGGATGGTGTTACGATTGCATCAAGATCAAATACTAAAGGTAATATTTTCCAACTCAATTCAGAAGCAAGTTGTTTTGTTGCTAAAGTTGATGATAGTTGGTTGTGGCATAAAAGACTATGTCATATCAATTTTGATAACATAATAAAGATAAGCAATGTAAAGGCAGTAAGAGATCTACCTAGCATAGCAAAGCCAATTGATACTATATGCAAGGAATGTGTGATGGGAAATCATGTGAAAAACTCATTCAGGAGAAAGAACAATTCAGCAGAGAACAAGTTGGATCTGATTCATACAGACCTATGTGGTCTAGCTCAAACAAGATCATACTATGGTGAAAGGTATTCCATTTTGTTTGTTGATGATTATACTAGGATGATGTGGGTTGGATTCTTGAAAGATAAGTCAAAAACATTTGAAAAGTTTAAGATATTCAAAGCTAAGGTTGAGAATGAATTTGGACTAAAGATAAAATGTCTGAGATTGGATAGAGGAGGAGAATTCACCTCCACAAGATTTTATGAGTGCTACGAAGAACATGACATAAAGAGGTAGTTAAGTGCACCTAGAACCCCTCAGCAGAATGGAATTGTAGAGAGAAGGAATAGGATCATCCTTGATACAATGCGCACCATCACGATTGAAGGAAAAGTTGCTCACACCTATTGGAGAGATATGGTCAATACAACAATCTACACCATCAATAGAATTCAATGGAGGCCTAGCACTGACAAAACACCATATGAGCTATGGTTTGGTAATGTTCCCACCGTAAAATAATTCAGAATCTTTGAAAGTAAGTGCTACATCAAGAGGGATGAAGCAATAGGAAAGTTTGATGCAAGAAGTGATGAAGTTATTTTCCTTGGTTACTCTACTAAAAGTAAAGCTTATAGATGTTTCAATTTAAGATTGAAAAAGATCATTGAAAGTGCTCATGCTAAGATTGATGAAAATTTTATGGTTCAAGAAAGATATCATGATTGCTCACCCATGATTGGAAGATCCCAGACCCTCCACTAGTGAGACAGTTATTGAAGAAATGTTTGATAGTATTGATGTGTTATTCAATGACCCTGAGACAAGCGAAGAAGAAACTCCTAAGGCTGATGAGTCTGCATCACCTAAAGTTCCAAAGTTTACATCTAAAAACCATTCTAAGAAAGACATCATTGGAGATTAGAGTGGAAAAGTCTTAACAAGATCACAAGCAAAGAACTCAGCTAGAAATGAGGTGGTATGATTACTATCTCAGATTGAACCCTTAAGTGTTGAAGATGCATGTAATGATTTAGATTGGCATGATGCTATGAAAGAAGAACTTGATCAGATTATTAAGAATGACACTTGGGAACTGGTCCCAAGACCCAGTAATAAGAATGTGATTGGAACAAAGTGGATATTCAGAAACAAGATGAATGAAGATGGTACAGTAGTAAGAAATAAAGAAAGGTTAGTATGTAAGGGATATGCACAAAGAGAAGGCATTGATTATTCAGACACATTTACACCAGTGAGCATATTAGAAGCTATTAAGTTGTTTCTAGCTTATTCAACATTCAAAAAATTCAAAGTTTATTAGATGGATGTCAAGTCAACATTCCTGAATGGTGAATTAAAAGAAGTATATATTGAGAATCCTGAAGGATTTAATCTATCAGACAGACCTGATATGGTATGCAGATTGAAGAAAGCCCTCTATGGACTTAAGCAAGGCCCTAGAGCTTGGTATGAGAGACTTGATGGGTATCTAACAAAGACTGGATTCAAGAAAAGAGAAGTAGATTGTAACCTATTCATAAGAGAGACATCTGAAGGACTACTAATTGTAGCTATATTTGTTGATGACATTATCTTTGGAGGTAATGACAAATTCAGTGCTAATTTTGCTAAAGAGATGCAGAGTGAATTTGAGATGAGCATAATTGGACCTATCAAATACTTTTTGGGATTGAATGTACAACAGACAAAGAAATGAATTTTGATTAATCAGTCAAAGTATGTGAAGGAGATATTGAAGAAATTCAATATGGATGAGTGTAAGCCAATAGGAACACCTATGATAACTGGATGCAAGCTTACAAAAGAAGATGACTCACCAGCAGTAGATATAACATTATACAAGTCTATGATTGAAAAACTTATTTATCTTACTTAGACCAGACCAGACATTTCCAATGCAGTAGGCATAGTTGGAAGATTTGTAGCAGAGCCTAAACAAAGTCACCTCATGGTAGTAAAAAGAATATTCAGATATTTGCAAGGCACTATAGACTATGGTCTATGGTATCCTAATTCTGAAAATATTGAGCTTCATGTATACACTGATATTGATTGGGCAGGATGCATTGATGACGGGAAGAGTACATCAGGTGGAGTAGTGTTTCTTGGTGATAGACTTGTCACTTGGACAAGCAAGAAATAGAACTATATTTCTTAGTCAATAGCAGAAGCAGAGTATGTTGTAGCAGCCTTGACTTGTTCTACAATTTTTTGGATCAAGCAGATGATAAAGGACTTTGGAATTCAGATTGACTATCCCATTATTATTCACTATGATAACACTAGCACTATCAACATGTTGAAGAACCCTGTGATGCATGCAAAGACAAAGCAGATCAAGTATCACTTCCTAAGAGAAAAAGTGGTAGAGAAAGAAGTCAAGGTGGACTATGTAAGTACTAAAGATTAGTTAGCAGACATATTCACAAAGCCCTTGCCTAAGGATACTTTTGAGTATCTCAGGGAAAAGCTAGGAGTAATTCCCTTCCCTGATTCTGCTTAGAAGAAAGAAGGAAAAGCATCAGTCCTCAGGGACTGATGGATGGTTGACTACTCTACTTCTAGAGTATTACTAGTGCTTAAACTATTTGGCACCCTTTTCCATTGATGTCAAAGGGGGAGTAATATATAGTCATGAAAAATAGGAGTAAAAGGAGAAGTAATATACTAAGGGGGAGTAGCATTCAGTTATGATAGCAGTTCAGTTGAGAAAATAGAGATTGTTGAAGAATATTGCAGAAGATAAAGGACTTATCTTTGGGGGAGTCTTGAAGAGGAAATGGAGAGTGTTATAAAAGAATTACTCATTTGGATTGGTGGAGTTTTTCATTCTATATGTTTCCATCAATGGCAAAGGGGGAGATTGTTGGAGATTTACCAGCAGGCCAGTACTGACTGTATGTTTGTCATTGATGACAACATATGGTGAGTAGCATGTGTGGAAGACTTATGAAGTTAGCTTTCATTATATGTTGCATAGACATGTTATCAGCATGATATCATGGGCACATAGGTTAACTGTTAGTATAGATAGTTATATAGAAACTTGTGTCAGCAATGTTCCTGACAGAGTAATAGGCAGTGTTCTATGTACGGTTGTCCGTATAGTTATCATGGAGCCTTGTGCATTTGGATATATGATGAAGATATATTAGTGATGTTACATTCATGGATGAAGAGTCTAATGATCAGTAGAAGTGAAGTTATGTAGTTGCTATTCACCAGTAGCAGTTTCATCTGCTTGTTCAAGAAGAGCTGACATAGATTATATTGGTTATGGAGTTGCACCTATCATTTCAGTATGCACCCTTGGATTTAAGCTTGAAGAAGAGTTAGCGATGTTTAGTTAAGAGTGCATAAAGTAATTCAGCTTGAGGAGAAAGATAAAGTTATTTTGGTAGAGCCTACAGAGTGTAGCATGCGTCTACAATTATCTTATTGGATAGGTCCCAGAATAAATTGCGTGCTTAGTAGAGTCAATTGAATTATTATTGGAGTTGATATGGATTCTCTAATATGATTTCAAGGTGGTTCTAATAGGCCGACCTGATTATATCATTTAGAGAAAAGATATTTATAGGTAGTCATTTGTGATTTATTGAGTGTGGTTTAGAGTTGATTGTGAAAAGCAGAGCAGAGTGTACGAAGTGTTGAGCCATCAAAAGAAGGTCTATGTGACCAAGTAAAGTTTTGTGCTATACATTGGAACTGATCCAGACAATAGGTCTAAGCACAGTTCACCAAGATCTAGATATAGTGTGTATCTGTTATTCAGAAGGTTGTAGCCTTCGCCCCTTTGAGCAATGTGGTCTTAGACAGTGCATCCTCTCCCCTAACAGGGACTATTGTAAAAGACTCCTAACAGGGTCTAAACCTTGACTAGGTCTACTGTACTAAATATATTGTAAAGCAACTCCTAACAAGGTTAAGGATCTTCTAACAAGGATCACAATACACTAGTGCAGAATATTAGTGGGTGTCAATTCCCATTGTAGTTTTTACCTATTTGGGTTTCCCCGTAACCAAAATATTGGTGTTGTGTTCAAGTGTTCTTTCATTATGTTTATTCTTTATGTTTAAGTATATTTAATTGGATAAAGATTTGAAACTTGTAGATAACATATTCACGCCCCCCTCCCCTTGCACCCCCCCTGCCCCGCCCCGCCCTGCCCCGCCCCGCCCTTAGTTATCTCTTGGGTCTATTCCTAACACATATCCCATGGACCTAAATGTAGATTTTTCTCCTATTTAGTCCTCGATTTGGTGGAGCCAGTCATGGGATTCCAGATTTCTTGGACATGCATTTTTCTACCCCCTCACCTATTTATACCTCTCACATTTTGTGATAGAGGTAGTTCTTCCATTCTATCTCACTCTGAGTTTTGAATGTTTGTAGGTCTGGAGAAGTAGATTATTTTCTTGGCTCCTTTTTGTTGAATGCAGAACAATGGTCCTTTTCTCATTGGTTTCTGAGTGATTTAGTGGGTGTTATGTCAAGTTATTGTGATTAGTTTGATCCTTTACTTGATATATTTATTTATTCAATGGTTCAAAAAATACACTTTGTTGTTTGAAGGTTTAATTTGTGTGCATTTACAAATATTTTCGGTTGTGGAACTCATTTCGCTTCCTACCTATAATCAACATCTTATTATTTCCTCAGGGCAACACTGTAAGTGGGTTAAAGTTGTGAAGTTATTAGTTATGTTTCAATGCACATTGTGAGTGTTTTTCAATCTCTGGATCTTTTAAGTTTGATGAATCACCTCAGTTTTATTTTTAGTTATTTAAAGTTCATGCACTCCCTTCCCTTTTCCTCCAAAATTTAGTTTAAAATTTTAAGGTGATTCAAAGGGATCGACCCTTAATTTAGAGGTCTACTTTCTTATAGGTCACCCACAACTTGAAAGTAGTCCCACGTTTCACAGGATTGCTAGGTTTCACACTTAGCTCTTTCAGGTGTAATCCTTAGTGACAATAATGCCAAGAGAAAATATTATGTTTATGATCAGTAATTTTATGCTATAGTTAAGGCATTGAAGAAGTGGAGACACTATCTTCTTCCTAAGGAATTTTTTTTGTATAGTGATCATCAAGCTTTGTAATATTTGAATAGTCAAGGAAAGTTGAATCAGAGGCATTTGAAATGGGTTGAGTTTTTGCAGAGTTACACATTTATTTTGAAACACATGAGTGGAAAGTCTAATAGGGTTGCAGATGCACTTAGTAGAAGATAAATTTTTCTTCAGAGATGTAGATTGAGATGGTTGGGTTCAAGGAGCTCAAGAGTTTGTATCCAGAGGATCATGATTTTGGTGAAGCTTGGAAAGCTTGCACACAACCTATTACTCTAGATAGAATGCAGTGGTTGGATTTCATCATGTAGGATGGTATGCTATTCAGAGGGAGTCAGTTGTGCATTCCATGAAGTTATATGAGGGATAATCTCATCAAGGAGAAGCATAGCAGAGGATTGGATGAAAATTTTGGTCAAGATAAAACCTTTGCTTTGATTAGTGAGAATTATTATTGGCCACAATTGTAGCAAGATGTCAAGAAGTTTGTATAGAGTTGCAGAGTGTGTCAAATGGAAAAAGGAGAAAAACATAATATAGGATTGTATCAACCATTACCTATACCAGAGAAGCCTTGGGAGGATATTAGTATGGATGTTGTTCTTAGTTTACCAAGGACTCAACAGGGACATGATTCAATTTTTGTGGTGGTTGACAGATTTTCAAAGATGGCACATTTCATTCCTTACAAGAAGACTAATGATGTTGTTCATATAGAAGAATTATTTTTCAAAGAAGTGGTGAGACTACATGGTTTGTCAAAGAGCATAGTTTCAGATTGGGACACCAAGTTTGTTGGATATTTCTGGCGCACATTCTGGAAGAAGTTAAAGAGAGATTTGAAATTCAGTTCATCACATCATCCACATATCGATGGACAGATAGAGGCGGTGAATAGGAGTTTGGAGAATTTGATGAGATGTTTGGTTGAAGATAAGCTAACATGATGGGATTTGATTTTACCATAGGCTAAATTTGCATACAATAATTTTGTCAACAGGAGCACTGGTAAATCACCATTCCAGATTGTATATGGAAATAGTCCCAGAAATCCATCCAAGTTGAGGAAGATAGATAAAGGAGAAATAAGTAGTGCTGAAGCTGAGAATTTTGTAGAACATTTGAAGAACATCCATGAGGAGGTGAGGAAACATATTACCAAGATGAATGTGCAGTATAAGGCTAAGGCAGATGAGAAAATAAGGCACAAGGAATTTCAGGTTGGGGATGAAGTCATGGTTCATTTGCAAAAGAAGCGATTTCCAGTAGTTACATATAACAAGCTGAAAATGAAGAAGTTTGGGCCATGTAAGATATTGAAGAAGTGTGATTCAGGAAATGCCTATGAGGTAAAATTTGCTACTGAGCTAAATATTTCACCAGTATTTAACATTTTAGATCTAATAGAGTATCATGAAGGGGGTGTTGAAGATGAGATCACAGAAGTACAGTGGAGTATTCCAACAACTACTTCAACTATCAAGGAGAATGAGGATATACTGGATAGCCGTGTTGGAAGAAGCACAAGGAACACGACATATGAAGAATATCTAGTCAAATGGAAGGGGCGACCTATTGAAGACTCATCATGGCTGACAAGGGAGGGGGTTAATCATGTTGGTTTTCCTCTTCACACCTGAGATGTGATAGGGTCACTTCTCAAATTACCCTGGGTGTCTAATGTAGGAGCATCTTGGGTGTAAGAGAAATCTCGCATCACCCAAAAATATTTCTAGTTTCTTTTCAATAAGGGCTATCTTGTGCAGAGCTTCTATTTTTGGAAATTTACTATTTTTAGTAAGTTTTTTGTTTGAGCTCAGAATGATCTATTTTCTTCCTCAAAGGTTCACTTTGGTCATATCAGCCTACCAGTAAAGTTTCATAGCCAGATCAAGTCTAGTTTTGAAGATATTGAAATTTTTTTGTATTGGCAGCAGGGTACAAAAACTTTGAACTCAGTTTTGAAGGCTTTAGAGGCCCCATATGAGGTCAAAGCTTCCGCTGATTGAAGCTTGTTTTAGCTATTGGCTATAGAGCACTTCATGCCCTTTCTGAAATGGGGTCATAATAGTCAATCAGGTCAACAGGCATTGACTTATGGTCTTTGAACGTCGGGTCACCTGAAATGGAAGAAAATAAATTTCCTTCAAAATTTCTCTTTGTGTTCTGAAAGTTGTTTTGAGCTGACTCTGATGTAATAAAATAATTCTAGGATTGGTCAACCTTAAGGGCTAAATTTTTCAGAACCTTCCAGGGCAGTGAAAAATTGCCTATATAAGGAAGGCTCGTAGTGTTGTCTAGGCAGTACTGGGCAGTTTAGAGTAGTTTTGGGTAATAATTTGAGGCTTTGTCCTACAGAATATTGTAAGGAAAATGTCCATGTGGCTTTGCATATTGTAATTTTGAAATTTATAATTCCACACTTGTGGAGATAATAAGAAGCCCATTTTATGTTCTTGCAAATTACTGTCATTTCTCTGTTTCTGTTATGTGTTTGTGGTATTAAGGGGAGAACCCTTCATTAAAATGATGTGTAAGAAGATAAAATCTTCCTAATTTTCAAACATGAATAATTATAAGTCTAAACTTCTTAGAATTTATATACTTTTCCATAAAATCAACAAGATAAATGATGATACTATTATTATTAATTTAATATTTTATATTAATTACCATTAATTATTTGATCATAAAATCAACATTATATATTAAACTATTTAACAACATTCATCATTAATGAATGGATAATAAACAAAATATATAGTTGGTAGGTTCCTTTATCTCACATTCAAAAGAAGGTTTTGATTTTGTACGAATAAGAGTGATGGGCTATTTCACGTCATAGTCTACAAAAGAAGAGAAGAGAAGGTGGTCATGTTTATTGTATGGGGGTTGTTGGAACTTGGCCCCTATCAAGTCAAGTGTTGGTGAGATTAGATGTACCAAATAGTTTAGTGGCCTTTCCACTGATTAAATATTAATAAAAAAATCCCAAACTAATCTTGATTGGACCTATGTCATTCAAAATTTTGGCAGGAGAAATGATTAATTTTGATCTAGTATTGGAATCTTATCACCAACCCACAGATTGGATGAAAATTACTAATAACTAACTAAAAATAATTTAAAACATACAATTTGCAATCATAAATAAATAAACAAGGATGAAATTAGTGCACTTGGTATGAACAAAGGTTGGCGAGAGGTAAGAAATGCTCACAAGTCACTTCTGATAGCCTCTAGTAATAAGGTGTTCGCTCCAATGCCTGTTGTTATCCCCAATAACAGTGGAAGGTAAAAAGTGACCGTTGAAATGTCATGTTAGAAATCTATATAAAATCTAGTCGAAAGGGCCTTCACATGAAGACCCCCTTTGCACAAAGAACCCTACATCATGGTGTTTTTGTGAAGAGCTTGTTGGTGTTCAAAAACTCTTATGCCTAATAGGCTGCCAATATACCCTCAGATGGATCTTAGGAATGGTTAGCTCCAAAATTGCTATGAGGCCTTAGGGTAATTGGACCAACTATAAGGACAAGACTACCCTCTTCTGCTTCTGGCTCTGCAAAACCAAGGCGGGTGCACCTAACCCAGTATAAAATATACTTCACACACCAAGGACTGGGTTCATATAGCAGATGACTGGATAGTAAGAGGGTACTAAATGATAACCACACATTCATTGACTCCTCTTTACTATGGGGTAGGACCTTATACAACCAAATACTAAAAATCTAAAGGATGGTTCTTAATCTTATATGTTTGAATCATAACAATCTAAGTTAGGATATGTCAACAAGGAAATACTCATCTAGGCCATTGCCTCATCCATTGGGTAAGTTTTCTTAAATAGATCACATACACACACCAGAATTATATCTGAGATTTAAAGCCATAAACACATCTATAATCTCCTTTACTACTTATATGAAATCCTCACATAGACAAGAGATAGACCTATGTCTCATCTAAAGCATAATTTAATCTAATCCTTGATTAGAACTGAAGAATGAAGACACATACACAAACAAGTATGCAGTGAACTAGAAAGTTCAAAATCTATCTGCAATGACACAAAGGAGAGATAAGGATCATATATTTGCATTAAGTATGAATAATTTTTAAGTGCATACAATCAATTCAAGCATAACAAGCTTGCAAACTATAGCTTAGTCCTGCAACTTTCATTCAATTGCCAACAAAAACTAAGTCAGATCATTACAATTCAGACTAGGCAGAGGACTCACAACTGAAAAAGCTTGAATACCAAATTCCCAATGCTACCAAATGATCATAAAAATCCCTTTATACCAAGGTTACAATACAAGCACAATGATCATTTGAAATTCAAAATTTCAAAATCACCTAACCCCACCGAGGAATAAACACAGACATGACAGGGGGTTAAGCCACAGCATCAAGCTCAGACAGTCTAATCAACCAGTTGCAAACACTTCTCAAGCCAAGATTGTAATCATTCCTCACGGTACAAATCCCTTTGCAATCAACCATCAAGCACCTTGGACCACATTGGAGTGGTGGAGAAAATCAGTTTCACCAACTCTGGCCCTTCCTGTCATCAATTTCGGTCCTTCCCGGTTGCTGGAAATGTTCACAGAGATTCAAAAATGAAGGCAAACGGTCACAATGCACTCGCGGGCTTCAAGTTTTTAACCACCCAAGCACCTTGGGCTAACTCTGCAATGGCGATGCCAAACAGTTGTCGCATGATCGCATAGCCCGAAAATGGGCTATGCGAACATGTGACACGCCACTTGCATTACCTTCTCTTAACTACCGATGCTGTCGTTGCCACAACAGGGTTTGTCGCATGTTCGCAAGCCGAAAAGATGGCTCTTGCGAACATGCGGCAAGCCGCAAACATGCAACCTACTGACTGTCATGTTACCGTCGAGATACCCCCACCTGGGCCCGCATTCAAACCCTAACATCCCGCCAGCATGGACCAACCGGAGATCGCCATGACTTCCCCTGCCAATGGGACCACCAAACAACTGTAGATGGGCCCTAGCACACATGGTCCCTGTCGCATGATCACATAGCCCAGAAATGGGCTATGCAAACATGCGACAACCCGCCAACCTCAGCCACCGTAACTGCCACCGCAACCGTCACCGCAACAACCACCGCAAGGGGTTTGTCGCATGATCGCATAGCCAAAAACTGGGCTATGCGATCATGTGACAGACATGAGACCGCCACATCACCACCTGCCAGCCAATAAAAATTCACGCACATCAGCATTGCGTGGCATCTTTGATGCAGGAGCATCTTGGATGTAAGAGAAATCTTGCATCACCCAAAAATATTTCTATTTTTGTATTTCAATAAGGGCTATTTTATGCAGAGTTGTTATTTATGGAAACTTGCTATTTTTAGTAAGTTGGTCTTACAATCTTGGAATGTCTGATTTTACACATGGAGGTTCATCTCAGTCATATCAACCTGCCAGCAAAGTTTCATGGCTAGATCAGGTGTAGTTTTGAAGATATTGAAGATTTTTGGTATTGGCAGCAGGGTACAGAAACTTTGAACTCAGTTTTGAAGGCTTTAGAGGTCCCGGATGAGGTTGAAAATTTGGGTGATGCGCACTTTACGCTGGTCAAGCCTGTAGAGTGCTTTGTGGCATTTTCGAAATGGGGTTATAATAGCCAATCAGGTCAACGGGCGATGACTTATGGTCTTCGGAAGTTGGGTCACCTGAAATGGCGAAAAATAATTTTTCTTCAAAATTTCTGTTTGGGTTTCAAAACTCATTTTGAGCCGACTTTGATATAATACATTGTAAAACAAAATAATTCTAAGTTTGGTCGGCCCTAAGGGCTAAATTTTTGGAACCTTCTCGGGCGGTGGAAATTGCCTATATAAAGAAGGCTCGTAGTGTTGTCTAGGGCGGTTCTGGGTAGTAGATCTGGGTATTGATTTGAGATTTTGTCCTACAGAATATTGTAAGGGAATGCCCATGTGGCTTTGCATATTGTAATTCTGAAAGTTTGTAATTCCACATTTTTGGAGATAATAAGAAGCCAATTTTCTGTTCTTGCATATTATTGTTGTTGTTTCTCTATTTCTGTTATGTGTTTGTGGTATTAAGGGGAGCACCCTTCATCAAGTGGTATCAGAGCCAAGTTTTCCTGAGTGTGTAAACAGATCACTAACTTTGAGGCAGTTTGCACCAGGACCATGGTTAGGGTTTTAGTGCACATCGCAAAAATACCTCCATGAAGAGAACGTGGTGGAAGAGCTGGTGCTGTGACACCTGAGGTTAGAGAGCTGCAGAGACAAGTGCGAGCATTGCAAGAAGAGATTCGTAGAGGAATGAATCTTAATGTCAGAGACGAAAGTGAGGATGAAGCCGAAGAAGAATATCAAGAAGGAGAAGCTGAAGTTGTGAACCAAGAGGAAGAAAAACTTTTTCGGGTGATTTCCAAGATTGGCAAAAGACCTAAGATTGAAGTTCCTACCTTTTCTAGAAATCTTAACCCAGAGGAATTGATCGACTGGATCAATGAATGTGAGGAATATTTTGAGTATGATGATGTTGAGGATCTTGATAGGGTCAAATTTGCGAAGGCCAGACTGAAAGGTCATGCGAAGATTTGGTGGCAAGAGGTTCAATTAGAGTGAAATAGAAGAGGGAAAGATAAAATCACAAGATGGGATCGGATGGTGGATAAATTGAAGCGGTAGTTCATTCTTGTTGATTATGAGCTTGACCTACTGAAGAAAATGCAAAGTTTGAAGCAAGCAGGAAGATCTGTTCAGGAGTATACAGAGAAGTTCTATCGACTCCTCATCAGAACAGGCCATGCAGAAGCTGATAAGGAGAAAGTTGCCCGATACCTTAATGGATTAAGGCCAAGCATTCAGGAGGAGTTGAATCTGGTTTGAATGAATAGTATTGAGGAGGCATACCAGTTTGCCCTAAAAGTAGAGGAAAAGTTGAACAAAAAGTTTGAGAGCAGACAAAATGGAAGAGGTCGTGGTGGAAGATCTGGTGGATGGTCATATGGTGGCCGAAATGAAGATCCGAAAAAGAAGGATGAGGCCAGTAGCAACCAGAATCAGAGAGGAAACAATTCCAATCATTTCCAAGATCAGAATAATAAAGATCAGAGAGGAAGAGGAAGAGGACAAGGTTCAGGAAGAGGAGGCTTCCGTGGAATGTGTTTTCACTATGGAGAAGAAGGTCATAGGGCATTTGAATGTCCTTAGCGCCAAGGCAGAATAGATAGGAGAAATGAAGGCCAGGTCAGAGTTGCACATGTAGATGAAGATGTTAGATCATCAAATTTTGAAAATGCTGAAAGAGGAGAAACACTGATTAACAGAAGAGTCCTGTTGAGTGGTGAGAATGAATCTGAACAAAGGAGGAGCCTATTTCACACTAGATGCAAGTGTGAGGGTAAATGTTGTGATGTGATTATTGATAGTGGAAGCACTGACAATTTGGTGTCAGAAGAGATGGTGACAAAGTTGAAGCTCAAGAGACAGAAACACCCACATCCATATCGGATTGCCTGGGTGCAAGATGACCACAAGGTCATGGTCAGTGAACAGTGCCTAGTAAAGTTCAAGATTGGCGGGTACCAAGATGAGGTACTATGTGATATAATATCTATGGATGCATGTCATATGTTGTTGGATAGACCATGGTAGTTTGACATATGTGCTGTACACGATGGTCATGTGAATACCTATTCCCTAACAAAGGATGGAGTGCGATATAAGCTAAAGCCATTGAAGGAGACTGAAGAAAAGGTATGTGGTAATGCAAGAATAAATTTTGTTGATGGAAGAAAATTCCTAGATGGTATGAGGCATGAGCATGTGTGTTTTGCTTTAATTCTAAAAGCTAGTAAAAATGAAGTAGAGGATGTACCTGTAGAGGTTGCAGATTTGTTGAATGAGTTTCAGGATATTGTATCTGATAATGTACCTGATGGATTACCACCGGTGAGGAAGATCAGTCATCAGATGGATTTGATTCCAGGAGCCAGTTTGCCAAACAAGGCAGCACATAGAATGACACCAGCAGAAAGTGAAGAGTTGAACAGACAAGTACATGAGTTGTTACAGAAGGGATTGATTTGGGAGAGCCTGAGTCCATGTGCTATACCAGTAGTATTAGCACCAAAGAAGAATGAAGAATAGAGGATGTATACAGATTCTAGAGCAATAAAAAAGATCACAATCAAGTATAGGTTTCCATTGTCACGAATGGATGATATTATGGACTGTTTGAGTGGAGCTATGTATTTCTCAAAGATAGATCTGAAGAGTGGATATCACCAGATTCGGATAAGAGGAGATGAATGGAAGACTACCTTCAAGACAAAGGAAATACTGTATGAGGGGTTAGTCATGCCTTTTGGGTTAACCAATGCACCGAGCACTTTCATGCGGCTCATGAATGAGGTTCTGAAAGAATTTTTGGGTAAGTTTGTCATTGTTTACCTCGATGATATTTTGATCTTTAGCAAGACATTGGAGGAGCATATGATGCATATTCGTATGGTGTTTGGGAAATTGAGTGATGAGAAATTATTGATTAACTTGACGAAGTGCAGTTTTGTGAAGAAAGAGTTAGTGTATATGGGATTTGTAGTTTCAGCAGAAGGTCTAAAAATGGACCCAGAGAAGGTACAGGCTATCCTTGAATGGCCTACTCCAAGGAGTGCTACTGAGGTAAGATCTTTTCATGGTTTGGCTAGCTTTTACAGAAAGTTTATAAAAAATTTTAGCAGTATTTGTGGACCCTTGATTGAAACAATGAGAGGGGATAGAAAAGAGTTTAAGTGGACTAATGGGGTAGAAAAGAGTTTTCAATTGTTGAAACAAAAAGTTACAGAACAACTTCTTTTAGCACTTCTAGATTTTAATAAGGTGTTTCAAGTAGATTGTGATGCTAGTGGTACTGCAATAGGAGCTGTTATGAGCCAAGAAGGTAAACTTGTTGCTTATTTCAGTGAGAAGTTAAATGATGCCAAGAGAAAATATTATGTCTATGATCAAGAATTTTATGCTATAGTTCAGGCATTAAAAAAGTGGAGACATTATCTACTTCCTAAGGAGTTTGTTTTGTATACTGATCATCAAGCTTTGCAATATTTGAATAGTCAAGGAAAGTTGAATCAGAGGCATTTGAAATGGGTTGAGTTTTTGCAGAGTTATACATTTGTTTTGAAATACAGGAGTGGAAAGTCTAATAGGGTTGCGGATGCTCTTAGCAGAAGGCAACTATTGCTGACAAAGATGCAGATTGAAGTGGTTGGGTTCAAGTAACTCAAAAATTTGTATCTAGAGGATCCTGATTTTGGTGAAGCTTGGAAAGCTTGTACAAAACCTATTACTCTAGACAGGACGAAATGGCTAGATTTCATCATCCAAGATGATATGCTATTTAGAGGGAGTCAGTTATGCATTCCAAAAAGTTCTATGAGGGAGAATCTCATCAAAGAGAAGCATAGTGGAGGATTGGCTGGACATTTTGGTCGTGATAAAACCCTTGCTTTGGTTGGTGAGAATTATTATTGGCCACAGTTGTAGCAAGATGTGAAGAAGTTTGTACAAAGTTGTAGAGTATGTCAAATGGCAAAAGGAGTGAAGCAGAATATAGGGTTATATCAGCCATTACCTATTCCAGAAAAGTCTTGGGAGGATATCAGTATGGACTTTGTTCTTGGTTTACCGAGGACACAGCGGGGACATGATTCAATTTTTGTAGTAGTTGACAGATTTTTGAAGATGGCACATTTCATTCCCTGCAAGAAGACTAATGATGTTGTTCATGTAGCAGAATTGTTTTTCAGAGAAGTGGTGAGACTACATAGTTTGCCAAAGACCATAGTTTTAGATCAAGATAGTAAAGCTGTTGGATATTTCTGGCAGACATTGTGAAAAAAGTTGAAGATAGATTTGAAGTTCAGTTCATCACATCATCCATAGATTGATGGACAGACAGAGGTGGTGAATAGAAGTTTGGGAAATCTGCTGAGATGTTTGGTTGGAGATAAGCCAACAGGATGAGATTTGATTTTACGACAGACATAATTTGCATACAATAATTCTGTCAACAGGAGCACTGGTAAATCACCATTTCAGATTGTATATGGAAGTAGTCTAAGAAATGCATCTAAATTGAGAAAGATAGGTAAAGGAGAAATAAGCAGTGCTGAAGCTGAGGATTTTGCAGAACACTTGAAGAACATCCATGAGGAGGTGAGGAAGCATATTACCAAGATGAATGCACAGTATAAGGCTAAGGCAGATGAGAAAAAGAGGCATAAGGAATTTCAGGTTGGAGATGAAGTCATGGTTCATTTGTGGAAGGAGCGATTTCTGGTTGGTACATATAACAAGTTGAAAATGAAGAAGTTTGGGCCATGTAAGATACTGAAGAAGCATGATTCAGAAAATGCATATGAGGTAGAATTGCCTACTGAGCTGAATATTTCACTAGTGTTTAACATTTCAGATTTGATAGAGTATCATGAAGGAGGTGTTGAAGATGAGGTTGCAGCAGCACAGTGGAGTATTCCAGCAACCAGTTCAGATATCAAGGAGATTGAAGACATACTGGACAGTCGTGTTGGCAAAAGCACAAGGAACAGGACATATGAAGAGTATTTGGTCAAATGGAAAGGACGACCTATTGAAGATTCATCATGGCTAACAAAGGAGGAGGTTAACCATCTTGGTTTTCCTCTGCACACCTGAGTCATGACAGGATCACTTCTCAAATTAGCCCGGGTGTCTGATGCAGGAGAATCCTGGGTGTAAGAGCAATCTTGCATCACCCAAAAATATTCTTGTTTTTGTATTCAATAAGGGCTATCTAGTGCATAGTTGCTATTTATGGAAACTTTCTATTTTTAGTAAGTTGGTCTTACGATCTTGGAATGTCTGATTTTACACATGGAGGTTCATCTTAGTCATATTAGCCTGCCAGCAAAGTTTCATGGCTAGATCAGGTGTAGTTTTGAAGATATTGAAGATTTTTGGTATTGGCAGCAGGGTACAGAAACTTCGAACTCAGTTTTGAAGGCTTTAGAGGTCCCGGATGAGGTTGAAAATTTGAGTGACACGCGCTTTGTGCCAATCAAGCCTGTAGAGCGCTTCGTGGCATTTTTGAAATGGGGTTATAATAGCCAATCGGGTCAACGGGCGATGACTTATGGTCTTCGGAAGTTGGGTCACCTGAAATGGTGGAAAATAATTTTTCTTCAAAATTTTTGTTTGGGTTTCAAAACTCATTTTGAGTCGACTTTGATGTAATAAATTGTAAAACAAAATAATTCTAAGTTTGGTCGGCCCTAAGGGCTAAATTTTTGGAACCTTCTCGGGCGGTGGAAATTGCCTATATAAAGAAGGCCCGTAGTGTTGTCTAGGGCGGTTCTGGGTAGTAGATCTGGGTATTGATTTGAGGCTTTGTCCTACAGAATATTGTAAGGGAATGCCCATGTGGCTTTGCATATTGTAATTCTGAAAGTTTGTAATTCCACATTTGTGGAGATAATAAGAAGCCAATTTTCTGTTCTTGCATATTATTGTTGTTGTTTCTCAATTTCTGTTATGTGTTTGTGGTATTAAGGGGAGCACCCTTCATCAATCTTGGACTCACTGCACAAAACGCATACCTCCGCAATAAAAACCAACGGGCCCACCTGACAAGTCTCATCACCACCTGCTACCGGGACCACACCCCTTTCCACCAATGGGCCCCAAGGACACGTGTTAAGCAGTCGCATGATCGCATAGCCAAAAACTGGGCTATGTGAACATGCGACAGCTAATCACAGGCTGCCACATTATCACCTCGGACCAACCAAACAACAACCACCAACTACTAAGAACCGGGACCCACGCGGACATATGGCAAGTGGTCGCATGATCGCATGTTAGAAAAGTCTGACATGTGGCCATGCGACAGCCTATAAGGACATGCCATCTGTCACCCCTCTGACACCCGACCCACTTCACCGAAGCAACACTTGGAACAAACAAAATCAATGACAGGTGCATGATCGCATGGGGAAAGAATATTCCATGTGATCACACACTGACCATTGATCTCCTTCTTCTACTACTTTGAAGAAACTAGCCCCACATCATCGCACTTGCGCAGTTAAGACAAATGAACAAGGAGAGCCGACAGAAAAGAAGACATGCAAGGTCGAAAACACACAGGGTTTTCGGTGAAAGATCGAAAACACATAGAATTTTCAACATGACACAAAGGTAAACCAGGAAGCCGAAAACATCGAGGGTTTTATGCAGGCCAAAAAGGTCGAAAACATCATGGATTTTCTAAAACACTATGGGTTTTCGACACTGTGGCAGATTTTGACAATTTCCTGCAAACCTTGAAATTTGAATAACTTTTTGGATTTTATGATTTAGCACGTGCAAATTGGACCAAAGGTTGGTGACAACACAAGGAACACAGGGCAGGACACAAACCATGAAACATTTGCAGGGAGGAGGCCATTTTCAAAGGATTTTGCTGTGACAGAAATATGGCCTAACAAAGCCCTCTTCAAGCGAAGTACCCCACGTCATCTCGTTCACGTGAAGAGGTTTATCCACTTCGGGTGAATATCCCTATTCGCACAAAGGGGTCAATTATGAAAATATTTCAATCACACAATTTTTCTTCATGGGCAAAAGTTGTACATAGTTTTGTGGGATTACCCATGGATGAAATATAATGAGCAGATGAGTAAACGTGATATTGGCATCTAAGAGTGTCTAGACACTAATAAGGAAATAAAAAAGTATGGAAGCCAAAAATTCAAGACAACCATGTAAGCAAAGAAAATTAAGTAGAAGAAATAAAACTATATCAAAATTCAAACATTTAGTATCACAAATGGGACCATTACTAAAATTCTTAAATAGGTACAAAAATTAAATGGAAGACAAATATATTATTGACTCAATTAAAAAGTAGGTTGTATTATCTCATCATCTAACAATGAGACTAGCAAGGGCATGGGCTAAGCTCCCTACAAAATGCACCAAAGACAAAAGAAAAAGTCAAACTTGTTTTTTTCAGATTCACAAAAACACAATGATTTTTTTGCAAATATTTTGTGGTTTTTGATCACAAAATATGTAGATCATGAAGAACAGATGCTGAAAATTTTGAGAAAATCGGTTGTGTTTTTTGGTTTTTGAAATTTGGTCAATGGTGCATTTTGTAGGGAGCTTAACTGCGTCCACTAGTAAGTGGACAAAACTTACAAAATAATGAGAAATGAGAACATGCATATTTTATATTATGTATGAGTATAAATTTAGAGTGGGAAACCTACCTACCATATTGGAGAAAGTGAGTTTATACAAAAAAACAACCTTTGGATCAAGATCCATAACAAGATATGAAACATGAAGGAAGGGTTTGATTTTTTTTAAGGATAATTAGGTAGATCTTATGTAGGTGTGGTAACATGAAGCACTTTTGTTGTGGCTCTTGGTCTCATTGAGATTATTTAAACATTTTATTATTCATTCATTCTTCTAGAAAATCATAATAGGAAATGTATGTTTTACTATTGAACTCATCTATCATTAAAAAAATTGCATGTCACCTATAGTAAACAACTAGCACTTTATTTCTTTTAAGATTTGAATGTTTCAAATAATAAATGATGGGTAAGAAGATAAAATCTTCCTAATTTTCAAACAATAAAAGTCTAAATTTCTGAAAATTTACGTACTCTTTAATAGACTCAACAAGATAAATGATGAGAATGTAATTATTAATTAAAACATATTAGAATGCCATTAATTATTTTACCATCAAATCAACATTATATATTAGACTATAGAACAACATTCATCATTAATGAATGCATAATAAACAAATTATGTATTTGGCAGGTTCCTTTATCTTACAATAAAAAATAGCATATGATTTTGTATGAATAAGAGTGGTGGGGGATTTCACATCATAGTCAACAAAAGAAGAGAAGAGAAGGTGGGCATATTTTTTGTATGGGGGTTGTTGGCACTTGGCCCCTGTCAAGTCAAGTGTTGGTTTCATTGAGAATATTAAAATATTTCATTATTCATTTATTCTCCTAGAAAATCACAATAGGAAATGCATGTTTTAATATTGAACTCATCTATCTTTGATAAAACTACATGTCACCTATTTCATGCAAGTAGTAAATATAATTGGCACATTGATTCTTTTAAGCTTTAGAAGTTTCAAATAATAAATGATGTGTAAGAAGATAAAATCTTCCTAATTTTCAAACATGAATAATTATAAGTGTAAACTTCTTAAATTTTATATACTTTTCCATAAAATCAACAAGAGAAATGATAATACTACTATTATTAATTAAATATTTTATATTAATTACCATCAATTATTTGATCATCAAATCAACATTATATATTAGACTATTTAACAACATTCATCATTAATGAATGGATAATAAACAAAATATATAGTTTGTAGGTTCCTTTATCTCACATTAAAAAGCAAGGTTTGATTTTATATGAATAAGAGTGGTGGGCTATTTCACGTCATAGTCTACAAAAGAAGAGAAGAGAAGGTGGTCGTGTTTATTGTATGGGGGTTGTTGGAACTCGGCCCCTATCAAGTCAAGTGTTGGTGAGATTAGACCTACCAAATAGTTTGGTGGCCTGTCCATGACCTCTCCACTGATTATATTAATAAAAAAATCCCAAACTAATCTTGGTTGGACTTGTGTCATTTATAATTTTTGTAGGAGAATTGACTTATTTTGATCTAGTATCGGAATCTTATCACCAACCCATAGATTGAATGAAAATTACTAATAACTAACTAAAAATAATTAAAAACATGTAGAATTTGCAATCATAAATAAACAAAAAAAGTGTGAAATTAGTGCACTTGGTATGATCAAAGGTCAGTGAGAGGTAAAAATGCTAACAAGTCGCTTCTGATAGCCTCTTTTAATAAAGGTGTCCGCTCCAATGCCTGTTGTTTTCCCTAGTAATAATGGAAAGTAAAAAGTGACCATTGAAATGTCACGCTGGAAATTTATATAAAATCTAGTTGAAAGGTCCTTTGTGCGAAGACCCCCTTCGCACAAAGAACCCTGCATCATGGTGTTCGTGTGAAGAGCCCACTTCATGCGAAGTACCCTGCATAATATCGTTCATGCGAAGGGGTTTATCCACTTCGGGCGAACACCCCTATTCACACAAAGGGGTCGATTATGAAAAGTTTTCAATGACACAATTTTTCTTCATGGGCAAAAGTTTTGCACAGTTTTGTGGGATCACCCATGGATGAAATATAACAAGAAGATGAGTAAATGTGATATTGGCATCCAAGAGTGTCTATACACTAATAAGGAAATAAAAATGTATGGAAGCCAAAAATTCAAGACAACCATGTAAGCAAAGAAAATTAAGTAGAAGAAATAAAACTATATCAAAGTTCAAATGTATTTAGTATCACAAATGCAACCATTACTAAAAGGCTTAAATAGGTGCAAAAATAAAATGGAATACAAATATATTATTGACTCAATTAAAAAGTAGGTTGCATTATCTCATCATCTAACTATGAGACTGGTAAGGGCACGTGCTAAGCTCCCTACAAAACACACCAAAGACAAAAAAAAAAGTCAATTTTTTTTTCTCAGATTCGCAAAAACACGGTGATTTTTTTTACAAATCTTTTGTGGTTTTCGACCACAAAAACATGTAGATCATGAAGAACATATGCTAAAAATTTTGCGAAAATCTATTGTGTTATCTGGCTTTTGAAATTTATGGTGCATTTTGTAGGGAGCTCAGTCGCATCCACTGGTAAGTGGACAACACTTACGAAATAATGAGAAATGAGAACATGCATATTTTATATTATGTATGAGGATAAATTTAGAGTGGGAAACCTACCTACCATATTGGAGAAAGTGAGTTTATACAAAACAACAACCTTTGGATCAAGATCCATAACAAGATATCAAACATGAAGGAAGGGTTTGAATTTGTTTAAAGGCTAATTAGGTAGCTCTTATGTAGGAGTGGTAACACGAAGCACTTTTGTTGTGGCTCTTGGTCTCATTGAAATCATTTAAACATTTGATTATTCATTTATTCCCTTACAAAATCACAATAGAAAATGCATGTTTTACTATTGAACTCGTCTATCATTGAAAAACTTACATGTCACCTATTTCAAACAAGTAGTAAACAACTAGCACATTGTTTCTTTTGAACTTTGAATGTTTCAAACAATAAATGATGGGTAAGAAGATAAAATCTTCCTAATTTTCAAACATGAAAAAATACAAGTCTACAATTTACGTACTTTTTAATAAAGTCAACAAAGATAAATGATGAGAATGTAATTATTAATTAAAAAAATAATTGGATTACCATTAATTATTTGACCATCAAATCAGCACTACATATTAGACTATAGAACAACATTCATCATTAATGAATGCATAATAAACAAACTATGTAGTCGGTAGGCTCCTTTATCTCACATTAAAAAGCAGGGTCTGGTTTTGTATGAATAAGAGTGGTGGGGGGTTTCACGTCGTAGTCAACAAAAGAAGAGAAGAGACGGTGGCCGTGTTTGTTGTATGGGGGTTGTTGGCACTTGGCCCCTGTCAAGTCCAATATTGGTGAGATTAGACGTACCAAATAGTTTGGTGGCCATCCCATGACAAATATCAATGGCGACCACTTTAACATCTTAGTAAAAGAGGATTATAAAGAAAGTATCATATCATTCATTACACATCGACCGATAAAGAATATAAAAAGTTTTCCCCAATCCATTGACTCGAAAGGGCCAGATTTAATCCTTTCAAAACCGAATTTTACAGACACGTATAAAAGATCATGAAATGCGCTTGTTATGCATCACTTGATCACCTGTAAGACATTTTTTTTTTCTTCTTTTCTTTAAAAACACAACATGTTTATGTTCTATATAATAACTTTCTTCAGACAGAAATTACCCCCCCTCCCCAGCACTACAATTTGATTTGAGATTGTCCTGTTATTGTTGAGCTACAGTTTTGTATACAGAAACCAATAAATAATAGGTAGTTATAATAGAAATGGAGTAAGAGACATTTTAAGGGGTTTTAACGAGGGGACTCATGTCCATGGGGTAACTGCCCAGAACTCTCAAGAAATTAGTAAACTCCTGCAACTCGGCGAGCGCGTTCTGAGCTCGCGGGTCGGCCATTGAAGCCTCGAAGTCAATATAAAACAGATATTCGAAGTATTTGGCGGTTCCGGAGTTGGAATCATCCACCACCCTTAGCGGTCGGTTCCGCTGCGGGCGGCTCTCGATCTTGGTGAGGCTGATGTCGCGGAAGGCGAAGGCGGAGAGCACCTTGAACAGGATACCGGTTCCCTCGTCGTGCGCAAACACAATGCTCGTCTTGAACGGCCGGTCAACCCGCGGGATGACCGGCTCGCGGGCCAGCATCACGAACCGGGTCACGTTGCTCGCGTCATCCTGCCGGTCACAACAAAACACAAAAAAATGTTTACCACGGTCATATGGTGGAAAGAATTTTAAAACAACATGAATTGTAAGCTTTATTCGTACCGAGACCAAATTAGTAAAGAGATAAGGTTTTGTATTTTTAATAATAATATAGGATGGCATAAGAGTCAAGATTGGTGGGTGGGTATATAGGTATAGTTTAATTGGTAATGATGATGTTATTATGTTTTATATGGGTGTTATTTATTTTTTAAATTTAATAAAATTTGGAGGTGTTCTATTCTTGTTGGATGCTTTGGACAAGTTAGTTAGGTTCTTCTAATTATAATAATTTAATTAAGAAGCAATAAAGAGTATAAAGACAAATCAAATGACAGATTTTTATCACCAGTATTTTGGAGAATTTTTTTTTCAAACAATATTAATTGTAATTTTTACTTATAGTCCTTTTTCTTGAGAAAAAAATAGTAAAGAAAATAAGGTTTGTTATTTAAATAAGATCACATAAGATAAGAGTCAACCTTGGTGGATATAGCTTAATTGGTAAGGATGAGATATTTTTTAATTATGTTATTTTACTCAAGTTCAAAAGACTTTTGAAGTGTTCCATTCTTGTTGAGTGCTTTCGACAGTAAAAGTAAAATAGTACAAAGAAAACTCTAATGGCACAGTTTTACCACTAGCATATGGGATACTACTTTTTCAAATAATATTAATTGCATCTTTAATTTCAATTCTTCTTTTTAGAAAAAAATAGTAAAGAAAATAAAGTTCATTATTTAAATAAGATCAACTAGGATAAGAGCCAACCTTGGTGGATATAGCTTAATTGGTAAGGATGAGATATTTTGTAATCGTGTTTTTTACTCAAGTTCAAAAGACTTTTGAAGTGTTCCATTCTTGTTGAGTGCATTGGACACTGCTAATCATGATAGTTGAATCAAACACTAAAGTAAAATAGTACAAAGAAAACTCCAATGACACAATTTTACCACTAGCATATGGGATAAAACTTTTTCAAATAACATTAATTGCATCTTTAATTCTAATTTTTCTTTTTAGAAAAAAATAGTAAAGAAGATAAGATTTCTATATAAATAAAATAATACTAGATAAAGAGTCAAAATTGGTGGGCTACAAATTAATTAGGAAGGATGATATTATAATTTTTTATTATGTTATTTGCTTAAATTCAAAATAAATTGGAGGTGTTTTACTCTTGAATGACTATGACAAATTAACCTCTAATCATGTGACTTAGCTAAAAGACAAAGTACAATAAAGAAAAGGTAAAGACAACTCCAATAAATAAAAAAATACTTAGCTATATAAAATGAAATATTTATTTATGTGATAAGGACAGGAGAAATTTTATTTGGAAGAAAATAACAACAATATTAAATTGTAATAAGCTTTAGTAGAAAATAATGCATAGCTTCGCTTGCATCAATGTTTTTTGATCACACTCTAATTTTTATTGTCTTTCTCATGACAGGTTTGGAAGTGTGATGAGAGCTATACAAATAAAACTCTATAAAGTTTTCTATCATATGCTTTTCACAATTAATGTTAATGAGTGGAAAGATTTACTAAAAAATATATTAATGATGAACATTAAATATTATGTCTACTATTATGAATAAAAATATTTATGATGCCATTACTATTCAAGAATTTAAGGAAGAAGAGAACATCAACATCAATATCACCTTGAAATATATGTGTGAAGTACTAACATACAAAACATCACATTTATTTGAAAGGTAAGTTTTTGTCACATTCATCAAAGTAAGGACAATACAATATTCTTTTAACAATGATTTCAATTCGAATGATATATTAAATACTAAAATATAATGCCTATTTCAATAATGCATTTTTAAAAAAAATGTACAAATGAAGAAATTATTATTGAAATTATCATATCAATTTAAATGATATAGTAAGTATTAAGATATCATTTTTAATAAATTATATTAATGTTCAAGAATATTCTAGATGTAATTGTATGAGAATTTTTACATCAGCATTTAAGATCACCTATATCATCAATTGTAAAAGAAAAATTCTCCATGTTAAAAATTCTCACAATTACACTAAAAAACTTAAACACTCTAAAATAAATTCTGACATATTTTATCATAAAATCCTCCTACCAACCACCATTATCACAATGATAAAATTCCTACAAAATGAATAGGAAATATGTTAAAAAAATCATAGAAATAAATCCTTGTTTGTAATTTTCAATACTTAAAAACATGGGACATTTAGGAAAAAACCAGAATTGCTGATAGAAGCTCAAATAAACCTTGTAAGAGAGGGTGTGCAGGCATTCGAAGCTCTCTAGAATGAATCCAGATCTTGAATCTAGATCCAAATTTAACGGGGTAGCTGGTGCTGACAAGCCTATCAAAAGTCTTTACTTAACAGACCAATTTTGTCTAAGGCCATCATCCCAGCATTAATTCTTTTGGAAGAAAACAATGAAATGGGCGATTTAGAGTATACTCTCTGGCTGGGTAACTCTCCAGCCTACGCTTTCCCATGTGCACTCATTCCAAATAACGTTTTTAAACCCATAAATCAGCAAGGTATTCACACTATTAAAGAAATGCTTGTGGGGTCAAATTTAGCTAAAATTAGCTCAAACTCCTGTCATTTATATCTGAGCAGGAAAGGTTTCATAAAACAATTGGTTTCTTCTCAAGATTCATGATAGAAGCGATAATTATTCAAAGAAACTTGAAATTTGTTTCTCATCAGAAATCATAATAGAAAAGTCTCTTATAAAGATTTATAATAGAAACTTTTCAATTATTCAAAGAAACTTTGAAATTTGTCTTATCAGAATTCAATTATGAGAAAGAAACTTGAAAATGTACCAAGAATATAATTATTGATTCTTTGGATTGGTCGATTTTGCAGAGATCATTGAAATTCTTTGCTTTCATTTCATTCAAGGTGCTGTACAGCACAGAAGGAAAGCACAATTTTGAGGGCAAACATGTCAAAGATGGAAGTTTCAACAATATTTGCAGAATGGTTGGTGGGTTTTTCACGCCTAAGAAAATAATCTACTGTACACAACGTCCCACCTACCCCGAAAAAAAAGCTAACAAGTTTTAACCCAAAACCCACTGTACGTAGAACGCAGACCTGGGTAATTGTTCAAAAATCCATTGTTTCAAGATAATTTTTGATTTTTACGAGAGAGCCCATATGAATTGCCTAAAAAATTCATAAACAAAAGATAAAAACCAAAAAGTAAAGAACAAACATATAAAAAATACCGTGCCTGAATGCCGTCGGCGAGAATGGTGAGCCCATAGATATCAGCCGCGCGGGCACTGGCGATGGCCGCGGTGTCGCGCAGGTATTGCTCAGCCACCACCTGCGCGGCCAAAGCTGTGTCGTCAAAGGCCTCGCGAGCTACCTTGAGACCCAACTTAGTCAGGGTGTGCTCGCACTGAGACAGTGCCTGCGGGTGGCTGATCACCCGCCGCAGGTCCTCCTTACGCGTTCCAGGCAGTGCAAGGAGGCAGTGGTGCACCGGCAGCTGCACTTCACCCACGATATGCAGCCGGTGACGGAGCAACAGATCGTAATTGCGGTGTATGCTGCCACCTAGAGAATTCTCCACAGGCAACACCGCACGATCTGCAACCCACAGTTCGACAGCCTGAAAGGCCGCCTCGAACTGGTCACATGGCACAGCATCACAGTCCGGGTAGGCCTTGGCAGCGGCGGCTTCGCTATAAGCACCTGGCACACCTTGATAGGCCACCCTGAGCTGGGAGCCATGCATTGGCGCCGGTGCTAAATCGGCTATTGATAATGGCCGAGGTAACAATGAGAATGGAGAAGTAGTAGTAGTTACCAGGCCAGTTTCAGAAGAACCAGCCTGAGATTTCTTTTCTACTTCTTCATTCCCCACCAAATGACTGTTCAATATGGCGCAGGAGCTTTGCCATTGGCAAACTCTAAAATGCTCAAAGTCCTGCAATAATTTCTTATCATTACAATTGGGCTGCTGCTGCTCTAGCTTTGCCCTTGCAGATAACCTACTCGATCTAACAAACACACCAAGATTACAGCGATTGTTGTTAAACGATCCAAGTTGGTGGCTCAACGTATCCACCTTCAAAGCAATGCATCTGGCTCCGGCCACCATTCTGTAACACCAAAAAAACACACAAAGATCTCCTGAAATGATGTTTCTGAATTCTCTCTCTCTCTCTCGCTTATCTTAGCCTGGATTTTCTTCTTCTTCTCAGGCCAAGGGACAAAAGAAATGGGCTTGGTTTCCTTGTATACCCGATTGAATTGGTGGCTACGTCAACACGTTTGAGTTGGGGAATTGTCTTTTTCTTTGCTTGCATTTGGACGGATTCCTTAGGAGGATTATTTGGAACTGTTGTAATCGTGGTGTTGGTAGAGGTGGAGGAATGGCCCCACGCCCCCACCTTGGACTGAAAATCAAGATTCAACAACAACAACAACTAAGCTCTTTCTCTTTTCTCTATTCTATGCTCTCTACCCTTCCCTCCCTTTACTTGTCCTTCTGGTCTTTTTCCTTGCACAAACTATCATGTAAGAATCGTGTCAAGCATGACATGTTTTTCCACAAGCCCACCAAACGTCTGGAAGAAAGCTTATTCAAGGTGGGCTTATAGGAAAAAGCAACGTGTGGCTTAGATGAATGGAGAATGTGGGGTGTGGATGAAGTAAGGTGAGGATAGAGGGTTAGCTGCAAACATGTGAGCTAGCTAAGCCGTCACTCGTGTCTCGTGTTAGGCATAACATGACAAGGGTTGGTCATTCTCACTCTTATTCGCTGCTAACAGACCACCATGCCCGCACAAAACTATGGGCCATCAAAATCAATTTTATTTTATTTTTTACCCTCGATTTGTTTTTTATTACGTAAGTTGATACACGAGGACTGTAAATCTAAAACAAGGATTAAAATGATCAAAACAAGAGACCATTGTAATTGAAACCATGCATTTATTTATTTTTACAATTCTAGGGGATCAGAAGATCTAGTAGTTGAGTGTGTTCTAATAATTGTGGTAGTACTTGTTGATTGCCCAATATTTTTAACAATATTAGACTAATATTTGTGACTTAAAAGGTGTTATTGTTGGTAACGACTGATTTTTAGTGTCTACATTTTGCTTCTCTTTGAGACAATGTGATTCAAAATGTTGTTTCAAAGATAAATTAAGAAAAATCATGCCCCAGTGGACTAAGGGATGGAGGGATGATAATGTTGTTTGGATAATGCTTTTGAAATATATGCAATAATGGACCACAGATATGAAGGTATGCCAAAGACGTTGGTATGATGATGATAAATGGAGAAAACATGGATATAAAGATGCAACGGGGTAAGAATTCATGCAAAGGATTGGATAGGATGGATGAAAAGATGAAAAATAGATGTTGGATGATGGATGGAGTGTAGGAAAGTTTCTTTTTGAGTGGATGAGAATGTGGACAAAAGCAACATTGGTACACATATTGAGGGCGGTTGATGCAGGGGCATCCAAGGTTAAGGTAGGGACATTCTTTGTCCTTGGTGAAACTGCATGGGGTGCTTGTATTTTGGCCGGTGTTACTCGGTTGCAGCTTTGACAGATGGCCTCGGTCATTGAAGGAAGCTTGGTCACTGAAGGAACTCGGTAGTCTCTGGCGCTCTGTGAAAATGTTACTCGGTCATGCCTACGGGGCTCGGTCGACACTGGTGCTCGACGATGCCTGACATGCTCGGTTAATTCATTGTTGCTCAGTAGTTCTGGCTTACCGACTAGAGTTCTGTGTGATTTGTTGAGCCGACTTGGTGCATTTATTATTGGTAGCTATTGTTATAGGCTGACATGCTGAATTAAATATTTGTATACAATTGTAAGCCAACTTGTATGACATTTAATTATTTTTTGGGGGGAGTTAATGGTTTCATCCAGCCGACTTGTGGTTGATGACTAGTATTTATAGGATGTTTGGGTAGATGTTTAGGGGGAGAACAAGGATCATTAGGAGATCATATAGGTTCATGACTTGAAGGCTTAGCCAATCAGATTTAAGGTTCTGAAAGCTGAAGTTGGTGAAGTTGTGGAAAAGATCTTGCATGATCTTGCAGATCAAATTGTTATCTGACAGTTGTTTGTAGCAGAGCTAGTGGTTGCACACTTGGAGACAAGGAGATTGCTTGGAGGCTTGTGAGCTCAAGTTTAGATCTACCTTAGAGTTTCCATCAGCTTCTGATTGTCTTTAAAGCTAAACTAGTTGAGATTGTATTGGATCTATTTGTGGATCTTGCAGAATTATTTCTATTTGTAATTGGCCCTAACCTAGAAGGCCTTATAGCCGGGCATGTTAATTCAAATTACTTGAAACAATTGTTGTGTTATCTGTTTTGTTGAGTATTCCACTATGTAATTATGTTGGTTGCAAGGTTTGGACTGTCCTTCATTGGATCCACCATCCTTGACTGCATCAGGTGGTATAAGAGCGAAGATTTGTTCCTGTTGGAGCTAAGAGTTGATCTTGTGGAGTGAAAGATGACCTAGCAAAGTTGATCTTTCGAAGTTGATCCTGTTGGAGTAGAGATTGTGCACAATCTAGATTACAAATCTGGAGCACTGAACTTGTGGATCTTGCTCTAGTTGTTTGATCAAGGTGGTAGGTTGAGATCTGACTTGCACACAACTTGGAGATTGCCACAAGGTGGTCGGTGAGGGTTTGTTGTAGAGGGGGTTTGCATTTCTTTAAGGATGCCTCTGAGAAGATTAGACCCTAGAGCTATTGTAGATCTTTGTGATGTTGTGGAATCAAAGATTTTTGATAAAGTCAGATCGGATGTTAGATCTGAGATAGAATTGATGAAGAATGACATGGTCACCGAGATCATGAGAGCTATTGCTGGTGTACCTTGGAATGTTGGCACTGAAGATGGCTATGAGGAAGCTACTGAAGAATTTGAAACTGCTAGATCTATTGGTGATGACCGGAGGAACAGATTTTGTGAAGATAGAATTGCTTGGTTGCATAGATCTGGAGCTCGGTTTAGTAATGGTTAGCGATGTACACACTAAATAGTGCACTTCTCTAAGTCATTACTTCCAAGGGAATCCATGAATGGAAAACCTTGAGAAAGGGACCTAGAGCTCCCTAGGCATGGAATCACAAGATTGTTTGAATATTACTCTCAGCTAGAGCTATTGAAGCATGCAACCTTGCTAGTGAACCACATAATGGGAGATTCAATGAGACAAGGGCAAGAATGCCAATATCCTCAAGAATTAATGAGAATGCAATGCAATGCAAGCTAAGCTATGAATGAAGATGCAAGCTAAGCTATGAAAGGAAAGTATTACAAATCCTTGCTAATTAAGCTATGTGAGTTAATCTAAAGCATAAAGGAAACTAAGCTAGATGCCATGAAAGCTATAATGCAAGAAATGAAATTAGAATGCAGGAAATGATCTCCAAAAGCTCCAAAGTCTCCAAGAAATCCTGCAGCATAAGGTTAGTATTCAAAATATGGATGCTAAAATGAGAAGAGAGCTCTCCTTTTATAAGAAATGAGAAAGAATGGACCATGGAGATTAAGAGGCAAAAGATTTAATCAGAGGTGGAGCTTAAAAAATGATCAATTCATGTGCACAAATATCCTCCAATCAGAAAATAAGAGTTGACTTTTGTGTCCATATGAGACAAAAAGTGTTTTTCTTCTTTTTATAAAATAAGAATAATGCTTTATTTGTGCAACTTAGGATAAGATGAAAAGTGGGGGCTTTTTATTTAATAAAAGGGTAGGAAATTTCTTTTAAATAAATAAAGATTTTAGGATAAAATGGTTAGCCTAAGGCAAATAATAAAAAATGATAAAACCAAGATTTGATCAAGGAAATTGATATAATTGATAAAATGTTGATTTTTGAAAATATTGATTTAGGGATTTGATAAATTGCTGAATGGGGGCCCAAAGTCTATGCGACCATTTTAGGGTGCATACATTTGCCCCTCTTTGACTAATGTGAGATCAATTTGGGATCACATGCAGTCAAAGAATGGAATTGAAATGTGAGATCGATTTGGGATCACAAAATAATCCAGACATGTGTTTGACGGATGGGAACATATCAGGACAAGCATAAGCATAAGCTGACAAAGATAAGTTGAAAGACAAGACCAACACCTGTATAGCTAGGTGATAATCAAGTCTCAAATAAGAGATAAGAATCTCAAACAAAGCTGATTGATAAGCTGAATCAAGGATTAAAACTGATAGGTACTGCCCCCTCGGAATCAAAATCAAAATCAGGTAGAGGATAAATAGTAAATTAATAGACTTGATCAATTCAATAGAAATCACAATTGAAGACAATAGGATAACCATCAAGCAGTGAAGATATACCCCAGTGCGACTAGGTTTGACTAAGAAAGATATAGGATAAAAATGAAGTCAAACCTCAGAGAGATGAAGCGAATTAAGGTGAATGAAAGACTAGAAGTTTGAAAGAGATGGGGATGAAGAAATAAAGATGCCCCAACAAAGATCGAAGGATCGAGCCTCAAATGGTCGGCCAACTGCATAGAAGAGGGTGAAATTTGAAATGCGATTTTGATTATCAAGATGTTGTCATATTTTTGCTCATTCTTAAGTCTGGAGACCTAATTACTAGATGAGCTACAATAACCTAGTTTGTGTTATTAGGTGATCTTCTTTAAGTTTGTGTTCATTTTATTGCAAAGTACATGAAAGTAAAAGAAATGAATTGCATCTAATGCTACACATGCATATATGTATACTGTACAAAAGGGAAAGAACTGAAAAGAAAAGCATCTATCTAAGCTCACACAGGCCGTGAGCATAGCCATTATCAGAATTGAATGGATGAGTGTAGATATACATAAAGAAATAGTTAAAATACTGGGGTACCAGACATTGCCTGGTATTGATGTTCGAATCCGGTCTTATCCAGTGAGCTCCTGAGATCCAGAACTTACAAGAGGTGAAGAGAGGAGATGGGTTAGATCCAATAGATCTATGCAATGGCTGGTATCACAATATCTATAAAATGAATATGTACACTCAACCATGCACCTCTAACAAAGGCTATGCTTAGGGCATGTGCATCAAGGCTCTAAAAACAACAAGGCACCATGTTTTCACTAACATGTTTGTTTCATGTGCAGATATAGGGAAGCTGATCCAATAATGAATTCCATGAGTGACCTAGGTCCTTGATGCAGATCATGATAAGGAAACCTCATGATCTTCATCATGATCACATCAAGGGCCAAGAGCACACATAGTATGTACAGATGAGGAGCATCCAGATGATTCAGCATCAATAAGGATCAATCAAGCAGCATGGCATAATAAAACAAATATTGGTATGAAAGTGCAATCAAAATTGTATGTGTTGTAACATGGGCATGATGTCAGTCAAGCTATGATGAATGAATAATAGAAATCTACCATGGCATCAGAGAAAAAAAGAGCTTATAACAAGGCACATAGATCTATGTAAAAGATAAGGCACACTGAAACATGAATGTATCTCAGATCTGCATTAAGGTTATAATAGAATTGTACCATAAATGATAGGAATGAGGCAAATGTCAACTTAATGATAACATTATTGATCCATGAGTGTCTATGCATGCACTATAAAGATCATAGAGACATCAATTCAAACAAAACATGGGAATGAGTCATTGCAACTGAGCATAGTAGCACAATGCTATGGGTAAGATAGTGAACAAAAGAGATACAATGAAGCTCAAGCATGGTTTAAATCTGATATTTTTATGTATCAACAACTAGTATCAAATGTCCCTCTGATAGCAATAAGTGTAATATCAACATATGGAACAATCAACATATGGAACAATCAACATATGGTGCTCATGTTCTCGGGTCTCTCAAGTGCAATAACAGGGCATGGTATAAAAGAACAATACAAATCACGATAGGTTCTGATCCATTCACAATACTTCAGTAATATAGGCAAGCTCACAGTATCAATGAGGCCATCAGTTTATAATGGAAAATGCATACAGTCAATAGTATGAATGCTATACCTTACGGGCCCCAAGTTCAAATAGTGGGTGATGAAACAATGCCATATTCAAAATTGTGATGCCCTGTGCATTCGCGGGCTCGTGCAATAACAGTAAGTGCAATAATATATTCCAAGATATCATATACATAGCCCGAGCCTCTATAGTTGAGGTCATTCAAGTCCTAGGAATGGCACCCAACCATGCAAATAGTAATGCTACGGTATTTCAAGGTACGAGCTCTCCGGCTATGAGCAAGAAACAATAACAATAGTATATTCAAAACAATGATGCCATGAACAGAGTAAGCAATGCACGGTGCCCTCATTTTCTCTCAGATTAAAATCAACAAATAATCAAGTGCCCAAACCCTCGAATACACAGAGGAGTGAAATGATACAATGCAATGTTGATGCCCTAGCATTGCTGTTCATGGGCTTTTCAAATGTTAAGAGGTAATAGGTTTCAAATGCTAAAATATAAATAAATTAGTGAATACAAACCGTGCCCTAGCTCGTGGTTCATTGGGCATCTGGTGCTTCAAAGTATGACATACCAAATGCCATCAATAACAATGCCTTGTTTATATGGAAATGAAATATATGGATGCAAAGTTATAAATACTTCACAATATTCATACAGCCTACGGAGAGGCCGAGCACATGAAATGGAAAAACCAGTATATACATCTAATACTATCAAAACAATGCATCACAGTATACAGAAAAGCCCAAGTAGCAGTGCTATGAAAGAATAGTCAAATGCCCTAATACAATGAAGTCTGCAACGAAGAAGATGAAACACTGTTGCCATATGAAAAATGAAATGAGTACATTCATGCCTACCTCGAGAAGATGTTGCTAAGGCTGGAGTGATGTTTCTAAGTCAGAACCGAGAGAGTTGTAGTGAATTTGGAAAGTTGCCAGGTGCCAAGTTTGGGAGTTGTGATGCCGAGCTCTTCATCTTTGAGCATTGTTTTTGATAATGTTATTTCTTCCTCCCTTTTTAAGCTTGAGTGTTATATGCCACAATACCTCTAGACTTTAGGTTATATATGGTTTATTTATTATATGAATGTCCTCCCATTTTGTGGGTAGTTGATATTTCATTTTTTTTATATGTATGTAACCTATAGTTTTTCTAGGGGCTTGGGGATTTTTATTTTTAATATTATTTTTAAAGAATGTGTCTCCCTTTTGGTTGAGTCCTTTTTTAAAAATATGTTTGTATCTATTTGAGGTCATAGTGGGATAAATTTTAATGTTAAGTCATGGCCCATCTCTTATTGTAAGATATCGACAAGTGGTATTTTATATAAACCATTGTCAGATTATCAATTAGTGGCATGACTTAGTGGATGTAATGGTCACTTTTGACTGTTTATTTTAGGATCCCACTTTTCTTGCCCCTAGGAATCGAGGAATCTGGCATTCAGACCATGATGCTGCCTCATGGGTCCATGTTTTGAATTTTCTATTCTTAGGAGGTAGTGGAGTTTGAATGCAGATTCTTAGGTTTTTGCTTTTATACCTCTCACTTTTGGTGATGGAGGTGATCTCTTCATTTCTTTCTCTCTGATAGGAGTGCTGTAGCTCTGAGAGACACATCTTGTACTTGTTTCTTTTCAGCAATAAAATTGATCCTTCTTGTTCTCCTATAATTTCAGGTTTGCTTTTGAATTCATATGCAGGATTATTGTGATGTTCTTGTATCCTTAATCCGCATATTGAATCCAAGTTGGTATTCATGAATCTATCTTATTTCAGCAGTGTGGTTTGTGAGCAATCAAGAATATCAGATCTGTGAAGTTTCTTCCTTTTCTGCATTCTAAGTACCTTGTCTCACTAAGAGTTAAGAAGGTGGGATTGAGTTGTGAGTTAGTTTGTCTTGCTGTTGGAGTAAACATATTTTCAGTTGTGGATCTTCTTAATTTCGGTGGATCACCTTTAGTTCATTTCAGTTGCAGTTGCTCATTTTTATGCATTTTCTCTCCCTTTTCCCTCCAAGTTTAGATAAGTTTCAAGTGATCCAAAGGGAAGCCAGCCCTTAATCCAGAGGTCTATTCTTAGATAGGCTACCCATAGCCTGAGAATAGTCTCATGTTTCACAGGAGTGCTGGGTTCAATACTTAGCAAAATAGGGTGCAATCCTTAGTGACAACACAAGATTCACTCAAATTTCAATTTCAATCCTCAAAATGGATCTAGGATGTCAAAATTAGCTAGGGGTGCAATTTTCGTGCAATTTAGAGGTGTTTTGAAAATTAGGTCAAAAAGTCAAAATGCTAAGATTAACCCCTTGTGATGACAGGAAAAAGGACGTGATGTGAAAGACAAGGAGTGAAAGACATGATCGAGAAAAGGAAAGGTGAGCGTAGTTGACCGATAGGTCCATGAAAGATGAAAGGAGAGCTCTCCCCATATGCAAGATGCAAAACTAACTAACATGAACCTAAAAATGTAAGCTACTATGAAAAGTGGTTTACTTGCAAGGTCACAAAGCTTATTAGACTCTAATTTTCATCATTGAGCGTTATTGGTAGTGTCGCAAGATCATACAATGCACACTAGTATGACTATGTGAATCTAAATATGATCTATATCAGATAGATATGTGGGAATCCCACCTAGGCATCAAAGACATATAGGTCAAGATGACTAGTGTAGTGAGATTACCTAAGTTTGATATAGCAAGATTATACTCGCATCGAGACACAAGGAAAGTCAAGATGGCTAGAAGTATGCACTTGCGAAGACAGTCAAGGATAATACCTTGTAGATCCCTTTGTCAAGTGGAACAAGCATAAATGCTAATGACAGTTAGGACCAACAAAATATACCCATAAGCAGAAAAAGAAATAAAACATGTCTTCATGCCCTCAGTTTTCTAGCTATGCATCATCGAAAACTTCTTAGGGAAAGAACACTCATCAAAGAAATAATCATAGACAACACACAAAGAAATAAAGTCAAACAAGTCTCAGCGAGTCAAGTGTTTAAGTGTGTGTGTGTGTAGGTCATAGAGTCAAACTTTGAGTATCACATTTGCGAATGAGAAATACCATATCATGCTAGACTATAGGTAAGATATTTGATAAGTGTTGAGAAACACTTGACGCTAGGGTAGTGTTGAAAAACACAGTTTGGGTTTGGTGTTGAAAAACACCATTTGCAAGATGTCCTAAGGACCAACACATCCTAGAGACCAAAGCTAACACAGTTAGGCCCCCTAGACAAAGACAAGGAACAATTCCAAACCAAGGTAACAAGGTCAAGGCATGATGGAGAGAGGCTAAGTGCCGAGGACGCATGCTAAGAAACAAGGGTGCAAAGGCCTCAAGTAGCGCCTATTTTCAGGTTTTCACCACTTGGAGATTTTTTTATTTTTTCAATTTTTTTGTATTTTTGCTACCAAGGTGCCTGTTTCCAGGTTTTCACCAAGGCACTTTTTCTATTTTTTTGAATTTTATTTATTTATTTTTTTGTATTTTTCCAGGACTTTATATGCTTTTTAGGATTTTTTTAGCATCATATATGAATTTTTTTGGAATTTTTTTCAAGATCAATAAGATATGTACAAAGGATGTGCCTAGACAGAATAGGCATCATGGATAGAACTTCTTGAGGTGAAAAACATTGATAGGATTAGGGAGCTAGTCCCCCTCTAGATCAGATAGTAAATAAGCACCTATACCAAAAGCAACAGTAATGATGTATGGTCCAAGCCAATTGGGACATACACCTTTGGTAAATTCTCATGTGATCAAAAGATGCTTTACACTTTTCATCGAGAAGTTCTAGTTCTTGAAGTCTCATGGTGCAGTAGTCTTCATCTATCACTAAACCTTTAAGGGAAACTCTAAGAGAAGGAATCTCCACCTCTAAAGGTAACACTGCTTTAGCACCATAAGTGAGGGCAAAAGGAGTAGCCCCTGTTGGAGTACGAATACTTGTTTTGTAGGCCCACAAGGCCAGATTTATCTGTAGATGCCAATCTCTACCATTCTTGTGAACTGTTCTATGGAGAATTTTAAGAATAGTCTTATTCAAAGCCTCTGCTTGTCCATTTCCTTGCAGGAAATAAATGGAGGATCAATGCTATTTTATCTTGAATTTCTTACAAAGATGTTTAAGGTCCTTATTTTTAAACTGACTCCCATTGTCAGTGATTATTTCAAAAGGAACTCCATACCGACAAATGATATGGTACAAAATAAATAAAGAAACTGTCTTGCCTGGGGCAACAGAAAGTGGGACAGCTTCTACCCATTTGGTAAAGTAATTAGTAGCAGTGATAATGAATTTGTGTCCACCTGATGAGTTGGGATGAATCTGCCCAACAAGGTCAAAGGCCCAGCGCTGAAATGGCCAATGAGAAATAGAAGGAATAAGCTCCCTACCTGGAGCATGTATCAGGTTACCGTATTTCTGAAACTTTTCACAAGATTTAGCAAAAGCTACTACATCTATTTGCATGGTAGGCCAATAGTACCCTACACTAAGCAACCTTCGGGCCATGGCAAGACCATTAGAATGTCCTCCACAAATGCCCTCGTGAATGTCAACTAACGCTTGGTTGGACTCATCTTTCTCTAAACACCTAAGAAGTGTCCCATCTAAACCCCTCCTATACAGATCACTAGAGATAAGGGTGTGGTGAGAGGCATTTCAGGTTAGGTTCCTTCATTCAGAATGATTGAAGGTTTCAGGAATAGTACCATCACGGATGTTAGTATACAAATTTTCCTTCTTACTAAAATTATAACAACTTTCAAATACTCTGGCCCAAGATGAAGGAAAAACTCATACAATAGTTGAGCTAGTCACTCACGACTAAACTCTCTGTGATCAAAGGAGCAGCTAACTTATATAAAGATCAATCTTGGCAATTCATTTATTTGAAAAGAATGAAATCAATAAAAGACATACATATATATACTTTTCACCTGAAAGTACTAAAGGCTCTTTGAAAAGTCGAATGAAATAACCACTGAAAGATTAATCCTCTGAGAAAGAGATCTTCAAAAATATCCAAGCCAACTAACTAAGACTGTAAATAAACTTCCCACAAAGATCGATTCAACATAAACTGAAATAAGATTGGAAAATGGATGTATAATCTTGAAACACATACATAGATGGCAGCAACACGAAAATCAACTCCAATTGAAATCAACAAACATGCATTAACCAGACACACTGATCTGAAAAGATGTTTCTATTTGTTATATATATCAACTGATGCTATATTATGAGTTTCAATTCAAAACATCAACCATTTCACGAAAGTATTTGCAGTAAATATTAAACTGTATGTTTCTGTTACCAGAGAACTGACCCTTCTAAGGTCTTTTTAAAATATACTTATAGCCACGCAAGGCATAATCATTTTCGTAACTAAATCCTGATCTCGAAAAAGAAACTAACAACTTAGAACCATTTGGAACCATATCTTCAAAACTAATCAGGAAAGATTAGCCTTTTACGACCTCAGCACTAACGGTGGCATCCTTTGCTTTGCGCTCTTCTGACCGCTCCTTGAAAGCTGCCGCGAATCTCTCCAACAACTCCTTGTTTGGCGAAGAAAAAAGATCCAGCCTTTGCTCCTAGATATCTTTACAGTTTTTCAACTGGTCCAGCTTCATACTCAATGACTTCGCTTGTTCTTCACCGATTAGTATCAATGATTGCATCCTGGCAATAACCGAGCAATCTCTAGGCACCATTTCTTTGGCATTCTTTAGTCCTTGTGCTTTCATGACAAAGGATTCTTTCATCTTAGCCTCATCTATTCCTGTGTTTATTTCACCTATGGATAGATTGTAGACACAGTCCATATGGTTGCTGAGAACTTCTTCAACACAGGCTACTGTCTTTAGAACCTGCTTCGATTCTTCAATACCCTGATCCATCAGAGTACATTGCCATTCCTCATTAACCTTGGCTATGATCAAGAGACCATTATCTGCATCAAGAATCATTTTCTCAGATAGAAATTTCTCTATGCCATAATTGAAAGCTTCATCAATGTTAGCTATTGCTATCTCCAGACTGTCCCTTCTTCCTTCCCAGATCTTGACTTTAGCTTCCAAGGTGGACACCAGTTCAGAAGACCATTTAGTTAAACTTTCATAGGTTTGAGGAAAGCGGTCGACCATTGTAATACCCCAAAAATGGGCTATAGGTTCATTAACCTCCTATATCGACACATTGAACGAAATCGACATCAAAGTCCTAACCTAAGGCACATCGACACATTATCGAATCCTAATTGATTATCATAAATTCTGCATCGGGGAATATTCCTAGTAATATTCCTAATTATCATTATTATCTTTAATTTAATGATTATTTGATGATAAATCCTATTTATCCTAAAGTTTGATTAATTGAATATTCTCAATATTTAATTAAGTTTAATTTTGCCACTTAATTGTTTAATTGAAATTAATTCTATTTATTCTTAAATTGTATTATTTAATTTTGACAATAAATCCAAAATCCTATGAATAATTGATTAAATTCTTATTTAATTAATTAAAGCAAGTTGTCAATTTTTAATAATATTGTTTTTGAATAAAAGTTTGAAAAATAGTTGATTAACCCATAAATCAATTGTTTTATTTTTCAAAATCAGTTAAGTTGGAAATAAATCACTTTATTATTAAATTAATTCATAAATAAATCATGCACAATCAGAAAAGAAAACAACTATCAATTATCAATTAAAGCTAAACTCTATTTTGAGTTAGACTCTACTTTTGCATGTTTTTGTGAGTTAATTATCCTTTATTTAAAAATAACTCAAAAATCAACCTAAGTTATTTGAGTGATTTATGGCTTTCTTCCATGCATCCTCAAAGCCCTAGATTTCTATCCCTCAAGCTTTCAATCTCATCAATCTCATCAATCCACAGAATCTCATAATCTCACAAGTTTGCATACTTACTCTGCCAAAATCAATCGAATTTTGCAAACTTGTGCTAGAGAATCAACATCTAAAGAATTGAAGCTTCTTATGAATCAACAATTTTTGTGAGATCAATCTTATTTTCAATTCATTTTAGTTTTATTTCATATCATTGTTAGATCAATTTTCATATAGAATAGATTCATATCAGATTTCTCATTCTTATTGCATAGAAAACTCAAAAAAATAGATTAATAACATTCATTCCATATCTAGATTTTCATTAAAATCCTTCGTTTAGGTGTCGTCAAGGTCACTGATCTCAGTATAATCTGAGAATACATACTTGCATCTACTATAAGGTAATAAATCATCTGGTTAATTTAGTTTTTTCATTTATTACACGATTTCGATTTTAACTAACCTTTAATGTTTTACTGAAGTGTCGTGTCTACAGTTAGGTAGAAAATTCACAAATATTTCTGGCACCCATTGTGGGGCAACCCACCTTTACATGCTAGTTTTGGTTATTTTTTTGGAGCTAACTCCCTTGTACAGATTTACTTGGAGACTAAAACCCTAAATTTTCAAAGATTTAATTTTATCTCCCAAACAGCTTGGGTTTTTGGTCTAAATTTTTGTTTGTAGGTTGGAGACATATCAAGGAAGCTTTAATAAAAAATTCAAAATTTTCTAAGATGTTTTGAATTTTTAATAATTTGTTTTCGATTTTTCATAAATAATTCATTTTCAGCGCAAATCATCATATTTTTTGAAATTTTTTACATTTTCGGAGAGCTCTTTAAATTATACATGGGGTCCATTCTTTGTGTTTTAAATTTGGATGCAATATAATAGCTCAAATAGTCAATTTACAAAAACTGGTATGTTTTGGTAAAATGGGTCTCTAAGGCACAAATGAAGAGATTTTTCTAAAAATTTTACATTTTTGGAAAGCTCTCTATTTTTTAGTGGGGTCTATATTTTTAATTTCTATTTTTGTGGCTGAAATCATATAAAAAAAATTAGATCTTGTTGACTAGGTCAAGTGCAAAAAAAATAAAATTTTTGTGATGGGTATGCACTTATTTTTCATATGATTCAATGCATGATATGAGTTGTCATTTGGATTATTTGCTAGTTATTATTTCTCCTAAAAATTAATTTTTAGATCTAACCCTAGGGTTTGCATAAGTTGAATATACCTTGCATATCTTGGTTGCTTGTTTGCTTGTTGGCTTGTTGGAGAGTTCATGGCTTGCTTGCATAGAAAAGCTCAACAAAAATTGCTAAAATAGGTAAAATCTACTAAGCGCATTGTGAGGAACTTAGGTATTCTATTACATCTAATAACACTTCATTTTGGGACATAAAACAAACTCTCTTGTGTCAATCTTGTGTGACTTTTCTTGCTTTCATATCACAGACTTCATTTTGGGCTATAAAAAAGAACATAGATTTGTTTTTCGCATATCTGTTACACATAGTAAATAGGCCCTATGAACACTATTCATGGTTCTTGAGAGAGTGGGTTTCCAGTGAAACTCTTCTCAATGAAGGAACCCTTGTAGCTAGGGAGGTTACTGAGAGAGTCTCACGTTCTACTAGATTTGTGCATCTTCAGCTTCTGATTGATACATTCTCTCTCTGGAGAGGTTGATAGATCATGAGTGGTTGAGATCATAGATCTTTGTGAGATAATCTTAGGCTTAGCGTGTCAGATTAATCTGTTTTCTTTGTTTTGGTGAAGTGAAGAGGCTAGGGGATTATGCTCTACTTCCTTTTTGGATAGTACTAGAAACCCAAATCCTTGAATCTGATCTAGTCCCCATGTGGTATCTTTTGCGAGTCACCTTTAGAGAGGGTTAACCATAGTGGACATTCTCTTAATTGGGTCAACCACGTTGATGGAACCTCAAGCAGTAATAGCCATTTTCACTGTGGTAGTGACAATCGCTATATAAATGTCCTGTTGGAAGAAATCTCCACAGGTGTGGTCTCTTGTTGGGCTATCAGATCTCCCTAGCAGATCCTAAAGATTAAGTTCTCAGACTGTGTCAAAACCCCGGTGCACCTGGATTGGAGTTCACCCTCTTGGATCATAAAAGTTGCAGAGTCAAACCATTACTAAAAACCCTAGTGAGGCCAAATTTTCATTTTTCTAGGAATATGTGCGTTATTGCAAAACTTTTTGGAACATACACTATTAGCACTCCTAGGAATTAGCACAATTCAGTCACTTGATTGTTCATGCGCAGGGTTGCTTTGTCCCTTGTTCATTATTTTCAGACGTGCTTGAAATCACTTGCTTGCTATTTTGCGTGCTTGTTTATCTATCTGGTTACTAAGAATGAATCAATCTGGTACAATCTTCAAATCTGGACAGACATTTTTGTGAACAAACTGATATTGAAAAACTAAAAAATTGTAAATCTGAAGCAAAAATCCTTTCTGGTGTCAAAAGTCATCCTAAAATTTCAAAACTCGTATCAAAGCCAAAGTCAAAGTCAAATTGTCAGAGAATTGGTCAAAATTGCCAAATATTCAGCATTTACAGCCTATTTCCAGAATCTATCAAACAAATCACTATCAGGAACAGAGTAGCAACTACTGAGAATCCAATCATGTTCCTAAAGTGGCCTTTTGAATCTGATTTAGCCTTTTGTTTAATCGATTTGAGTTTTTATCATCTTGTGTCAAAACCTTGTCATAACTATCAATCTTTAATCAATCATAAAAAAGACTAAGTGTTGTGAACTCGTGTCTTCTATCTTTTGGGAATCATACTCATACATCTAGCGCATAGTCTCCCTCATCTAAGTCTAATCCAAGCTTCAATCAATCAAACCTTGACAAGGTTGCGTCATTCAATCTTCTTGAATCAAGTCATTTCTCAGTTGTCTTCATCTTTCTCTCTTGCTTCACCTAAGGTTAATGGTGGAAACCAGAGCTTCATCACGAAAACACAGAGCACAATTCAAAACCATGAATTTCAGTTATCTTGTTATGGAACCTCTCTTGAAAATGGATGATCTCAAACTCATTGCTCAATTCGAAGAGTATTATTCCAAAAAGCCCATGAGTGATAAATTTATGATGAAAATAAAGGAAAAATTGATTGAATCAGACACCTTTGCTAGGATCATACGCATAGTCATGTCATGACCTTCTTCTTCCAAACATCTTTCATACTCTAAGTCTTCTCATCATTCCTCATCATCCATTTCTTCTTCCTCTTCTGAGTCTTCAACTTCCTCTTCTCCACGATCTTGTTCCTCTTCTACTTCTCCCAAGAGTCTTACTTCTCGTCTCAAGACATACCATGTTGAGCAATGTGATAACCCTTATGATACCTCTTCCACGGAGAGTGACACACCCATCTTTGAAGACTATGATGACTATGATAATAGACAATATAATGATACCTATGACACCTCTATTCCTAAGAGTTCTCCTCGTCGTGTGCTCGTGCTTACTAGAAATGGGACATCACATTGGATAGATCGTGATGGTGATCCATATGATTATGATTTTGAAAGAGACTTTGATGATTTTTGTGAACAATACCTAGATGATACATCTACTTCTGTTGAGGAATATAAAATGTACTGCTCTGATTTAAAACATCAATACTATAAGGGTCTCCCTTCTAAGAACATTCATGTTGAAAATAAAGATTACACTCTCAAGAAAGATCATGTTAATGTTGGACCTTTGTCTTGTGATGGTGCCCTTCCATCCCCTACTTCCTCCAATACCCATACATTTCCTAAAGTTTCCAAGCCTATCAAATCTTTCACAAGCCCTTCATCCACCAAAAGTCCTAATACTTTTTATGCGGTTTCCTATAGTTATCCTCAAGGGCTACCTCTTCAAGAAACTCAAGTTGACCTTCACTTGGCTGCAAATACTTTCAATAATGCTAAACCTAAAGAGCCTAAGCCTTTATGCGCTATAATTCCTACTTCAGCTAGTCCTTCACCATCTTTTCCAAAGTCTTCCATACAATCCCAACATACTTCCTTGCCCTTAGAAGTGGCTCCATGTCAAGAGGACTCTAAAAATGATGAAGAACAGAACATAAAGAAAGATCAAGATCAAGAACCCTCCATGTCATCCAATCCTTTTTATGATGTTTCTTATCCATTTCATGGTTCTTTTGATCCTACACCCCCTTTCTCATTCATTCCACCATGTCTTAAGTCTTCTCCTAAGCAAGATCAAGCTACTACTTACACCGTTGAGCTTATTGACAATCAAAATAACCTTACCCCACTTCCAATTTCTAAAGATTATACTTCCATTAAAGTTGGTAAAAATGGTGTTGTTACTTCCAATGTTAAGCCTATTGAACATCAAGAGAAAAATTATGTGCTTATGCTATCCAAAGATCCTTGTCAAGACCAAAGTCTTCCATCTTCTTATTCTACCACTTCATGTTCATTTCCACTTTCTACTCTTCCTAAGTCTTTGCAAACTCTAAACAATCCTATCAAAGAAGTTGCTCCTATTCTAGATGTTCATGATTCTATTGAAAATCCTAATGCTCACTCTAAAGATGCTGATGTCCTTGGTTGTCACATAGATGATGATGAACTTATTGATTATCCTTTTTCATTTTCCACGTCCATCCTTGGACCTCCTCCACCAATACTAAGGGCTTCACGTCTGCCTTCCATCTTGGGTCCTTATGTCCCTTCACTTTCCCCTCCTAACTCTCCTAATTTTCCATCCATCTTGGGTCCTTACATCCCTCCATCTCCCATCTTTCCTCAAGATCAACATAGATGCTTACCTTTGAATCCTTTTCATCCACCCACCTATTTAAACCAGTCATATCCTCCTTCTTCTTCCACAAGTCCCAAGTCTTTTGGAAGTAACTTGAATGTTCAATATAAGAAAAAGAAGCAATAAAAGAATCCATCAAAAAAAGAAGATCACCATGTCTCCTCTAATTGACATGGAGGCATAAAGTCAAAAGAGATATCTAAGAAAAAAACTACAAGAGAAGTATGGGTTCCAAAATCCATCATTGAAGATATTCTCTCTAAATCATCAAAAAAAAAAAAAAAAGCCTATAGCTATATGGATTCCAAAGTCTCTCTTGAAAGAGTTTGGTGTTGAGAAACAAGTGAAGTTGACATTCAAGCTTCCAAAGGCGTCCACTTCATCTTCTTCCAAAAACATTCTTCCATTCAATGTGCCTAAACCACAACCTTTGCTATCCATTCACCATATTTCTTCACGTATTCCTTCGTTCACATTTCCTCCATCCTCTCGCCACCCTTCAAGGTATATGTTGATGTTGATCTTGCCTTCCTTTCCAACTACCCTTTCACAATCCTTCCATTCATTATCCTTCTACCTTCTATCCTTTTTCCTCACTTGCCTATTCCTCCTATCTTCCAACCTCACTCGCTTTACATAAAACCTTATCCTCCATTTTTCTCTTCCATCTTCCTTTCCCTATCAGTATCTTTGAGTATGTATCATTTTGAATGCTTGACATATCATGGTTTATCCTTTCAAGGAGCATTATCTAAAAAGCTTGCCTTCTTCCAAGAAAAAGAAATTTTAGAAAAAAATGAAAAATTGAAAATGTGCCTTGGTGAAAACATAGAAATAAGCGCTTTTGTAGCAAAAGTAAAGAGAAATAAATTCATCCTATGGTGAAAACCACTCCCTTGTGGCACCTTGGATAAGTACCATGATGAAAACCTGGCAATCAGACATCATGCGTAGTTCTTCTATATATTTCATCCATTCCATCTTCTTTCTTTGATCTTGACAATGTTGATCTATACATGAACATTTGGCTATCTTGTGAGCTATCTTATAGTGATCTTGCTTTCATTCCTTTCATGTTTAGCCTTCATATCTATCGCTATCCTTTTCCCCTTTGGTCTTGATCTAGAAAAAGAAAAAAAGAAGAAGAGTAAAACACGGTGCTATGAAGTCTCTTGACATGTCTACTCCTTTGAACTTCATCCTTTCCTGCTCTTGCATTATGATTTTGTGACTTATCCTATGTTGGCCTTTCATTGCTTATCCAAATGTTCTTTACATAACAATTTTTCCCTAGCTTGGGTATTTTTTAAGAGTTTTCCTTTGAGGATTTATTCCCTTCATTCTCCTTCATTCTCTTATCTTCCATCTCTTCCACCAGCTTGCCAATCCCTCTTGTTCTCCACCTTGCTAGACATTGGGACTGCATGATATGATCTTGCTTGAGAGTTTGAAATGGAAAAAGAGTCTATCAAGTTTGCTAAGAACTGTCAAAAATGCCAAGTGCATGGAAACTTAATTCATGCTCCAGGGAGAGATCTAATTCCCTTTACTACACAATGGCCTTTTCACCAATGGGCATTTGATCTTATAGGAGCTATACATCCTCATTCTTCGAATAGACATACCCATATCATAACAACTATAGATTATTTTACAAAGTGGGTAGAAGCAGTCCCTTTAACACAAGCAACTGGAAAGCAAATATCTATGTTCATATTAAACTATATCATATTTAGATATGGGATACCTCATTCCATAATCACAGATAACGGTGGACAATTCAAGACAAAAGACCTAAATGATCTATGTGCCAAATTCAAGATTACACAACATTGGTCATCTATCTACTATCCTCAAGGGAATGGACAAGCAGAGGCTTCCAACAAGAATCTATTGAAAATCTTGCATCGTACAGTTAATAGAAAAGGAAGAGACTGGCATCTCATGACCAATCCAGCTCTCTGGACCTATAGAACAAGTATCTGAACACCTACTGGGGCTACTCCTTTTGCTTTAGTTTATGGGTCTGAAGCAGTACTACCTATTGAGGTTGAAATCCCATCACTAAGAATCATAATGCATGGTCTAGTAACTGATGAAGACTACAGAGTGTCTAGGTTGCAAGAGCTTGAACTACTAGATGAGCACAGACAAGCAGCATATGATCATCTTAGAGTGTATCCGAAGAGAATGTCTAGATGTTACAACAAGAAAGTCAGACACAGAGAATTTTAGGTTGGTGATCTAGTCTTGAGAGAGAACCCTAAAAATCAATCACATTGAGAATGCAAGGGGAAGTTTGAACCCAACTGACTGGGTCCCTTTGTAATCACTGCTACTTTTGGCTCTAGTGCCTATCAACTCTCAATGACTGAAGGAGAACAGCTCCAAGAACCAATCAACATTCTCTATTTGAAGAAATTCTACGCCTAAGGCATTTAGTCTATGGTAAAATGTCCTGAAAAAATCTTTAAAATCTGAAAAAGTCTTGAAAAAATGAACATCTTGGTGAAAACCTAGCAATGGGTGCCTTGATGATTCACACAAAAATCAAAAAAATATCAAAAGTACAAAAAAAATTGAAAAAATGAAAAATACAAAAAAATGAGAAAAAAAAAGTGCCTTGGTGAAAACTTGGAAACAGGCGCCTTGGTAGCAAAAATAGAATCTTTGCCAAGATGGTGAAAACTTGGCAAATGAGCGCCACTTGTTTCAAAATGCTGCATCTATTAGTGCAATCTTGGTCTTTCCCAGCTTTCAGTCTCGCTTTAGTTTGTACATATCTCCCAGTTTGTTTCTACATTCCTATTTTCAATAAGTCAGTCTATACACCAATCAACTCAAGCGTCTGTATCCTATCAATGTTAAAACTTGGGGGCAATCAATGTCATATCCTATGGTCTCCCATGTATCTGAGATGTGTCATATCCAGTCATTGTCCTTTGAAGCTTCATTTGAGTTAGTCAGTCAGTCTTATCTCCAGAAAGGATTTTGCATCAACAACAACGCAATCAAACATCAAACACAAACTGAAAACAATCTATGCTTTTTACATGCTTTTATCTCCTTGTATGCTTACTGATTCGCATTGAGATTTTTGCATATTGTGTCCCTTCAAGCTCTTCAAGGATGTCCTTTATAGGATTTAGAGAGTAATGACTAGGGGCATAATCTTTTCTTTGTTTTTTGCTTGTATGTGAAAATCTAACAACTTTGGAAATTCTGGATTGAAATGGTGTTCGACTGTAAGAGCCTCTATCCCGAATTGGATGGCCATGTGTACCTCGACCATTGATACCCAAAAAATTCAAAGAAGTTTGATCTAACTATTTTTGAGTGAGTTCTTTCTCCTACTGTGAAGCACGATCTTACCTAAGGACGTGAATGATAAAGGGTCACTACAGGTAATTCACATTGGATTTAGAATAATCTCCTGACTACTTGATGAGTTTGTACCACAAGGCATATTCAGGTCATCATGACATTTATGTTTTGATGCTTATACAAATTGATATATCAAAATGGACATGATATTTAGGTCATCTTGGCATTTGTGCCTTGGTGCTTATATCTAATCCGACATTCCGAAAACAAAATCAATATTCATATATCCATGGTTTCCTAATCAGTGGGTGTTGTATTGATTCCTGCGCATACAAATTGATATTCATATGTCTATGGTTTCATCACTAGTGGGCATTGTATTGATTTATCGGGTTACCTAAAAATTCAATGATGAGAATGACTGACACATGATCAGTGACTAGGTCCTAGGTCTTAGGTTTCATTTCATTCTGCATGTCTCTTTGCATTTTGCATGTTTGCATGATCTCACAATGACTCAACAAACTCCAATGCTTAAATGATTCTTCAAATCGCATCTTCAAATCTAACAAGAGCTGAATCTCACACGAAGGTTCCTCCAACGAAACAGCAAGTAGAATCCTTTTTTGGGATCAAAATCAAAATTTGAGATCATTCATATTGTCAACTACTTGCATAATCGACCTTCAATCATCACAGAAATCTAGACTTCAACTTAACTAATTATCTTACATCAAACTATCAAAATTTCAACTTGGTCAACTATGGTCAACTCATGGTCAAACCTAGTCAAACTTGGTCTTCAGCGCCTCTCAACGATGTAGAATGCATTCTCGAACATGTTTAACCACTTCTCAAATCAATTAACATGCTTCTAAAACTATCAACGCTAAATTTTCTTGTCAGATTTCAATTTTAATCCCAAAGGGGCATGGTATTGTACATCATTCAAAGTTTGTAATCATATCTTTATTGAATCGTATCAAAATTGAAATCATATCTTTCCTTAGTAATCAAGACAACAACCACGTCTGGTTGTTGATTCATCAAAAGTCCTCATCGCTTGGGGCAAATCAATCATTGCTTGGGGCATATTAGATTCATCAATATCCATATCAATCTGGTATTCTCTTAATCTTGTAAATTGTATCAGTTTTTGCAACTATCGGTTCAATTGTGTTACTTCCTTGGTTCTTTAGAAACTGAAGGGATCGGATGTGATACTAATGTGATTCAATACAAGGACAATCAGGTTTGGAATCAATCACTCACTTCTTTGCAATCATAAGATTCAAAATCAGGTGTTTTGACACTTTTTCGCAATCATCAATTCATTTGTTGTTATAGTTAACATTGTCTTTGGTCATTCAAGACCTATTATCTTCATATCAATATCAATTTCAAACATCAATTTCAACATCATACACAGATTGTCTTTGAACCACTGCACTTTGCACAATGATTCAAAGAGAGGCAAAATGTAATACCCCAAAAATGGGCTATAGGTTCATTAACCTCCTATATCGACACATGAACGAAATCGACATCAAAGTCTTAACCTAAGGCACATCGGCACATTATCGAATCCTAATTGATTATCATAAATTCTGCATTGGGGAATATTCTTAATTATCATGATTATCTTTAATTTAATGATTATTTGGCGATAAATCCTATTTATCCTAAAGTTTGATTAATTGAATATTCTCAATATTTAATTAATTAAGTTTAATTTTTCCACTTAATTGTTTAATTGAAGTTAATTCTATTTATTCCTAAATTGTATTATTTAATTTTGACAATAAATCCAAAATCCTATGAATAATTGATTAAATTCTTATTTAATTAATTAAAGCAAGTTGCCAATTTTTAATAATATTATTTTTGAATAAAAGTTTGAAAAATAGTTGATTAACCCATAAATCAATTGTTTTATTTTTCAAAATCAATTAAGTTGGAAATAAATCACTTTATTATTAAATTAATTCATAAATAAATCATGCACAATCAGAAAAGTAGACAACTATCAATTATCAGTTAAAGCTAGACTCTATTTTGAGTTAGACTTTGCTTTTGCATGTTTTTGTGAGTTAATTATCCTTTATTTAAAAATAACTCAAAAATCAACCTGAGTTATTTGAGTGATTTATGGCTTTCTTCCATGCATCCTCAAAGCCCTAGATTTCTATCCCTCAAGCTTTCAATCTCATCAATCTCATCAATCCACAGAATCTCACAATCTCACAAGTTTGCATACTTACTCTGCCAAAATCAATCAAATTTTGCAAAATTATGCTGGAGAATCGACATCTGAAGAATTGAAGCTTCTTGCGAATCAACAATTTTTGTGAGATCAATCTTGTTTTCAATTCATTTTCATTTTATTTCATATCATTGTTAGATCAATTTTCATATAGAATAGATTCATATAAGATTTCTCATTCTTATTGCATAGAAAACCCCAAAAAATAGATTAATAGCATTCATTCCATATCTAGATTTTGCATTCAAATCCTTCGTTTAGGTGTCGTCAATGTCACTGATCTTGGTATAATCTGAGAATACATACTCGCATCTACTAGAAGGCAATAAATCACCTAGTTAGTTTAGTTTTTTCATTTATTGCACGATTTTAATTTTAACTAACCTCTAATATTTTACTGAAGTGTTGTGTCTACAGTTAGGTACAAAATTCACACACACAACCATCTCTCCAACTTCTCCCATCCAATTATAGAATGCCTTAGAGAGAGACCTCTCTTTGTGCACCTAGTTTAGGAACTTTTGATTGTCTAGAGACTTGACATCCAGATTCAAAGGTACCATCATCAAAGGTTGAGGAATAGGATTTTTCAATTGCTGAATGTACTTTTCCATTTCACATAAAGCTTTCTTTAACTTAGCCTTATCTTCAGCATCTTTTAGCACTCTGTGATTGATCTTTTTGTTCGCAGAATTCAAAATCTTCAAATTAGTAGCTCTGGAAGATACCCCTAAATCCACTTTATCTACAATGAAATCCTATTCTGTGACTTTAGCATTGGTCTTGTTGGAATTAAGCTTGAAAATCTTTGCAACCCAATGACTTGTGGTTGGATCTACATCCACCATAGACTCTATTTTTAGTTTCTTTGCTCTAGGAGATTTTCCTAGATATTTACTAACCAAATCACCAATAGGGACTAAGAAAGACACAACGTTCCTTTTCTTACTCATAGTTAGGTCCAACCAATTTGGAGAAATAGGAGTCATGTTTTGTAGGGAAACAGTGGAACTTGGATTGCTCAGGATAACAGGTTCTTTCTGACCTGCACTACCAACACCTCCAACTGATGTTGAATCCATAGAGGATGTCTTACCTCTTTTCAACCTTTTGAAATATTTTATGCTGGGCTCCTCGGTGTCAGAATCTAGCACAATGCAAAAAAGAGGCTCGGCCTTCTCACTTCTCTTACTTTTCTGCCTTGAAAACTTCACAATATCATCAGAAATCAACTCTGAATCTTCTAGAAATTTTGGAGAAATTGATACACCATTCTCCTGCCTTTCAAGAATGTTACCTTCGTAGCTCCCAAAATGCCTCCGAAAAACAACAGAGAAGAATAAGGAAATGTAAAGAGTGGCAAGAGTAAATACCCACTTGTTTCAAATCCCATCACTTCACGATAACTGCCATGAATTCAATTTCATGCCGCAATAAATGATAACTACCTGTTTCACACACTTCCTTTTTGGTAAGTAAATCCATGAATATAGGTGGCACCATCTTTTTAGTCACATCAATCATTCCATTATCAGTCGATAAAGATTTGGCTCATGGCTCATATCCGAGTATTATTACACCTTGGAAATTGAACCTTGACCCATGAAGAACGGGTTCAAAGTACACAATTCATGATGTTTTTATTATATATGCACATAAGACAACTATAGTGGACCCCAATAACTTCTTGAAACTAACATCAAGAAAAAGAGAAAAATAATTGAGAACTTGATTTGGGAGACTTTTTAATGCAATGTTGTAGAAGTGCACATTCTATCGTGAACTTTGAACTGAAAAATGGAGGTTCAATATTCAAAATCAAACTCAACATTTTCCCCAGACACGTGACCGCAACAAGAAAAGGACTTTATGAAGGATGCAACATAGACATGAGGCTTTTGGAAAAGAATATGTTGAACTCTGAACTTTGAACCATGAAGAACGGGTTCAAAGTTCACTATTCAATTTGCAACTTACACTTTGACATAGCTTGAAAAATTAACCAATATAAAAAGGGTAAAAATTTATTTGATGGGAAACAGGTGGCTCTGACTGGGGATTAGGACTATGAAGGACTAAACAAGGGATCCAAGCTCTTTGGTTTCACACTAAGAAAAAAGACAACACATGCAACTAACCTAAAGAACAACAAAAACTTATATACAAGGGAAAGCCAAAGTTATCTACAGCTCATAAAGCTTCAAATCTTGCCCATTATAGGATAAAGGCATCTCGGTTCCATCAGTGTACCTGAGTTTGAAAGATTTAGGTCCCAACACTTGACTAATTTCAAAAGGCCCCTTCCAAAGGGACTCAAATTTGTCATGAGCACCTCTTGGTTCTCTTCTTTTATCCCATAATAGTACTTTGTCATTTTCCATAAACTTTCTAGGCCTAGTTCATTTTTCAAATATCTTCTTCACATGAGATTGGTGCAAAGCTATGTGATTCACCATCTCTTCTCATTCTTCTTGAATCTTGCTTAGGTACATGATTCTTTTATCCAATCCATCAGAAAAGATTTGATCTTCAATTACTTTCTACAATTTTAAGGTTGATAGCTCCAGAGGCAATGAGAGTTGAGCTTCTACTCCATAGACCAGTTCAAATGGAGTCATACCTATAGCTCTCTTAGGTGATGTACGATCAGCCCAAAGGGCTTCGAACAATTTCTTATGCTAGTCTTTAGAATTTTCACTGACTAGCTTTTTCATAATATTAATCAAGTTTTTATTGGTAGATTCTACTTGCCCATTACCTTGAGGAAAGTAATTAGATGAATGTGCCAATTGAATTCCATTATCATAACAGAAAACTTGCATATCTTGAGAAGAAAATTTTTGTGCATTATCAGCGACAATCTTTGTGGGAACACCGAACCTGACCAAAATATTCTCTTTCAGAAAAGAACAGACCACCTCAGTAGTAGTTTTCCTCACTGCCACAGCCTCCACCCATTTAGTAAAGCAATCTGTAGATGTTAGAATGTGGGTATGTCTAGCACTAGATGGGGGATTTATTGGCCCTATAAAATCCAAGCCCCATTGTTTGAATGGCTCATCAATAAATACAGATCTTAAAGGAAAAGCTGCTAAATGTGGCTTTACTGTAAATAATTTTTATTTTTCACATTGTGCTACCCATTTTCAGGCATCTTTAAACATTCCCGGCCAATAATAATAGTTCCTCAAAATTTTGAAAGTAGTTACCGTTGAAGAAAAATGTCCACCACAAGCTTCATTGTGGAAAGATTGAAGCAACTTCTTCTATTGATCTTCATCTACGCACCTAAGAAACATTCCATCCAAACCTCTTTTATATAGAATATCATCCACCATAACATACTTAGCTACCTTAAGCTTCAAATTTCTCTGTTCTTTTGTCATAAGATGTGCCAGACATTCTCTGTATGTAAGATAATAGGTTATATCAGAGAACCATGTGTCTTTCAACCCCGTAAATAGAGTCAATGGAATATCACCTTCGGGAATCTCATCATTTTTAGCAATTAATCTACACAGACCTTGACCCCTAACCAATTTGGTTGGTTTGATCTCTAAATCAAACTCTTGGACTTTGGCCACCCAGTTGGCTCTCTTACTTATAGACACCTCTTGTTGGGTTAGTATGCTCTTGACAGTAGAACTTGGAACATACGCTATGGAATGAGAATGCAGAATATAATACCTAAATTACTTGATGGCCTTTACTACTGCATAAGCCTATTTTTCAGTGGATGAATATTTCAATTCATGATTCTTTAGAGGAACACTCATAAAAGAGATAGGTGTAATACCCCAAAAATGGGCTATCAGTTCATTAACCTCCTACATCAACAAATCGAACAAAATCGACATCGAAGTCCTAACCTAAGGCACATCTAAACATCATCGAATCCTAATTGATTATCTTAAATTCTGCATCGAAGAATATTCCTAGTAATATTCCTAATTATCATAATTATCTTTAATTTAATGATTATTTGGCAATAAATCAAATTTATCCTAAAATTTGATTAATTGAATATTTTCATATTTAATTAATTAGATTTAATATTTGCCACTTAATTGTTTAATTAAATTTAATTCTATCTATTATTAATTGTATTATTTAATTTTGACAATAAATCAAAATTCCTATCTTTAATTGATTAAATTCTTATTTAATTAATTAAAGCATGTTGTCATTATTTAATAATATAATTTTTAATAAAAATTTGATAAAATAGTTAATTAACCCATAAATTAATTATTTTATTTCAAAAATCAGTTAAGTTGAGCATAAATCACTTTATTATTAAATTAATTCATAATTAAAACATGCACAATCATAAAAGCAGACAACTGTCAATTATCAATTAAAGCTAAACTCTATTTTGAGTTAAAGCTTAGCTTTTGCATGTTTTTCTAACTTAATTATCTTTATTTAAAAATAACTCAAAAATCAAGTTGAGTTATTTGAGTGATTTATGGCTTTTTCTCATGCACCTCCAAAGCCTTGGATTTCTATAAAATCAAGGCTCATCTCTTCATAATTCATCTCTCAATAATCTCTCAAATTTGCATCCAAGCATCTCATATTTTTGCACAATCACGCTGGAGAATTGGAGGCTGAGGAATCAACTTGCAAATTCAAAGCTTTGTGAGATCAATTTTAATTGCATAGTTTTTATATCTTAGCATAGAATTTCATAGTTTTCATATCATTGTTAGAATCTTCATTGTTAGATCATTTAGCATTCATTTCATATCAGTTTTCAATAGCATTCATAGCATATCAGTTTATCATTCTTATTACATAGAAAATATCAAAAATATAGATTAATTGCATTCAATTTCATATCCATCTTTTGCATTCAAATCCTTCATTTAGGTGTCATCTAGGTCACTGATCTCGATTACAATCTAAGAACATCAATCTCACACCTACTAGAAGGCAGTAAATCACTTGGTTAGATAGTTTTCAATTTTGCACGATTTTGATTATCACTAACCTCTAATGTTTTACTGAAGTGTTGTGTCTATAGATCAGGTACAATTTTCACACACACATTTCTGGTGCCCACCATGGGGCAATCCACCTTTGCATGCTGATTTTGATTCTTGGAGCTAAAACCCTAAATTTTCAAAGATTTAATTTTATCTCCCAAATGGCTTGGAGTTTTGGTCTGAATTTTTTTTTGCATGTTGGAGACATATCAGAAAAGCTTAGAAAAAAAATTCAGAATTTTATGAATTATTTTGAATTTTTAATAATTTTTTTTTGATTTTTCATAAAAAATTAATATCTGACGCAAATCAGCATATTTTTCTGAAATTTTTACATTTTCAGAAATCTCATCAAATTTGCAGGGGGTCTATTATTTTTGTTTTAAATTTGGATACAATTTAATAGCTCAAATAGTCAATTAGCAAAACCTGGTCTATTTTGATAAAATAAGTCTCTATGGCACAAATGAAGAGATTTTTCTAAAATTTTTGCATTTTTGGAAAGCTCTCTACTTTTTAGTAGGGGTCTCTATTCTGAATTTCTATTTTTGTGGCCAAAATCATATCAAAAAAATCAGATCTTGTTGACTAGGTCAAATGTAGTGCAAAAAAATTAAAATTTTATGATGGGTATGCACTTATTTTTCATATGATTCAATGCATGATATGAGTTGTCATTTGGATTAATTTTTGGTTATTATTGCTCCTAAAAATTGATTTTTAGAGCTAACCCTATGGTTTTCATAAGTTGAATATATTTTGCATATCTTGTTTGCTTGTTTGCTTGTTGGGGAGTTTGTCACTTGCTTGCATGGAAAAGGTCAACAAAAATTGCTAAAAATTAGGTAAAATCTACTAAGTGCGTTGTGAGGATCATGAGGTATTCTCCTTGTTCTGAAAATATTTCAATTTGGACTTAAAATAAATCTCTCACATGTCAAGCTTGTGTGCATCTTTTCATGCTTTTGATCTATTTCTACACACTTGCATAATTTGATACTAGGTTGTGATCCCTTAAGGATTCATTAAGTAGTCTTAGAATACTTGTGATTGATCTTGATTGCTATCTTGGGTTATTGGAATCGCTAATCTACCGGCCCCTCATTTCCGCCCCGTGGTTGCAATCTCAGCGCCATAAAGGGGAGGGGTCAATAGGACAGAAGCGTTAAGTGTTCCACTTGGCAACCCTTTTGTGCTTTTAGGAACTCACTTGTTTTCTAAGTTGAGGACTCATTTTCAGCTTATGTGAAGTGTTAAGTGTTCCACCTTGTGGACTCATCTCATATTTTCTTTAAGCGTTAAGTGTTCTTCTTTCTACTTTTTGGGTGCTTTTGGTAGATTTGCTTTCGGGAATATATCTGTGCTCACATAGTAATTAGGCCCTATGAACACTATTCGTGATTCTTGAGAGATTGGATTCTTAGAGAAATCTTTCTTGATGACAGAATCTTTGTAGGTAGGGAGGATACTTAGTGTGTTTCACTTTCAACTTGGTTAGTGCATCTTCTCTTATTGATCGACACATTCTCTCTCCAGAGAGGTTGATAGATCACGTGGGGTTGATATCATGAGCTTTGGTGAATCAAAATTGGTTAGTGCGTCTTCTCTTATTGATTGATACATTCTCTCCCCGGAGAGGTTGATAGATCACGTGGAGTTGATATCACAGACCTTGGTGGAACAAAACTTTGTCTTAGCGTGTCAGATTAATCTGTTTGCTTTGTTTGGGTTAAAAGTGAAAAGGTGTCAAAAACCTTGGATCTGGAGCCAAGTCCTCTTGTGGTATAAATTTGTGAGTCACCTTTAGAGAGGGTTAACCATAGCAGACAATCCCTTCATAGGGCAAACTGCGTTGATGGAACCTCAAGCGGTAATAGCCATTTTCGCCATGGTAGTGATAGCCGCTATATAAATGTCCTTGTGGAAGAAATCTCCACAGGTATGGCTCATTGTTGGGTTGTCAGATCTCCCTAGCAGCTCTTGAAGATTAAGTTCTCGGACTGTGTCAAAACCCTGGTGCGCCGGGATTGGAGTTCACCCCTTTGAATCATAAAAGTTGCAGAGTCAAACCATTACTAAAAACCCTAGAGTGGCCAATTTTTCACTTTCAGGTATATGTGTGTTATTGCAAAACTTTTCAGAACATACACAATTAGTACTCTCAGGGATTAGCACAATTTGGTCACTTGATTGTTCATGCGCAAGGTTGCTTTTGCCCTTGTTCATTATTTTCAGACGTGCTTGGAATCACTTGCTTGCTATTCTGCTATCTACTTGGCTATTAAAAATGATCAAATCTGGTATAACCTTCAAAATCTGGACAGTACAATTTGCAAACAATCCAGAACTGAAAACCTTAAATTTTGCAAAAATTGACGTAAAATCTTTCTAGAGTCAAAAGTCGTTTCAAGAAGTCAAAAGTTGTACGAGTTTAACAACTGTCATTTCATTGCTACCCAACTGTTGTACAAGTTTAGCAACTGTCGTTTCATAGGCTACCCAGTGTTGTACGAGTCTGCAAAGTGTCATTTGGAAAAATTTGAGAGAGTTGTCAGAAATTGTCAAATTGCAAGATATCCAATGTTTCCAGCCTAGTTCCAGAATCTGTCAAAAATATCATTGTGTCAGGAACAGAGCAGTAGCTATTGAGCATTCTACCATTTTCTGAGTTTGATCTTTTGAATCTGATCTAGTCTTCTGTTTGATCAATTTGAGTCCTTTTTATCTCGTGTCAAAACCTTGTCATAACTATCCATCTTCAATCAATCTTCAAAAATAGACTAAGTGTTGAGAACTCGTGTCCGCTATCTTTTGGGTGATCTATCCCATACATCTAGGGCATAGTTTCCTTCACCCACATCTCATCAGTTCTTCAAAACTATCATAATCTTGACAAGGTTGCGCCATCCAATTTTCTCGAATCAAATTGTTCTTCAGTTGTCTTCATCCTTTTCTTCTGTTTCATTCAAAGTTAATGGTGGAGACCAGAGCTTCTTCACACAAGAAATCAGAAGACACATCTCAGAACTTACTTTTGACCAATACCCCAGGTCCAACTCTTGAACAACTCATCAAGTCAGGTATCTACGAAGATGACGGTCTCAGTAACTTTCGATTGAAAACTAGTTACATACCTCCTCTATCAACTCACAGAGGTAATCAACAAACTCCTCCTCAATCTGTTCCAGGGAGCCCAAAAACTCCTACCATGTCTCAAGCAGGGACAAATCATGGTTCTCTAGGAGGAGGGTCCCAAGGACACCATTCTCAACATAATGCTGACCAAGAACCTACCCCCTCTGAAATCCATCGATGTCAGAATGACGATGAATTCAAGAGAATGATGAGCCATTTCTTGAAAGTGGATAGAGAGGCATACTTTTTACAATTAGCCCAGGAAGGGGCTAAGCTTCCTCCCAACTTTAACATTGATGATATAATCACACATGAGGAAGAAACTCCACTCACAGCTATGACAAAATAGATGCATGCTATACAATTTGAATTTAACAATCTTAAGAAGGAGAAGGAACCCAAGGAGTTCTCCATGGAGGCCCTATGTCCTTTCCTGTTCGACAAAAACTTGTATATGCAACCATTCCCAAAAAGAATGGAGATACCAAAGTATGACAAATATGATGGACACTCTGATCCTCAAGATCATGTAAGAGAATTCTATATGCAATCCATGGAATTCATGCATGAACTGACTTATCTAATGCATCTTTTTCCTAGATCCTTGGGAGGAGCATCCATTCAGTGGTTTTCAAGATTACATTCAGTAGACTATGATTTTGAACCTGTTACCTGTCTTGAAAGGCTGAAACATTCAAACATTAGACTAATCTAACATGTTCATGAACTAAAAAATAGCATAAGACATGAAAACAAAACCAAAGCCACCTCAAAATTGTTGCTAAAAACAAGTGCTATAGAGCAAATGTTTGATTTGCTTCAATTAGAGGGATGTGGGTGTGCTCTCAAATGCATGGAGAGGGATTTATGATGATGCATAAATGATGAGAAAATCTTGAAATATGAACTAAGATTAATCCATTAAGCTATTCTAAGATGTGTTAGAAAATACGAAAAACATGAAGAAATCTAACAATTAAGATGTATGCTAAGATGATCTAGCTAAAAATGCTCATGATAACAATGCATAAATGATAAAAACTAAGCTAATAATTTGCTCTTGGAAGGAGGAGTATTTATAGGATTTCCTAAGGGCTTGGGTTAGGAGGATAGGTTAGAGTTTGGGGTAAGGTTAGGGGTTGAGTCAAGGGGATAAGGATGAAGACTTTCTAGAAGAGTCTAAGCTTTGGATGAGGATGAAGACTTTCTAGAAGAGTCTAGGCTTTATAAGGATAAATATGGAATTTAGGAGATAAATAAAGATTTATTTATCTCAAAAGCTTTAATGAGTTTGAGGCTCATTAGGGGAAGGGTTATCTCCTTGTGACAAGTGTCATAAGGGGATTGGGTTGAAAGATGGGAGGAATGTGCACAATTTGGGAAATGTGCCTAAGGTCAAAGGGTGTAAGAAAGGGGTGAGGGGCTTCTTAAATGCACCATAAATGCATGTAAGAGGGATAAGGAGGCCTTAAATGCCTTCAATGCATGTAAGAGAAGCCTCTAGAAGTTTGTTGACTTTGGGTCAAGCTTAGGAGTTGGCTAACCTTGTTTAGGGAATGTGACAAGGTTAGGGGGAGGATTAGGATTAGGATTAGGGGATTTTAGGATTAGGATGGGTGAAGAGGTTGGGTTGAGAAGTTTCTAGAAGAGTCTAGAGTTTTCCTTGGTTTAGGGAGAATGAATAAATGTTTATTCATTCCAAAGGCTTTTGGTTTTGGGAATATTTATTAAAATATATTTAATAAATATGAAAATTAAATATTTAATCTTAATTAAATATTTTGAGTTGAGATTAGGGTTAGAAAGGATGGGATTAGCCTTTAATCAAAATTAAAGAAGGATTAGAAGATTTTGGAAGAGGTTAGTGGTCTTAAAGAAATTGGCCAAGTTTTGGTCAAAAAATAAATAAATTATTTATTTTGGGATTTTTGTCAATTCATTAATTAAATAACTAATAAATAAGGAGAATAATGTTTAAATAAGATTTAAACATTTTTGGGAGGGATTTCTTAATTAAATATTTTTAATTAAGATAAAGGGATTTAATGACATAAAAATTAATTAATTAATTAAATAAATAATTAATTAACAAATGATGATGTCATCAGGGATTTTTCAAAAAATAAAAATACTTTATTTTCTAAAAGATTTTTAGGTGTCTACATTTTTCCCCTTTTTGATGTGATGCCGCAAGTGGCATGGCTTCAAAGACAAGAAAATAAGATGCCCAAGGCTAGAATTTAGAGGAATAAGAGATTGTGCCCCCTCGAGAAAATAACACAAGGAATAAACGTTGTGGAATTTTCTCGAAAGGAAACAGAGAAGGAATGACTGAGGAAGCAGGGGAGATAAATTATCAAGCTTCCAAGAGAAAAGATGGGTGAATGCAAGATGAGATGGAATGCAAAATGCAGGATGCAGCTATATGAGGATGCAAGATTAATCTATATGATGCAAGATGCAGGGGATTTGGGGAAGCTCCATGCTTTAGATCTTTTAGAGAGCACAACCTAGTTTAATATAGCAATGCTAGAGACCTGCCAAGGATACTGGGATCACGAGGCCTTGTCACCAGTGTTGCATAGGACCGACGCTAAAAAGACATGCAGGGTTGCCCCAGAATCACGCATGAACCCAAGAGGAAGCATGGTGGAAACGATGCTGAAGAAACCACAAACACACAACTGACTCACAGGCAGAAGTAAAAGATCAAAAGACCTTGCCCTAGATTATCCTCATTCACAGCGCACCATGATATAAAGGATCATGGAGACTTTGAGTAGAGAACAACGAGAAGCTGTAAAAGATTAACAAGACCCAAAGGACAAAATCCAAGGCCAAAATGATAACTCCAAAAGACAACCTTTGCCAAGGAGAGAGATTTGATTTGATTGATGGTGGGAAGATTGGTCTGAATGTGTGGAAGGATACATCGACACGGACCTGGTGTGCTTGGTGGAAGATTAAGTCAGATAGGGAGGATACAACTGAGGGGACCCGCGATTAGGCTTAGGTCAGACAAATCAAAAGCATACATCTGTGCGGACCCGATGCTGATGGGGAGAATGCTGTGTTACTGATTGGCAAATGATGAAGTTCAAAGATGGTCATGATGATCAAGGATAGTTGACAATTGATGTTGCTGAAGTGCGAGGTTGGGTAGGACAAGATTTTTTATCAGATACTGCTACAGGACTAAAAAGGATATGTACAACAAGACAATGACAAGGGATGCCAGACACAAAGGATGGGTCCTAAAGACACATATGTACAAATGAGTTTAGGTGGAGACACGACTAACGCTATGGTACAAGACTCAGGATTAGGATGTACAAAGAACTTGGGGATGAAGCTGAAGCTCCAAAGATATGCAGGATGATGCCCCAGTTGGGCTGGAAAGCCAAGACAGACTGACGAAAGATGTGTCCTGAAATGACATAGATTTGGGAAGGACATATCCCAACGATGATGATTGGATTGAGATCAAGGCTTGTTACAAGACTAAGGATTTGGATTGGATGGATTGGCTTGATCTTGGATGTTGGATAGCTAAAGGATGTGGAGAGGATTGGAAGATTGCTAGAAGACTGCTATGAATGGTTGGATATGGATGAATGGCATTGGATTGCATGAAAGGTAGCCTATAGCTAGATACCAATGACAAGGGAAGATACTGGGTGATGGAAAGATGGAAGAAATGCTTAGGATGAGGATGATGGAATTGCTAGGAGATTTGGATGGAGGAAGATTTGGATTTGGATGGAGGAACTTCTTAGGAGACTTGGATGACAGATTTGCTTGAGGATTGGATAGAGGAATGCTTGGGGAGATTGGATGGCAGATTTTCTTAAGGATTTGGGAGATGAAAGATTTTGGATAAAAGATAGTCTCCAAGGAATATGTCACCAAGGAATAAGATGCCCCCTGCTTAGGATAGTTCATTTATTCAGAGGCAGTAGGATGGGGTACGATTGGATGGAAGATATGCTGACAAGAGGATGAGGAAAGTAGATGGAAGATAGGATGAATGGATTGGATAGAGGATATGTAGCTGAAAGGTGTGATGGATGCCAAGAAGGTGCCCAAAAGCATGTATACCTGGTAGTCTTTGTTTTGTCATCAAGATCCAAAGGAGGATGAAGGAGGTGAGAGACAAATGGGATGGAGAAGATGTTGGATAAGATGGAAGAAGGGAATGGCCCCCAACTACAGAAAGGAATTGGGGGGGGAGCCTACGCATGATGCCTGTTTGCCAGGTTTTCACCATGGTACTTGTCCAAGGCGCTTGAATTGCCAAGTTTTCACCATAGGACAAATGTTTTTGTCTTTCTCTTTTCTTTTTTTTTCTTTTTTTTTAACATTTCTCTTGATTTTTTCCAATTTTTATGGATTTTCTAATTTTTTGCTGATTAGATGCTGACCTTCTGATATTTTTGATGTGTTGCTATCTTTCTTCACTGATCTTCTGACTTGTTGTTGACATTTTTTGATTTTGCTGACCTGCTGATTTCTCTGATTTGTCACTGACTTTCTTCACTGATCTTTCTGATGTGCTTGGATGTTGGTACAACTTTGTTAGGATGGAGGAATTTATGCAAAAGCACAGATTGGATGGGGTAGATGGGATATATGGTGGTAGAAATTATTTGGATGGAAAGATGGAAAGTGATCATGATAGGGAGATGCTGTCAGGACCAACATTGGCACATGTTGTGAGGAAGGTGGATGAAGCGGATAGGACGTGGAAGATAGAGGTGAATGTGATGGAGGATTTACACTAAGAGATTTTGAATCTTTGGGACCCAAAATAGATTTAGGAGATGGAGGAGAAGACTGAATAGTTGGGGGATTAGCAACTTTGGATGCCATTGTAGATGTTTCTTTTAGATGCATTACATCTTTTTGCTTTGGGATCCACATCATTTTTGTTTTAGCTTTGGTGGGCCTTTGTGGCCATTGGTATGCATCAGATTTTGATTTTTCTTTGCTGGGCCTTTGCAGCCATTGGGATGCTTTGGATTGCTTGATTGGATTTTTCTTTGGTTGACCGTGTCGTTTAGACTGGACATGACAATCCTTAGATCTGTGTGGATATTTCCTTTTATTCATATTGGATATGGCATCCAAATTGTGGGGAGTATCGGAGTGAATACGAGGAGATGTGCGGGATGGAGGAAATATGGATGGAGAGATGGAAGGAGATTGGTAGATAGGATATGTGGGAAGGTGCCTTTGTTGATCTTGACTAGGGATGCTTGGATTTTGGATGAAAGATTGAGTAGGATAACATGGGGGATGATATTTTGGGATGTAGGGTCCCAAAATGGATTGGGTATGTAGAGGATATGTGCTAGAAGATTTTGGGACATAGGGACCCAAAATGGATTTGGAGGATGAAGGAGGAATGTGATAGGTTGTAACGATGGAGGAGGAGGAATCACGTTGTATGCCTTGGAAGATGTGATGGTGGGTTTGGAAGGATGCTTGAATTTAGCTTTAGCTGTACCAACATTTCTGGAGGAAGTGTCTTCTTCTGATGTGTGACCAATTCCACATAACTTTGGATGTTTCTTGTCTTGGATAGGCTCTAGATTTCCTTGTTCATGGATGCCTAGGCCTTTGCCTTGATAATTCCATTTCTTGAGCATTTTATCCAAACAAGGATATTTCTGACTTGGGGAATATGACAAACATCCAGTTTCCGATTCCCTGATGGAAGATATGAAACTAATTTCTTCGACTTCAAGTGGACTACCTTTGACAAATGTAAGTGATCCAAGAGGATAGAGTGATGGTTGTGGGACAGTTTGGATTGGAAGATCCTCAAGAGGAGAGGATAAGATGGTGGGATTTTGACTGGGATTGGGGGATGGTAATAGATCTTCAGTTGGAGAAACTGGGATGATAGGATCTTGGATTGGAAGAATTGGGATTGTAGGATTTTGGATTGGGGGTGATGGAAGCAATAGAACATGTGATGGGGGAAGTGAAGGGATTGGATCTTGATTTTCTTCTGTGAGTATTTCAACATGCTTTTGGTAAAGATCTTGACATGGTAGGATTTGTGTGGATAGAATGCTGGGGGATGCATGGATGGACTCTTCAGATGGGGTGGATGGAAGGATGTGAGATTCTGTAGTTGTGATGTCTGGAAGAAGGAAGAACTTTTCAGATGGTATGGATGAAAGGATGGAAGGTTCTATAACTGTGATGGCAGGAAGAAGGGTGAACTCATGAGGCTCATCAGATATGCTTTGGATAATGCTAGGAAGGGGTGATGTTGGTGGGGATTGGATGGAGACTCCAGATGGAAGGGACTCAATGATGCTAGGAGATGGAAGAGGATCAATGTATGGAAGATAGATGATAGATGGGAGTGATGGATGGGCCTCATCAATGATGGCTTCACATGAAGTTTTGAGATGGTTTGGATCTTCAACTTTAGGAGTGGGATTTGTTGTTGGCTTCCTTGTGAAACTCCTTGGAGACTTCCAGTTTGGAGGAGGTGAGGGATTAGAATGTGTAGAAGATGGGGAGCTTGGATGGTCCTCAAATGAAGGTGGGGTGGAAGATTTTGAACTTTCTTGAGGGGATGATGGTGTTGAAGAGGTAGAGGTGATGGATCGAGGTATGGGATATGAAGCGGTTTGAAGGATGTACTTTGCTTGTGGGAGGGGATTTTTGGAAATTTGGTTTGGAATAGAAGATGGTGGATTGAGATAGGATGGAGGATTGGGGAAAAGGATTGGAAGACTTGGGTTTTGGTTTTGAGAATGATTTGGAGGATAAGTAGATGGAGGGTTCGAATAAAGGATGGGAAGACTAGGATTTTGGATTTGGGGGTGATTTGGAGGATGAGTGGATGGAGGTTTTAGATAAGGGAAGTAGCGTGAAGTGTTTCGAGGGAATGGTGGTGATTGGGATATGACTATAGCAGGAGATGGAGGTATGAAGGATGCATATGGAGGATGTGTAGGTTTAAGATAAGGATAAGGTGTGGATGGATAAGATAATGGATTTGCCTTGCCAAGGACATGAAAGGGAGTGCTAGTGGATAAGCATGAAGGCATGATAGGATATTTTGGAGGAATGATTGGATGCTGGGGGATGTTTGGAGAAAACTTGCTAAGATTTTCAAAATATGCATTGTGATCTACAAGGCTTTCATCATCTTTGGGATAGGATGGATTGAGGGGAGAGACATAATAACCAAACTCATCATAATAGTTTTGAGACATGTTGACTTGTGGATGAGTCGGATAGGAATGAAGGATGAAGATGGACTAGAAGACTAAGACCCAGACTGGGATGACTGATAGGATCATACTGGGATTGGATTTGGCTTAAGATTGGAAGAAGACTGACTCTAGAGGAAGATAGACAAGGGGATGGGGGATGACCAAGATGACTCTGCTAACCTAAGATAGGATGAAAGGATGACACGATTGGATTGGATATGACTGGAAGACCATGATTTGAGTTTCTAAAAGCCTTGGACATTTTTTGGATTTTGGGAGGATTTGGACTGACATGGCTATTCTGAGTATCCTGAACCAAGTTGTAGATTAGTTTGATGTTTTCCAATGGCAAAGGATAGATTTCAACAAAGATTTGAAAAAAAAAAAAAAGCAATCTCCGCAAGGGACAAAGCAACCTTGTAGGATACAAGCAAGATGACTGACTCTGATAAAGCTTTTGAAAGTGTATGTTCCAACAAGTGTTTTCACAGAGTATTTGACTATCATGCACTTCAAACAGATCTACCTAAGGAAGGTGAGTATCAAAATCACTTGCCCACAGCTTGGTACCCCCTAAAAGGGAATACAAATGGTGAGTAATCTTGAGGTGATCCGGTAAACCCCTTGGAATCGGTCCTTGCACAAGGATTTTGATACTTTTGGATGTAGATAGGGTAGCCTCTATTTTATCAAGTTTTTAATAGTTTCATGGAGTCTCTATACCCGGTTATACTGACCGCCTGTGACTCACTTAAGAGCCTAGCCAACAATGCTAGGGGAGGAATATTTACCTTTCCCCAGACATTTGCATTTGGCACAAGACGCCCGTGGATTAGGAGATATAAGTGAGTACTTTTTGCCTTCACTTTATTTATATACCGGCCGGGGGGGATACTGGTTTGAGGTCGTTCTCTGAGGAGGAAGCACTTTTCTCCCTAGACAGGCCTCGCTAAAAGTAGAACAAGTGAACTTGTCCGAGTTCAAATGTTCTACGTTGCTTACTTTAACAAGGATTATAAAAAAAATGTAAAGCTCCTAGATGCACATCAAGCAAGTTGTTCTTTTTTTTTTTCAAATTGATTAAGTGATGTTTAAAAAAAAAAAACCTTTGAAATTAAAGACACAAGTGCTTAAGGTTTGATTTGTTCTTTCTCCAAAAGATAAACGATTTGAGCGATTGCAAGTTCTTTCCTTTGAGCATTCAAGATTGAGTGAGCGTGTTGATTTAGAACTTTGAAAGTGCTTTGTTTTAACCTTAGATCATTCAAGATTGAGTTTGTTTGAACTGAAATACAACAAGGAAGGAATAGGGATGCTTTTCTTTCCAATTTAGATCATTCAAGATTGTGTTTGATTTTCAAAATGAAAATGACACTTTAGGACCTAAGTTCATTCCTTTAGTTTCATTCAAGATTTTGTTTTGACTTTTTTTTTTTTAGACCCCAAGGCAAAGTTCCTAGATTTAGTTTGATGCATGAATTGGAAAAACATTCAAGACTTTGCCACAAAAAGATGTTAGAATTTCTAGGACTAATTTTCAGAACCCATTTTAGATTTTAAGATGCAAATTTGAGATTCTTTTTAAGTACCCAAAGCTTTCAAGTGTTCCTAATTTTTGCATGAATGCATCTAAAACCTTGATGTTGCAAGGATGCAAATGCTTTGATTAATTTTTTTCTTGTTTGTTAGAACAAATTTTGAAAATTTTAGTCCTTAATGCATTCAACAATGATTTGGGGATTCATTTTAAGCACTAAACAAGGTGTGTATGATTTTGCTTCCTTAAACATTTTTTTTTTTTTTTTTTTTAAAAGAAAAATTTGCCATGATCCTGTAAGAAGAAGAAGAAGAAGTAGATAGAATAGAAGAAGAATATAGACAAGAAGAGGAAGAAGAATTCGAAGTGCTTCGTCCACCTATAAGCTTGAAAAATCAGAATGTTTGCAAAGAACCCATGAAGTGGGTCCCACCGGGCGTGCCAGAATGTAGACTATGATTTTGAACCTGTTACCTGTCTTGAAAGGCTGAAACATTCAAACATTAGACTAATCTAACATGTTCATGAACTAAAAAATAGCATAAGACATGAAAACAAAACCAAAGCCACCTCAAAATTGTTGCTAAAAACAAGTGCTATAGAGCAAATGTTTGATTTGCTTCAATTAGAGGGATGTGGGTGTGCTCTCAAATGCATGGAGAGGGATTTATGGTGATGCATAAATGATGAGAAAATCTTGAAATATGAACTAAGATTAATCCATTAAGCTATTCTAAGATGTGTTAGAAAATATGAAAAACATGAAGAAATCTAACAATTAAGATGTATGCTAAGATGATCTAGCTAAAAATGCTCATGATAACAATGCATAAATGATAAAAACTAAGCTAATAATTTGCTCTTGGAAGGAGGAGTATTTATAGGATTTCCTAAGGGCTTGGGTTAGGAGGATAGGTTAGAGTTTGGGGTAAGGTTAGGGGTTGAGTCAAGGGGATAAGGATGAAGACTTTCTAGAAGAGTCTAAGCTTTGGATGAGGATGAAGACTTTCTAGAAGAGTCTAGGCTTTATAAGGATAAATATGGAATTTAGGAGATAAATAAAGATTTATTTATCTCAAAAGCTTTAATGAGTTTGAGGCTCATTAGGGGAAGGGTTATCTCCTTGTGACAAGTGTCATAAGAGGATTGGGTTGAAAGATGGGAGGAATGTGCACAATTTGGGAAATGTGCCTAAGGTCAAAGGGTGTAAGAAAGGGGTGAGGGGCTTTTTAAATGCACCATAAATGCATGTAAGAGGGATAAGGAGGCCTTAAATGCCTTCAATGCATGTAAGAGAAGCCTCTAGAAGTTTGTTGACTTTGGGTCAAGCTTAGGAGTTGGCTAACCTTGTTTAGGGAATGTGACAAGGTTAGGGGGAGGATTAGGATTAGGATTAGGGGATTTTGGGATTAGGATGGGTGAAGAGGTTGGGTTGAAAAGTTTCTAGAAGAGTCTAGAGTTTTCCTTGGTTTAGGGAGAATGAATAAATGTTTATTCATTCCAAAGGCTTTTGGTTTTGGGAATATTTATTAAAATATATTTAATAAATATGAAAATTAAATATTTAATCTTAATTAAATATTTTGAGTTGAGATTAGGGTTAGAAAGGATGGGATTAACCTTTAATCAAAATTAAAGAAGGATTAGAAGATTTTGGAAGAGGTTAGTGGTCTTAAGGAAATTGGCCAAGTTTTGGTCAAAAAATAAATTAATTATTTATTTTGGGATTTTTGGTCAATTTATTAATTAAATAACTAATAAATAAGGAGAATAATGTTTAAATAAGATTTAAACATTTTTGGGAGGGATTTCTTAATTAAATATTTTTAATTAAGATAAAGGGATTTAATGACATAAAAATTAATTAATTAATTAATTAATTAATTAATTAACAAATGATGATGTCATCAGGGATTTTTCAAAAAATAAAAATACTTTATTTTCTAAAGGATTTTTAGGTGTCTACACATTCTACGATCAAAACTTTTGAGGAATGGATTAAATTGTTTTATCAACAATATTCCTACAATATTCAACATCCAGTCACCATGATCGATATCTGTAACCTCAAGCAATATCCAGGGGAATCATTCCTAACTTTCCTCAAGAGGTGGAGAAAGAAGTTCTCTCTATATGCTAGACAAATTCCCGAAATGGAGAAACTTGAAATCTTTATCAATAACCTTGTTCTAGAGCTCAATTATCCATTACAAATGCAAGATCATGTATCTTTTGATAAAATGGTGGATAATGCAATCAAGATTGAGAAAGTACTTGTCAAGAAAGGAGAAATCAAACTTCAAAAGGACAAGTCTGAATCTAGATCTAGCTCAAAAGATAAAAACAAGAGCTGGAATAGAAACAAAGGTATCATCTCTGATGGTGTTGTTGACACTATCCGTACCCCATCAAAGGCACCGGCCTACAATCTCACCCTTGCCACCAAAGCCATTGAAGCTTCAGAGCAAAAATCTGCTGAACCATCTCCAAAGAAGCCATTCAAATGATGGGATAATAAATGAAAGTTTACTCCCCTGGGAGAATCTTTGGAATCTGCCCTGAGAACCCTGATAGCTGATAACATGATCTCTTTACCACCAATCCGAAACCTTGATCCAGATCCAAAACCATATTGGTGGAAAGATAATGAATTCTGTGCTTTTCATCGGACTAAAGGCCACATAACTAATGGATGCTTCCACTTGAAGCATACCATTCAAGACTTGATAGATCAAGGGGACATCACGATCGATAATCCTACCAGCAATAATGATCACACAACATTTACAGAACTATTTCCACAACATGGCAAGGGAGTTTCCACTTCTCAGCCTAACATGGGGGCAAAAGTCAACTATGCCTACCCTGGAAACAATGCTGTCATCAATATGGTTGAACCATGTCTCTCTGAGAGCTGCAATGTCATCACAATTGTACGAAGAGACATAAATCATTCCTCAGCTAATGCGGTTACCAGATCACAAGCTCAGGCTCATCTGAAAGGACAAACACCAAGTTCATCTAATATCCCTAAGATACCTTTCAATCTCACATCTACTTCTAAACAGAAGGTTGCCTCGAAATCTTCCAATCCAAAGGATACAAGACCTACATTTTACAGCATTGTCCAACAACTCCAGCATACCAATGCCAAAATCTCTATGTTTGAGTTACTCTGAATATCTCTAGCTCACAGAGATATCCTAGACAAAGCTTTGCTTGGCTCTAATGTTCCTGATGATCTAGATCTAGACAAGTTCCAGAGTATGGTTGGTCATCTAACGTCTCCGCAATATATCTCCTTTTTAGAGGAAGATGACAACTCTCTAAGTCACCAACATAATCAGCCCTTGCACATAGAAGTCTTGATCCAGAACCATCGAGTCAAACGTGTGTTGATAGATGGGGGCGCAGGCCTCAACATTTGTTCTTACAACTTAATCACACAGTTGGGATTCTCAGAGATGGCTATTGATCCTCGAAAGAAGATCACCATAAAAGCCTATGATGAACAAGAAAGACCTTCTAAAGGCATCATTGTCTTACCTATCTGAGTGGGTCTGGTCATCAAAGATACCACATGTCAGGTGCTTGATCTACCTTTGGCTTACAATATCCTTCTAGGCAGACCCTGGATCCATGAAATGCAAGCCATTCCTTCTACGTACCATCAATGCTTGAAATTTCCCTATGAAGGAGTGGAGGTTACTATCCCAGTAGATCTGAGTACAACTTGCAATACATTGAAGGAAAGTGCCGATAAGCTTGTTCCCAATAACAGAGAATCTTCCATCAAGTAGTTAAATGTTGCTTCCACATCTAAGATGGATGACATTGCTAAAGAGATCAATATCAAAGAAAATGGGATGGGAGAATACACTATAGAGCCAGTCTTGTCTCTGACATCTCTCCCTATCTCACCCAAGTCATATGGACAATCTTTGAAGCAATCTAAATCAGAACCTAAGGAACCTATGGAAGCATACAAAAGAAATTTTGTGGCAGAGCAAGTATCCAAACAAGAATTTGAGGAGGATGAAGCTGTGCTTGCATGGCTATATAAAGAGGATTCTGAATCTAAAATTGTTCAACCTAGTGAATCTATAGCATCTACAATCCCTTCTAATTCATATGGTCCAGGAAACAAATTGATAGCCAAGATGGGATATTCTGGTCAAGGACCTCTAGGAATCAGCGAAAAGGGTCTTGTGACACCCATTTCACATATTGGTAGAGCCAACAAAGATACTAGTGGCTTAGGGTTTAAGAAGAAACCCTATCATCTCAAAGGTGGTTGTTCTCATGTCATAGAACAAATTGCACCAGGAGAACCCCTTCTTAAGAAAGAAGACACAGAACCCTCTGACGATGATTTAGATAGCTCTGAGCTTATCCCCTATGAAAAATTTCCTAAAGAGATCAAGGATCTTCTTGATGATAAAGATGATCCTATCAGAAGAATTAATGTAGTAGAAACACAAGAACCTACTATAGGGCAAGAGATGGTTGCACCACAAGAACCAGCCAATCTCGAAGGTGATCAAACTGATCAAGAAGAAGGGGGTAGTTATTCTGACACTGATTCCCATGAATATGAATTCAAGTCAGAGACTGAGGGTAATCCTTCTTGGGGTATTCATCCTGATTTCACACATTTTCTAAGATTTCCTAGAGATCCTGAATCAAAAGCTGAGTCAAATGACTATGAATGGGGTGCCATCCCAGAAGAAGATGAGCTTATAATAGAGAAATATATTGATTTTATTCACCAATATGTATCTCAACCCAACGTAGGTCTAGAGTGAAACAATGAACTTAACATGTCTGATCCACCTATGGCTGAAGAGGACTCCCATGATGATGTTGAGCCTATTCACAAGTTAAACATTTTGAATTGTAATATCACCTTTGAACTTGAGCATTAGGTTAGGACCAATGATGACATATCCCCATCTGTGAACACCATATCCCAAGCCTTTCCCGCTTTAACTATCCAACGCCCTGATCTTATTGACCAAACTTCCACAAACCCAAGCCATGGTGTTTACACCTTTTCCAGTGACTATGCCCTTGCTTGTTACCTCAATGCAGTCGAGCCTATGAGGACTTCCATCAGTGAACCGAGTGTCAGCATGACCGAGTTGGACATCAAATATCTTAGTAAAAAAAAAAAGAGTAAAAAGAAAAAGAAAAAGAGTTCTGAGGGTGAAAACCACTTTGTGGCAGTCTCAGAACCGACAAAAGTAAAAAGAAAAGACATATCTGAAGGTGAAAACCTCTCTAAGGTGCCTAAGGATGAGATATTTGATGTCCTTCCGAGTCATTTATAGGATAGATCTCCAGTTCTGATTGAGCCAACTCAATCCATCAATTTGGGTACAACAGAGGAACCACAATTGGTACATGTAGCACAATCTCTATCAGAAGAAGAGAAACAAAAATTCACTACATTCTTATCAGAAAAAAAGATCAATTTTGCATGGAAATATTCAGATATGCCAGGATTGGATCCCAATCTCATTATGCACCATTTATCCATTGCTCCTGGAGTAAAACCAATCAAGCAAAAATTGAGAAAGATGCATCTTCATGTTGCACTCTTAGTCAAAGTAGAACTAGAAAAACTCCTCAAAGCTGGATTCATCCGTGTCATAAACTATGCTAAGTGGATCTCTAACATTGTACCTATTTCAAAACTAGATGGTTCAATCAGAGTGTGCATGGAATTTAGAGATGTGAACAGAGCATTCCCTAAGGATGATTTTCCGCTGCCTAACATTGATATGATAGTGGACATGACGGCGGGCTATGAAATGTATTCCTTAATGGATGGCTTTTCTAGGTACAACCAAATCAAAATTGCTCCAGAAGATCAAGAGAAAACAACTTTCATATGTGCGTGGGGAACCTTCTATTGGAATGTTATGCCATTCGGACTCAAAAATGCTAGAGCTACATATCAAAGAGCAATGACATCTATTTTTCATGATATGATGCATAAAACAATGGAGGATTACGTGGATGATACCTTGGTAAAATCCATGATTAGAACTGAACATCTAACAGACCTGAGCACGATCCTAGACAGAATGGAACAGTTTAGTCTCTGACTAAATCCTAAGAAGTTTGCTTTTGGTGTCACTTCTGGAAAGCTCTTAGGATACATAGTTTAAAAGAAAGGCATTGAGGTCGATCTAGCTCAGGTGAAAGCTATCATAGAGATGCAACCTCCCAAGAATATCAGTCAAATGAAAACTTTGCAAGGGAGAGTACAGTCCATCAGAAGATTCATATCACAGTTAGCTAACATATCACAACCTTTCACAAAGACATTACATAAAGGTGTGACCTTTGCATGGAATGAAGACTGTGCAAAGAGTTTTGATCATATCAAGAATTATCTCTCGAATCCTCCTATCTTAATGCCTCCTATTCATGGGAAGCCATTAATATTATATGTCTCCACAACAGATACATCACTGGGGGCATTGCTAGCACAACATGATGAAGACAAGAAAGAAAGAGCCATCTACTATATTGGCAGAACTTTAGTGGCCTATGAGAAGAACTACTCAATGATAGAGAAGGCATGTCTAGTTGTGATCTTTGCATCGCAGAAACTAAGACACTACATGTTAGCTCATACTACTCATTTGGTAGCTAAAATTGATCCACTGAAATATCTCCTAAGCAAAGCTGCCCTCACAGGTAGACTAGCTAAGTGGGTCATGCTCTTGAGCGAATTTGACATTGAATATGTTGAAAGAAAAGCTATCAAAGGATAGGTCATTGATGATCAATTAGCTGAAGCACCACTGTTTGATGATACACCCATGCAAATGGAATTTCTTGATTCCTCTATCATGCACCTCTCTTCTAGAGCATGGCGGTTATTCTTTGATGGCTCCTACACACAAAATGGATCTAGAGCAGGCATATTGTTCATCACTCATCAAGGATACTTGATACCCAAAGCATTCAGACTAAAGTTTCCTTGCATAAACAATATTGTTGAATATGAGGCACTTCTCAATGGTATGAAAATGGCAATACAGTGGAGAGTTACAGAGATGCACATCCATGGAGACTCACAATTGGTTATCCATCAAGTCAATGATGTGTACCAAACCAAAGATGAAAAGCTCATTCCTTACAAGAGAATGGTAGATGATTTAAAGAAATACTTCATCTCTATCACATTTGAGCAAATACCCAGAATGGAGAATAAGGCTGCCGATGCAATGGCGACACTATCTACTCTCTTACAGTAGCCCAAACATGAGCTACGCTACGAGTTCCTGGTGGAAGCCCTATCCTATCCTGCATATGACTCCCCTGAAACCCGCATGATCTGCACCGTTGTAGGTTATGATTCATCCTGCTACAAAAATCTGTTCTCCTATCTCCACGACCAAATCATCCCTGAGTCCTTTAACCATTTTGAGAAATGAAACCTTATATGATCCGCATCCTGATATGTCATCATTGGTAATGATCTGTACAAACGAGATCTAGATGGTACACTACTTAGATGTTTAGAACGGGAAGAGTCTCAACGTGCGTTAGAGGAAGTCCACGAGGGTATATGTGGGTCACACTCAAATGGTTAAACGTTAGCTCAAAAACTTCTTAGGGTTGGGTACTATTGACCTGAAATGGAGAAAGAGGCTATTAAATTTGCCAAAAACTGTCAACAGTGTCAAGTACATGGCAACTTGATTCATGCTCCAGGGAGAGATCTAATTCCCTTTACTACATAATGGCCTTTTCAACAATGGGCATTTGATCTCATAGGCGCTATCCATCCGCACTCTTCTAATGGACATACCCATATAATCACAGCTATAGATGATCAGGATTAAAGTGGGAAAATATTGAAATCTAATTTTTCCAAAATTTCATATGTTTTAGTAAATTGCAATTTTGAGGGTCTTCGGTGCATTTCTGGGCAAATATGCTGCCCGAAAACATGATGGAACATCTGTTTACAAAATTTTGTTCAAGATTATTTGAATACCTTTCCAATGCATCAAAGGGTTTTTAATTCGGAGCTAGGATGAGAAAGTTATGCCTTCTCCAAGTGGACCTAAATTTTATATTTAGTTTTTTGATAAATTTTGATAGTTTTAATAGTTTAATTGTAATAAATATTATGATGACTCTTCATTTCAATTCCAAGGGATTTGTGTGACCCTTGGGATCCATTCAACTTGTATAAACTCCAATTTTGAATAGAATGGAGACAGTTTTTGGTTTGCAATCTTGTTGTTCTCAATTTTCATGTTAAATTCTACAATACTGCAGGTATCACACCAGGTATTGTAATCTGGTTTTCATAAATTAGATCAGTGGTATCAGAGCGGGAACACTCCTTTATGCCAATTTACACAAGGTCTTCATACCAAAGATTAGGATTGGATACACAAGATTTGTCAAAATACCCACCTTTGAGACGCACACGATCGAAGATGTCAGACGATGATGTTAAGAAGTTGGTCGAGGAAGCTTTAAATAAGCAACGAGAGGAGATGATGAGTCAATTTTCATGCCTCCTACAGAAGCAAAAACCCTCTAAATCTGAAACATCATTTCGTGGAAATACCTCTTTCAAAGTGCAGGTCAATTTTGACATCCCAGATTTTGAAGGAAAGGTCGATTCTGAAGCTGTTGATAACTAATTATCAAAGTTGGATAGGTACTTTTCTGTAAATAATTTCTGAGATGCTGAAAAGATAACATTTTCTCTCCTCAAAGCTGAAACCCATGTGAAATTAGCATGGGAAACCAGAGTAGCAAATAAAGAACAAGAATCAGTTGATGAAGATGGTTTTATACTATCTCTTGATAAGAAGCCCACATGGGGAGAATTTGTGGAATACATAAAAGAAGCTTACCTCCCGGAGGATGTATATGAACAAAAATACATAGATTGGAAACTTCTTCGACAAAAGAGGGATTAGTCTGTGCAAGATTACACCAATACATTCCATTCACTTTTAGCAAAACTCGGTATTAATGATTCAGAGAAGCATCAAATTTTGAAATATCCGAGTGGACTTCACAGGTATATTCGAATAGAGATGGAATTTTTAAACATTGAGACATTGGCAACTACCTATAAATATGCTACAAAAATTGAAGAAAAATTCAAGAAAAAAGGGAAGAGGGACTACTTTGCAAACAACAAGCCAAGGGTTGAAGGTGGCAATAAATTTGTAGGAAAATAGGTGACCAAGGAACTTCATTCAAATTCACCCAAGAACACATGGTGGTCTACTAAAAAGACAGACACAGGCATGTGGTGTGAGATGCATAAGTCCCCAACCCATAATACAAAGGATTGTCGAAGTATTAAAAATTTGATGATAGAAATACGAGGAGAGGAAGCTGAACCTGAATCATCACCAATAGATAATTTTGAGAAAGAAGAGAATGATTCCATCATAGAAGCAAACCCATATGTCGTAGTTGGAACTGCTAAAGTATTGTCCCCTGAAGATGAAGAGAGACTTTTTCATTCACAAATGTGGGCTGATGGAAAGCCTCTGCATTTAATTGTTGACAGTGGGAGTCAAAAGAATTTGATCTCTAGGGAGACAGTCAAAAGATTAAATCTGAAAGTGACAAGACACCCACAACCATACTCTATGGGATGGGTAAATGAGGGACAAGATATTCAAATAAATCAACAATGTCGTTTGCCATATTCAATCAAGCCTTTCAAGGATGAAGTGATATGTGATGTAGCACCATTGGATGTATGCGATGTTTTGCTGGGGCAGCCATACATGTATCAGAGGCATGGGGTGTAGGAGTCCAGGGCACGTAGTGTTACAATCAAGCTTGGTGGGAAGAGGTATCGAATACCAGAGGTATGTCCAACACAAACTGCTTCTTTAATTAGTGCTAAACAATGTAAATGCTTGATTGCTCAAACTGGAGCTTTTGCTGTACTCATGATTCACCCTGAACAAACAAAGTCAGTTGTTCTTAATACACATGCTAAGGTAACAGAGAATCAACAAAATCAGATGGATAAAATTTTGAAAGAATATCAAAGTGTGTTTACACCACCAGTGGGAGTACCAACACACTGTCAAGTCAAGCACTCTATTGATTTAATCCTAGGCACACCGCTACCACATGAGCCAATATATAGGAGGTCAGTTTTGGAAAATGATGTCAAGGAGGTAGATAAAGCAGAAAAATTCATTGATAACATTAGACACCTACAACAACAAGTTCATGAAATATTGGAGCAGAGTAATCAGAAGTATAAGGAAAGACATGATAAACATAGAACTCCTCATCAGTTTTAGGTTGGTGACAAGGTATGGTTACATCTTCAGAAAGAGCACCTGCATGGACCAAATAAGAAGCTTCATCCTCTTCGTTATGGACCATACACTATTGTGAAACAATTTGAGTTAAATCCCTCTACTACTACTCTAGTCCAGTGTGACCATGTTACTGAAGCCATTTTAAAGACTTTGAGAAATCAGAACATTCATTTGTATCGGGTGGTTCGAGCTGGTCAGCATTCTCATCAAGGCAAGTGGTTTACTAAGGAACAAATTGAGGAACAATTTCCTCATCTGTTGCAGCAGAGTAGTGCAATGGGGCCCATTGCCTCTTAAGGGGGGAGGAATGATCAGGATTAAAGTGGGAAAATATTGAAATCTAATTTTTCCAAAATTTCATATGTTTTAGTAAATTGCAATTTTAAGGGTCTTCGGTGCATTTCTGGGCAAATATGCTGCCCGAAAACATGATGGAACATCTATTTCCATAATTTCATTCAAGATTATTTGAATACCTTTCCAACGCATCAAACGGTTTGTAATTCGGAGCTAGGATGAGAAAGTTATGCCTTCTCCAAGTGGACCTAAATTTTATATTTAATTTTTTGATAAATTTTGATAGTTTTAATAGTTTAATTGTAATAAATATTATGATGACTCTTCATTTCAATTCCAAGGGATTTGTGTGACCCTTGGGATCCATTCGACTTGTATAAACTCCATTTTTGAATAGAATGGAGACAATTTTTGGTTTGCAATCTTGTTGTTCTCAATTTTCGTGTTGAATTCTACAATACTGCAGGTATCACACCAGGTATTGTAATCTGGTTTTCATAAATTAGATCATTGGTATCAGAGCGGGAACGCTCCTTTATGCCAATTTACACAAGGTCTTCCTACCAAAGATTAGGATTGGATACACAAGATTTGTCAAAATACCCACCTTTGAGACGCACACAATCGAAGATGTCAGACAATGATGTTAAGAAGTTGGTCGAGGAAGCTTTAAATAAGCAATGAGAGGAGATGATGAGTCAATTTTCATGCCTCCTACAGAAGCAAAAACCCTCTAAATCTGAAACATCATTTCGTGGAAATACCCCTTTCAAAGTGCAGGTCAATTTTGACATCCCAGATTTTGAAGGAAAGGTCGATTCTGAAGCTGTTGATAACTGGTTATCAAAGTTGGATAGGTACTTTTCTGTAAATAATTTCTAAGATGCTGAAAAGATAACATTTTCTCTCCTCAAAGCTGAAACCCATGTGAAATTAGCATGGGAAACCAGAGTAGCAAATAAAGAACAAGAATCAGTTGATGAAGATGGTTTTATACTATCTCTTGATAAGAAGCCCACATGGGGAGAATTTGTGGAATACATAAAAGAAGCTTACCTCCCGGAGGATGTATATGAACAAAAATACATAGAATGGAAACTTCTTCGACAAAAGAGGGATCAGTCTGTGCAAGATTACACCAATACATTCCATTCACTTTCAGCAAAACTCGGTATTAATGATTCAGAGAAGCATCGAATTTTGAAATATCAGAGTGGACTTCACAGGTATATTCGAACATAGATGGAATTTTTAAACATTGAGACATTGGCAACTACCTATAAATATGCTACAAAAATTGAAGAAAAATTCATGCAAAAAGGGAAGAGGGACTACTTTGCAAACAACAAGCCAGGGGTTGAAGGTGGCAATAAATTTGTAGGAAAACAGGTGACCAAGGAACTTCATTCAAATTCACCCAAGAACACATGGTGGTCTACTAAAAAGATAGACACAGGCATGTGGTGTGAGATGCATAAGTCCCCAACCCATAATACAAAGGATTGTCGAAGTATTAAAAATTTGATGATAGAAATACGAGGAGAGGAAGCTGAACTTGAATCCTCACCAATAGATAATTCTGAGAAAGAGGAGAATGATTCCATCATAGAAGCAAACCCATATGTCGTAGTTGGAACTCCTAAAGTATTGTCCCGTGAAGATGAAGAGAGACTTTTTCATTCACAAATGTGGGTTGATGGAAAGCCTCTGCATTTAATTGTTGACAGTGGGAGTCAAAAGAATTTGATCTCTAGAGAGACAGTCAAAAGATTAAATCTGAAAGTGACAAGACACCCACAACCATACTCTATGGGATGGGTAAATGAGGGACAAGATATTCAAATAAATCAACAATGTCATTTGCCATATTCAATCAAGCCTTTCAAGGATGAAGTGATATGTGATGTAGCACCATTGGATGTATGCGATGTCTTGCTGGGGCAGCCATACATGTATCAGAGGCATGGGGTGTATGAGTCCAGGCCACATAGTGTTACAATCAAGCTTGGTGGGAAGAGGTATCGAATACCAGAGGTATGTCCAACACAAACTGCTTCTTTAATTAGTGCTAAACAATGTAAATGCTTGTTTGCTCAAACTGGAGCTTTTGCTGTACTCATGATTCGCCCTGAACAAACAAAGTGAGTTGTTCTTAATACACATGCTAACGTAACAGAGAATCAACAAAATCAGATGGATAAAATTTTGAAAGAATATCAAAGTGTGTTTACACCACCAGTGGGAGTACCAACACACGGTCAAGTCAAGCACTCTATTGATTTAATCCTAGGCACACCGCTACCACATGAGCCAATATATAGGAGGTCAGTTTTGGAAAATGATGTCAAGGAGGTAGATAAAGCAGAAAAATTCATTGATAACATTAGACACCTACAACAACAAGTTCATGAAATATTGGAGCAGAGTAATCAGAAGTATAAGGAAAGACATGATAAACATAGAACTCCTCATCAGTTTCAGGTTGGTGACAAGGTATGGTTACATCTTCAGAAAGAGCACCTGCATGGACCAAATAAGAAGCTTCATCCTCTTCGTTATGGACCATACACTATTGTGAAACATTTTGAGTTAAATCCCTCTACTACTACTCTAGTCCAGTGTGACCATGTTACTGAAGCCATTTTAAAGACTTTGAGAAATCAGAACATTCCTTTGTATCGGGTGGTTCAAGCTGGTCAGCATTCTCATCAAGGCAAGTGGTTTACTAAGGAACAAATTGAGGAACAATTTCCTCATCTGTTGCAGCAGAGTAGTGCAATGGGGCCCATTGCCTCTTAAGGGGGGAGGAATGATCAGGATTAAAGTGGGAAAATATTGAAATCTAATTTTTCCAAAATTTCATATGTTTTAGTAAATTGCAATTTTGAGGGTCTTCAGTGCATTTCTAGGCAAATATGCTGCCCAAAAACATGATGGAACATCTGTTTCCAAAATTTCGTTCAAGATTATTTGAATACCTTTCCAACGCATCAAACGGTTTGTAATTCGGAGCTAGGATGAGAAAATTATGCCTTCTCCAAGTGGACCTAAATTTTATATTTAATTTTTTGATAAATTTTGATAGGTTTAATAGTTTAATTGTAATAAATATTATGATGACTCTTCATTTCAATTCCAAGGGATTTGTGTGACCCTTGGGATCCATTCAACTTGTATAAACTCCATTTTTGAATAGAATGGAGACAATTTTTGGTTTGCAATCTTGTTGTTCTCAATTTTCATGTTGAATTCTACAATACTGCAGGTATCACACCAGGTATTGTAATCTGGTTTTCATAAATTAGATCAGTGGTATCAGAGTGGGAACGCTCCTTTATGCCAATTTACACAAGGTCTTCCTACCAAAGATTAGGATTGGATACACAAGATTTGTCAAAATACCAACCTTTGAGATGCACACGATCGAAGATGTCAGACGATGATGTTAAGAAGTTGGTCGAGGAAGCTTTAAATAAGCAACGAGAGGAAAAACCCTACAGAAGCAAAAACCCTCTAAATCTGAAACATCATTTCGTGGAAATACCCCTTTCAAAGTGCAGGTCAATTTTGACATCCCAGATTTTGAAGGAAAGGTCGATTCTAAAGCTATTGATAACTGGTTATCAAAGTTGGATAGGTACTTTTCTGTAAATAATTTCTGAGATGCTGAAAAGATAACATTTTCTCTCCTCAAAGCTGAAACCCATGTGAAATTAGCATGGGAAACCAGAGTAGCAAATAAAGAACAAGAATCAGTTGATGAAGATGGTTTTATACTATCTCTTGATAAGAAGCCCACATGGGGAGAATTTGTGGAATACATAAAAGAAGCTTACCTCCCGGAGGATGTATATGAACAAAAATACATAGAATGGAAACTTCTTCAAAAAAAGAGGGATCATTCTGTGCAAGATTACACCAATACATTCCATTCACTTTCAGCAAAACTCGGTATTAATGATTCAGAGAAGCATCAAATTTTGAAATATCGGAGTGGACTTCACAGGTATATTCGAACAGAGATGGAATTTTTAAACATTGAGACATTGGCAACTACCTATAAATATGCTACAAAAATTGAAGAAAAATTCAAGCAAAAAGGGAAGAGGGACTACTTTGCAAACAACAAGCCAGGGGTTGAAGGTGGCAATAAATTTGTAGGAAAATAGGTGACCAAGGAACTTCATTCAAATTCACCCAAGAACACATGGTGGTCTACTAAAAAGACAGACACAGACATGTGGTGTGAGATGCATAAGTCCCCAACCCATAATACAAAGGATTTACGAAGTATTAAAAATTTGATGATAGAAATACGAGGAGAGGAAGCTGAACCTGAATCGTCACCAAGAGATAATTCTGAGAAAGAGGAGAATGATTCCATCATAGAAGCAAACCCATATGTCGTAGTTGGAACTCCTAAAGTATTGTCCCGTGAAGATGAAGAGAGACTTTTTCATTCACAAATGTGGGTTAATGGAAAGCCTCTGCATTTAATTGTTGACAGTGGGAGTCAAAAGAATTTGATCTCTAGAGAGACAGTCAAAAGATTAAATCTGAAAGTGACAAGACACCCACAACCATACTCTATGGGATGGGTAAATGAGGGACAAGATATTCAAATAAATCAACAATGTCGTTTGCCATATTCAATCAAGCCTTTCAAGGATGAAGTGATATGTGATGTAGCACCATTGGATGTATGCGATGTCTTGCTGGGGCAGCCATACATGTATCAGAGGCATGGGGTGTATGAGTCCAGGCCACGTAGTGTTACAATCAAGCTTGGTGGGAAGAGGTATCGAATACCAGAGGTATGTCCAACACAAACTGCTTCTTTAATTAGTGCTAAACAATGTAAATGGTTGATTGCTCAAACTGGAGCTTTTGCTGTACTCATGATTCGCCCTGAACAAACAAAGTCAGTTATTCTTAATACACATGCTAAGGTAACAGAGAATCAACAAAATTAGATGGATAAAATTTTGAAAGAATATCAAAGTGTGTTTACACCACCAGTGGGAGTACCAACACACTGTCAAGTCAAGCACTCTATTGATTTAATCCTAGGCACACCGCTACCACATGAGCCAATATATAGGAGGTCAATTTTGGAAAATGATGTCAAGGAGGTAGATAAAGTAGAAAAATTCATTGATAACATTAGACACCTACAACAACAAGTTCATGAAATATTGGAGCAGAGTAATCAGAAGTATAAGGAAAGACATTATAAACATAGAACTCCTCATCAGTTTCAGGTTGGTGACAAGGTATGGTTACATCTTCAGAAAGAGCACCTGCATGGACCAAATAAGAAGCTTCGTCCTCTTCGTTATGTACCATACACTATTGTGAAACAATTTGAGTTAAATCCCTCTACTACTACTCTAGTCTAGTGTGACCATGTTACTGAAGCCATTTTAAAGACTTTGAGAAATCAGAACATTCCTTTGTATCGGGTGGTTCGAGCTGGTCAGCATTCTCATCAAGGCAAGTGGTTTACTAAGGAACAAATTGAGGAACAATTTCCTCATTTGTTGCAGCAGAGTAGTGCAATGGGGCCCATTGCCTCTTAAGGGGGGAGGAATGATCAAGATTAAAGTGGGAAAATATTGAAATCTAATTTTTCCAAAATTTTATATGTTTTAGTAAATTGCAATTTTGAGGGTCTTCGGTGCATTTCTGGGCAAATATGCTGCCCAAAAACATGATGGAACATCTATTTCCAAAATTTCGTTCAAGATTATTTGAATACCTTTCCAACGCATCAAACGGTTTGTAATTCGGAGCTAGGATGAGAAAGTTATGCCTTCTCCAAGTGGACCTAAATTTTATATTTAATTTTTTGATAAATTTTGATAGTTTTAATAGTTTAATTGTAATAAATATTATGATGACTCTTCATTTCAATTCCAAGGGATTTGTGTGACCCTTGGGATCCATTCGACTTGTATAAACTCCATTTTTGAATAGAATGGAGACAATTTTTGGTTTCCAATCTTGTTGTTCTCAATTTTCGTGTTGAATTCTACAATACTGCAGGTATCACACCAGGTATTGTAATCTGGTTTTCATAAATTAGATCAGTGGTATCAGAGCGGGAATGCTCCTTTATGCCAATTTACACAAGGTCTTCCTACCAAAGATTAGGATTGGATACACAAGATTTGTCAAAATACCCACCTTTGAGACGCACACGATCGAAGATGTCAGACGATGATGTTAAGAAGTTGGTTGAGGAAGCTTTAAATAAGCAACGAGAGGAGATGATGAGTCAATTTTCATGCCTCCTACAGAAGCAAAAACCCTCTAAATCTAAAACATCATTTCGTGGAAATACCCCTTTCAAAGTGCAGGTCAATTTTGACATCCCAGATTTTGAAGGAAAGGTCGATTCTGAAGCTGTTGATAACTGGTTATCAAAGTTGGATAGGTACTTTTCTGTAAATAATTTCTGAGATGCTGAAAAGATAACATTTTCTCTCCTCAAAGCTGAAACCCATGTGAAATTAGCATGGGAAACCAGAGTAGCAAATAAAGAACAAGAATCAGTTGATGAAGATGGTTTTATACTATCTCTTGATAAGAAGCCCACATGGGGAGAATTTGTGGAATACATAAAAGAAGCTTACCTCCCGGAGGATGTATATGAACAAAAATACATAGAATGGAAACTTCTTCGACAAAAGAGGGATCAGTCTGTGCAAGATTACACCAATACATTCCATTCACTTTCAGCAGAACGCAGTATTAATGATTCAGAGAAGCATCAAATTTTGAAATATCGGAGTGGACTTCACAGGTATATTCGAACAAAGATTGAATTTTTAAACATTGAGACATTGGAAACTACCTATAAATATGCTACAAAAATTGAAGAAAAATTCAAGCAAAAAGGGAAGAGGGACTACTTTGCAAACAACAAGCCAGGGGTTGAAGGTGGCAATAAATTTGTAGGAAAACAGGTGACCAAGGAACTTCATTCAAATTCACCCAAGAACACATGGTGGTCTACTAAAAAGATAGACACAGGCATGTGGTGTGAGATGCATAAGTCCCCAACCCATAATACAAAGGATTGTCGAAGTATTAAAAATTTGATGATAGAAATACGAGGAGAGGAAGCTGAACCTGAATCCTCACCAATAGATAATTCTGAGAAAGAGGAGAATGATTCCATCATAGAAGCAAACCCATATGTCGTAGTTGGAACTCCTAAAGTATTGTCCCGTGAAGATGAAGAGAGACTTTTTCATTCACAAATGTGGGTTGATGGAAAGCCTCTGCATTTAATTGTTGATAGTGGGAGTCAAAAGAATTTGATCTCTAGAGAGACAGTCAAAAGATTAAATCTAAAAGTGACAAGACACCCACAACCATACTCTATGGGATGGGTAAATGAGGGACAAGATATTCAAATAAATCAACAATGTCGTTTGCCATATTCAATCAAGCCTTTCAAGGATGAAGTGATATGTGATGTAGCACCATTGGATGTATGCGATGTCTTGTTGGGGCAGCCATACATGTATCAGAGGCATGGGGTGTATGAGTCCAGGCCACGTAGTGTTACAATCAAGCTTGGTGGGAAGAGGTATCGAATACCAGAGGTATGTCCAACACAAACTGCTTCTTTAATTAGTGCTAAACAATGTAAATGCTTGATTGCTCAAACTGGAGCTTTTGCTGTACTCATGATTCGCCCTAAACAAACAAAGTCAGTTGTTCTTAATACACATGCTAAGGTAACAGAGAATCAATAAAATTAGATGGATAAAATTTTGAAAGAATATCAAAGTGTGTTTACACCACCAGTGGGAGTACCAACACACTGTCAAGTCAAGCACTCTATTGATTTAATCCTAGGCACACCGCTACCACATGAGCCAATATATAGGAGGTCAGTTTTGGAAAATGATGTCAAGGAGGTAGATAATGCAGAAAAATTCATTGATAACATTAGACACCTACAACAATAAGTTCATGAAATATTGGAGCAGAGTAATCAGAAGTATAAGGAAAGACATGATAAACATAGAACTCCTCATCAGTTTCAGGTTGGTGACAAGGTATGGTTACATCTTCAGAAAGAGCACCTGCATGGACCAAATAAGAAGCTTCGTCCTCTTCGTTATGGACCATACACTATTGTGAAACAATTTGAGTTAAATCCCTCTACTACTACTCTAGTCTAGTGTGACCATGTTACTGAAGCCATTTTAAAGACTTTGAGAAATCAGAACATTCCTTTGTATCGGGTGGTTCGAGCTGGTCAGCATTCTCATCAAGGCAAGTGGTTTACTAAGGAACAAATTGAGGAACAATTTCCTCATCTATTGCAGCAGAGTAGTGCAATAGGGCCCATTGCCTCTTAAGGGGGGAGGAATGATCAGGATTAAAGTGGGAAAATATTGAAATCTAATTTTTCCAAAATTTCATATGTTTTAGTAAATTGCAATTTTGAGGGTCTTCGGTGCATTTCTTTGCAAATATGCTGCCCGAAAACATGATGGAACATTTTTTTTCAAAATTTCGTTCAAGATTATTTGAATACCTTTCCAACGCATCAAACGGTTTGTAATTCGGAGCTAGGATGAGAAAGTTATGCCTTCTCCAAGTGGACCTAAATTTTATATTTAATTTTTTGATAAATTTTGATAGTTTTAATAGTTTAATTGTAATAAATATTATGATGACTCTTCATTTCAATTCCAAGGGATTTGTGTGACCCTTGGGATCCATTCGACTTGTATAAACTCCATTTTTGAATAGAATGGAGACAATTTTTGGTTTGCAATCTTGTTGTTCTCAATTTTCGTGTTGAATTCTACAATACTGCAAGTATCACACCAGGTATTGTAATCTAGTTTTCATAAATTAGATCAACAGATTATTTTACAAAATGGGTAGAAGCAGTTCCTCTGACACAAGCAACAGGGAAACAGATCTCTATGTTCATCCTGAACTACATCATTTGCAGATATGGGATCCCTCATTCCATAATGACAGATAACGGGGGACAATTCAAAAACAAAGATGTAGATGACTTATGTGCTAAATTCAAGATTACACAACATTGGTCTTCTATTTACTGTCCTTGAGGGAATGGACAAGCTATGGCTTCAAACAAAAATCTCCTAAAAATCTTGCACAGAACAGTAAATAAAATAGGAAGAGACTGGCATCTCATGATCAATCCAGCTCTCTGGGCATACAGAACTAGTATCAGAACACCTATAGGGGCTACACCTTTCGCTTTAGTTTATGGGTCTGAAGCGATACTGCCTATTGAGGTTGAAATCCCATCACTTAGAATCAAAATGCATGGACTTGTCACTGATGAAGACTACAGAGTGTCTAGGTTACAAGAACTTGAATTACTAGATGAGCGCAGGCAAGCAGCGTATGATCATCTTAGAGTGTATCAGAAAAGAATGTCTAGAGGCTACAACAAGAAAGTCTGACATAGAGAATTTTAGGTTGGTGATCTAGTCTTGAGAGAAAATCCTAAAAATCAATCCCATCGAGAACACAAGGGGAAGTTTGAACCCAACTGGCTGGGTCCCTTTGTAATCACTACTACTTTTGGCTCTGGTGCCTATCAACTCTCAACAACTGAAGGAGAACAGCTCCGAGAACCAATCAATGTTCTCCATTTGGAGAAATTTTATGCCTAAGGCATTCAGTGCTTGGTAAATGTCCTGAAAAAATCTTTAAAATCAGCAAAAGTCTTGAAAAAATGAACATCTTGGTGAAAACCTAGCGATAGGCGCCTTGATGATTCACAAAAAAAATCAGAAAATATCAACAGTACAAAAAAATTGAAAAAATAAAAAATACAAAAAAAATTGAAAAACGAAAAATACAAAAAAAATGAAAAAAAGAAAAGTGCCTTGGTGAAAACCTGGAAACAGGCGCCTTGGTAGAAAAAATATAATCTCTACCAAGATGGTGAAAACCCGGCAAATGGGTGCCACTTGTTCAAAATGCTCCATCTATTAGCACAATCTTGGTCTTTCCCAGCTTTCAGTCTTGCTTTAGTTTGTACATATCTCCCGGTTTGTTTCAACATTTATAGTTTTCAATAAGTCAGTCTGTACACCAATCAGCTTGCGCGTCTGTATCCTATCAATGTCATATCCTATGGTCTCCCATGTATCTTAGACAGATCATATCTAGTTAGAGTCCTTTGGAGCTTCATGTGAGTCAATCAGTCAGTCTTGTCTCTAGAAAGGATTTTGCATCTACAACAACGCAATCAAACATCAAAACTCAACTGAAAACAATCTGTGCTTCATGCTTTTATCTCCTTGTATGCTTACTGATTCGCATTGAGATTTTTGCATATTTTGTCCCTTCAAGCTCTTCGATGATGTCCTTTATAGGATTTAGAGAGTGATGATTGGGGGCATAATCTTTTCTTTGTCTTCTGCTTGTATGTGAAAATCTAACAACTTTGGAAATTCCGGATTGAAATGGTGTCTGACTATAAGAGCCTCTATCTCGAATTGGATGGCCATGCATACCTCAACCATTTATACCCAAAAAATTCAAGGAAGTTTGATCTAACTATTGTCTTTTTGAGTGAGTTCTTTCTCCTACTGTAAAACACGATCTTACCTAAGGATGTGAATGATAAAGGGTCACTACGGGTAATTCACATTGGATTTAGAATGATCTCTTAGCTGTTTGATGTGTTTGTCATGCAAGGCGTACTCAGGTCATCACGACGTGTATGTTTTGATGCTTGTACAAATTGCTATATCAAAATGGACATGATATTTAGGTCATCCTGGCGTTTGTGCCTTGATGCTTATATCTAATCTGACATTTTGAAAATAAAGTCAATATTCATATATCCATGGTTGTTGTCCAGTGGGTGTTGTATTGATTCTTGTGCATAAAAATCAATATTCATATGTCTATGGTTTTATAGCAAGTGGGCATTGTATTGATTTATCCGGTTACCTAAAAGTTCAATGATGATAACAAATCGACATATGATCAGTGACTAGGTCCTAGGTCTTAGGTTGCATTTCATTTTGCATGTCTCATTGCATTTTGCATGTTTGCATGATCTCACAATGATTAAATGAACTTCAATGCTTAAATGATTCTTCAAATCGCATCTTCAAGTCTAACAAGAACTGAATCTCACACAAAGGTTCCTCCAATGAAATAGCAAGTAGAATCCTTTTCGGGATCAAAATTGAAATCTGAGATCATTTATCTTATTCACTACTTGCATAATAAACCTTCAATTATCACAAAAATCTAGTATTCAACTTAACTGATTATCTTACATCAAACTATCAAAATTTCAACTTGGTCAAATATGGTCAACTCATGGTTTCACCTAGTCAACCTTGGTCTCCAAGACCTCTAAATGGTCTAGAATGCACTCTTGAACGTGTATAACCACTTTTCCAATCAATTAACATGCTTCTAAACTATCAACGCTGACTTTTCTTGTCAGATTTCAATTTTAATCCCAAAGAGGGCATGGTATTGCACATCAATTCAAAGTCTGTAAATCAAAATTCTATCGATCAAATCTATCAATATCTTTCATCAGTGATCAAGACAAACAATCACGTCTAGTTACTGATTCATCAAAAGTCCTCATCGCTCGGGGCAAATCTATCGTCACTTGGGGCATATCAGATTCATCAAGATCCATATCAATTTGGTATTCTCCTAATCTTGTAAACTGTATCAGTTTTTGCAACCATCAGATCATAGTGTTCTTTCCTTGGTTCTTCGGCAACTGAAGGATTCGAATGTGATACTTGCTAGTTCTGCTAAGACAATCGAGTCTAGAATGGGTCACTCACTTCATTGCAATCCTAAGGTTTGGAATCAGGCATTTTGACACTTTTTCGCAATCATAGGTTCATTGCTGTTATAGTGAACATTATCTTTGGTCATTCAGGACCTATTATCTCCATATCAATTCAATATCAATCAATTCCTATCTCAATATCTTTCAATCGGTTTCTATCTTGAGATCGGTTTATCTTTTGAATCAGTTTCATATCTTTATCAAACACAGACTATCTTTGAACCACTGCACTTCACACAGTAATTCAAAGAGGGGCAAAATGTAATACCCCAAAAATGGGCTATAAGTTCATTAACCTCCTACATCGACAAATCGAACAAAATCTACATCGAAGTCCTAACCTAAGGCACATCTAAACATCATCGAATCCTAATTGATTATCTTAAAATCTGCATCGGAGAATATTCCTAGTAATATTCCTAATTATCATAATTATCTTTAATTTAATGATTATTTGGCAATAAATCACATTTATCCTAAAATTTGATTAATTGAATATTTTCATATTTAATTAATTAGATTTAATATTTGCCACTTAATTGTTTAATTAAATTTAATTCTATCTATTATTAATTGTATTATTTAATTTTGACAATAAATCAAAATTCCTATCTTTAATTGATTAAATTCTTATTTAATTAATTAAAGCATGTTGTCATTATTTAATAATATAATTTTTAATAAAAGTTTGATAAAATAGTTAATTAACCCATAAATTAATTATTTTATTTCAAAAATCAGTTAAGTTGAGCATAAATCACTTTATTATTAAATTAATTCATAATTAAAACATGCACAATCATAAAAGAAGACAATTGTCAATTATCAATTAAAGCTAAACTCTATTTTGAGTTAAAGCTTAGCTTTTGCATGTTTTTCTGACTTAATTATCTTTATTTAAAAATAACTCAAAAATCAAGTTGAGTTATTTGAGTGATTTATGGCTTTTTCTCATGCACCTCCAAAGCCTTGGATTTCTATAAAATCAAGGCTCATCTCTTCATAATTCATCTCTCAATAATCTCTCAAATTTGCATCCAAGCATCTCATATTTTTGCACAATCACATTGGAGAATTGGAGGCTGAGGAATCAACTTGCGAATTCAAAGCTTTGTGAGATCAATTTCAATTGCATAGTTTTTATATCTTAGCATAGAATTTCATAGTTTTCATATCATTGTTAGAATCTTCATTGTTAGATCATTTAGCATTCATTTCATATCAGTTTTCAATAGCATTCATAGCATATCAGTTTATCATTCTTATTTCATAGAAAATATAAAAAATATAGATTAATTGCATTCAATTTCATATCCATCTTTTGCATTCAAATCCTTCATTTAGGTGTCGTCTAGGTCACTGATCTCGATTACAATCTGAGAACATCAATCTCGCACCTACTAGAAGGCAGTAAATTGCTTGGTTAGATAGTTTTCAATTTTGCACAATTTTGATTATCACTAACCTCTAATGTTTTACTGAAGTGTTGTGTCTACAGATCAAGTACAATTTTCACACACACAATAGGTACCTCTTCACCTGCTTCATTCTTTTGTAACAGGACTCCTGACATCGTGTGCTCGAATGTATAGCAATGTATCACAAAATCTTTACAAAAATTTGGATGAGCAAGGATTGGAGCCTGAGCAATTTCTTCTTTAATCTCATCAAAAGACTTTTTAGCTTCATCATTCGATCTAAATGTCTATTTCTCACTCAACAAATTAACTATAGGTCTGGTTGTTTCTAAAAAATATAGCACAAATCTCCTCAAGAAATTGATCTGTCCAAAGAAGGACCTTATTCCACTCCTGTGGGATGGTAAACACAATTATTGAATTTCCCGCACCCTCTTTGGATCTATTGCAATTCCTTTTTCTGAAACTATGTGACCTAGCAACTTTCCTTCAGTCACGCAAAAAATTGATTTCTTGGGGTTTACAAATATCCCCTGGTTCCTATATTCTTGAAGAATGAGCTTTAGGTATTTAGAATGTTGCTTTCTTCTGTAGGAGAAAATAGTCATATCATCAAGGTACACTACAATTACTTTGTTCATTAGATGAATTCAAAGGAAGAATTCATAGCCCGCTAGAAAGGCATTTAGTTATATGCAAACGTACCCCAAGGGGTGGTGAATGTTGTCTTGTGTTGGTCTTCTGGGGCCACACTAATTTGATTGTACCTTGAAAACCCATCTAGCATCGACATCATTTCAGACCCTGCCACCATCTGAAGAATATGGTCCATGTTGGGGAGAGAAAAATTGTCCTTCAAGCTAGACTAATTGAGATTTTTGAAATTAACGCAAATCTAAATTTCTCCATTCTTTTTGTGGATAGGAACTATGTTTTCTACCCAAGTCAAATGATGGATCAGATAAATTATTTTCGCCTTAAGCATCTTATCAACTTCTCAGAAAATGGCATCAGCAACTCTAGGATTATAATTCCTCAATTTCTGTCTGAAAGGTTTAGCTCCTGGCTTTAAAGGAATATGATGTTGGAACTTGCCTTTTCTGAAATCCTTTAAATCCTCATATGACCATGCAAACACATCTTTGAATTCTCATAGAAATTTTGTAAATACCTCCTTCTCAATTGGGCTACAACACATACCTAAGTTGACAAACTTAGGGTCCTCAATGCTTCCGATATTAATCTTTTCATAACTACTAAATTGTTCCTCCTTTGTTTTTTCAGCATGACCTATAAAAAAATCCTTACGATGAAACAACTTTTCCATATTTACAAGACCTTTAGGAATGTGATTTTCTTTTAATTGAATAACCTCCTCCTCTTTTTCAACTTTCTTATCGGAGCAGAACTCTTGGCATTCTGATTCAGATCCCTCAAAAATAATAGAGGAGAGCTTTTCCATACCTTGAAGAAAAGATAGCACATGAGCATCATCGCTGAAAACTTGCCAAGAATTAGAATTGTCTGGGACATTGGTTTGATGGATGAGCTCAATGGTATACTGATCACTGTCAAAGTTAGGGTGAGGAATCAAAAGTGCTGCAGAACCAGCTAGAGTATCTACCCTAGAATTCTTTTCTCTAGTAATGGAATAAATAGAAAAAGCCTAAAATCCTTCTATCTCATCCCAGACTCTATTTCTATAGTGCTTCATTCTATCATTCCTGACTGCATATTTTCCTCTTACTTGTTTCACAATCAGCTCAGTATCTCCTTTTTCCCTAAGCACTTTGATACCTTTCCTTTTTCCTTCTTGAATCCCAAGTAATAGAGCTTCATATTCTATAGTATTATTAGTATTCTCAAACCCAAGTTTATAAGAAAAAGGAAATTTTTCTTCATTAGGTGATATCAAAACCACTCCAGCACCTGAACCAATGGATGGATAGCTACCATCAAATTCTAAAGTCCACAGTTCCTCATCATCATTTTATTTCATGACCTCAATCTCTGGCATGATCAAATAGTTTGAGAAATCAGTCTCTTGGTACAAAATATGAGACTTAGGATCATCAGAGGGAAAAACTGTGTATTTGCACTTAGTCTCAGGTTGTAGAGTAACCTTTTTATCCCCAATGGGAACAACAGATTGAGACCAATCTAATTTGATCTCTCCACCTAGATCTCTACAAAAGGTTCTGCTCAAGAGCATACCATAAATTACAGGTATGTCAGCAACCAGAATAGTCAACTTAAGCCTCTTGTTAGGGAAAGCTGCTAAAGAAACTTGAGCATCTTTGATTTGGCCAATCAAAGGAACTTGCTTGGAATCCATAGAGTAGCACCTACCAAAAGTTTTTGTCAAGAGAAGATCAAGAGATTTTGCTACCGAGGAGGGCATGATATTGTCAGAAGCTCCAGAGTCTATAATAAAATTGCTAAGCTTGTGACCATGTATGAACAAAGATACATAAAAGGGCTCGGGTTTCACTAGAACAGGGGTAGGTTCTGAGGACTCAAGATTAATGATAGGCTCACTAATCTCAGGTTGTTTTACATTTGGTTCCACAGGGGTTTCATTAGTGGATGTGGTATTTACTTGATTGGATTGAACAACATGAGAAGAACCTTTCACATAAGCAACCAACTTGTCTAATTCACTAGGATTTGACTTCAAATATTTAGCTAGGGATATCTAAATTTTAGCAGACTTATAGAATTCTATAAAATCAAAATTTGGTTCAAAATCTAACCTTTTAAGGATTTTAATTCCTGTAGGTTCACTCCCTAGAGTCTTTGTGCTGCTGCCGGTCTAACTTATTGGTTCCTTGTCTCTCTTGCCTTGGAATGGAGATGGAGAGTGACTATGGATTTTGCCACCCTGTTTTGCTTGAGTAAGCACTGAACATGAAGGATAATCTAGAGTTGTAAGAATGTCACCACCTCATTTTGAGTCAGACTCATATTCAAGATAATAACTTACAAAGTCACTAGGTCCTCTGGAGTTATCCTCATTATTGGGAATTTCCACAATGGTCTCCTTATTAGCCTCCATTTGCTTGTATTGCACCATCTCAGGAAAAGAATCACCATCATGCTCATCAGTCAAGTGGAAAATACACATGTTTCTTTTAGTAGGAGGTGCTTCAATTTGAAGCCTAGGCTGATGTGTTAAAGTATTTGTTTATTTTACATAATTTCTTGCTCCTTGGCCTCCATATATTCTAGGAATGTCTTGATATGGAGCAGGGGAAGTTTTTGATAATTGCCTTTTTAAAGTAATCATATCATTTACTAGTCTCTAAACTACAGGATCAGAGGACTGTGATGTAGAAGCTTGATTACTAGGAGTCTGAACGTCTCTCCTCCATTTCCTAGTTGTAATCATATCATCTTCAAGCTCTACTGCTAATGCTTGGGCAGCTAATAGGTTTGCTACTCTTCCTCATCTAAGATGGAAATTGATGTCAGGGGGCATAGCATTCACAAAGAACCCCTTTCTATTTTCATCACTAGGACGATGAGCAATAGGAATCTACTGCAAGAGCTTGTTAAATTGAGCTATAAATTCTCCCATAGGTTCTTGCATCTCCTTCTTTAATTGGGAAATTTGTAATAACAAGGAATGTTCATCATTGGATGCTTTAAAATGAGCCATGAAAGTTGTCCTCATGCCATTCCAAGTTGTTATGGACCCATTGGGAAAATGGTGAAACTAGTCTACTGCAGTTTCAATCAAGATCTGAATAAAAAGACGTATCGCCACATCTTCTGTGCCAACACCTATCACACTGCATGTAGTATTAAAAGCATTAACATGATCACTTGGAGAAACTTTACCATCACCACTAAACTTGGGTAGAACCTCTCTAGCCCCTTTGGGTAAAGCTTGCCGGTTAAAATTTGATAGGTCTAGAGGACCAACCTGAGCGCCCCATGGCTGATTTTGGGCCATGAGTGGTAGGGAAAAATTTAGGGGTTGAGGATTAAAAATGGATGGGGTTAATGTGCCAGATAATGTGAGAGCTTGGAAACCTGAAATAGGAATAGTAGACTTGATAGGAGAGGAAGCTCTACTAGTCATTTGAGTCTTTCTTCTCAGCGGAATATCAGGGTTAAAATTCAATCACTCAAGGGCTTCAAAATCTTCATCAACCAGTCCTTTTTCTCTATCCCATCAAGTATATCTCCTTTTTGCCAGCTTATTGATTAAGGCTATAACAGGGATAAATATATAAAGAAAAATCTATCCTCTAGGTCTTTGAGCTACTCTATTTTCTACAGCAGCTGGTCTAGCCAAAGGAAAACATCTCAACAACTCTCCAATTTCCTCTTCTTCTTCAATTACTAATCTCACTTGTTGGTATTATTGACCACTTGTCCTTAATTTCCAAGCTTTATCATTCAGATCAGTAATAATGTCCTCTTGTGTATCAGTGAAGTGAAGATCAGGTTGTAACACTGGGGGAAGCTCTTGCCGACCAAGAATTACCTCAGCAGGTAGCACCATAACTACCCATTAAATGAGAAGAGTTAAGCTCTGGTCTACTTATAAGTCTCCCTAGTAGAGTCACCAAAAATCTGTTAGTATACAGATTTTCCTAACTAAAATTATAACAACTTTCAAATACTCTAGCCCAAGATGAAGGAAAAACTCATACAATAGTTGAGTTAGTCACTCACGACTAAACTCTCTACAATCAAAGGAGTAGCTACCTTATATAAAGATCAATCTTGGTAATTCATTTATTTGAAAATAATGAAATCAATAAAATACATACATATATATACTTTTCACCTGAAAGTACTAAAGGCTTTTTGAAAAAGTCAAATGAAATAACCACTGAAAGATTAATACTCTGAGAAAGAGATCTTCACAAATATCCAAGCCAATTGACTAAGACTATAAATAAACTTCCTAGAAAGATCGATTAAACATAAACTGAAATAAGATTGGAAAATGGATGTATAATCTTGAAACACATACACATATGGAAGCAACATGAAAATCAATTCCAACTGAAATCAACAAACATGCATTAACCAGACACACTGATCTGAAAAGATAATGCTATTTTTTATATATATCAACTGATGCTATATTATGAGTTTCAATTCAAAACATCAACCATTTCATGGAAGTATTCCTAGTAAATATTTTTCTATATGTTTCTGTTACTAGAGAACTGACCCTTCTAAGGTCTTTTAAAAATATACTTATAGCCACATAGGGCATAATCAGTTTCATAACTAAATCCTAATCTTGAAAAAGAAACTAACAACTTAGAACCATTCAAAACCATATCTTTAAAACTAATTAGGATAGATTAGCCTTTTATGGCCTTAGCATTGATGGTGGCATCCTTTTCTTTGTGCTCTTCTGACCAATCCTTGAAAGCCACTATGAATCTCTCCAACAAATCCTTGTTTGGTGAAGAAACAAGATCCAACCTTTTCTCTCAGATATCTTTATAGTTTTGCAACTGCTCCAGCTTTGTACTCAGTGACTTCACTTTTTCTTCATTGATTAGTATCAATATTTCACCCTGGCAATAACCGAGCAATCTCTAGGTACCATTTCTTTGGCATTCTTTAGTCCTTGTACTTTCATGGCAAAGGATTATTTCATCTTAGCCTCATCTATTCCTATTTTCATTTCACCTATGGATAGATTGTAGACACAGTCCATATGGTTGCTAAGAACTTCTTCAACACAAGCTACTATCTTTAGAACCTACTCCGATTCTTCAATACCCTGACCCATTAGAGTACATTGACATTCCTCATTAACCTTGGCTATGAACAAGAGACCATTATCTGCACCAGGAATCATTTTCTCAGACATGAATTCATCTATGCCATAATTGAAAGCTTCATCCATGTTAGCTATTGCTATCTCCAGACTATCCCTTCTTCCTTCCCAAAGCTTGACTTTAGCTTCCAAGGTGGACACCAGTTCAGAAGACTGTTTAGTTAAACTTTCATAGGTTTGAGCGAAGTGGTCGACCATCTCTCCAACTTCTCCCATCCAATTATAGAATTCCTTAGAGAGAGACCTCTCTTTGTGCACCTGGTCTAGGAACTTCTAATTGTCTAGAGACTTGACATCTAGATTCAAAGGTACCATCACCAAAGGTTGAGGAATAGGATTTTGCAATTACTGAATGTACTTTTCCATTTCACATAAAGCTTGCTTTAACTTAGCCTTATCTTCAGCATCTTTTAGCAGTTTGTGATTGATCTTTTTGTTCGCAGAATTCAAAATCTTCAAATCAGCAGCTCTGGAAGATACCCCTAAATCCACTTTGTCTATAGTGAAATTTTGTTTGGTGACTTCAGCACTGGTCTTGTTGGAATTAGGCTTGAAAATCTCTACAACCCAATGACCTGTGGTTGGATCTACATCCACCATAGACTCTATTTTCAGTTTCTTTTCTCTAGGAGATTTTCCCAGATATTTACTAACTAGATCACCAAAAGGGACTGAGGAAGACACAAGGTTCCTTTTCTTACTCACAATTAGGTCCAACCAGTTTGGAGAAATAGGAATCATGTTTTGTAGGGAAACAGTGGAACTTGGATTGCTCGGGGTAACAAGTTCTTTCTTACCTGAACTACCAACGCCTTCAACTGATGTTGAATCCATAGAGGATGTCTTACCTCTTTTCAACCATTTGAAATGTTTTAAGTTGGGCTCCTCAGTGTCAAAATCTAGCACAATGCAAAAAGGAGGCTCGACCTTCCCACTTCTCTTACTTTTTTGCCTTGAAAACTTTACAATATCATCAGAAATCAACTCTGAATCTTCTAAAAATTTTGGAGAAATTGATACACCATTCTCTTGCCTTTCAAGAATGTTACCTTCATAGCTGCCAAGATGCCTCCAAAAAACAATAGAGAAGAATAAGGAAACTTAAAGAGTGGGAAGAGTAAATACCCACTTGTTTCAAATCCCATCACTTCACGATAACTGCCATGAATTCAATTTTGCATCGCAATAAATGATAACTGCCTGTTTCACACACTTCCTTTTTGGTAAGTAAATCCATGAACTGAGGTGGTGCCATCTTTTCAGTCACATCAATCATTTCACTATCAGCCAATAAAGATTTGGCTTGTGGCTCATATCCGAGTATTATTACACCCTAAAAATCAAACCTTGAACCGTGAAGAATGGGTTCAAAGTACATGATTCGTGATGTTTTTATTATATATGCACATAAGAGAACCATGGTGGACCCCAATAACTTCTTGAAACTAACATTGGGAAAAAGAGAAAAACACTTGAGAACTTGATTTGGGAGACTTTTTAATGCAACGTTGTAGAAATGCACATTCTATCATGAACTTTGAACTAAAAAATGGAGGTTCAAAATTCAAAATCAAACTCAACATTTTCCCCAGACACGTGACCGCAACAAGAAAAGGACTTTATGAAGGAAGCAACATAGACGTAAGGCTTTTGGAGAAGAATATGTTGAACTCTAAACTTTGAACCATGAAGAACGGGTTCAAAGTTCAATATTCAATTTGCAACTTACACTTTGACATAGCTTGAAAAATTGTCGCATATAAAAAGGGTAAAAATTTATTTGACGGGAAACAACGAAGATATGAATAAATGGCACCATAGTAGGATGAATCATGGCCAATAAGGGTACAAAAAACTTGGCTTTCTTGGGAGTCATAGATAGGATAACGTATCTCTTCCACTGGGAATTCAAATCTGGAGTCATGTTGTTCTAGTTGAAGGAGTGAAGCCAATGTAGCCATAGCATCAGTTGCTTTGTTCTCTACTCTAGGGATTTGTTGAAATGTAACAAAGGTGAAGTATCATCACAATGAATCAACCATTTTCTTGTAGGGTACCAGTTTTTCATCTTTTGTTTGGTATTGTTCATTAACTTGGTTGACTATCAATTGTGAATCCCCATAGATATGCAGCTCTGTGATTCTCCACTCTATAGCCATTTTTAGTCCATTTGTCAAGGCCTCATACTCAGCAATGTTATTTGTGCATGGGAACAATAGTTTTTAGGACTTAGGAATTGTGTACACATGAGGAGAAACAAACAATACTCCTACTCCTGAACCATTTTGCATGAAAGAGCCATCAAAGAACATCTTCCATGTTCTTGAAGTCATGTACATTATGTGCTCATCTGGAAATTCAACTTTGTTGGTGTAATTAAATATTACTAATTACACTTACTTAAGTTTACTTAGGATAATGCATTTGCATATTAGTTGTCATTGTGATACTTAGGAGTTTGCATTTCATTTTAGCACATGGTTAGGAGAACTTCCACTTTAGGTGTGATAGTTGTCATCACATACCTCTTTGTGTGTGAGATTCACCTTTAGTGCTCTTATCACATTATCATACTCTCATTGTTGCACATGTTTCACATACTTTCATGTACAATGGAGGATGATCCACCTTTGGTGGACATGTGATTCCACCTAGTGTGGGCGATATCTTATCATCTCCTTATCATGTAATCTTATTGCATTGCCTATATATTTAGGCACTCCTACTTTGTATTCAATTCAATTAGCTATGATCAATTATTTGATTATTTTTCTTATCTCTCTTGTGCTATCTCTTGAGCTTCTAGATCTTGGCTTTTATTCTTTTCTTTAGGAAAATTCTTACATGGTATTAGAGCGATATCAAAATTCTTACATGGTATCAGAGCCATAGGAGTTTCATTGTATAGCCTATTTTGAGAGATTTTTATTGCAGGTCAAAATTAGAGCTTGCTAGTGCAAATCAGAGGTTGGTATCACATTGAGGAGGTCCAAAAACCCCTAAATCAAATTTTGTTTCATCCAAATCGGACATCTGAAGCCAAATCTAGAGCCATTTGAAATTTCAAGGTTCGGCGGCGGCGATTCAGAAAAAATAATTTCAGAGGAGATTTTCAAACAATGATATCTTAGTCATCTGAAGTCCTTTCTTCAAGCAATGTTTTTTGTTTTAGGGTAGAATTTCACGATCTACACAATGGTGTAGGTGATTTCTGATCTCTATTTCTGATGTTTTCTAAAAATTGAAAATCCTGATTTTTACAACTTTAGAGGCTTCGTTTGGGCTCATATGGACACATTTTTAGGTGCTATTTTTTTTGAAAGTTCATGATTTTTTGTCTACTTTCTAGATCTGGTATCAGTTTGGAAAATTTTTGAGTAGACATAGTACTTTCAAAATTTGGTCTTTTTTGGCCTATTTTTGGCACTTGTAATTTGTTAGATCCTTGAGAGATCTTGTGTCTTATTTTTTTAAGTCTACTATAGCTTCATATTTTCTGTTGTAATTATCAAAATCAGAAGTCCACTTTGGTTCATTTTGGCAAGTGGCAATTGTACATGCACTGTATATAAAGTGCCAAAATCATCTATTTTGGGGGGGTTCTTTGGCTCATTGCATTTTGGGGGTGCATTGATTTTTTGGTCTCATTGTTTCATGTGAGAATTACATCATGGATGGTTTAATTAAGTTAACAAGAAGGAACTATAAGAAATGGAGTGAATTGGTTCTTTCTCATCTTAGTGAGCTTAACCTATTGTCCTATTTGTATGAATATAGACCTAAAAGTCCTTCTTACAATTGTGACTCTTACTCAGAAGTTGTTAAGGTTATCTATTTGAATATGGATATGGATGTTATGGATTCCCTTGATGAATATGAAGATGAGACAAAATATATTCCTGATCTTTGGATTGTTCTTTGGGAAATGTATGGAGATCCACATATTCCTCCACTTCCAAAATGTCCAGAACCTCCAGTTGTAGCTCCTTCTCCTCCTATTGAGATCACATCTCTTGATGATGCATGTCTTCCTATAGACATTGGCTCTTGTGATTCAGTGCAACAAGATATTCCTTGTCTTCCATTTATAGTTCCATGGGATGAGTCCTTAACAGATATTGCAAGTTTATTTATGGAGTCCTACATTTCAAATTTAGGAGACTTCATTGATGACATTCATATTCTCTTTATTGAGGATGACCCTTCTTTAGTTGTTTTGAGGGAGCATGTTGACCCTCATCTTCATTATCCACTTGATCCTTCTTTCTAGATTGACATGATTGTGGATACTTTGATACAAAATTTGGAGGAGGTCTCTTTAACTTCAAAGAACACATTTGAGTCTTTAGAGATTGGTTTTCATGAGTCTCAAACTTCACTTGAGATTTCACATTGCATGGTTTAGGTTGACCATACTCATGTGTTGGAGATTCCTATTCAGTTTCCTGAGACATCATACATTTTTAGTATTCTTCCTAGAGATTGGGGAGGATTCATTGATCCACCTATGGACTTGTTTCTTCCTAAGGGGAGGAACATCATTCAATTTTCTTGGTGTAGTTTCTACATTGATCCAAGTGCATCTATCATGGGTGTACATTCTACATTGAGGGGGGGTTTTCTTGCTTCTCTTCCTACTTCATTTTAGGAGGCATCTTTGTCTTTGGAGTTTGATCCAAATTCTTACATGGACTAGTTAGCATTGGCTCCTTGTTTTCCACCTTCTATTGGGTTTGTTCCTGATTGGTTCATGACATCTTCATCAATCAAGGACATGGAAACACATGAGCATACTTCAGAGACATCATACTTCATTTGGATTCCCCTTCCTACTTCCTATCCACAATGGGAAGCCTTCTTACATCTATACTTAGTGTATCTTCTTCCTAAGAGGAGAAATGTTGTTTGTAGGCATTGGACTATGTTTTGTCTTCAAGCACTTACCATCCTTGGAGGAGATTACTCATTATGGTGGGGATATCATGTCTCCTTGTTTCCTTTCTTTGGGGGGATTCTTTATTGTATATGCATGATGTATGTCATAATAGGGGGGTCTTGATTACTCCATCCTTCCATGCATCTTGTATTCATCTCTCTTTTTGGGGGAGGGTTTTTTCGATGAGGTTTTCCCTCTTTCTCCACTTTATGAGAGATTGCATTGTTCTTTCATTTTGTACATGGGTACCTAACATGGTCTAGTAGCTAGGACCCATCTTGCATTGTGAGCTTAAGTGCATTCCCCTAAGTTGCACTTAAGGGGGGGTGTTGGTGTAATTAAATATTACTAATTACACTTACTTAAGTTTACTTAGGATAATGCATTTGCATATTAGTTGTCATTGTGATACTTAGGAGTTTGCATTTCATTTTAGCACATGTTTAGGAGAACTTCCACTTTAGGTGTGATAGTTGTCATCACATACCTCTTTGTGTGTGAGATCCACCTTTAGTGCTCTTATCACATTATCATACTCTCATTGTTGCACATGTTTCACATACTTTCATGTACAATAGAGGATGATCCACCTTTGGTGGACATGTGATTCCACCTAGTGTGGGTGATATCTTATCATCTCCTTATCATGTAATCTTATTGCATTGCCTATATATTTAGGCACTCCTACTTTGTATTCAATTCAATTAGCTATGATCAATTATTTGATTATTTTTCCTATCTCTCTTGTGCTATCTCTTGAGCTCCTAATCTTGGCTTTTATTCTTTTCCTTAGGAAAATTCTTACATGGTATTAGAGCAATATCAAAATTCTTACAAACTTGAATTGGTGCTTTTTCTTGAATTGGAAAATCAGCCAATTGTTCTGCAATGGCTTGTCCTTTTATAGCCTTACGTTCAACATACTCTATGTCAAATTTTGATAAGATCATCATCCACTTAGCAAGCCTACCTGTGAGAGTAGCCTTACCAAGAAAATATTTGAGAGGATAAATTTTTGCAATGAGGTGTATTGTATGCACAAGCATGTAATGTCGCAACTTTTGGGAAGCAAACACCACCGCTAGGCAAGATTTTTCAATACTAGTGTAGTTAACCTCATATGACACAAGAGTACGACTAATGTAATAGATAGCTCTTTCTTTTCCAGTATCATCAAGTTGAGCCAATAATGCCCCAGGGAAGATTCTGTTGCTGACACATACAATATGAGTGGTTTTCCTGGGATAGGAGGCATTAAGATTGGAGAATTCACCAAGTATTACTTGATTTGGTCTATGCTTTGCTGATAGTCTTCATTCCAGACACATTTAACCCCTTTGTGTAAAGTCTTGTTAAAAGGTTGGGCTCTATCAGCCACTTGTGAAATAAACCTCCTTATAGATTGAAGGCATCCTTGAAGACTCCTCATTTGACTGATGTTTTTGGGAGGTGGCATATCTATTATTGCTTGAAATTTTTCTGGGTCCACCTCTATTCCTTTAACTGAAATGATAAATCCTAGGAGTTTTCCAGAGGTGACTCCAAATGCACACTTTTTGGGATTTAATCACAATTGAAACTATTCCATATGATCTAGAATTACTTCCAAATCGCCTAGGTGTGTATCCCTTTTTTAAGATTTTGCTAAGGTGTCATCCACATAATCTTCCATATTCTTATGCATCATATCATGGAAGATAGTTGTCATAGCTCTTTGATAAGTAGCTCCTACATTTTTTAATCCAAATAGCATGACATTCGAGCAATAGGTTCCCCATGCACAAGTGAAAGAAGTCTTTTCTTGGTCTTTAGGAGCAATTTTGATTTGATTATACCCAGAAAAACTATCCATCAAAGAATAGATCTCATAGCCCGCGGTCATGTCCACTATCATGTCTATGTTTGGGAGTGGAAAATCATCCTTTGGGCATACTTTATTAAGATTTCTAAAATCTTTGCAGATGCGAATGGACTTATCATGTTTTGAAACTGGTACAATATTGGATATCCATTCGGCATAATCAATGGCTCTTATAAATCTTGCACTGAGGAGTTTTTCTAATTTAGCTTTGACAAAAAGAGCTATGTGAGGTGCATTTTCCTCAATTTCTATTTTACTAGTTTGATACCTAGAGCTATGGACAAGTGATGCATAATGAGACTAGTGTCCAATCCTAGCATGTCTGAATAAGTCCAAGCAAAATTGATATTTTTGGTCTGCAGGAACTTGGTATATGCTTCTTTTTCCTGTGTTGATAGACACTGAGCTAAATGCACAATTTGTGGAGCCTCTAGTGTATTCAAATTCATTGGTTGTGTAGGCTCAACAATCATTGAAGATCTATCTTGAAATTAACTTGGGAGATGATCAAGTACCTCATCCTTAGGTGCCTCAGAGAGGTTTTCACCCTCGGATACATCATTTATTTTTACTTTTTTAGGTTTTGACACTGCCACATAGTGGTTTTCACCATCAGAACTCTTATTCTTTTTTTCTTTTCTTTTCATTTTGTGACTAAGGTACTTGATATCTAGATTTGTCATGCTTGTAGTTGGTTTTCTGGTGGAGGAAACTACAGGTTCAAGAGCATTTAGGTAATAGGCTATCTTGTAGTCATTTTGAAAAGTTAGGAGCTGAGGCTCTTGATAGCACTAAGACCAGTCAATTAAGTGAGGATTGGCAATGGGTAAGTCAATGACTAGTTCAATATTGTGTATGCGAATGGTATGATTGCAAAGTTAGGATTCGTCAAGTATCCCTCAAAGGTATCCAAATTAGGACTTATCCTATTAAGCGAAGCATCATCCACTAAAGCGAATCATGGATTCCAATCCTCTAATCCTACACTAGACTTGTTAGCTACCTTGGGTTGGGAACTATATGTATGGAAAACATCAATGTCCATGTCAACTATAGAACAATCAAAAAGAGTCTCCCACTCATACTCATGTGAGTCTGCATCTGAATCCTAACTGGGATGTTTACACCAAGCATGTTTTTTAGGCCTTGAGGTAGAGGCTTTGATGTCACCAAGGGTAACACCTTCTTGAATGCCATTTGTGTATTGATGTTCTTGAATAGGATCCTCAACATGATCTTCAATAGTGGATTGTTCTTGTTCTAGGTCTGAAACTGTTGGATTGATAACTGAAGCATCTAAATCTCCCCAAAGGTGATTGGTGGAAGGGACCTAATCTTCACACCTATCTTGTTAATTCTACAAATTGGGAATGTAGCTAGATTCATCATCACTATCCATTGCAGAAAGGATAGGAGTAGTTTTCTTATTCTGACTTTCAAAACCTAGGCCAACCGTTGTCTTAGATCTATGGCCAAAGAGAGCATGATTGAGTGGTTTAGCCTTAGCATCTAGTCTATGACTGAGAGGACCATGACCTAGGTAGCCCATATTTTTTACCAAAGTGTATCCTCTCCCATAAGCTTTAGGAGATGGGGAGAAATTTTCATTATGCTTTTATTTTTCCTCGTAAATCCAATCTCTAATAGCTACCTCTTCTTTTTCATCTTGTATAGGCACTAAGGACTCTACAAATGTACCAAACAAAGTCTTTGCTGAAGATGAGGAACACATCTCTTGTGAAGGTTTACCATAGGACCTAGGTGAGACTGGCATTTTGGTGGAGTCAATTTGATAACCCCCCATACCAAGGTCTATGGCTTTAGACTTATTCTAACATTGTGCTAAAGTGGCATCAAAATCCTTAGCTTCCCTGTTGAGAGGAACATGAGTCCCTGCTAAAATTGCATTAACAAATAATGTGCTATCCCTAGGTATACAAACTTCTACTCCATTATAGGGGAGCTTGACACATTGGTGGTAGGTGGATGACACTACTTGCATGTCATGGATCCATGGTCTACCAAGTAGGATGTTATAGGCTAAAGGACCAGCATCAATAATTTGGAACAAAATGTCCTTTTCAACGGGGCCAATCCTAATAGGAAGGACGGCCAAGCCTTTGGAGATTCTCTCTACCTCATCATAGGCTTTAATGGTGATTTTATTACAAGTATCAATAAATTTCTTAGAGTAAACTAGTATCTTCGACAAACTCAAGGAACAAATATTGAGCCCAGCACCCCCATCAATCAACACAAGCCTAACATGGGTCTTGTGAATCATGACTTTGATATGAAGGGCAAGATTATGTGGATGGCTCAAGGCTTTGTCATCTTCTTCTGAGAATGTGAGGTAGTGAGGGTTGGCAAGGTGGTTAACCATATTTTGGAATTGGTCAACATCTATGTTGTTAGGAACATTGGTTGTACGCAAAGCATCCTCAAGGACACGCTTATGTCTTGGAGACAATTATAGGAGTTAAAAAATTGAAATTTGAGTTGGTGTTCTTTGTAACTGGTCAACAAGATTATAGCTCATTTTAGGATTGACTGCTGACTTGGTGGTGACATTCTTGGATGCCACTTGCTTCGGTTTGCTAGATTGGTTGGAATTAGGACCTCTAATAACCATAGGACCTTGACTTTGGCCTCTGGTGACAGTGTTAAGAGCTTGGGATGACCTTTGAGAGTGAGGACCCCTAAGCACCACCATGGGTTCTTCATCAAATATAGGAGGAAAGCCCACATTATGACTATACGAATCTTTGTTTCGCATCATGTTGACATTTTTCTCAACAATCTCAAGCATATTAACCACATTTTTTGCACCTATGTAGGTATAGTTGATTTTAGCTTTGCCATTCTTGGGTTTTGAGGTTTCCCCCTTTTCATATAGGGGAAAAGGCTCCTTGAATGCCTTGTGGTATGCATTTTTATTCAACCCATCAATCTGAAGTTTACCACTTTCAATAAGATCCTGGATAAGGTGTTTAAGTTTCCAGCAATGTTCAATGTCATGTCCAATGCCATTGTGGTATTTGCAGAAAGCTTTTTTATTCCACCAATGTGGCTTAACATCAGGTATGTGGAAGTTTGTTGGATCTTGTGGTTGTGCAAGATTATTGGCAATAACAGTCTTGAAAACATCCTCATATGAGTCACCCAATTTAGAAAACTGTCTCAACTTCTTCTTGGGCTTCTCTTGATACTTAGGTTTATTCTCTTGTTGGTTGGAGGATGTATTGATCTTCATAGCTTGGACTGCACTAGACAAATGTAGGAATCCTTGATCCTTGGGTTGGGAAGAGTCCACAACCCCATCATTGACTACTTGTTTATTCTTATTCTAGTGTGAGTGCTTGCCTTTGTCCTTATTAGCATTGTTAGGATTTTGACCATTGTTGGTATTGCTAGGTTTGGTCAAAATGCCTTGTTCTTTTAGGACATCCTCAATTCAACATGCCATCTCAACCATAGTATCAAAGGAATCAAAGACCATTTTTTGAACCTCATAACACATTTCAGGCACCAAATTACTAACAATGATGTCAATCCTTTCATGCTCAGGAATAGTCCTAGAATAGAGGGAGCACAATCATCTCCACCTTTGCAAGAAGGTAACAAAGGATTCCCCTTGGTTTTTTTTCAAATTGCATAAGTCCAACATAGTGACTGATCTTGACAAGTTGTATGCAAAATGTTAAATGAATCTATGGACAAGTTCTTTGAAAGTTTTGATGGGAGGAGTTATGTTGGTAAACCACTCCATGGCTTGGCCTTTGAGGCTTCTCAGAAATAATCTCATAAGGTAAGAGTCATCTTGGTGGAACTCAAAACTCATGATGTAGAATTGACGCACATGATCATGTGGGTTGCCATTGCCATCATACTTGTCATATTGGGGAATTACAACTTTCCTAGGAAAATCTGTCATAGGCACACTTTTGTCAAAAGGATTGGGAAAAATAGAATCAAGTGAAAAGGAACTTTTAGGTGCCAACACCTTTTCCATCATTCGTTTGAGTTTCTTGATTTCCTCTTCTTGAGAGGGTCCTTGTTTCTTGATCCTCCTATCCACATCAAAGTTGTAAGGGACTCTAGCACCCTTGTTAATTAGACTCTCTAGGAACCTATCTTTATTTTGATCAAGGTACTTCTCCACATATTGTTAGAATAGTGGTTCTTGTTGCATTCTCATAAAGTCTTGATCATCAAAACTTGCACTACTTCCTCCATGTTGAGAGCCATGATGAGCTCATTGGGAGGGTTGTATTGAGTTCCTAGGAGGTGTTCATCTCCTATGTTGTGAAATCCTTCTTCCTCTAGGACTAGGAGATCTTGAAGGGGTCCTTGACCACCTTCTACTTCTTGGGGTTCTTGAGGGAGTAGAGGGTGGAGAGTTGTTTCCACTGTTGGTACCCCTTTTATTAAATTGGTCATTGAGTTGTTGGGCTAAAAGCCTATCTTGCTCTTCTTGGAATGCTTTTCTTCTTAATTTCAACAAGGCTTTTTGCTCTTCTTCTAGGTGTCTAAACCTTTCTTCTTTAGTGGCTTGTTCATCCAAAAAGGATTTCTTTTCACGCTCAATTATTTTAAGCCTTTCATTAGCATATCTTGAGGTTGTTTTGAGTGGAGAGTTGGACCTTGAGTGTCTGAACAAGTCATTAGTGAATGCGACATTCACATGAGCATCACCAAATTTGTTTTTTTGGTCTTCATGTTGTGACCGTACATCTTGGTGAGCTTTCCCATAGTGTCTTTCAGCTCTTTGATGGGCATCTAGATATCTTGAGTTAATAGGGGGTGATTCAGGTTGATTATCATCACCAAACAACATGTTATCCCTATGTCTTTGGAAAATGTCATCAAGAGTTCGATCCATTTCTTCTCTTTGTTTCCTAGTCAAAGTGTAGCTCATGTCCATATTTGATTGAGAGGATGGTAAAGAGGTGCTCAACTCACTAGGATTGCTCTTTGGGTCAAACCAAACCTCAGACTCACTCTTAGGTGATTGATCAAAGATGGGTTTTTTCCCCTTTCACTTTTGATGAGTTTGGACTAAGGTTAATTGTTCAAAGACAACTCGAGGTCATTTTCCTTGACTAACTTGGTACCTTGTCATAACCGACATGAAAGAAAAAGACCCTTGGTGATAAGATGACCTTATGAAACATCAATACCAAACTAGGATAGTGAAAGTGTTCAATTGTCCAAAAAGAGATGGTATGATAGAAAGCTGCAAAAGGTGTAAACCAATCCTGCCACAGAGGTGTATAATAAAAGGATGAGTATCCTAACACATATGGGCCAAGTAAATGGATTTAACTAAATATATAATTGAAATTGAATTTTGGTGGAAGTGAATTGGACAAAAGAGTTCTAAAACTCTCCAAGCGTGTTACCAAAGAATCTAAAGGTGTACTTTTTCAACAAGGATAATTCCTAACTTATCGATGCCAAGCAAGACTACTTTGTAAAATCAGAGAACACTAATTCAAGGGTCTAAAATTAGGAACCCAAGGTACAAACAGGTTTCTAGTAGCAGAGTAGGTCAAGTACTAACATCTGGTCGACTAAGGAAAGAATGGAAATTGCATAAAGTAGATAGGCAGCAAAAATACTATGTTCAACAGTTTCTAGGCTAATAGTGCAATAATTTCTGAGCAAGTGATATTTTTCAGTAAGTAGGGTGATAGTTTCCAGGCAACCTATGCGATAATTTCCAGGCAAGCAGTGCTATAGTCTTCCAGTGACGAACTATCGCACAATAATTCTCTGTATAGTGTGCGATACAGTTTCAAGATCATACGACTCTTGACCAGTGAGTGCTAAAAATCTTAGTTTTAAGGGCAGTTTGTTCAAAATTTTAGTTTGAAGGTTGGATTTTTTGGTTTCAACCACAGTGATAGCAATAAATAGATAGGTTTGAAAACAATAGGTGATCAAACATGTCATAAAACACTTGCACAAGGGCAAAAGCAACCTTGCCAAGACAAACAATTGTGATATCAAAGTAATAAAATCCTATGAATGCTACCATGATGTTTGATGTTTGAGAACATTTACACAGGTAGATCACAGTGAGAACACTTCAAGCACTTACTAGCCTAAAAAGCCAATGGCTCAATACTGAACAACTTGGCCCACACTTGATGTCCCATTTCCTCACACAAAGTGTTTGCCCATAATAGATATTGGCTTTGTCGTGGAAGTACCAATGACACAACCAAACGAACATAGATGGTGAGTAATCTTGGGGTGATCCAAGTTATTCCACTTGGATCAATCCTTGCACCAAGAAGCTCAGCAAAAAAATAGGGTGGCTTCTATCTATGGTTCTTAATAAGGGCTTTCATTCATAATACCCCTCTTTCTCCCCAAAGGGACTCCTTACCTTGTGGCAAGTAACGGACCTCATGGCCACAAGAGTACCTTAAGCATTCTTGCTCAAAATTTTCCTTGTGGTCACAATCCCACAAGTACTCACATCAAGCGAAGACAAGTATTATGTCTACCAAGGTTTTTTGTCCTTGATAGCCTTGAGTTTATAGTGGGTCAGAATAGCTGACAATAAGCTTGTCCCCACTTGGGTCATTCCTCTTGATTGCTCAAGAGCAGGCTCGCTAAAGGATTCTAAAAGCTAAACAAAGAGCAGATCAACCTTTGAGTGTAAGGATTTTTGTTTCACCTCAAGGGTGAAGAGCATAATCTCCTAGCTCAAAAATATCTCCCAAACACACCAAGCAAAGGTTCAATTACCCTCTTGCTTTCAAAATCTAAAGATGGGTCAAGATTTTATGGTTCACCACAAGGGTGAAGAGCATAATTCTCCTACCACCCAAAGATTCCTACAACAAGATATTAAGTGCCTATGAAATGAAACAAATAGTATATGCCACAATCAAAAGAAAGCAATTAAACAAGCACTTGATTGGTTTTTATGCTTTGGGCAGCCCTACAAAAACCGTTAGTAGCCCTTGTGCATTTGAAGCTTTGACATGCATTTTTTTAGGCAAATAATCAAGCAATAGGAGCACCTACTGTGTGTGTAAATTTTGTACCTGATCTGTAGACACAACACTTCAGTAAAATATTAGAGGTTAGTTGAAATTGAAATCATGTAATAAATGAAAAACTAAACCAACCAGGTGATTTACTGCCTTCTAGTAGATGCAAGTATGTATTCTTAGATTATACCAAGATTAGTGACCTTGATGACACCTAAACAAAGGATTTGAATGCAAAATCTAGATATGGAATGAATGGAATTAATCTATATTTTTGGTTTTTCTATGCAATAGGATGATAATGAAAACTTGATATGAATCTATTCTATATGAAAATTGATATGCTAAAATGATCTAACAATAATATTCTAAATGATATGAATGCTATGCAAAAATAATTAAAATCTCACAATAACTCAAATTCTCAAGATTGATTCTTCAGTCTCCAATTCGACAGCGTGAGTGTGCAATTCGTGGATTCTGTGGATGCCTTGTGAAGAGCTGAGCCTTGATTTTATAGAAATCCAGGGCTTTGAGGATGCATTGGAAAAAAAGCCATAAATCACTCAAATAACTCAGGTTGATTTTTGAGTTATTTTTAAATAAAGGATATTTAACTCACAAAACCATGCAAAAGCAGAGTTGAACTCAAAATAGAGTTTAGCTTTAATTGATAATTGATAGTTGTCTGCTTTTCTAATTGTCCATAATTTAATTATGAATTAATTTAATAATAAAGTGATTTATTTCCAACTTAATTGATTTTGAAAAATTAAACAATTGATTTATGGGTTAATCAATCATTTTTCAAACTTTTATTCCAAAATAATATTATTAAAAATTGACAACTTGCTTTAATCAATTAAATAAGAATTTAATCAATTATTCATAGGATTTTGGATTTATTGTCAAAATTAAATAATACAATTTAGGAATAAATAGAATTAACCTCAATTAAATAATTAAGTGGTAGTATTAAATCTAATTAATTAAATATTGAGAATATTCAATTAATCAAAATTTAGGATAAATTGGATTTATCGCCAAATAATCATTAAATCAAAGATAATTAGGATAATTAGGAATATTCTTAGGAATATTCTCCGATGCAGAATTTAGGATAATCAATTAGGATTCGATGATGTTTAGATGTGCCTTTGGTTAGGACTTCGATGTTGATTTCGTTCGATGTGTCGATATAGAAGATTAATGAGCTTATAGCCCATTTTTGGGGTATTACGTTTTGCCCCTCTTTGAATTACTATGCGAAGTGCAGTGGTTCAAAGATAGTCTGTGTATGATGTTGAATCTGATATTTGAAATTGATAATTGATATGAGACAGAAGCTGATTGAAAGATTTGATATGAAGATGATAGGTCCTAAATGACCAAAGATAATGTTAACTATAATAGCAACTGAATCGATGATTGCAAAAAAGTGTCAAAATGCTTGATTTCGAACCTTATGATTGCAAAGAAGTGAGTGACTGATTCCAGACTTGATTGTCCTTAGAAGAATCACATAGGTATCACATCTAAACCCTTTAGTTACCGAATAATCAAGGAAATAACACAATTGAACTGATAGTTGCAAAAACTGATACAATTTACAAGATTAAGAGAATACCAGATTAATATGGATCTTGATGAATCTGATATGCCCCGAGTGATGATTGATTTTCCTTGAGTGATGAGGACTTTTGATGAATCAACAACTAGACATGGTTGTTGTCTTGATTACTGAGGAAAGATATGATTTCAAATTTAGATTACAGACTTTGAATGATATGCAATACCATGCCCCCTTCCGGATTAAAATTGAAATCTGACAAGAAAAGTCAGCGTTGATAGTTTGGAAGCATGTTAATTGATTTGAGAAGTGGTTAAACACATTTGAGAATGCATTCTACATCGTTGATAGGTCTTGGAGACCAAGTTTGACTAGGTGAAACCATGAGTTGACCATGGTTGACCAAGTTGAAATTTTGATAGTTTGATGTAAGATAATCAGTTAAGTTGAATTCTAGATTCCTGTGATGATTAAAGGTTGATTATGCAAGTAGTTAATAATATGAATGATCTCAAATTTGAATTTTGATCCTGAAAAATGATTCTAATTGCTATTTCGTTGGAGGAACCTTCATGTGAGATTCAGCTCTTGTTAGATTTGAAGATGTGATTTGAAGAATCGTTTAAGCATTAAATTTTGTTTAATCATTGTGAGATCATGCAAAGATGAAAAATGAAATGCAGAATAAAATGCAACCTAAGACCTAGGACCTACTCACTGATCATATGTCGATTTTTTATCATCATTGAACTTTTAGGTAACCGGATAAATCAATACAATGCCCATTAGTTATGAAACCATAGACATATGAATATCAATTTGTATGCGCAAGAATCAATACAACACCCATTGATTAGGAAACCATGGACATATGAATATTGATTTTATTCTTGAAATGTCGAATTAGATATAAGCACCAAGGCACAAATGCCAGGGTGACCTGAATATCATGTCCATTTTGATATAGAAATTTGTATAGGCATCAGAACATAAACATTGTGATGACCTGAATACGCCTTGCATTACAAAAGCATCAAACAGTTAAGAGATCATTCTAAATCCAGTGTGAATTACCCGTAGTGACCCTTTATCATTCACATCCTTAGGTAAGATCACGTTTCATAATAGGAGAAAGAACTCACTCAAAAAGACAATAGTTAGATCAAACTTCCTTGAATTTTTTGGGTATCAATGGTCAAGGTACGCATGGCCATCCAATTTGAGATAGAGGCTCTTACAGTCGGACACCATTTCAATCTAGAATGTCCAAAGTTGTTAGATTTTCACATACAAGAAGAAGACAAAGAAAAGATTATGCCCCCAGTCATCACTCTCTAAATCCTATAAAGGACATCATCAAAGAGCTCAAAGAGACACAATATGCAAAAATCTCAATGCGAATCAATAAGCATACAAGGAGATAAAAGCATGAAAAAGCATAGATTGTTTTCAGTTTGTATTTGATTGCATTGTTGTAGATGCAAAATCCTTTCTGGAGAGGAGACAGATAGACTGACTCAGATATAGCTTCAAAGGACTCTGACTAGATATGACACGTCTAAAGCATACTGGAGACCATAGGATATGACATTGATTGCCCCCAAGTATTAAGCATTGATAGGATACAGATGCTTGAGCTGATTGGTGTACAAACTGACTTATTGAAAACAAGAATGCAGAAACAAACTGGGAGATATGTACAAACTAAAGCAAGATTGAAAGCTGGGAAAGATCAAGATTGCACTGATAGATGGAGTGTTTTGAAACAAGTGGCGCCTGTTTGCCAAGTTTTCACCATCTTGGCAGAGATTCTATTTTTGCTACCAAGGCACCTATTTCTAGGTTTTCACCAAGGCACTTTTTCTTTTTCTCATTTTTTTGTATTTTTCATCTTTTCAATTTTTTTTGTAAATCATCAAGGTGCCCATTGCTAGGTTTTCACCAAGATGTTCATTTTTTTCAGGACTTTTTCCAATTTTAAAGATTTTTTTCAGGACATTTTACCATAGACTGAATGCCTTAGGCATAGAATTTCTTCAGATGGAGAATTTTGATTGGTTCTCAGAGCTATTCTCCTTCAGTCATTGAGAGTTGATAGGCACCAGAGCCAAAAGTAGCAGTGATAAAAAAGGGACCCAGCCAGTTGGGTTCAAACTTCCCCTTGCGTTCTCGATGTGATTGATTTTTAGGATTCTCTCTCAAGACTAGATCACCAACCTAAAATTCTCTATGTCTAACTTTCTTATTGTAACCTCTAGACATTCTCTTTTGATATACTCTGAGATGATCATATGCTACTTGTCTATGCTCATCTAGTAGTTCTAGTTCTTGCAACCTAGACACTCTGTAGTCATCATCAGTTACTAGACCATGCATTCTGATTCTTAGTGATGGGATTTCAACCTCAATAGGTAGTACCACTTCAGACCCATAAACTAAAGTGAAAGGTGTAGCCCCAGTAGGTGTTCTACCCCAGTAGGTGTTCTGATACTTTTTTTGTAGGCCCAGAGAGCTAGATTGATCATGAGATGCTAGTCTCTTCCTATTTTATTAACTGTGCGGTGCAAGATTTTCAATAGATTCTTGTTAGAAGCCTCTACTTGTCCATTCCCTTGAGGATAGTAGATAGATGACTAATGTTGTGTGATCTTGAATTTGGCACATAGATCATCTAGGTCTTTGTTCTTGAATTATCCACCATTATCTGTGATTATGGAATGAGGTACCCCATATCTACATATGATATAGTTTAATATGAACATAGATATTTGCTTTCTAGTTGCTTGTGTCAAAGGGACTGCTTCTACCCATTTTGTAAAATAATATGTAGCTGTGATTATATGGGTATGTCCATTAGAAGAATGAGGATGTATAGCTCCTATAAGATCAAATGCCCATTGGTTAAAAGGCCATTGTGTAGTAAAGGGAATTAGATCTCTCCTTGGAGCATGAATTAGGTTTCCATGCACTTGGCATTTTTGATAGTTCTTAGCAAACCTGATAGACTCTTTCTCCATTTCAAGCCAATAGTACCCAGCCCTAATAAGTTTTCAAGCTAGTGTTAAACCATTTGAGTGTGACCCACAAATACGATCATGGACTTCCTCTAACGCACGTTGAGACTCTTCCTATTCTAAACATCTAAGTAGTGTACCATCTAGACCTCGTTTGTACAGATCATGACCAATGATGACATATCGGGAGGCATTTCAGATAAGGTATCTCTTTTCATGGTGGTTGAAGGTATCAGGAATGATTTGGTCTTGGAGATAGGAAAATAGGTTTTTGTATTTGGATGAATCATCACCAACAATAGTGCAGATCATGTGGGTTTTGGGGGAATCATATGCAGGATAGGATAGTGCTTCCACCAGGAACTCATAGCATAGCTCATGTTCATGCTGCTGTAATAAAGTAGATAGTGTTGCCATTGCATCGACAGCCTTATTCTCCATTCTAGGTATCTGCTCAAATGTGATAGATATGAAGTATTTCTTTAGATCATCTACCATTCTCTTGTAAGGAATGAGCTTTTCATCTTTAGTTTGGTACACATCATTGACTTGATGAATAATAAGTTGAGAGTCTCCATGAATGTGTAGCTCTATTACTCTCCATTCAATTGCTATTTTCATACCATTCAAAAGGGCTTCATATTTAGCAATATTATTTGTACAAGGGAACTTTAGTCTGAATGCTTTTGGGATTGATTATCCTTGAGGAGTTATGAACAATATACCTACTCCAGATCCATTCTATGAATAGGAGCTATCAAAGAATAATTGCCATTCTCTAGAAGAAAGAGTCATGATAGAAGAATTTGGAAATTCCATTTGCATTCGTGTATTATCAATCATAGGTGCATCTGCTAATTGATTAGCAATAACCTATCCTTTTATAGCTTTTCTTTCCATGTATTCAATGTCAAATTCACTTAAGAGCATAACCCATTTACCTAATCTACCTGTGAGGGCAGCTTTTCTTAGTAGGTACTTGAGGGGATCAATTTTAGCTACCAATTGTGTGGTATGAGCTAACATGTAGTGTCTTAGTTTCTATGATGCAAAGATCATAGCTAGACAAGCTTTCTCAATCATTGAATAGTTCTTCTCATATGCAACCAATGTTCTACTGATATAGTATATAGCTCTTTCCTTTTTGTTCTCATCATGTTGTGCTAGCAATGCCCCCAGTGATGTATTTGTAGTGGAGACATATAAGATCAAAGGTTTCCCATGAATAGGAGGCATCAAGATAGGTGGATTTGATAAATATTTCTTGATATGGTCAAATTTCTTTTCACATTCTTCATTCCATGCAAAGGTCACACCTTTATGTAATGTTTTTATAAAAGGTTGTGATATATCAGCAAGCTGTGATATGAATCTTCTGATAGATTGTACTCTCCCTTGTAAGGTTCTCATTTGACTGATATTCTTGGGAGGTTGCATCTCTATTATAGCCTTGACTTTAGTTGGATCAACTTCAATGCCCTTCTTTGAAACTATGTATCCTAAGAGCTTTCCAGAAGTGACACCAAAAGCACACTTCTTAGGATTTAGTCAGAGACTAAACTTTTCCATTCTGTCTAGGATTATGCTCAAGTCCTTTAGATGTTCAGTTCTAATCATAGATTTTGCTAAAGTATCATCAACATAATCTCCCATAGTTTGATGCATCATGTCATGAAAAATAGATGTCATTGCTCTTTGATATGTAGCACTAGCATTTTTAAGCCCAAATGGAATGACATTCCAATAGAAGGTACCCCATGCACATGTGAAAGTAGTTTTTTCTTGATCCTCTGGAGTAATTTTTATTTGGTTATATCCAGAGAAACCATCCATTAAGGAATACATCTTGAAACCCATAGTCATGTCCACTATCATATCAATGTTAGGTAGTGGAAAATCATCCTTAGGGCATGCTCTATTCACATCTCTAAAGTCTGTGCACACTCTGATTGAACCATCTGGTTTAGAAATAGGTACAATATTGGAGATCCACTCTACATAGTTAATAACTTGGATGAATCTAGCTTTTAGGAGCTTCTCTAATTCAGCTTTTACCAAGAGTGCAACATGAGGATGCATCTTTCTCAATTTTTGCTTGACAGGTTTTACATTAGGAGCTATGGATAACTGGTACATGATAAGATTAGGATCCAACCCTGGCATATCTAAGTATTTCCATGCAAAGTTGATCTTCTTCTCTATTAGGAATGTAGTAAATTTTTGTTTCTCTTCTTCTAATAATGATTGTGCTACATGTACCAATTGTGATTCCTCTGTTGTACCCAAATTGATAGATTGAGTGGGCTCAATTAGAACCAGAGATCTATCCTGTAAATGACTCAAAAGGACATCAAATATCTCATCCTTAGGCACCTCAAAGAGGTTTTCACCTTCGGATACATCTTTTCTTTTTACTTTTGTAGGTTCTGAGACTGCCACAAAGTGGTTTTCACCCTCAGAACTCTTTTTCTTTTTCTTTTTATTCTTATTTTTCTAACTAAGATATTTGATGTCTGACTCTGTCATGCTAACACTTGGTTCACTAATGGAAGTACTCATAGGCTCAACTACATTGAGGTAGCAAGAAAGGGCATAGTCATTGGAAAATGTGTAAACACCATGGCTCAGATTTGTGGAGGTTTGATCAATAAGTTTTGGATATTGGATAGTCAAAGTGGGGAAAGACTGAGAGATAGTGTTTACAGATATGGATCTGTCATCATTGGTCCTAACCCGATGCTCGAGTTCAAAGGTGATATTACAACTTAAGACATTCAATTCATGAATAGGTTCAATGTCATCGTGGGAGTCCAATTCAGCCATAGGTGGATCAGACTTGATAGGTTCATCATTCTGCTCTAGACTTACGTTGGGTTCAGGTGCATATTGGTGAATAACATCAACATGTCTCTCTATAATAAGCTCATCTTCATCTGGTTCTGGAATGGCTCCCCATTCATAGTCATTTGATTCAGCTTCTGATTTAGGATCTCTAGGAAATCTTAGAACATGAGTAAAGTCAGGGTGAATACCCCAAGAAGGGTTACCCTCAGATTCTGATTTGAATTCATAGTCATGGGAATTTGTCTCAGAATCACTACCACCTCCCTCTTCTTGATTTTTTTTGAGATTAGCTGGTTCTTGTGTTGCAACTATCTCTTGGTTGATAGTAGGTTCTTGTGTTTCTACTACATTAATTATTTTGATCGGATCATCTTTATCATCAAGAAGGTCTTTGATCCCTTTAGAAAATTTTTCATAGGGGATGAGTTCTGAGCTATCTGAATCACTATTTGATGGTTCTATTTTTTCTTTCTTAAGAAGAGGTTCTCCTGGTGTGATCTGCTCTATGACATGGGAACAATTACCTTTGAGGTGGAAGGGTTTCTTTTTAAATCCTAAGCCAACTTTGTCTTTATTTTCTCTACCAGTATGTGGGAGAGGTACCTCAAGACCTTTTCCTTTGACTCCTAGAGGTCCTTTACCTGAATATCCCATCTTAGCTATTAATTTATCTCCTGGGCCATATGACTTAGAAGAATCTTTGGATACTGTAGAATCATGAGTTTGGACAACTGGGGATTCGGGTTCATCTTTGTATAACCTTGATAGCACAACTTCATCCTCTTCAAACTCTTGCTTGGATACTTGTTCTGCCACAAAATTCTTTTTATATGCTTCAAGAGGTTCTTTAGGTTCAGGCTTGGACTGTTTCAAAGATTGTCCATAAGACTTAGGTGAGATAGGGAGAGATGTCAAAGATAAGACTGGCTCCATAGTATATTCTCCCATACCATTTTCTTTGATATTAACCTCTTTTGCAAGAGCTTCCATTTTAGATGTGGATGCCTCTTTAGTTGATTCAATGGAAGATTCTCTATTATTAGGCACAAGCTTATCTGCACTTTCTTTCAATGTATTGCAAGTTGTATTCAGATCTACAGGGATAGTAACCTCTACTCCTTCATAAGGAAACTTCAAACATTGATGGTATGTAGAAGGAATAGCTTGCATTTCATGTATCCATGGTCTTCCTAGAAGAATGTTGTAGGCCAAAGTTAGATCAAGCACTTGACAAATGGTGTCTTTGATAACTGGACCTGCTCTGATAGGTAAGACAATGGTGCCTTTAGAAGATCTTTCTTGTTCATCATAGGCTTTGATAGTTATTTTCTTTCTAGGATCAATAGCTAATTCTAAAAATCCCAATTGTGTGATCAAGCTGTAAGAACAAATGTTTAGGCCAGGGCCTCCATCTATCAACACACATTTGACTCTATGGTTTTGGATCAAGACTTCTATGTGCAAAGGCTGATTATGTGGGTGACTCAAGGAGTTGTCATCTTCCTCTGAAAAGGAGATATATTGCAGAGATGTAAGATGTCCAACCATAGTCTGGAACTTGTCTAAATCAAGGTCATCAAGAACATTGGAACCGAGAAAAGCTTTGTCTAGAATAGCTCTATGAGCTGGAGATATTCGAAGCAACTCAAACATGGAGATTTTTACATTAGTATGTTGGAGTTGTTGAACAATGCTATAAGATGTTGGCCTTGTATCCTTAGAATTGGAAGATTTAGAAATAGCCTTTTGTTTGGAAGCAGAAGAAAGATTGAAGGGCATCTTAGGGACATTTGATGAATCTGGGATTTGTCCATTCAAATGTGCCTAAGCTTGTGATCTATTAACTACATTAGCTGAGGAATGATCTCTTTCTCTTCGTACAATTGTGATGACATTGCAACTTTCAGAGAGACATGGTTCAACCATATTGATGATAGCATTATTTCCAGGTTAGGCATAGTTGAATTTTGCCCCCATATTAGGCTTAGAAGTTGAAACTCCTTGACCATGTTGTGGAAATGGTTCTATAAATGCCATACGATCATTATTGCTCTTAGGATTGTGAACTATGATGTCTCCACTATCGATCAGATCTTGAATGGTGTCTTTCAACTGTAAGCAGTTATTAATTTTGTGACCTTTACCTCGATGGAAATCACAGAATTCATTTTCTTTCCACCAATGTGGCTTAGGGTCTGGATCAGATTATCTGATTGCTAGCAAAGAGATGATGTTATCAGCTAGTAGAGTTCTCATAGCTGATTCTAAAGATTCTCCAAGAGGAGTGAACTTTCACTTTTTATCCCAAGGTTTGTATTCTGGCTTCTTTTGGAATGGTTTAGATGACTTTTGTTCTAAAGCTTTAATGGCTTGAGAACCAAGAGTTAGGTTGTAGGCTGGTGTCTTTGATGGGGCACGAATAGTGTCAACAATGCCATCTGTGATGATGCCTTTATTCTTGTTCCAATTTTTTTTCTTATCTTTAGAATTGGATCCTGATTCGTACTTGTCTTTTTGAAGTGTGATTTCTCCTTTTTTCACAAGCACTTTTTCAATTTTGATAGCATTGTCCACCATCTTATCAAAAGATGTATGATCTTGCATTTGTAGAGGATAATTGATTTCTGGAACAAGGTTATTGATGAAGATTTCTAGTTGTTTTGTTTCTGGAATAGGTCTGGCATATAGAGAGAACTTCTTCCTCCATCTCTTGAGAAATGTTAGGAATGGTTCTCTTGGATATTGCTTGAGATTACAGATATCAATCATGGTGACTAGATGTTGAATATTGTAGGAGTATTTCTGATAAAAACAATTTGATCAACTCCTCAAAAGTTTTGATAGTGGAAGGTAATCAAGAGAACCATTGAATGGCCACTCCTCCCAGAGATTGAGGGAAGAGACGCATCAGATAGGTTGGTTCGTGCTTGAACTCCATTGATTGTGTACAAAATTATCTGACATGATCTTGATGATCTGAGTGTCCATCATACTTATCATACTTCGGCATCTCCACTCTTTTTGGAAATGGCAGCATGTACAAGTCTTTGTCAAATGGAAAAGGACATAGAGCCTCCATGGAGAACTCTTTGGGTTCCTTCTCTTTTTCGAGTTGATTCAGTTTGACTTGTAAAGCATGTATTTGTTTCATCATAGCTATGAGTGGAGTTTATTCCTCATGTGTGATGATAGCTTTGACATTAAAATTAGGAGGAAGCTTAGCTCCTTGATGAGCTAATTGTAAAAAGTATGCCTCTCTATCTTCTTTCAAGAAATGCTTCATCATTCATTTGAAGTTATCATCGTTTTGATAATGAGCAATTTCTTCAGGTGTGGGTTCCTGATCTACACCATGTTGAGATTGAGTTCTTTGAGAGCCAAATTTTGTCCCTACTTGAGACATGGTAGGAGTTTGTGGACTCCCTAGAATAGATTGATGTGGGGTTTGTTGGGTACCTTCGTGAGTTGATGAAGGAGGAATGTAACCAGTTTTTAATCAAAGGTTGCTAGCACCATCATCTTCGTAAAGACCAGAATCATAGATTTGCTCAAAAGTTGGACCTATGTGGGTCAAAGGTAAAGTATGAGATATTTCCCCAGATTTCTTGTGAGAGGAAGCTCTAGTTTCCACCATTAACCTTGGGTGAAGCAAAAGAATAAGATGAAGACAATTGAAGAATGAATGGAATCAAGATGATCAGATGACGCAACCTTGTCAAGGTTTGATTGATTGAAGATTCAATTAGATATGGGTGAAGGATACTATGCCCTGGATGTATGGGTAGGTTCCCAAAAGATAGCAGACAAGATATCACAATACTTAGTCATTTTGATGATTGATTGAAGATTGATAGTTATGACAAGGTTTTGACACAAGATGATAAAGACTCAAATTGATTAAATAGAAGGCTAAATCAGATTCAAAAGACCACTTTAGGATAATGATAGGATTCTCAATAGCTACTACTCTATTCTTGACATAGTGATTTGTTCGACAGATTCTGGAAATAGGCTGAAAAAGCTAAGTATCTGGTAATTCTAACAATTTTCTGACAACTTTCAAAATTTTCCCAAACAACACTCTGCAGACTCATACAATAGTGGGTATGCTATGAAATGACAGTTGAAAAGCTCATACAACAGTGGGTATGCTATGAAACGACAGTTGAAAATCTCATACGATAGTTGCAAAACTCGCATGACAATTGCTAGCAGGATTTGACTGGCAAAAAGACTCGTACGACACTGGGTTCTTTACCATACGACAGTTGGGTAGTAATGAAATGACATTTGATAGAAACTCATATGACTTTCTGACCTCCTAAGATGAATTTTGACTCCAGAAAAGAATTTTACTTCAGATTTTGCAAATTTTGAGTGTTTAGATTTGGATTGTTTGCAAATTTTAATGTCCAGATTTGAGGATTGTAACAGATTTGTCCATTTTCAATAACCATATAGATAAACAAGCTTGCAAAACAACAAGCAAGTGATTTAAAGCATGTCTAAAAATAATGAACAAGGGCAAAAGCAACCTCGCGCATGAACAATAAAGTGATTTTATTTGTTCTAATCCTTAGAAGTGCTAATTGTGTATGTTCCAAAAATGTTTTGCAATAACGCACATATACCCTAGAAAATGAAAATCTGGCCTCGCTAGGGTTTTTAGTAATGGTTTGACTCTGCAAATTTTATGATCCAAAGGGGTGAACTCCAATCCCTGTGCACCATGGTTTTGACACAGTCTAAGAATTTAATCAATCAGAAGCTGCTAGGGAGATCTAACAACCCAACAATGAACCACACCTGTGAAGATTTCTTCCACAAGGACATTTATATAGTGGTTGTCACTACCATGGTAAAAATGGCTATTACCGCTTGAGGTTCCATCAATGTGGTTGACCCAATTAAGGGAATGTCCACTATGGTTATCCCTCTCTAAAGGTGACTCACAAGATATACCACATGGAGACTGGTTCCAGATTCAAGGATTTGGGTTTTTGGTACTATCCAAAAAGGAAGTAGAGCATAATCCCCTAGCCTTTTCACTTTTAACCCAAACAAAGAAGATAGATTAATCTAACATGCTAAGACCAAGATTATCTCACAAAGATCTATGATGTCAACCCCTTAGGATCTATCAACCTCTTCCGAGAGAGAATGCCTTGATCAAAAGTTGAAGACACACAGATCTAGTGGAATGTGAGACTCCCTCAGTATCCTCCCCACCTACAAGGGATCCTTCATTGAGAAGAGTTTCACTAGAAACCCACTCTCTCAAGATCCACAAATAGTGTTCATGGGGCCTAATTACTATGTGTAACAAAGATACTGAAAGTAAACTATGTTCATTTTTATAGCACAAATGAAGTCTGTGATAGGAAAGCAATAAAAGTCACTCAAGCTAGACACATGAGATGTTCATTTAGATCCAAAATAGAAGTCTTATCAGCTGAGAAGATTACCTAAATTCCTCGCAACGTGCTTAATATATTTTTACCTATTTTTAGCAATTCTTGTGCTTTTTGTCTTCTATCTTTTGTACCCATAAGATGTACCTGCACCTGCACCTGCAACCCACTGTTATGAAAAACTTACCTATTCTTGTACATGAAACCCAATGTTATAAAAATTCATCAAAAAAATAAACACAACTTGTCAACCCCACGTGGTAGAAAATTAGGTTAGTCAAAGATAATATGTCATTTGATAATCGAAAAACCTATTGTCATAAAAATTCAGATTCTGACCAGTCTGCACTAAATCAACAATAACTTTTTCAAATAAAAATGAAATTAATCAAAACCAATGGGAAATGAAAGATAACTCAAATAAATTTCTAGAAATATAAATTTTAGATCTTTATCATGTCATATGTGCATGTACCAATAAAAACATCAGTCAGATTTCATAAAATCAAGTTCAGACCAGTCTTCACTAAAATGATCATAACTTTTGCAAATCAGAACAAAATTAATCCAAACCAATGGAAAATAAAAGATAGCTCAAATACCTTTCCAAAAATATAAATTTTGGATTTTTATCATATCATATGTGTATGTACCAATAAAAATATCAGTCGGATTTCATAAAATCAGGTTTAGACCAGTCTTCACTAAAATAATCATAACTTTTTCAACTCAAAACAAAATTAATCCAAACCAATGGAAAATAAAAGATAACTCAAATAAATTTCCAAAAATATAAATTTTTGATTTTTATCATGTCATATGTGCATGTACCAATAAAAACATCAGTCAGATTTTTGGAAAAATAGCAAAAATTTATCACAAAACTCACAAAAATTAACCTTGTGGTCCTGGGTTCAAGAAAAATGATAGAAATTTGATAGAATAGAATGGAAACCCATTTTAGGGCCCCACGGTAGGTGTCAAAAATGTATGTGTGAATTTTGTACCTGATCTGTAGACACAACACTTCAGTAAAACATTAGAGGTTAGTTGAAATCGAAATTGTGTAATAAATGAAAAACTAAACTAACCAGGCGATTTACTACCTTCTAGTAGATGCAAGTATGTATTCTTAGATTATACCAAGATCAATGACCTTGATGACACCTAAACGAAGGATTTGAATGCAAAATCTAGATATGGAATGAATGTAAATAATCTATATTTTTGGTTTTTCTATGCAATAGGATGATAATGAAAACTTGATATGAATCTATTCTATATGAAAATTGATATGCTAAAATGATCTAACAATAATATTCTAAATGATATGAATGCTATGCAAAAATAATGAAAATCTCACAACTCAAATTCTCAAGATCGATTCTTCAGTCTCCAATTTGACAGCGTGAGTGTGCAATTCGTGGATTCTGTGGATGCTTTGTGAAGAGCCGAGCCTTGATTTTATAGAAATCTAGGGCTTTGAGGATGCATTGGAAAAAAAGCCATAAATCACTCAAATAACTCAGGTTGATTTTTGAGTTATTTTTAAATAAAGGATATTTAACTCACAAAAACATGCAAAAGCAGAGTTGAACTCAAAATAGAGTTTAGCTTTGATAATTGATAGTTGTCTGCTTTTCTGATTGTGTATGATTTAATTATGAATTAATTTAATAATAAAGTGATTTATTTCCAACTTAACTAATTTTGAAAAATTAAACAATTGATTTATGGGTTAATCAATCATTTTTCAAACTTTTATTCCAAAATAATATTATTAAAAATTGACAACTTGCTTTAATCAATTAAATAAGAATTTAATCAATTATTCATAGGATTTTGGATTTATTGTCAAAATTAAATAATACAATTTAGGAATAAATAGAATTAACCTCAATTAAATAATTAAGTGGCAGTATTAAATCTAATTAATTAAATATTGAGAATATTCAATTAATCAAACTTTAGGATAAATTGGATTTATCACCAAATAATCATTAAATCAAAGATAATTAGGATAATTAGGAATATTCCTAGGAATATTTCCCAATGCAAAATTTATGATAATCAATTAGGATTCGATGATGTTTAGATGTGCCTTTGGTTAGGACTTCGATGTCGATTTCGTTCGATGTGTCGATATAGAAGATTAATGAACTTATAGTGCATTTTTGGGGTATTACACCTACAAGCACCACTTGTTAGCCCTACAAGGGTTAGCACATCAAAAACCAAATGAAATCTGCAAATAGACCCCTATTCTACAATAGCAAATCAGAAATTCGAATCAAAATCAAGTAGATATTGCAAAGAAATGACAAAAATTGCTCACTGCCAGGCCTGGGTGATATTTCTATCAGAGAAATAGTTGTGCGATATTTCATCCTATACTGGTGCGATAATATATCTCCAGGCGATAATTCCTACTACCTGTGTGCAATAGAAAATAGAACAAGCGTGCGATATAATCTGCCAAAGTGCGTGATATTATAACTAGTAAAATATCGCACTGGTATGTAAGAAACTATCGTACGACACTAGAAAAATGTCGCATGATAATTCTGTCAGAAAAACCAGAGAGCAAATTTTTGACGAAACAACAAGTAAATATTGATGAAAAAATGACAAAAATGCAGAAAATGAAAGACAAAACAAGAATGTTCTGCCCCATGGTGGGTGCCAAAAATGTACACACTAAATAGTGCACTTCTCTAAGTCATTACTTCCAAGGGAATCCATGAATGAGAAACTTTGAGAAAGTGACCTAGAGCTCCCTAGGCATGGAGTCACAAGATTGTTTGAATATTGCTCTTAGCTAGAGCTATTGAAGCATACAACCTTGCTAGTAAACCATACAATGGGAGATTCAATGAGACAAGGGCAAGTATGCCAATATCCTCAAGAATCAATGAGAATGCAATGCAATTCAAGCTAAGCTATGAATGAAGATGCAAGCTAAGCTATGAAAGGAAAGTATTACAAATCCTTGCTAATTAAGCTATGTGAGTTAATCTAAAGCATAAATGAAAATAAGATAGATGTCATGAAAGCTATAATGCAAGAAATGAAACTAGAATGCAAAAAATGATCTCCAAAAGCTCCAAAGTCTCCAAGAAATTCTGCACCATAAGGTTAGTATTCAAAAGATGGATGCTAAAATGAGAAAAGAGCTCTCTTTTTATAAGAAATGAGAAAGAATGGACCATGGAGATTAAGAGGCAAAAGATTTAATCAAGGGTGGAGCTTAAAAGAGGAGCAATCCATATGCACAAATATCCTCCAATGAGAAAATAAGAGGTGACTTTTGTGTTCATATGAGACAAAAAGTGCTTTTCTTCTTTTTATAAAATAAGAATAATGCTTTATTTGTGCAACTTAGGATAAGATGAAAAGTGGGGGCTTTTTATTTAATAAAAGGGGAGGAAATTCCTTTTAAATAAATAAAGACTTTAGGATAAAATGGTTAGCCCAAGGCAAATAATAAAAAATGATAAAACCAAGATTTGATCAAGGAAATTGATATAATTGATAAAATGTTGATTTTTGAAAATATTGATTCAGGGATTTGATAAATTACTGAATGGGGGCCCAAAGTCTAAGCGACCATTTTAGGGTGCATACAACTAAATGCAAGTTTCTACTTTCTCTGGTACTTTGAAGCCTGACAATTTGATTGATTAGATTGGTGAACTTGAAGATTTCTTTGAGATGGAAGAAATTGAAGATCCTCTTCAAGTGAGATTAGCACAGACAAAGTTGAAAGGACATGATTCTCTTTGGTGGAAAGAACTACAAAGAGATAGAGAAGATGAAGGTGAAACAAAGATCAATTAGTGGCGGTTGATGGTGACTAAGTTGAAAGCTAAGTTCATACCTTCTGACTATGAGCTTGACTTGTTTAAGAAGTTGCAGAATTTGAAACAAAAGGATTTTTCTGTTGAAGATTATACTGAGGAGTTCTACAAACTTACTATTCAGTCTGGACACTGAGAGCTTGGTAAGGAAAAGGTATCTCAGTATGTGAATGGTCTGAGATTCAATATTCAAGATGAGCTTGGTATACTGAAGATTGATTCTGTTGAAGATGCTTATAACTATGCTCTGAAGGCAGAAGATAAGTTGAAGATGAAACAACATAGTAATCCCCGAGGAAAGGAAAAGATTGATCACTCGGTGAAGGATAAACCGACTGATGCAGAAGATGAATAAAAACCTATGGAATCGAAGAAGAAGACATGTAGAGTTATCTTTAAAGGTAATTTCTATAACTATGGAGAGGAAGGACACCATTCTTTTGAGTGTACACAGAAGAAGGTTGACCGAAGAACTATTGTTATGAATGAGAACATTTAGAATGAACCTAAATTAGAGAACTTACTGCTTGGGTGAACAATGCTCGGTACAAAGGAGGAACCTTGTTAGAGGAGTAACTTGTTTAGAACCTGATGCAAGTCTGAAGGTAAACTCTATGATGTTATTGTTGATAGTGGTAGTACTGATAACCTTGTTGCTGAGGACATGGTTCAAAAAATTGGATTGAATAGAATGAAGCATCCTTATCCTTATAGGCTTGGCTAGTTACAAGATGTTCATGCATTGGAAGTAAGAGAACAATGCTTCATTAATGTTTAGATTGGACAGTACAAGGATCTTGTGTTATGTGACATTGTGAAGATGAATAGTTGTGATATATTACTCAGTAAACCTTGGCAATATGATTGCAGAGCTATTTATGACTATGTCTGGAATGTGTTTATTGATGAAAAGGATGACAGGAAGTTTTCCCTGACGCCTTTACTAGATAAAACACTCGATAGGAGAAGCCTGAGTATTGGTAGCCAAGTTGAGATTGTGGATCTAGAGAAAATGAATGACCAATTTGTAGAATCGACCTATATATTGTGAAGAAAAGACTTGAAGAGACAGAGGAAACTGGAGTGGAAGAATTTGCAAGCATAAAAGGTGGAGGATTTGTATGTGAAGAACCAGTTCAGGATTTACGTGCTGAATCCTGGAAGATGTTCTTCTCACATATGAGCATCTTTTGGAACTTGGGGTGTCTGATGTAGGGGCAACCAAGGTTAAGGTAGGGACATTCTTTGTCCTCGGTGAAACTGCATGGGGTGTTTGTATTTTGACCGATGTTATTCAGTTGCAGCCTTGATCGATGGCCTTGATCATTGAAGGAAGTTCGATCACTAAAGGAACTTAGTAGTATCTGGTGCTCGGTGAAAATGTTACTCGGTCATGCCTATGGTGCTCAGTCGACACTGGTGCTTGGCGATGCCTAGTGTGCTCGGTTAATTCACTGTTGCTCGGTAGTTCTAGCTTACCGACTGGAGTTCTGTGTGATTTGTTGAGCCAAATTGGTGTATTTATTATTGGTACCTATTGTTATAGGCCAACATGCTAAATTGAATGTTTATATACAATTGTAAGCTAACTTGTATGGCATTTAATTATTTTTTGGGGGGAGTTAATGTTTTCATCCAGCCGACTTGTGGCTGATGACTAGTATTTATAGGATGTTTGGGTAGATGTTTAGGGGGAGAAGGAGGATCATTAGGAGATCATAGAGGTTAATGACTTGAAGGCTTAGCAAATCATATCTGAGGTTCTGAAAGCTAAAGTTGGTGAAGTTGTGGAAAATATCTTGCATGATCTTGTAGATCAGATTGTTATTTGATAGTTGTTTGTAGCAGAGCTATTGGTTGCACACTTGGAGACAAGGAGATTGCTTGGAGGCTTGCAAGCTCAATTTTAGATCTACCTTAGAGTTTCCATCAGCTTTTGATTGTCTTCATAGTTGAACTAGCTGAGATTGTATTGGATCTTTTTGTGGATCTTACAGATTGTTTCTATTTGTAATTGGCCCTAACCTGGAAGGCCTTACAACTGGACATGTTAATGCAAATTACTTGAAACAATTGTTGTGTTATCTGTTGTGTTGAGTATTCCACTATGTAATTCTATTGGCTGCAAGGTTTGGACTATCCTTCATTTGATCCACCATCCTTGATTGCATTAGCAGTGGAGTGATGGAGGAAAATTGGGTTTTGAATTTTGGGATTTTAACAGAAGAGTGGATGTGGATTTTGGGATATAAGGACTCAAAATAGATTTTAAATATGGGAGATATTTACATGGAGGAATAAGATTTTCAAATGCCAACTTTGATTTTTCTTTAAGATGTTGTGCTACTATTAGTCACTTTAGAATCCACATGGTTTTTAATTTTATTTCTTGTGTGGTTCCTTGGAATGCATTGCTTCTACTTGAGTAACGTAGGACCCATATGGTTTTTAATTTTTCTTTTTGCTAAATGGACCTTTATATCCCTTTGGATATTTGTTTTTCTTTTTGGATAACATTTCACTTTTTTTTAATAGATGTATTTTAGATGGGACATGTTACTCCTTGGATATACATGGATTTATAGACTTGTGGATTTTACATTTCGCATCCAAATATATATTCTAATAGGATTATGATTCATAGGTGGATATGAGTGATACAAATATCTTTTGTATGGGTGGATGTAGGTAAATGATTTGAAAGTTCTCAAAGATGTGTGTCTTTGTTAATCATGATTTATGACAAGGTATTCAACTCGTAATCTATTTCATGTAGTATAGACAATGGATGAAGGGATATGAGGACCTAAGATGGATCGAAGGGGTGAAGGGGAATGTGTATGTTTGGGCTTAAATGGAGGAATGTGAGTTTTAGTAGGGATACCAACATCTTGAGAGTGAGCTATATCACCAAGGTCATGACCATCATTATTTTATGTGATATGAAAGGGATTTAATATACCTTATTCATGGAGGCCTAATCCTTTGCCTTGATAATGTACATACTTTTCCAAAATTTTCTAACAATGAGATACTTCTTATTTTGGAAATGAGACACTATTCCATTTTAAGGTGGATATGGTAAAGAGGAAACAATAGGATCACAAAGTAAACTAGATTGAATAAAATGAAGGAACTCATTTGACATAAAGAGGTTCATGAACAATTTGCATAAAAGTGTTGGGATCATGAGGAGGATTAGGAGAATTAATGGGATCTTGAGGGATGGGAGGAATGGTGAGGTCACCTAGGGAGATTAGATCTTGTTGTGAACATGGAACATTAGGACATGGAGGTGAAGGGATCTTGGGGAGGATTGGGAGAGATAATGGGATCTTGTGGTAGATAGGAAAATGAAGGGATAATTTGATCTTGACTTGAAAGGGGATCGATAGATTCTATTGTAAGGGTTTTTAGCTCTTGATTTTGAATGGAATAATTAGGAAGGATGGAAGGGGTGTCATGATCTTGGTTAGTAAGTAGAACATCAACATGAATTATAAGGACATAAGTTTGGTCTTGAGATAAATGGATCATCTGGGATAGGATAGACAAGGATGGAAGGATTATCATGAGATTTTGGGAAGATGATATCTTGGTCAACAATTAGATGGAATGAGAAATTTTTGGGATCTCAATCTTGATTTTCTTCAGGATTGGTTTCTTCTTGCTTTAGATCATCCTCTTGATATGGGGTATGTGTTTGGATATGTATAGGAGATTCTAGGAAAGATATAATGATGGATTTTGTATGAGACACTCTAACATATGGGCTTAGTTTGGAATGGATAATATGATGGTCTTGGTGGTAGTGTGTCTCGACATTTTGAAGCATGGAAGGGATTTGTACAATGAAATGGATTGTCTTGGATATCTATTGTAGATAGCCCTTGGGAGGTCTCATCATAGAATGTATCATTTGATGGATATGGTGTTGATTTCCCTTATGAAACTTTAGGGGATGAAGGAATAGTTGGAGGGATGGAGGCTATATGAGGAACAATTTATTTTTAGGATGCGGCTATGTTATTTGTATAATTATTTTGGAATGATCCATTGCTAGACACAAAAAAATGATTTTTCTTATGCTTGGAAATATTTTCTTGTTCATTTGGTGAACCATCACAATGTTGTTTATGCATCATTGATGAGGATATTTGTATACTTGTGATAATATGTTCTCTTTCCCTCAAAGACATGTCACAATCAATTTTTATGCAACGATACTTCTCAACGATGGTTTCTTATTTTAGAGATCATGTGGTTGTTCATGTTCACTATTCATGGTTAATTATTCAAAGCAAGTTTTTCTTTAAATGATATTTGCATTACCCTTTAGAATTTCTTAACATGATTTGTTCCACAATTTTATTAATTGCATGTCACGAAACATTTTTTAAGGAGGGATTATTCTCTATAGTTTGAGAACTATAAGTGATATGGATAATTATTTGGAAGGAATATTATTTGGCAGGGTGTAAATTTGATGCAGACTTGGGAGTTTGAGTTGTACATTTTTGTGGGAAAGATGTTTTAATTTTGAGGTTTGGGTTTTGGTTGAACAAGGTTTGATCTAGGATTTTATTGAATGATGTTTGAATTGGAGAATTGGTTTGTGTTTTTGTTTTTTGGTTGATATTTGTATGTTATGTTTGTTTTTGAAATGAGACTATCAATTTGTTGGAAGCATGGATTTTGGCATTGAAAGTTTTGAAGTAATGTGGAGGTCTTGGCTTGACTCTTTTCAATGTATTTTTTTGTGTTCCAATATCTCTACTTCTAAAGTTGAATTTTCTTCTGATGCTAGAGGAAAATGGATGACATTTGTATGGATATGGTAAGATTGATTCAAATTTTGGGACATGCATAAATTTGATTGATGTGATTAATATGTTATATTTGATGATATGGTCCTATGAGAGTAGGATGGTAAGTATGGGGGTGATGTTCTTTCATTTGGAGAGTCACCTTCTCCACAATATGAATACCAATTCATCATGTTTGTTTTGAAGATTTTGGCCTAATAAAAAAGATGTTGGTGATGTAATTGGGCTAATACTTTATTTTTTAATTTTCTTTACATTATTTTTTAGTAGTTTTAAATTTTGGGATGAACTTAGGAAGGAAACTATGATTATGTTATGTAATTGTGTTTTTCAAAATTTGAAAACCTTTGGTATGAAAATTTATGAATACAACCCTAAGAGAAAGAAAAAAAAATCAAGACTTTAAAGGACCAAAGAAATAGTTATAAAAATATTACCCATCCCTAGACTAATGAGCTATGGTTTTCACTTTTTGGTGGTGGTGATTGAATAGAGGTAAAATGGATTCACCACTATTCAGATAGAAAGAAACGGGGATAATATTAAGATCTATTCTCAAACCCAAATTCCCTAAGGAAGAGATCTGATTTGATCAACCAAAAAGGATAATGCACAATCGAATCAATTTATGGAAAAGAGTAGGAAGATAGAGAGTAAATCCAATATTTCCCTATGAATGGAATTTATGCTTGGACTATGAAATAATTGAAGTGCAAATACTAACCTTGAATTAGGGTAGATCTGGAAAGTGCTGAATTCTAGCTTTTGTATGAACTTTTTGAAGATTATGTCACCTATTCTAGACTGGAAATGTTGTGGTGGACAAAACCCAGAAATCTTTTGTCTAAATTCACACAGGTCAACTTTGACCTTTTAAAAGGTTAAAGACCACATTATTTATTTGAAGTCTGATTCTGATTCTGTTCGCAGATCCTAAAAGATTGTCGAAAAGGGTATCCAAATTCGCTCTCAGATCTGAGATTTCACACCTGTACCTACAAGAAAATGGGGGTTGTTTGTTTTTTTTGGGGGGGGTTTGCCTTGGTCAAACCTCGGTTTGGAATCAACCTTAATATTGAAATTAAAATAGGAGAATGCTAGCAAGTAGTAGAAATGAATTTAACAATGAAGCTATGCAATTCAATAGATATGCTAATGTATTTGGAATGTAATCAAATGAAAGCTTGAACATAACATGATCAAACCTCCATGATTTTATGCTTGAAATCCACCTTGAGGAAACAATGATATGGATCTTGAAGATGAGCAAAGGATCTTGAAGGAAGATCACACCACCATGGTGGCTAGATCTAGGGTTTGAATGATAGATCTTGAATGCTTGAGCCAAATCCCTTCAATAGCTTGAATTCTTGAATCCTTGATCTTCAATGGATAACTTGGATGGAGAAGAAGACTTGAATGCTTGAATGGAATGCTTGCTTGATCACCTTGAGAGCTTGAGTGTGAACACTTGATTGAAAGATGGAGAAAATGAGAGAGGAAGGCCTCCTTTTATAGTGATCTAGGGCACACTCCTCTAGAGGGGCCACCTTGGAGAATTAAATCTCAATTAGGTCCTCACATTTAGAAAATATACCTTGATTAAATACAATTAAAGGATTTACTATTTCGGAGCCTGAAACAGCCAACCCGGAGGCAGAGAAATAATTATCCCGAAAGCCAAACTGTCGACAAATGAAAATTTAAAATCCTGGTGGGAAGAGGTCAAGTTCAAGGTTGACCCTAACTTGGTTCATGTCGAGGTCAACCCTAACCTATTTAGGGTCGAGGTCGACTTTGACCTTAGACCCTAACTTTGTCAGGTTTTGCAGCAGAGGTCCTAGAGATGTTAGAAACCTGGAAATTGATATCTGAACAAGACTAGATGTCTAGAATAGATAGAAAATCCTCTATTTGATGTGATGAAGGACTAGGAGGTCTCATTTCTAAAGCCTACCTAGAAAATAGAGCCATGGAATAGGGAAAATCAGGAAAGTCCTTAAGACTTTAACCATAATTTCAGCTAGAATGGAGGAATCAAGCACAGAGAAGAAGTGGAAAGTGAGGAGAAAGCCGAATAAATGAAAAGACAAAATCAAGGCACCAAACATGACCCTAAAACACTTACTCAGTGGGCTAAACACTCTTAACATGGAAGTGCTTCCATTTTAATATGATACATTAAGCCCCCGCTTTAGCAAGAGTATGGATTCGACACAAACTCTTGGTAAAGGAGAAGAGAGAAGAGATCCCAGTGGATTCAAAATGAGATAAAATAACACTTAGCTAAAGACACAAGCCCCCAAACCAAGGATTCTAACTCAACATACATACATGAGAGTATACAAAAGAACAAGGGTTAGTACTAAACAACCCAAATCAATTAGCATAAGAAACCTTGCTAAGAAATATTTCTCATACCAATATCATATTTGGAAAGCTATCATAAAAGCATAAATGATTACATAAGAAAGACAAGAGCAACACTATAGAAAACATAGCTTCATGATCTAGTCCTACTAGCATGAAAGTGAAAAGAGAGAAAAGAGAAAGTGATTACCTCGCATGGTAAGATGGCTACCTTACCATGAATCACCCTGGGGGGAGAGCCCAATAGGTTCACCCATAAACTATGCTTGCAATTGTAATGCATCTTCTGACGGCTTCTGGAATACCCATAGATCCACCTTCTTGTATCACTATGAATATGAAATGCGTGTCTTCTCATGATTTAGCAAATTATGTGCGTTACCTTTGGAAGATTCAGCATATAGGTGCATGTCTTTTCTGGATTTAGCAACTTATGTGCATTACCTTCCAAGATTTACCATGTAAAAATAAAAAACTATAGTACAAGGGAGACCCTATATATGCCCCCCTGCTTAATATGGAAAAAACATACCACTTTGACATGTTAAGGAAAGAAAAAGAACAAGGATAAAGTCTTCTTCAGCATTAAGACAATATCCATAGACAACACCCAGTCCAAGCCAAGAAGGTCACAGCTCCTATGAGGCCATGGAAGAGATGAATGTAAATAGATATCATGCAAGAAGTGAAAAGGAAGTAACCCTTAATGAGGGATAGCACACTATTTAGTTTCCAAGGTGAGAGATGTATCAACCATGGAAACCCAATGTCAAACAACAAATAAGGTTTGTATAAAGGACATAGGTCCTCAAATGCAAACCATAATTTTCATGTATGATGGGATATCACATAGTAAATAAATACTGCTTAACCGAGGAAAGAGGTGAATCCCTAGAAAAGAAGAGAATACCATATGAAATAACAATGCATAGATTTGAATAAGATAGAAAATCATACCAAGTCTCCAGGGCTAAAGTAATTCTACCAAATTCACAATCTGTATTTGTGACTCCATGTTGGAAAGGAACAAAAACTGATAATGCTAAGATCAAATCCTCGAGACCAAAAACCCCAACATGAACATGTATGGAATAACAATGCATAGATTTGAATAAGATAGAAAATCATACCAAGCCCCTAAGGCTAAAGTACTTCTATTGTACTCACAATCCATATTTTTTACTCTATGTGTGAATACTTGAAGACAAAAAAGAAGGATAAGGCATCCTTGCCCCCCAAGTGTAGGAACAAAGATGGAAGAGGATACCTACTTCACAAAGCAAGGAGATATCTATTTACAGCAATGTATAGTATATCCTTAGTGAGAGATATTGACCCCTACATCCAAGAGTATAGATAATCATGAAAAGGATATGTCACTTATGGAAAAGGATCCTCAATGAAAAAGATCTTATCACCAAGACCCCCACCAAAGAAGAATGCATTTAGATAAGATATCATCTTTCAAAAGGTGGGAACAAAGATTCAATCATCAAGCCCCCTGTGAAGAAGAGCAAGAAGAATCTTTGGAATGAGGGAAACAACTCTAACACTAAAGCAAGGGTGAGAGTTTATAAAGAACATAATTTGCAACATAGAGAAGAAGTGACGACCTAGGATAACAACTCATGTAAGAAGGTTATCCATAGTCAAAATATCTATCAATATGATGAAATAATATTGCAATATAAACAAATACCACTAAGCTAAGGAAATAAGTTCCCTTAGAAAAAGAGAAGGAAGAATGATGAAGGGTTCTCCCCTTAATACCACAAACACATAACAGAAACAGAGAAACAACAACAATATGCAGGAACAGAAAATTGGCTTCTTATTATCTCCACAAATGTGGAATTACAAACTTTTAGAATTGCAATATGAAAAGCCACATGGGCATTCCCTTACAATATTATGTAGGACAAAGCCTCAAATCAATACCCAAATCTACTAGCCAGAACTGCCCTAGACAACACTACGGGCCTTCTTTATATAGGCATTTTCCACCGCCTGAGAAGGTTCCAGAAATTTAGCCCTTAGGGCCGACCAAACTTTATTTTTCAATTTATTACATCAGAGTCAGCCCAAAATAACTTTTGAAACCCGAATAGAAATTTTGAAGGAAAATTATTTTCCACCACTTCAGGTGACCCAACTTCCGGAGACCATAAGTCATCACCAGTTGACCCGATTGACTATTATAACCCCATTTCAGAAAGACCACAAAGCACTCTACAGGCTCGACTAGTGCAAGGGCTTGTCACCAAAGTTTTTGACCTCATTCAAAGCCTCTAAAGCCTTCAAAACTGAGTGCAAAGTTTCTGTACCCTGCTGCTAATACTAAAAATCTTCAATATCTTCAAAACTAGACCTGATCTAGCCATGAAACTTTACTGGCAGGCTGATATGACTGAGATGAACCTCCACATGTAAAATCAGAACATTCAGAGATCATATGACCAACTTACTAAAAACAAAAAGTTTCCATAAATAGTAGCTCTACACAAGATAGCCCTTATTGAATATAAAAATAAAAATATTTTTGGGTGATGCAAGATTGCTCTTACACCCAGGATGCTCCTGCATCAGACACTCGGGGTAATTTGAGAAGTGACCCCATCACATCTCAAGTGTGTAGAGGAAAATCAAGGTGGTTAACCTCCTCCTTTGTCAACCATGATGAATCTTCAATAGGTCATCCTTTCCACTTGACCAAATATTCTTCATATGTTATGTTCCTTGTGCTTCTTCCAACATGACTATCCAGTATGTCTTCAGTCTCCTTGATATCTGAACTAGTTGCTGGAATACTCCATTGTGCTACTGAAACCTCATCTGCAACACCTCCTTCATGATACTCTGTCAAATCTAAAATGTTAAACACTGGTGAAATATTCAGCTCAGTAGGCAATTCTACCTCATATGCATTTCTTGAATCATGCTTCTTCAGTATCCTGCATGGCCCAAGCTTCTTCATTTTCAACTTGTTATATGTACCAACTAGAAATCTTCCCTTCCACAAATGAACCATGACTTCATCTCCAACCTAAAATTCCTTATGCCTCCTTTTCTCATCTACCTTAGCCTTATACTATGCATTCATCTTGGTAATGTGCTTCCTCACCTCCTCATGGATGTTCTTCAAATGTTCTACAAAATCCTCAGCTTCAACACTACTTATTTCTCCTTGATCTATCCTTCTCAACTCAGATGCATTTCTGAGACTACTTCCATATACAATCTAGAATGGTGATTTACTAGTGCTCCTATTGATAGAATTATTATATGCAAATTCTACCTATGGTGAAATCAAATCCCATCCTATTGGCTTATCTCCAACCAAACATCTCAGCAAATTTCCCAAACTCCTATTCACCACCTCTGTCTATCCATCAGTCTGTGGATGATGTGATGAACTGAAATTCAAATCTGTCTTCAACTTCTTCCACAATGTACGCCATAAATATCCAATGAACTTAGTGTCCCTATCTAAAACTATACTCTTTGAAAAATAATTCTACTACATGAACAACATCATTAGTCTTCTTGCAAGGAACAAAATGTGCCATCTTTGAAAATCTGTTAACCATCACAAAAATTGAATCATGTCCCCGCTGTGTCCTTGGTAAACCAAGAACAAAGTCCATACTGATATCCTCCCAAGGCTTCTATGGTATAGGTAATGGCTAATACAACCCTGTATTCTACTTCACTCCTTTCACCATCTGACATACTCTGCAACTCTGTACAAACTCCTTGACATCTTGCTGCAACTGTGGCCAATAATAATTCTCACTGACCAAAGTAAGGGTTTTATCATGACCAAAATGTCCAGCCAATCCTCCACTATGCTTCTCTTTGATGATATTCTCCCTCATAGAACTTCATGGAATGCACAACTGACTCCCTATGAATAGCATATCATCCTAAATGATAAAATCCAACCACTTCGTTCTGTCTAGAGTAACAGGTTCTTTACAAGCTTTCCAAGCTTCACCAAAATTAAGATCCTTTGTATACAAATTCTTGAGTTCCCTGAACCCAACCACCTCAATCTACATCTCTGTCAGCAATAGTTGCCTTCTGCTAAGTGCATCTACAACCCTATTAGACTTTCCACTTCTGTGTTTCAAAACAAATGTATAACTCTGCAAAAGCTCAACCCATTTCAAATGCCTTTGATTCAACTTTCCTTGACTATTCAAATATTGCAAAGCTTGATGATTAGTATACAAAATAAATTCCTTAAGAAGTAGATAGTGTCTCCACTTCTTCAATGCCTGAACTATAGCATAAAATTCCTGATCATAAACATAATACTTTCTCTTGGCATCATTTAACTTCTCACTAAAATAAGCAATAGGTTTACCTTCTTGGCTCATAACAACTCCTATTATAGTACCAATAGCATCACAGTCTACTTGAAACACCTTATTAAAATCTGGAAGTGCTAAAATAGGTTGTTCTGTAACTTTTTGTTTCAACAGTTTAAAACTCTTATCTACCCCATTAGTCCACTTGAACTCTTTTCTATCCCCTCTCATTATTTCAATCAAGGGTCCACAAATACTGCTAAATTTTTTTATAAACTTTCTGTAAAAGCTAGCCAAACCATGAAAAGATCTTACCTCAGTAGCACTCCTTGGAGTAGGCCATTCAAGGATAGCTTGTACTTTCTCTGGGTCCATTTTTAGACCTTCTATTGAAACTACAAATCTCAAATACACTAACTCTTTCTTCACAAAACTGCACTTCTTCAAATTAATCAACAATTTTTCATCTCTTAACTTCTCAAACACCATACAAATATGCATCATATGCTCTTCCAATGTCTTACTAAAGATCAAAATATCATCTAGGTACACAATGACAAACTTACCCAAAAATTCTTTCAGAACCTCGTTCATGAGCCGCATGAAAGTGCTCAGTGCATTGGTTAGCCCAAAAGGCATGACTAACCACTCATACAATCCTTCTTTTGTCTTGAAGGCAGTCTTCCATTCATCTCCTTCTCTGATCCAAATTTGGTGATATCCACTCTTCAGATCTATCTTTGAGAAATAAACAGCTCCACTCAAACAATCCATAATATCATCCATTCGGGGCAATGGAAACCTATACTTGATTGTGATATTGTTTATTGCTCTGGAATCTATACACATCCTCCATTATCCATTCTTCTTTGGTGCTAATACCATTGGTACATCACAGGGACTCAGACTCTCTTGAATCAACCCGTTCTGCAATAGCTCATGTACTTGTCTGTTCAAATCTTCACTTTCTACTGGTGTCATTTTGTGTGTTGCCTTGTTTGGAAAATTGGCTCTTGGAATCAAATCCATCTGATGACTGATCTTCCTTATCGGTGGTAATCCATCAGGTACATTATTAGATACAATATCCTGAAACTCATTCAACAAATCTACAACCTCTATAGGTACATCCTCTACTTCTTCTTTACCAACTTTTAGAATTAAAGAAAAACACACATGCTCATGCCTCATACCATCTAGGAATTTTCTTCCATCAACAAATGTTATTCTTGCATTACCACATACCTTTTCTTCAGTCTCCTTCAATGGCTTTAGCTTATGTCGCACTTCATCCTTTGTTAGGGAATAGGTATTCGCATGACCATCATGTATAGCACATCTATCAAATTGCCACAGTCTACCCAACAACATATGACATGCATCCATAGATATGATATCACATAGTACCTCATCTTGGTACCCACCGATCTTGAACTTTACTAGGTACTATTCACTGACCATTACCTTGTGGTCATCCTACACCCAGGCAATCTGATATGGATGTGGGTGTTTCTGTCTCTTGAGCTTCAACTTTGTCACCATCTCTTTTGACACCAAATTGTCAGTGCTTCTACTATCAATAATCACATCACAAAATTTTCCCTCACACTTGCATCTAGTGTGAAATAGGCTCCTCCTTTATTCAAGTTCATTCTCACCACTCAGTAGGACTCTTCTATTAATCAACATTTCTCCTCTTTCAGCATCTTCTAAATTTGATGATCTGGCATCTTTATCTACATGTGCAACTCTGGCCTAGCCTTCATTCCTCCTATACGTCCTTCCTTGGTGTTGAAGACATTCAAATGCCCTATGACCTTCTTCTCCACAATGAAAACATGTTCCACGGAAGCCTCCTATTCATGAACTTTATCCTCTTCCTCTTCCTCTCTGATCTCTATTATTCTAATCTTGGAAATGATTGGAATTGTTTCCTCTCTAATTTTGACTGCTACTGGCCTCATCCTTCTTTTTTAGATCTTCATTTCGGTCTCCATATGACCATCCACTAGATCATCCACCATGACCTCTTCCATTTTGTCTGCTCTCAAACTTTTTGTTCAGCTTTTCCTCCACTTTGAGGGCAAATTGGTATGCCTCTTCAATATTGTTCATTCAAACCAGATTCAGCTCTTCTTGAATGCTTGGCCTCAACCCATTAAGTTAATGAGAAAATTTCTCCTTATCAGCTTCCGCATGGCCTGTTCTAATGAGGATTCGATAGAACTCCTTTGTATACTCCTAAATAGATCTTCCTGCTTGCTTCAAACTTTTCATCTTCTTCAGTAGGTCAAGCTCATAATCAACAAGAATGAACTATCACTTCAATTTATCCACCATCTAATCCCATCTTGTGATTTTATCTTTCCCTCTTCTATTTCACTCCAATTGAATCTCTTGCCACCAGATCTTTGCATGACCTTTCAGTCTGACCTTCACGAATTTGACCCTATCAGGATCCTCAATATCTTCATACTCAAAATATTCTTCACATTCATTGATCTAGTCAATCAATTCTTCTGGGTTAAGATTTCTTGAAAATGCAGGAACCTCGATCTTAGGTCTTTTTCCAATCTTGGAAATGGCCCGAAAAAGCCTTTCTTCTTCTCGATTCAAAATTTCACCTTCTTCTTCTTCTTGATCATCATTTCCTTATTCGACTTCATCCTCACTTTCATCTTTGACATTAAGATTCATTCCTCTATGAATCTCTTCTTATAATGCTCGCACTTGTTTCTGGAACACTCTAACCTCAAGTGTTACAACACCAGCTCTTCCACCACGTTCCCTTCATGGAGGCATTTTTGTGATGCACACCTTAACCCTAACCATGGTCCTGGTGAAAACTACCTCACAATCGGTGATCTGTTTACACCCTCAGGAACTCCTACTCTGATACCACTTGATGAAGGGTGCTCCCCTTAATACCACAAACACATAACAGAAATAGAGAAACAACAACAATATGCAAGAACAAAAAATTGGCTTCTTATTATCTCCACAAATGTGGAATTACAAACTTTTAGAATTACAATATGCAAAGCCACATGGGAATTCCCTTACAATATTCTATAGGACAAAGCCTCAAATCAATACCTAGATCTACTACCCAAAACTACCCTAGACAACACTACGGGCCTTCTTTATATAGGCATTTTCCACCGCCCGAGAAGGTTCCAGAAATTTAGCCCTTAGGGCCGACCAAAATTAGAATTATTTTATTTTTCAATTTATTACATCAGAGTCGGCTCAAAATAAATTTTGAAACCTGAACAAAAATTTTGAAAGAAAATTGTTTTTCGCCACTTTAGGTGACCTGACTTCCGGAGACCATAAGTCATCACCAGTTAACCCGATTGACTATTATAAGCCCATTTTAGAAAGGCCACGAAGCACTCTACGGGCTTGACTCATGCAAGTGCCTATCACCCAAGTTTTTGACCTCATTTGGAGCCTCTAAAGCCCTCAAAAATGAGTTCAAAGTTTTTGTACCCTGTTGCCAATATCGAAAATCTTCAATATCTTCAAAACTAGACCTAATCTAGCCATGAAACTTTACTGGCAAGCTGATATGATTGAGATGAACCTCCATATGTAAAATTAGAACATTCTGAGATCATATGACCAACTTACTAAAAATAGAAAGTTTCCATAAATAGCAGCTCTACATAAGATAGCCCTTATTGAATACAAAAATAGAAATATTTTTGGGTGATGCAAGATTGCTCTTACACCCAGGATGCTTCTGCATCAAAAAACCTTGCCCCCTGAGGGATGAAAGACAAGGGATATTTTTACAAAACACATGTCCTAGAAAATATTTCCTAAGAAGAAAATATAATTCCTAGGAATGGATAAAAACATCATGCAAGATTATGGAAGAAGGAAACATAAAGAATACCAATTAAATCTTAATAAAAAGACCTAATGGATCCTAAAAGACTAGATAAAATTATGCCTCTTGCCCCCTAGTCATGAGACAAGAGGATAGGAACATTTAGTCGATTTCTAATGGAGGGGAATCCCCTATATCAAAATTATGAAGTTATAAGACTACGCGAGAAAAAGGTATAATTCCTCGCACAGCCCTATCCCTAACATATAATTTGAAGTGGTTACAATCGGAAAGAAAATGAGTATTATGATAGTGGAAAGGACATTTAAATTTGTACAAAGCATCAATAGGCACAGGTCTAAATATTTCCTTCTTAGAATTTATTAGCTCCACATATACTGTCCGAGCAATTTCTTGACGAGTGTTAGGATTATCCATTAGAGGTGTAGAGAGATGAGCGTTAAGGGGAGGATGAAGAACCACACCACTTAACTTGACTTGAGATTTAGAAGTTCCGAGACCACTCATATCCGGTTTAGGAGGTATGTTAATGGGAAACTTAATACTATGCCCATTAACTCCTAACCCTAAACTGTTATAACCTTGTTTAGTCACCATATTATATCCAGTAGTGTACATATCATGCAAAGCTTCTACAGGAGGTGATTGTTTATCATGTTCATGAGTAAAGGTTGTATAAGGTGGGATAATAGGGTTGGAAGAAGTTTCTTTACCCTTTCCTTTAATATCATCATGAATTGGAGGAGAAGGTAAATCAAAGAAATCTTGCACATCCACATCCTGAATGATAGCTTGAATCCCATCATAAGTATGGGAAGAGTGAGGATTAATAGACAAAGAAGTAGGTATCAGAATAGGAAGATTAGGGTTAGGATTAGGATTGATAGGATGAGGATTAGGAAGATTAGGAGGTGATGTGTCATCTACTCAATGCTTCACATAATCCAAAAGATGAATAAGTCTACCACATAAATCTCTAACAAATGTTTTAAATGTAGGTAGACTAGTGCTGGTCAAGTTTACGAAAGCATAGGCAAGAGAAAAGTGAAGGGTCATCAACATAATAAAATGAATAGTACTTTCATAAACATCATAGGTATGATAAAGAGATGCTAAAAGAAGAGTAATGAAGAGCATAACTACACACCAAAGCATCTTAACAATCGCCATAAAATATTTTTGTATTTTTATTGAATATATAGATTTTTTGAATTTTGAAATGCAAGAGCATAAACTAGATCTAAAAAGGCAATCTAACACCAAAAAGAAAGAGAGTAAGCTTGTCAGGTTCAGCAAAATGAATAGAGGTAAAATGGATTCACCACTATTCAGATAGAAAGAAAAGGGGATTCGGGAAAATATTAAGATCTATTCTCAAACCCAAATTCCCCAAGGAAGAGATCAGATTTGATCAACCAAAAAGGCTAATGCACAATCGAATCAATTTATGGAAAAGAGTAGGAAGAGAGAGAGTAAATCCAATATTTCCCTATGAATGGAATTTATGCTTGGAATATGAAATAATTGAAGTGCAAATACTAACCTTGAATTAGGACAGATCTGGAAAGTGCTGAATTCTGGCTTCTGTATGAACTTTTTGAAGATTTCATCACTTGTTCTGGACTGGAAATGTCATGGCGGACAAAACCCATAAATCTTTTCTCCAAATTCACACAGGTTGACTTTGACCTTTTAAAAGGTCAAAGACCACATTATTTATTTGAAGTCTGATTCCGATTCTGTTCGCAGATCCTGAAAGATTGCTGAAAAGGGTATCCAAATTCACTCTCAAATCTGAGATTCCACACCTGTACCTACAAGAAAATGGGGGTTGTTTGTTTTTTTGGGGGGGTTTGCCTTGGTCAAACCTCGGTTTGGAATGAACCTTAATATTGAAATTAAAATAGGAGAATGCTAGCAAGTAGTAGAAATGAATCTAACAATGAAGCTATGCAATTCAATAGATATGCTAATGTATATGGAATGTAATCAAATGAAATCTTGAACATAACATGATCAAACCTCCATGATTGTATGCTTGAAATCCACCTTGAGGAAATAATGATATGGATCTTGAAGATGAACAAAGGATCTTGAAGGATGATCACACCACCATGGTGGCTAGATCTAGGGTTTGAATGATAGATCTTGAATGCTTGAGCCAAATCCCTTCAATAGCTTGAATTATTGAATCCTTGATCTTCAATGGAGAACTTGGATGGGGAAGAAGACTTGAATGCTTGAATGGAATGCTTGCTTGATCACCTTGAGAGCTTGAGTGTGAACATTTGATTGAAAGATGGAGAAAATTAGATAGGAAGGCCTCTTTTTATAGTGATCTAGGGCACACTCCTCTAGATGGGCCACATTGGAGAATTAAATCCCAATTATGTCATCACCTTTAGAAAATATACCTTGATTAAATACAATTAAAGGATTTACCATTTCATAGCCCGAAACAACTGACCCAGAGGCGAAGAAATAATTATCCCGAAAGCCAAACTGTCGACAAATGAAAATTTGAAATCTTGGCGGGAAGAGGTCAAGGTCAAGGTTGACCCTGACCTAGTTAGGATCAAGGTCAACCCTGACCTAGTCAGGGTAGAGGTCGACTTTGACCTCAGACCCTAACTTTGTCAGGTTCTGCAGCAGAGGTCCTAGAGATGTCAGAAACTTGGAAATTGATATCTGAATAGGACTAGATGTCTGGAATAGATAGAAAATCCTTTGTTTGATGTGATGAAGGACTAGGAGGTATCATTTATAAATCCTACCTAGAAAATAGAGCCATGGAATAGGGAAAATCAGGAAAGTCCTTAAGACCTTAACCTTAATTTCACCTAGAATGGAGAAATCAAGTGTGGAGAAGAAATGGAAAGTGAGGAGAAAGTTGAATACATGCAAAGACCCAATCAAGGTGCCAAACATTACCCTAAATCACTTACTCAGAGGGATAAACACTCTTAACATGGAAGTGCTTCCATTTTAAGATGATACAATGATAAAGGAAGATTTTGATAAGGTTTAGACCTCCTAACAATAACCAAGGATTGATGTAATATTTGGTCTTTGGATTCTCAAAATTTATTTTTGGAAATTTATATGAAAGCCTAATAGAAATGAGACTTTCACTAAGGATTGAAATAAAATTACTATTGTGGAGGATTGATTTGTGTTACTCCTATTTGAGCATTAATGGTTGTCATTAGTATCATTTAGTTATTCAGTCGGTAAAGGAGACAAACATGAAAATCAGTCAAAACACATAAATCTTATATGCCGAGAAGGATAAAAGGAAGATCTCTAAGTTAAAACCGAACATGGCTTTGACCGAGTACTCTCACCAAGCTAGATGATTACTAAGTACCGAGCATAGTGATCATCGAGCATTCATATGAACTACGCACCAGTTAATTACCGAATGGAGAATGTAGTGAACACTGAGTAACATAGGAAACTGTTGGAAATATAAGTGGGAAAGTAATACTGAGAGGGGGGGGGGGTGAATCAAATATTACCTAATTTACCCTTTTAATTTGATAAAACTTTATGCATGACATAAACAAAACTTGATCATTGTAAGAACTAAACATATTAAGTAGCATACATGAAATCATTCATAACACCATGATTTTGGTAACCCATAAACCCTTGAAAGGTAAAACTAGGGTGGGGATGACACCCACAAATCTTCACTACTATAGTAATAAGTTTTTCTTGTTAAGGCTTACAAAATATGATCAATTCATGATCTACCCTGTGAAAGGTCTGCTCTATCAAAAGCTAAAAGACTTATATAGTCTACCTTGTTAAAGGATTTATAAACTTACAACAAAGTAAGCACTTGGTAAAGAGATTTACATAAAGTCTGTTAATACTAGGTTAAGGGATTTACCCTGATACACTGCTCAAAATGTCTCAGTACCTAATCTTTCGGTTTGCACTTATATGCAGATTATAGATCTCCTCTTTACTGTATATTAGTGATCTCTTCTATCTAATCTTTCTTGATTCTGTCCTTTCATTGCTTAGCTCGGTCACTGGACTCTGTCTGAATACTTAACTATTTTGAATATACCTCTCTGATCATTCTCTCATACTCATTCAATTTCAATATCTCTTTTCTCTCTGATTCACACACTTCTCTTGGTTTAGATCTTGACCTTATATAATAACAAAAATGTTTTACTGATTCAAGATCTACGGTTCAGATTTATTTCTATTGCCGCTTAAGCTATATAATTTTTTGATTGGCTCTAGGTATTACATAGGGATCAATGATAATAAGATGGATGTGTAATTACCTCCATAATTACCTCAATAGACAAAATACAAAACATCACTATCACCAAAAATGGTTTACCTCAATCATTGTGCCATTCTAAACTTGTATGTCATTCCTGGCTAACTCAGCAAAAGTTATTCCTGGCACTCAGCATTAACTATACTCAGCATCTGTTAAACTTCTCTATCTCTTGGTAATCATTGATATATGTAACTCGGCAAAAACTATACTCGGCATATTACAAACACATAGTGACCATGACTTTACTCGGCAGTACTACTGCTCGGTAAGTATACAATACATAACTCGGCCTTTACAAAATGACTCAGTCGCAGTGATGACCGATCATCATTGCTGAGGTATATGACTAAGTGTGAAGCACTAATGGTCAAAAAAATTGTAGAGATCTACAATCTTCCCCTTTGACATTAGCGACAAAAACACTTTGTCATGACATTTGTACTTACAATTACAAAAATATGTTTGTACTAGCCTAATACTCCCCCTAAGATATATATACATTCAAAATTTTTGTTACCTGTCCTTGTTCTATCCTTGTCCTTACTCATGTCATGATGATTCCCCCTTGTTTTTGACATGATGAATTTCTTCATCAGTATGTAGCTCACAAAATTTCTCCAAAAAAGGTTTATGTAGCACCATGATCATGTAGAGTGGATTTGTCCAAGCTGTTGAAGCAATGTTTAAAAATTTTGTCTGCACTTCTAGATTGGTAGCTAAATTGATGAGGCTCTCAGTTATGGACAAATGTGGATTAGTCTATGTTAATTCCTTAGCCTTTGCTAACTTTCATTGTATGGCCTCTAGATGCGGTGTCAAAACTATTTGTATAGAGAGTAGGTGAGAATGAATCTTGCCATCATTAGCCATCATCTCAGCTAACTTACCTTGGGTCTGCATGATTTTGACATAATGTGCTGCACTAGTGTCTGCATCCAAGCTCAAGGACTGACTTGTAGCCTTAATTTCTTGCTTTAGAGTATCAAGCAATCATTGATTCTCATCAATGAATAGTTCAACATTATAGATTTTGGCCAATAGAGACTGTCCATTCACAACTAATCCCTCGGTCTCCTTTATCAAAGTGGATAGCTCAACCTATTTCACTGCTATCTCGACAGATATCTTCTCGAGCATTTTGGTCTCAAGCCTCTATTTTAACCATTCAAATAACTTATCCCTTGCACAACTACTTCATTATTTACTTTCTGGACAATGTGTACAAGTTGTTCCAATATGGGAATGGAGCTATTTACATCTGATAAGTCATATACTTCATTAAATATATCTTTTATTTCATGAAGGACCTATTTCTACTAATGCTCTCTTCAGAGTTCTGCTTGCTTGATTTTCCTTGTCAGCAAATCCTTCATTATCTACAATTTCTAATAAGAGAGGTTATCAGTTTCCCATTTAGGAATAACAATGACTTCATCAATTGTTACCTCATCTTTCTCCTTTTGTGCTCTTGGTGGGGTGCTTCCACTCGACATCTGTACAAGAGCTTTTATTGCCTCTTATTCCTTTGGCTCTTGCTCTTCAATGAATTTTTCTTTGATATTTGCTTCTCCTTTCCCCTTATCCTTGGCATGAGGACTAACAACTTGTCCATCTAACTTACTTCCTTTTTCTTCTTTGTTTTTTTCTTCCATAGGAGGACTTTGAATTTTGCCATCTTCTTTGTCCTCTTCCTCGGTAGATGTAGATTGAGTTAGTGGTACCGACTTGATGGGTTCCTCGATAAGGCTTGTACTGACTAACTTGTCAAAAGTAGCAACTTCAGGTAGAGTAGGACCCACATCAATAGATTGTGTGCTTGTAATTGTTGGATAATCCATGACTTGTAATAGTACAGTGTTACTGCCTGGTGAATAGTGGTAATTTGGAATCCCCACTATTTGTGTATGTGTGTGGGGAAAATGTAAGATTCACTCCTAAATCCAAATTCCCAAAGGAGAGATCCTGTTAGAATAATAGTTTTAGTTGACTTTATAATTAAATCACTTCCTTTTAATTACTTAAGTCCTCTATTATTCTTTTTCACTTAAGCTATCTCTTTTAGGTGCATAATAATTAATATTTCTATTAATTATTGTTGCACAACCTAGCTTTTTTGGGCTTTAGGGTTTCTGTCGTTATAAGCCACTTTTGTAATTATTTCTTTCATTCACTCTTAATACATTTTGAGCTCTAACATTTTTAAGCACAAGAGGGTTTCACTTTTTCCAGTCTTTAGCTTCATTCTGTGTAACAGGCTTGTTGCATGTAGCTGGATCTTGGAGTTAAATCTGATATTTCATCAGTTTCTACATGGTATCAGAGCCTTGTTGCTGTAGCTTGTTCAAGTTTTTTGGAGCTATGGATCAAGCCCTTTCTTTCTAGGGTTTTCTAGTGTTTTTTATATTGGATCTAGGGGGTTGCAATTTTTTGGAGAACTTTGGGCAAAAATTGACCTCACGGTTGCATCCAGAAGGCTTGAAATACCCAAAATCCATATAAAATTTGACTTTTTTGGACATCGGAGCCTTTGGGTGAATTTTTTAGCCTCCAAGGGCCGTACGACACAAAAAATGAAAAAAAACACATTTTTCTATGCATTTTTAAGGGTTTTACAAGGTGCCGCCAGTGCGCCACCACCGCCCTGCCACAACGCTACCCGTGGCCGCAACACCATCCGCCAGCCACCATAGCACCTCTCGCCCATGGCCACAGTGCCTCTCGCCAGCCCACCGCCCACCGACTGCCACAGCGCCTCCCGCCAGCCGCTGTAGTGCCTCCCGCTGGCCACCGTGCCACCTGCCGGCTGCCGCTGAGCCACCCGCCGACTGCCCTCCTCCTCCGCCCGAAAAGTGGTGACATCAGCTTGACGTCATCGTCGGTAAAATTTTTCTAGTAGTAATTTTTCAGCGACCTTTTTTTTCCGGCCAGACGGGCCCGTGACGGGAAAATGACTATCAAATTTTTTGCCGTCACTGGTTTTTTCCAGAGAGCTTGCATTTTGGGGGTACCTGGGCATTTTTGCTTCTATAGGGCTCATATGGACTCAAAACTTGACATATGATATATCGTCGGAAAGGTCTTTTTGAACCAGACGCAATGGTGCTAGGTTGATTTTTTGATTCAACCATTTATGCCCCCTTTTTTTGGTGTCAAAGTAGAGGCCTTTGTTTCCTCCTTCTCTGCATCTGGAGTCCAGGTTTTCTTCTCACCTTTTATGCTTTCAGTTATTTTCTATACGGGGGTTTGATTTATACATTGTGGGGGGGTGTTTTTTCCTTTCTGTAATTTACTTTAGAAAAGACCCTTCTACTTTTGTCTTCTTCTTCTCTCAATGTCGAATCCCTCTGTGGCCCGGTTGACACCACATAATTATCATACCTGGAAAGCACACATGACCAGGCTTCTTATGTCACATGGCTTATGGTCATGTCTGGATGAGAACCAACCTGTCCTGCAGTGTCCCTTTGAGATTCTTTAGCACAGAAACAAAATGGATGAAGCCATGGGTTTGATTGCACTGAACATCTCTGACAGTCTCTTGTTTCACCTGGAAGGTTTGACCACTCCTAAGGCTACTTGGGGAAAGTTTTCAACTTTTTTTTGTATAGTGAATGAATTTTGGAAGCTTCAGCTTGATGTAGAGTTGACCTCTTTGACTCCTTCTGATTTCCCCACTATAGAGGACTTCTTGATGAAGTTCAAGTCTTTGTGTACAGTTTTGCAGGGATGTGGGAAAATCAAGACAGATGATGAGTGTATCTATCTGATACTCTCAAATTTGTGAGGATAGTATCAGATCTTTTCTTCCACCTTCTACTCCACCATGGATCCTTTGGGTACCAGACATGTTATGCCCTCTTTTGAGACTTTCTGTGATAGGTTGACTCGTGAGCAGTCCAAGATCACTCAAATGGATTCACTTGCAGGTTCACAGTCACAGGCATTGCTTGCCAAGACACCTCAGGATTCTTAGAAGCAGAAGCCGAAGCAGATATCTAATTCCTCTTCTCAACACTCTACTAGCCCACCATCTTCTTCTAAGAAGGAGAAACAGAAGACTGAGAGCCCCACATGTTCCTATTGTTAGAAGGGAACACATGATGAGTCACTTTGCTATCAAAAGAAGTTTGATGGTTACGAGAAACAGATAGCGGATTTGCAAGCTCTTCTTCAAAAGAGCAATCTTTCCTCTCCATCCTCTTCTAGCTCACAGGGGTCTGCTTATCAGTCTTCCTATATCTATTCTACAGCTGGACAGGATCTTGGACAGGGCCATGCATTACGGGCTTCTATTGCATTCCCTTCACAAGTCCCTTGGATACTAGATTTAGGTGCTTTTCACCATATGGCATCTTCTCGGGAGATCTTCTCTTCTTTTGAATATTCTCCTATTCCCCATATTATCATTGGGAATAACACTATTATGACAGTCTGTGGGAAAGGCATTGTATGCATTTAGGATGGCACATTCAATGATGTGTTGTATGTTCCATCTCTGTTTGCAAACCTTCTCTCAGTTTATTAGATTACTCATAGTGGGTCAAGGAAGACAGTTGAGTTCACTCCAAATTCAATTTTCATCCGAGATAGTATGAAAGGAGGTATTGTTGCTACAGGGACAGTTGATCATTCCACCTGTCTCTACTCTTTTTCACACTTTGGTCCACCTTTTCTAGAGCATGACTCTCCTCCTTTGAGAGAGCATCATGTAGTACATTCAGGTCACTTGAACCTCTATGTGGTTCCTGAGACTACTGTTGTGACTGCCCTGCCACCTCCTATTGAGCTCTTTTCTATTCAGCAGGGTTCTTCTTTAGCACTGTCTGATCCTCCAACTCCATTCATTGAGCCACCAAGTGCAGTTGTTGAGGATTCTGCAAAGGACATTCATCTCCTCTTTGATGACAGTGTCAGCACACCTGTCATACCACTTACATTGGGGATTCCCTTTCAGGATCCTCATGTCTACTCCTTTGAGCATCAGCTTGGCCTTCCAGTGACACCTCAGCTTTCAAGGTTCCCTCTATAGTGTCCACTGACTTTCACTCCTCTGCATTGGAGTCACAGTGGTTTTTTCATTGATCCAGGGGTTCTTTCATTTCAGGGGGGCTTTGGAGCCTCGACCCTCTCTCACGGGGGGGTTGGTAGCATGCATTATACTTATGACTTTGAGAGAGTCTCTTGAAGTCATTTTTTTTTTGTCTTTGCTTTCTTTTACATCACTTTTTGGAGAGGAGTTTTTCCCACTGGGTTTTCTCCTTTACTCCGGTTTATAGAGATTTCCTTGTACTGGGTAGCTGATCAGGCCTTGTTACCGGGACCCATTTCTTGCTTTCTTAGCTATGCTAGGTTAGTTCCTCCTGAGCTACGCTTAAGGGGGGGTGTTAGAATAATAGTTTTAGTTGACTTTATAATTAAATCATTTTGGTTTAATTACTTAAGTCCTCTATTATTCTTTTTCACTTAAGCTATCTCTTTTAGGTGCATAATAATTAATATTTCTATTAATTATTGTTGCACAACCTAGCTTTTTTGGGTTTTAGGGTTTCTGTCCTTATAAGCCACTTTTGTAATTATTTCTTTCATTCACTCTTAATACATTTTGAGCTCTAACATTTTTTAGCACAAGAGGGTTTCTCTTTTTCCAGTCTTTAGCTTCATTTTGTGTAACAGGTTTATTGCATGTAGCTGGATCTTGGAGTAGAATCTGATATTTCATCAGTTTCTACAGATCCAATTTGATCAACCAAGAGGTTAATACATAATTGAATCAATCTATGAAGAAAATGAAAAAGAGAGAGAAACCCTATACTTCCCTATAGTTGGATCAAGCTTGAAATCTGAAATAATTGAAGTGCAAATACTAACCTTGAATTAGGGCAGATCTGGAAAATGTTGAATTTTGGCTTCTGTATGAACTTTCTAAAGATTTCATCACCTATTCTAGACTGGAAATGTCAAGGCGGACAAAACTCATAAATATTTTCTCCAAATTCACATAGGTCGACTTTGACCTTTTAAAAGGTCAAAGACCACATTATTTATTTGAAGTCTGATTCCGATTCTGTTCACAGATCCTGAAAGATTGCCGAAAAGGGTATCCAAATTTTCTCTCAGATCCAAGATTCCACACCTGTGCCTGCAAAAAAAATGGTTTTGTTGTTTGTTTGGAGGGGTTTTCCTTGGTCAAACCCTGATTTGGAATCAACCTTAATATTGAAATTGAAATAGGAGAATGCTAGCAAGTAGTAGAAATGAATCTAACAATGAAGCTATGCAATTTAATAGATATGCTAATGTATTTGAAATGTAATCAAATGAAAGCTTGAACATAACATCATCAAACCTCCATGATTTTATGCTTGAAATCCACCTTGAGGAAATGATGATATGGATCTTGAAGATAAACAAAAGATCTTGAAGGAAGATCACACCACCATGGTGGCTAGATCTAGGGTTTGAATGATAGATCTTGAATGCTTGAGCCAAATCCCTTCAATAGCTTGAATTCTTAAATCCTTGATCTTCAATGGAGAACTTGGATGAAGAAGAAGACTTGAATACTTGAATGAATGCTTGCTTGATCACCTTCAGAACTTGAGAGCTTGATTGCTTGGATGAGATGTAAACTTGATATGAAAATGAGAGAGGAAGGCCTCCTTTTATAGTGATCTAGGGCACACTCCTCTAGATGGGCCACCTTGAAGAATTAAATCCCAATTAGGTCCTCACCTTTAGAAAATATACCTTGATTAAATAACATTAAAAGATTTACTATTTCAGAACCTGAAACAACCGACCCGGAGGTGGGAAATAACTTTCTCAAAAGCTAAATTACTAGCAAATGATAATTTGAAATCCTAGTGGGAAGAGGTCAAGTTCAAGGTCAACCCTGACCTAGTTAGGGTCGAGGTCGACTTTGACTTCAGACCCTAACTTTGTCAAGTTCTGCAATAGAGATCCCAGAGATGCTAGAAACTTAGAAATTGATGTCTGAATAGGACCCAGTGTCAGGAATAGATAGAAAATCCTCAGAATGATGTGATGATGGACTAGGAGGTCTCATTTCTGAATCCTACGTATAAAATGGAGCCATGGAAGAGAGAAAATCAAGAAAGTCCTTAAGACTTTAACCCTAATTTCACCTAGAATGAAGAAATCAAGTGCAGAGAAGAAGTGGAAGACAAGGGAGAATGAAAAGATGCCAATCATGACCCTAAACCACTTACTCAGAGGGCTAAATTCTCTTAACATGGAAGTGCTTCCATTTTAAGATGATACATTAAGCCCCCACTTTAGCAAGAGTATGGATTCAATGGAAACTTTTGGTAAAGGAGAAGAGAGAAGAGATCCCAGTGGATTCAAAATGAGATAAAATAACACTTAGCTGAAGACACAAGCCCCCAGACCAAGGATTCTAACTCAACATACATACATGAGAGTATACAAATGAATAAGGGTTAGTACAAAACAACCCAAATCAATTAGCATAAGAAACCTTGCTAAGAAATATTTCTCATACCAATATCATATTTGGAAAGCTATCATAAAAGCATAAATTATTACATAAGAAAGACAAGAGCAACACTATAGACAACATAGCTTCATGATCCAGTCCTACTAGCATGAAAGAAAAAAGAGAGAAAAGAGAAAGTGATTACCTCACCTGATAAGATGCCTACCTTACCGTGAATCACCTTGGAGGGAGAGCCCAATAGGTTCACCCATAAACTATGCTTGCAATTGTAATACATTTTCTAATGGCTTCTGGAATATCCATAGATCCACCTTCTTGTATCACTATGAATATGAAATGCATGTCTTCTTAGGATTTAGCGACTTATGTGCGTTACCTTCGAAAGATTTAGCATATAGGTGTGTGTCTTTTAAGATTTAGCATATTTGAAATTGGAAATGTGTGTCCCTTTAGGATTTAGCAACTTATGTGCGTTACCTTCAGAGGATTTAGCATATTGAAAAATTTGAAAAATGTGTCTCCTCAGGATTTAGCAACTTATGTGCATTACCTTTGGAAGATTTAGCATACGAATGCGTGTCTTTTTAGGATTTAGCAACTTATGTGCATTACCTTCCAAGATTTAGCATATAAAAATAAAAAACTATAGTACAAGGGAGACCCTGCATATGCCCCCCTCCTTAATATGGAAAAAAAAAAAACTATTTTGTCATGTTAAGGAAAGAAAGAACAAGGATAAAGCCTTCTTCAACATCAAGACAATATCCATAGACAACACCCAATCCAAGCCAAGAAGGTCACAGCTCCTATGGAAGGGATGAATGTAAAAGATATCATGCAAGAAGTGAAAAGAAAGTAACCCTTAATGAGGGATAGCACACTATTTAGTTTCCAAGGTGAGAGATGTATCAACCATGGAAACCCAATGTCAAACAACAAATAAGATTTGCATAAAGGGAAGAGGTCCACAAATGCAAACCATAATTTTCATGTATGATTGGATATCACATAATAGATAGATACTGCTTAACCAAGGAAAGAGGTGAATCCCTAGAAAAGAAGAGAATACCAGATGAAATAACAATGCATAGATTTGAATAAGATAGAAAAGCATACCAAGCCTCCAAGGCTAAAGTACTTCTACCAAACTCACAACCCGTATTTGTGACTCCATGTGTGAATGTTTGAAGATAGAAAAGAAGAATAAGGCATCTTTGCCCCCCAAGTGTAGGAACAAAGATGGAAAAGGATACCTACTATTAGGGATTTTTCTTGTAGGGTCAAACTTGGCAAGATATGGCTTGATTCTCAGTTAAAAGGGACTCCAAGTTTGCAAGAAAAGCCTAATTAATGAGGATTGGATAAGATCCTCCTTTTTCTTCGAGCTCCATAGGACTCAGGCGGGTATTGCCTATAAATATGTTACTATATTTTAGGTAAGCTTTTGATTAGTGGATTTGGTCTTCACTGTCATGCTATCTAGGCTTCAGATTATTTCAACAAAAGATCACTCTGTAGACAGCTGAGAATCTCCTGATATAGAGCTTGACAATAGAAACTAAAAATGTGATAGCATAGACAATGGGATAAGGATGTGAATCCTTCTTTTTGTGAGTACAACTCGAGGAAGGTTAACCTCTGATTCCTTCTTTAAAGAATCACCAAATGTGAACTGGATCACCTGGATGCAGTCCTTTCACAATGTGCATAAACTTAAAAATTGAAATGAAATGGTAATGAAATTTAGTGTTTGATGACAGAAAAATAACTACACAACAGACATCTAGCCAGTGCCTATTCCATTGGGCAAATAGTTACTGTATGTAAATCCACAGGAAGAGATCAAAACAAATACAGTGAAATGCCTTGCAGATCACTTGCAGTTTGAAAAGAGTGCCTTACAAACCATTATGTCACTCCTATACTGTTATCATCAAAATCTTGATAATCATGTTCACTCTCTAAGACTATTCATGAAAATTTAATTCTTTCCTTGAAAGAAACTCATAAATAATTAGACAAGCTATCTTACAACTGGTATGTTTTACATGCCTCACAAATAAAACATACAAGAGTATAACATAAAAATGAGAAGAAAACAATAGAATCTGAGAGAAACTGCAATGTATTTCTTTGACAATAATCCTATTTCACTACACACAGATTTTAAAGTTTAGGAGCCTAGCATAGGAAAGAAAAATCTATTCTGTAGAAAAGATATTTAACATTCATCATCAAAGAACATGATCACAACAGAGCAGTCATAGGAAAATGGAACCCAAAAAGAACAGGAACCAAGAACCCTTACAACTGAGAAGAGAAGAAAATAAAAAGAAGAAGAAGAAACCCTAAAATCTGTACTTAACCAACACTTGTCCATTCTGCAATCTAATCTCTTATCTTCTTTGAAAATCTGATCTTCTCGGGCATCTTCAAAATCTAATAAATTTGTCCTTTTTTCCATAAAATCTGCTCATCTACTGGAAATCTAATTTCTTTGTCCTTTACTCTTTCTTAAAATTTAATCCTCTGTACCCTCTGATATTTTCATCCACTGAAAATCTGAATCATTCTTCCCACCGGATTTGCAAAATCAATCAATTTTGTAAGAAGAAAAATCTCCCCAAAATCTGGTCATGGGTTAAAAGCCCTTACTGCTCTTAGCAACTTGGTCTAATCTGGTTCTAACTACCATCATTGTATCCATCATCTTCTGGCATTTCCAAAAACATATTATACTGCCATATTCTGATAAAAAATGAATCTCCTAGACATTTTCCGGTGAACAGCTCTGTAATTAAAAAATTTTGAAATTCTCCAAAGTCTAAACTTTATAACTTTTTAAATCTTTTATAATCTTTAAAATCTACACATGCCACCAAAACTTGCCACTTGTCATCTTCTCATCCCTTTAGTCTCTAAATCTCATAATCATTTCCTCTCTTTACTTTTCTTTATGAGATTTGGAGACTAACTTTAGTCTCTAGATCTCACAATCATTTCCTCTCTTTACTTTTCTTTATGAGATTTGGAGACTAACTTTAGTCTCTAGATCTCACAATAGCTATTTGGAGATTTGGAGACTAGTCTCTAGATCTCATAATCACTTTTTCTCATTATGAGATTTGGAGACTAACTTTAGTCTCTAGATCTCTGAATAATTATCTAGAGATTTGGAGACTTGGAGATTTTGTTGTTGTCTTCTCATTTTTATGTTATACTCTTGTATGTTTTATTTGTCAGGCATGTAAAACATACCAGTTGCAAGGCAGCTTGTTTGATTATATATGAGTTTCTTTCAAGGAAAGAATTAAATTTTCATGAATAGTCTCAGAGAGTGAACATGATTATCAGGATTTTGATGATAACAGTATAGGAGTGATAGAATGGTTTGTAAGGCACTCTTTTCAAACTGCAAGTGATCTGCAAGGCATTTCACTGTATTTGTTTTGATCTCTTCCTGTGGATTTACATACAGTAACTATTTGCCCAATGGAATAGGCACTGGCTAGATGTCTGTTGTGTAGTTATTTTTCTGTCATCAAACACTAAATTTCATAACCATTTCATTTCAGTTTTTAAGTTTATGCACATTGTGAAAGGACTACATCCAAGTGATCTAGTTCACATTTGGTGATTCTTTAAAGAAGGAATCAGAGGTTAACCTTCCTCGAGTTGTACTCACAAAAAGAAGGATTCACATCCTTATCCCATTGTCTATGCTATCACATTTTTAGTTTCTATTGTCAAGCTCTGTATCAAGAGATTCTCAGCTGTCTACAGAGTGATCTTTTGTTGAAATAATCTGAAGCCTAGATAGCATGACAGTGAAGACTAATTTGATCAACCAACAAGTTAATACATGATTGAATCAATCTATGAATAATATGAAAAAGAGAGAGAAACCCTATACTTCCCTATAGTTGGATCAAGCTTGAAATCTGAAATAATTGAAGGGAAAATACTAACCTTGAATTAGGGAAGATCTAGAAAATGCTAAATTCTAGCTTCTTTATGAACTTTCTGAAGATTTCGTCACCTATTTTGGACTGGAAATGTCGAGGCGGACAAAACCCAGAAATCTTTTCTCCAAATTCACATAGGTCGACTTTGACCTTTTAAAAGGTCAAAGACCACATTATTTATTTGAAGTCCAATTCCAATTCTATTCATAGATCCTGAAAGATTGTCGAAAAGGGTATCCAAATTCACTCTCAGATCTGAGATTCCACACCTGTGCCTACAATAAAAATGGTTTTGTTTTTGTTCTGGGGGGGTTTTCCTTGGTCAAACCCCGGTTTGGAATCAACCTTAATATTGAAATTGAAATAGGAGAATGCTAGCAAGTAGTAGAAATGAATCTAACAATGAAGCTATGCAATTCAATAGATATGCTAATGTATTTGGAATGTAATCAAATGAAAGCTTGAACATAACATCATCAAACCTCCATGATTGTATGCTTGAAATCCACCTTGAGGAAACAATGATATGGATCTTGAAGATGAACAAAGGATCTTGAAGGAAGATCACACCACCATGGTGGCTAGATCTAGGGTTTGAATGATAGATCTTGAATGCTTGAGCCAAATCCCTTCAATATCTTGAATGCTTGAATCCTTGATCTTCAATGGAGAACTTGGATGAAGAAGAAGACTTGAATACTTGAATGAATGCTTGCTTGATCACCTTGAGAACTTGAGAGCTTGATTGCTTGGATGAGATGTAAAGTTGATATGAAAATGAGAGAGGAAGACCTCCTTTTATAGTGATCTAGGGCACACTCCTCTAGATGGGCCACCTTGAAGAATTAAATCCCAATTAGGTCCTCACCTTTAAAAAATATACCTTGATTAAATAACATTAAAGGATTTGCCGTTTCGGAACCTGAAACAACCGACCCAGAGGTGGGAAATAACTTTCCTGAAAGCTAAATTACCAGCAAATGACAATTTGAAATCTTGGTAGGAAGAGGCCAAGGTCAAGGTCGACCCTAACCTAGTCAAGGTCAAGGTCGACTTTGACCTCAGACCCTAACTTTGTTAGGTTCTGCAACAGAGATCCCAAAGATGCTAGAAACTTAGAAATTGATGTCTGAACAGGACCCAGTGTCAGGAATAGATAGAAAATCCTCGGAATGATCTGATGATGAACTAGGAGGTCTCATTTATGAATCCTACCTAGAAAATGGAGCCATGGAAGAGAGAAAATCATGAAAGTCCTTAAGACCTTAACCCTAATTTCACCTAGAATGAAGAAATCAAGTGCAAAGAAGAAGTGGAAGATAAGGGAGAATGCAGAGATGCCAATCATGACCCTAAACCACTTGCTTGGAGGGATAAACACTCTTAACAAGGAAGTGCTTCCATTTTAAGAGGATACACCTGGCAAGGGTGTATCAGTTGCTTTCATATTCTTTAAATCATCCTCAGTCATAAATGAATTCTTGATGGGGCTCTCCTCGGGTATGTCAACAATGTGAACTTCAAATGTATCATGTGTTTTCACTTCCTTAGGAGTTCTAGTCTCCATTTTATTTTTCTTGTTTTCAGGTTCAACAACTTTCAAAGTGGTGGCATCCTTTCCTTCATCCTTATTGAGCAACAACACAAACAGTATCTTCCAAATTTTCATACTTCCTTGTACAATATCTTCAACCTTGCGTTGAAGAATTAGATAGGCTCTAAGTTTAGGATCAAAATTGCCTCTGTATTTCTCAATTATATGTTTGATGTTGGTAGGGGTGAGAGCGGATTCAACTTGTGCTAATGTACTCTCCCTTATTTCCTTTTCTATTTGTAGAACATACTCCCATTTCTGTGCAACCCTGTTGCATAATTCCTTAGGAATTCTATTTTCAATTTGAATTGGCAACATCTTGAAAATGCATAACATTTCAAGAATAGCATCTTCTACTTTCTCTTTATCTCCAATGCTCATGCTCCCAAACTTTAATCTTTTCAACTCATCCACTACTGCAGAGCTAGTAATCTTATGACATAATTCATCAACAGTGAGTTTTTGTGAACCCTGTTGTGTAACCTTCCCTTTTACTCCTTCATCACTTTCAATTTCTTCATCATCATCTTGTGTTAGAACAAGTTTCCTTGTCAGCCTCTTCATAGCCTTAGTCAACACTGGCTTGGGTTGTGTAGTTTTTCGCTTAGCAGATGCAGGAGGCATCTTAGGAGTCTCAACAACAGTTCTTCTAGTTCTGTGCCTAAGTGATGGTGTCACTGACACTTTAAGTTTCAACACTCTTTTCTTTGCCGAGGACTCAAAAATCACTGGTTTCTTCTCTTTTTCTTCTTTTTTTTCACTACCACTAGTTTCACTCTGTTCATCTTCTCCCAATCCTTGGGTCAACTCTAGTGGTGCATCCTTCTCAGATTCTTTAACATAATTTTCCAGATTTTTCACTATCTTCTTTCTTTTCCTCTTTGTGGTGGTAGCCAATAATCCCAAAGAGATCTTGGATTTGGCTTCATCAAATGTTCCAAAGTAAGGTGCTTTACTATCAATTTCTTCTACTAAGAGGGTTGTGATTGTAGCAGTAGCTTCATCTATGTTGAGTTCATAGGGTAATGGTATTAACCATGAAACCCTAGGTAGGACTGCCTGTGCATAAGTAAAATTTGTGTCTACCAGAAAACATATATCCTTGCTGTATTTTTCAATTAAAGACATAGGGACTCTAGTCCTATTTCTCATTTTCTTTATAAACTCAATAAAATAGTTATCCATTATTCCTTCAAAATCATTACCAATATAGTTTATAAATTCATTTATTTTAACAGTGATGGGTTTCTTCTTGTCCCATGTAACATCTCCATGTGTAGGAAAACTCTTCTTGACATAAAAGAATAGACAGATTAGTAAGGAACTGAACTTACACATAGAATTCTTCACCGTCTAGATGGAGTTCAAGTTCTCAGCAAGTTGAGTCAGTTGGAGGTCGGCAAGGTCATACATGTGTCCTTTCTTGATTATCTTCCATGCCTGGTCCACTACCATATAGGCGACACTATCCAACCGATTGGATTGATAAAACTTGTGCAAGATGACTCTAATAGCAAAGTCAATTTCTAGATCAACTATGGTGGAAATTGTCATTCCTCGTTTGTTCCAAACTGCCTGGATGTTAGCTTGAATATATTCCTTTCCTGCACATTTCATCATTCTTTTTCCTTCAATTGTAGGGTAACCAGTGACTTTGTGTATCATTTCCTTTGTAATCTTCACTGGTCCATCTTCTAGCCATAAATGCATGTCGTGTACTCAACTCAAAATGATTTTTATCCATTCTACTTTAAAATTTTGTGGGAAATTTAGGGCATGCACTAACCCTTGATCGACAACAACCTTATGTTCCAGCTTTAGCACTCCGTTGACATAGAGTTTATCATAAGCTTCCCTAATCTCATAATCATCGATTTCTCCAATTTTACACATGTAGTAAGACCTAATGTCGTTCATTAACAACACATTCTCTGGAATGGAAGATAGGGCTCCGTTTAAATCTCCTTTAATAGAACTTTCCGATATTGCCTTGAATACCTTTAGCTTGCAAACTTCATTCCTTACAAGTTGCACATTGAAAACTTCCATCCCTTATTTCTTGAGTGGTGCAGATGAAGATGATGCCATTTTAAATAGTAATTTCTGAAAAGAAAATATTTACTCGGTAGAGTACCTTTTTCATCAATAACCTTGTAGATAAATTTTGCAGATGCCATGCTGAGAAAATTCAGAATCACATTTCTTAAACTGGTTTTACAAACTCTAAATTGCTCTCTAAAATCTCAAATAGCCTGGTGAAATAAAATTAACAGCAAATTTCTACTTTATAGAATCCGAAAAATAGAATTAGGGCCTCACAAATGCTCCGTAGAGGTTTTGGTGGATTACAGCTATCTCAGCAAACTCAAAAGCTCGGTCGATATAACTGTTGTGATACAGGTCAGTGTACATAGCATTTCGGCCATAGCAGGTGCTCGGCATACATTGATAGCTCGGTCAAGACACTGATGCTCGGCATAAAAAATGAAATTCTCTATTTTGCTCAGATATGTCCTAATGCATCTTTATCGATGTAGATGTGGAATTTTTCTCACTTCTATGTTAGGAACTGATGAAAAATAACACTTTGCAAGACTTAGTTCCAAACATACCTTCCAAGATTAATTAGAAGAGGTGTGATCACCTGATCCATCAGATTGGGTGACCGCAGATGTGCTAGCTTCACTTGAGTTTTCTTCTTCTTTCTTCCTCCATGTCTTTTCCATCTAATTCTTCAATTTCTTACGGATATCTTCATTCTGATCATTATCATTGCTCAGGATGGATGATCTACAATATTTCTTTAAGTGATAGACCTTATTACATTTGTAACAGACCATGCTTCCATTCATCTAGCTTTTAGATTTGCCTCTAAAATGAGTCTTCATGCAATTTTCTCTGATGTGTCCATATTTACCACAATAATGGCAATTGTACCAAGTGTTGTAATCCTAATTGTAACAGTTGTGCTTTATGACTAGCTTGGTTTGTTCATTTGATGACCACCTTGGTCTAGATCTACATTCAAATGCTTTGTGCCCATACTTTTGACAATTGAAACAACTTCCTTGAAACTTAGGTGAGGTGGATGAATTGCTAGCCTTAGATCTACATTCATGTGCTTGATGTCCATGCTTCTTGCAGTTAAAACAATGTCCATTAAACTTAGGTTTGGAGTCGAACTTACCATGTTTGCTTCTACATATGTTGGATGTATGTCCTGGCTTTCCATAGTGATGGCATGTGGGCTTGGTGTTCTTTGGTTTAGCAATCTTTTGTTCTCTATTCTTTGATGATTCTCCTTCTTCAGTAGATGAATGTTCATTCAGTCCAAGTCCAGATCTATCACTGAATCTTCTAGGTGATCTTAACAGTTCTTCAAAATATTTTGTAGCTTCATTGGGTTTGCTCATCCTTTCATTGATTTCCTTTGCAGTTCTCAAATCATGTTTCAACTGATCATTTTCAAACCTTAGTTGATTGATTTCCATATCTTTCCTGCCCAATTCCTAGTTAACCATCAGTAGTTGATTTACCATATCTAGTTGATTATTAGTCAACCTTTGCATGTCACTTGTTCTTTCATCTAGCTTGATTGCAATTTGTCTTTTGTCTTCTTCAGCCATTGCCTTATCATCTTCAGCTTTCTTTTTCTGTTCCACTAATTCACAAAGTCTGACAGATTGAATTTCTTGTTCTCTCCTTAGATTTGTGATGTCACCATTTAGTATGGTATTTTTCTCTAGTAGCTCTTTTATAGCTTTATCAATCTTGGCAGAGTTATCATTACCAAATAGTCCAGAGATGTCTTCTTCTTTGTATTGTGGTTCATTTTGTTGAATTGCAATCTCTCTTCTCTTGCTCAAGGATTTCTTCAATTCTCCTCTAGCTGCTTCCAGTTGTTGTAATGCCAGTTGTACTTCAATCTTTTGATTCTCTATGATCTTCCCCAGTTTATAAGCTTCCATTTTAAGATCTTTTTCCTCAAGTGGTTAGACTTCCTTAAGAGAAACCTTGCTACTCTGATACCAATTGTTGGAAATATAAGTGGGAAAGTAATACTGAGAGGGGGGGGTGAATCAAATATTACCTACTTTACCCTTTTAATTTGATAAAAATTTATGCATGACATAAACAAAACTTGATCATTGTAAGCAACTAAACATATTAAGCAGCATACATGAAATTATTCATAACACCATGATTTTGGTAACCCAAAAACCCTTGAAAGGTAAAACTAGGGTGGGGATGACACCCAAAAATCTTCACTACTGTAGTAATAAGTTTTGCCTATTAAGACTTACAAAATGTGATCAATTCATGATCTACCCTATGAAAGGGTAAAAGCTCAATCAGGTATCACCTTTTAGGCTAACTTATCAGTGCAACTGAATTTCAGTATTTCTAACTAAAAATTAATTTAGGTCAGACATATGGTCTAGATAGATTCATTCTAGCTAAGTTAGATAAGTGCTTTGACTTTTCCAATTGAAAATGTCTATTAAATGCATGTTTTATACCACTTTGGGTCCAATTACCATAAAAATAAAATTATTTCAAAAAAATGACATTTCAATAACTCCTAATCTTTTTAATGATATTTTTTTTAAAATAAAAAAATACCATTTTGTAGAGATCAGAGTCAAGAATATCCTCATATAGATTTTATAGTGTTTTAATTAGACATAGTTTATTGTAATTAAAAAATATTTCAAGTGGGTATTTTAACACTCAAGGAGATGTTGATTCAAAGAAAGAAAAAATAGTAAATCATATTAAATAAATTTGAAAAACATATGGTGCACTAGAGGAGAGAGTCCTCTTCAAGAATATATATTTCTTTTTTTTATTGGGATACATTTGTTTTGAGAAATATGGTGTGAGATGAAAACTGTCGATTTCAATGAGTTGGAATTTGAATTGTTATAAAAGAGAAAATATATGTCACAAACCAATTTTTATTTCTTCATGCACTAGGTATATATGTCATTTATGACATATTTTGAAATTAGGGGAAAAAATGTTTATTTACATATAAATTTTTGGTGGGAACTAGACCCCTAATTTTCAGCATTTTTCAGCAACTGAAAAATCATCTTTAAAAATTAAAAAAATATATCAATTCTTATTCAAAAAAATTATTAAAAATATTAATAATAAACTTCATCCATTTTATCACATTTAATTAGTTTACATCATCTTCAAATTCCAAACATAAATGTCATCTTTATACTATTGAAGTTGAATAACGTTGATTTTGTTAGCCTTTTCCTTTGTAAAAGGGTGACAGATTATTGTTCTTTTACCTGAAAGGTCTGCTCTGTCAAAAGCTAAAAGACTTATACAGTCTACCTTGTTAAAGGATTTATAAACTTACAACAAAGTAAGCACTCGGTAAAAAGATTTACATAAAGTCTGTTAAGACTACTTGGTTAAGAGATTTAGCCTGATACACTAGTCAAAATGTCTCAGTACCAGATCTTTCAGTTTGCACTTATATGCAGATTACATATCTCCTCTTTACTATATATTAGTGATCTCTTCTATCTGATCTTTCTTGATTCTGTCCTTTCACTGCTTAGCTCGGTCACTAGACTCTGTTTGAATACTTAACTATTCTGAATATACCTCTTTGATCATTGTCTCATACTCATTCGATCTCAATATCTCTTTTCTCTCTGATTCACACACTTCTCTTGGTTTAGATCTTGACCTTATATAATAACAAAAACATTTTACTGATTCAAGATCTACGGTTCAGATTTATTTCTATTGCCGCTTAAGCTATACAATTTTTTGATTGGCTCTAGGTATTACATAGGGATCAATGATAATAAGATGGATGCGTAATTACCTCAATAGACAAAATACAAAACATCACTATCACCAAAAATGGTTTACCTCGATCATTGTGCCATTCCAAACTTGTATGTCATTCTTGGCTAACTCAGCAAAAGTTATTCCTATCACTCAGCATTAACTGTACTCAACATCTATTAAACTTCTTTGTCGCTCGGTAATCATTGATATATGTAACTCGGAAAAAACTATACTTGGCATATTACAAAAACATAGTGACCATGACTTTACTCGATAGTACTACTGCTTGGTAAGTATACAATACATAACTCAGACTTTACAAAATGACTCAGTCACAATGATGACCGACCATCATTGCCTAGGTATATGACTAAGTGTGAAGCACTAATGGTCAACAAAACTATAGAGATCTACAGAAACAACATAGTAATTTGATATGGCTCAAACATCAATGCAAACAGTTCACACCAATCAGAAAATGGTTTACCAAGATCGAGACAGAATTAAATATGGATTTAATCATTAAATTGTTGATGATTCCTATGTACAGTAAGATCTAGGTTATTTTGTTTCACCGTTGATATTAGGTTTTCTAAGATATTGTAAAACCCTTATTAGATCAAGTTAGTTTGATATAAAATATGTAAAGATGTCATTATGAACATACATCATGAAGGAGTAGCCGCACTAAGGACATTAGGAGATCAGACAAAGGGTTTTTTGACAGAAAGGTTTGAGAGAAGCATGTATTGTGTTGTTAAAATCCTCTAACCAGGTAGATCTAGTTGATCTTATTGTTACTCCTAATAGGGTAAGATCATTAGAAGTGATCACAATTTGTAGCCTTAACTGACATACTTTATTACTGCAATAGTGAAGATTTGTGGGTGTCATCCCCATCACAGTTTTTACCTTCTTACAAGGGTTTCTATGATACCAAAATATCTGTGTTATGTGTATGAAGTTTCATGAATGGCTTATTGATTAGATTACATGAAAATTACATTTTCAGTTATATTTGAACATGTATGTTTCATACAATGGATTCAATCAGTTAAATGCAATCTATACTTGCAAAGTGTTTAGTCTTGAAAAGTTTTGAAGGTACTGATTCACCCTTCCCCTCTCAGTACTTATCTTTCCATAATCCCAACATATTTGGACAATTCAAGAAATAGGTTAAATAAATGTAAATTAAGAAAATGATGGACTTAGGATAAATATTCTAGGGACAAAAATATAGGACCTTAAAAATGCATGCTATGTGAGGATGCAAAGTTATAACCTTAAATGAAACCTAAGTTCTGAAATGCATTGTTTGGATAAAACAATGTTTTCAAGTATCAAATGTGTTTGTGATATTATATTTTGATATAAATTTGGATATTACAAGATCAAATGTACTGTGAAACACTAATTGAGATATAAGGTTTCACGGTTGTTTCACTTAGGACAATTGCATCATTTGCCAAGATAGTTGTGGCAAAACTTCTCTTAAGTGCAATGAATATTGTAATAATTACATTGAGAATTTTAGGATTGTTTATATTTTTGATACCTAGGAGAAGTGCATTGTATTTCAAGATAATTGCATTAAAAATTAGCTCAATTGCATTGAGATATTGACAATTGTGCTGGATAATATCTTTGTCTGACTTGAAAGTGTTGTTTTCATTTTGATTTAAAAAATTGTTTAAACATATGTAGTAGAAAATTCACAAAGAATGGATATTTGATTTTTTATGAACAAATAGGGTATACCTAGGGCTCCTCAAGGTCCATTCCTCTACTAGTTTAATACAATAGAAAATACATCAAGTACAATAATAAACTATAATTATTTAAGTGAGAATTTAAACTTAATGTGGACTTAAAAATACAAACACTAATACCCCAAGATCGGTGCTAGGAACCTCTCATTCAAAAGTGGATAGGTAGAGCTATGGGCCTACAAAACACTTCCCTTTTATCTCCCTCTCTAGGTTGGCTAGATAAGCCAAATCCAGAGATTTCTATCTCAACCTAAGGGAGTACATCCTGAGTAACTTTAGGATATGATCTACACACCCTCCACCTTACTAAGAAGTGGCCAAAAGGTTTCTAGGATACTAGCACAAGGTGTCTTGTCACAAGTTGGTGTCACAAATATATGTTTTGTTTTCTATTGTCATTGATGTCAAACATTGAATTCCAGAGGTGTTTTTGATTGATCAAACCTTGTGTTTTGGAAGTATTTTATAGTTGGAGAAGTAAGTTTGTGTACTAAACCTATAGAAAAATAGAAAAAAAGTATGTATTCAAAATAGAGGAAGACATGTATGTGTTTACTACTACAGTGTAGTAGAAGAAAAGTATGAATTGAAAATTGTGGAAGATAGATATGTATCCTATGATCATGAGAAGTTAATGTTTATCATTTATCTAGGGTTATATTCTTATATCTTAAAGTTTGTGTGGTTCAAATGCCTCTGGTTTATTGACAAAGAGATGTAATTTCAAAATTGTAGTTAACATTGTTATAATTATGCTTTCTAAAATATTTCCACTCTAGAAATTAGGGTTAAATGTATGTTGATATTTATGCAGATGGATTCATGTTTTGATCTTGGTTGTGGAGTTTTCTGGTGATACAAAAATTATTCTTGGTGATCCAAAAATTATGTCATCTAGTGTCATAGTTATGTTCAATTTTTGTTCTGGTCCAAAAATTTGTTGTGACCATTTTTGACATGCATTTATAACATGTGCTATTATTCTTGACATGGCTTGTCGATCTCACCATAGATTGTATAGGTCCAGATATAGTTGACAAGCTAGGTAGCTCATTGGCTAGTATTTTTCTACACCTTTGAGATGATGATGTTATTCCTGTAATTATAGATCTGGCATCAGGGTATGTGTAGTGTGTTCATGGTCTCTCTCTCTCCTAGAGTGGATCATGCTTCTTTATTTATTTATGAATTATGATTTTAATATTTCTCAATCATCCAGATGGGTTCGTGCTATATGTGACCTATGCATTTAATTTTTATCTCTTATCTAGTTGGGTCCTCTCTATGTTTTGGCCTGGATGCTTCTGGCATAGGACCTTATTATATTTTTTTGTTGGCTTGGATGACTTGTAACTTAAATTGTAATATAAATTTGGCATATCTAACCTTTTTGTAATATCCAATGATCTATCTTGTATATAAGTAAAATTTATGCCTTGGAAAAATACAAGGTGTAAAGTAAGTGGATGGTGTGCAAATCAATGAAGATCCAAAATTGGAATAACAGAGTTCACTGATAGTGGTGTAGTGGTGTGAATGGTGAGCCTATCAAAATACTGAACCATAATCAATAAACCACTAGATTCATTGGTTAGTCATCAAAATTCAATGAAAAATATGTAAAGCCAACAAAAAATGGCTTATTTCTTCCTGATTAAAGTAAGTATGACCACAATTAATGGCACTCTCTGACTTGAAGCATAAGATTATTGACTTGAATTCCTTAAAATGGAAGATTCAACATGATTTGTACATCTATAATGTTAAATACTGTGAAATCCTTAAGAAACAATGAAAAATAATATAAATTAACTAAGAAACATAATCAAATTAATCTAAATTTACTGTCTACATGATTCAAATGATGATCTAGAATGATATTTAACTCTAAAAATGCAAGTATATGCTCTCAAAAGTCCTAGAACAATTTTGGCATAATGTAGCTACTTGAATTCTAGATAGATAATAAGCTTGGGTTGATTTTCTTTTATAATATTTCATATGAAATCGGTAACAAGGATGAAATTTCCATGTGTGGGTGAGATTCAAACAAACTTGATCCATGTAATTGAATTTGGTTAGTCAATTGAGATTATTTGTCCTCTTGTGTTGAGGTGGAATTTAGAACCAATTTAGTTAATTCCTCTAATTCATTTATTAGAAAATGAGATTTTTGAGTCTTGATTTAATTAATTATGCTAGGGAAATTTAATTAAATGATTTGATTTTTTATAATTGACCTTTGGTATTTAATTAGGGATTAATTATGCAAGTAGATGGATCAACCTAATTATACAATTTGGCCTAGGGTTTTATTGATTTGATGATTTTGATTAGGTTTTGACCCTCTGAATAGGGGTTAGGAAAAAGTGACTGAATTTAGGGCCAACGAGTTATACTAGGGAATTTTAGAGTGATTATGTAATTTGTCCCTCTTTGAATTGATGTGCAATCAACACATTGATTCGAAGAATGATTTCTAATATAGAAATTTTTTTGATATGAGCTATGATGAAACTAGCCTCGGTCAAGGTTGATTATGAGATTAGAACTGAATTCAATCAATGAATGATATGAGACTATAATGATTAGCTTGATGAGGTGTGATGAAACTGATCACGTTTCCAAGATTGATGATGTTGATACTAACAAATAACCAATTTGATGTGAAGCAATGAAATTGATCGCTGTTAGAAAGTTTCTATAAACCATAAGGTTAATAGGAGAAAATAACCAGTTTGATGTGATTCGATGAAACTGATTTTCATCAAAAGAGTGATTACATTATCTGACTTGATATGGTTCCTAATGAGGCCAATTACATGATGATAAATATATTATCAATTTGATGTGATGTAATGAAACTGACATGTCCTATTGTTGATTCAATGATGTTGAAAAGATTGAGGTTGACCAAGTAATTTGATGTTATGCAATGAAATCACTCAGCCTAATAGATAGGTTAGAGATACTCAACTTGATATGGAATTTGATTATGTTGAGATGCCCTTAGAGATACAATCTTGTTCCATTTGAAAACTTGGTTTAATATCCTGATTTGATTAATATGAAGCAGATTCAATTAAGTTCTTCACTTTGATTGACTTTGATTCGATGAAATTTCATGAATTTTGATGTGACCATGCCCACTTGGGAGCAAAATCAAAATGGAAAATTGATTAAAATCCTAATTTTGACTTGTAGGAACAATAAGAAATTAATTTTGATCCAATTCCAACTGAATTGAAGATCTTAGTAACTGATTTGAGTTGATTCCATGCTGATCTAAACATAGTTTGACCAAGTTTGACTTGGTTTGACTTGAAGTTGACTCAATTTGACTTGATAAAATAATTGAGATTTCATTATGCTAGCTATACATTTGATTCTACATCTCATTTGGACTCTATTTGACTAGATTTGACCAAAATACATCTACATTTGACTTGGTTTGACCAATTTTGACTTATTAGAAATATTATGAAATTGACTCTAAAATATTCTAAACTAATTCTGCACTATTGTAATTGATTTTGCCCCTAGTCAACTACACTTTGACTAGGATTTGACCAGGGGTTGACTTGTGGTTTGTAATGCCCCACCAGGGAACCCAAGAGAAATTAACCTAAACATGCTACTAAGTTTACAGAATAATTTTTTTCTTAAGAGTGTACACAACAACAATGTTTAACAATGCGGAGGAAATATAATATAATTACAACTCAACCGTACAAGTAGAACTCAAACATATATTACAAATATCAAGAGTTTCTTGACATAGATTATGTAAATACTAATTAATCTACTTAATGTAACAACCATACAAAGTCTCCACACAATGTGAATAGGTACATCATCATATACATGAAATCTAGATACAACCGATACCACAAGATATACATAATGAAAGACATCCTTTGCACATGCTATAGGGTATGTAACAATAATCCAATATAAAGTACAATATGATATCTCCAAAATAATTGATACAGTGATACACGAACATAATATAAGAAAGATAAGAATACATCTCCAACAATGATAAAAAAGAAGTTACAACTGCTATAAGGATCATCTAGCACTGGTACACAAACATTAGAATCTCAAAGGGTAAAATAATCACTACCACCCGACCTCATGGAACCTAAATGGTCCACTCCCGCCATTCTGAGGAGATAACAACAAAACCCACTCAGATATCAAACAAAAAAATAAAACATAGTACAAACTAAGAAATGGATCTTGAAAGCTCTCTATCTCAAAAGGTAAAATAGGATAAAAAGGGTAAAACATACCCAACCAGAGACAACCAACACATGTAGGAAACCTAAGATGCATATAGGGAAGTGTCATCACATGAGCCAACTAAAGAGTTATCTTGGCAGTCTCTCAAGACCCCAGTGCCCTAGTGACTCTATGTGGTATTAGTAAACCTCTCATATAGATGAGGTACCAACTATGCTATATCCAAGTCCACACTGGTGGAAAGCATCATCTCACAAACCATCCTAGCATGTACTAGCACTCAAGGCATGGGTGAGGAGCACATACATCTTATTAATGTTTCTATTCTAATAGATTTTATTGCATTATCACTTTATTAAGTCACTTGCACTAAGTTATCTTGGTAGCCACTTGCGGGCCCCAATGCCTATTGCAAGCCACTCCCCACCTATACACTTAGATAACCTACCTAGGCATATAAATCTAAAATAATATCACAAGGTGTAACTGACACTTTCTCAGTTTAGAAAATTACTAAGGAACATAAACTGGTTTTCAAAGCCATCACATCATCAATATGATCTTACAAGTGTTCACAACAACCTATGTACTCCAAACCCTAAACCAAGTCAGACAAAAGAAAGATCAAGATAATAATGACACATATGATACACACAAGAAATCACATATGCAACAACACCAATAACTTTGAGCCGCTGGAATACGGATCTAAAAGCCAACCTATTTCCTTAATCCAAATGAAATCACAAATCCCTAATAATTCATACAAATTCCCCAAAAATTGGTTTGATATACATAATCAATACAAAAAAATCAAAATATCCCTTACAATTAGTTAACCAAACTCTCAAGTTTATTTTACAAAATAAATCCTTTTAATAAAATATCAAAACTATTTAATTTATACTATATATACATATATATCTACTATTTAATAAATTAACATCACTGATAATATAAAAATAATATTAATAATCACCTAATCATTAATTAATAGTATTAACTAAAAAATATTAATATTAAATTAATTATTAAACATGAATATTTATTATTAATATCCATTCTTGAAAATGGATTTCTGATGGTTGACCAAGCCTGTAGTTTTGATTTTGAACCATTCCATCAAGGTTGAAAATTAGGTCCAAAATAGGTCAAAAGGTATAAATAGGTTGAAAATTACCATTTTATCATTTCATTTTCACTTTTGACTTTTGGAGTTCTTGTGAGCCCCGTCTGAGAAAAATGTTGATTCCCATGCAAAGCCATCGATTTGAGTTATCTAGGCATTACTGATGACCACAACAGTAGCTGCCACCGATTAGTTGACCTATTGATCTAATGTTTTTTCCAAATTTGATCACTTTTGGCTACATTTTTTGTTGTTTTCATTTTTTTCATATGGGAATTAAATTTTTGTATGTGACAATGTTATGGTTCATACAAAAATCTATTGGGTCTTGAGTTTTTTCATACAAAAATTTATTGTTTTGTATCTCTCATGTTCTTATTTCGCATGAAACTATCTTGGTTGTACCCTTCTCTTCGTACGGAACCTTCTTGTGTTTTGTATCCCAGTAAATTTTTGTACCAAACCCTGATTTGTTTCATATGAACAAGTGCTTAGATTTTCAAAACAGTACATTTTTCATATGGGTAACAATGATGCTCTTTTGTGATTTTCCTTGATTGATTTGGTCATTTTTCTTGTTGATTTGGTGTCAATGCCTGATTGTTGATGTCATACTATATTTTTATATGTTGAATGCTACTTATTATGTTATTTTTTCTCTAATATTGATGTCTTTCTTTTTTTTTTTATAGAGACCTGATTTGATCCCGTCTTCTTTTGGTGTCAATGACCAAATACCATGAGTATGATCACATAGTTGTCTGATGCGAATAAGAAAGTGATTGGACATATTGGATTGAGATGCCTGCTCGATATACCCGACATTTGGGTTAATCATGGTATACTTACTACTTTGGTTGAGAGATTTCATAGTGAGCATAACACCTTCCATATGCTGATCGATGAGCTCACATTTACCCTTGAGGATGTGTACCACATTTTGAGGATTCCAATGAGTGGAGTATAGGTATACTATGATCAAGCACCTATACTTGGCATAGTGATATTGAGGAGAGTGTTTGAAGATCCAAAGATTGACAACTGATATGTTACATGGGACCACATAGAGACAGTATGCCCCACTTCCTTCCATTATAGCTAGATTGATTGGTGGGATATTGGTGGTTGATTGTAGTGCGTAGGGTTTCTTATGTGGATGGGTTTGTATAATAGAGGACATAATCAGAGATCCTTGATCATTTGCATGGGGTTCTTTTTTGTTATCACACCTATATAGAGAGATGCATGAGGTTGTATATAGACATAGCCAAAGTAAGTTAGCTAGTGTCTTGGTACTATAGATTTGGGCCTAGGAACATATCCAAGTCACTAGACCAATTGCATATAGGGATAAGTGGGAACATCTTCCTTTCATTGATCATTATAGAGGATTCCTTCATCATCTCTAGTTGGGGAAGACTAAGTATTGGTGCTGCATCTTGGATGATTATATAGATATAGCATGGTGACCATATAGGGATGTTGAGGACTGGTCAAATGCCTAGCTAGAGAATTTTCATATGTTTTATAGTAGATATCTGATTGGTTTCTCCTTTGGAATTATAGAGAAATTTTTCATATCCTAGGTTTGGTAGTAGTGAGATGACTACTTATGCCAAGTGTGTTGATGAGGAGAGATAGGGTTGGACACCTCACATCTCTTATGCAATAGCATTAAAGGAGGTCACAAGTTTATGATTAGTTGTCTGGGACTATTTTCCAACTATTACTGATGGTGGGGTCACTAATGCATATAGATAGTACTTGAATGACCATCCCTTCCCATGATTCACAAAACCTTTTGAGGTTTACCCTGGCATAGAGGATCCCATAGGATCCTCCTATTGATGGAGGTTGAGGAGGAGATTGAGGACAAGGATGGCGAGGAGGATAGAGAAAAAAGGGAGGGATTGTTTTAGTTGGTGGAGGGGGAGATGGAGATGGAGGTGGTGATGGAGGTGGTGATGGAAGAGATGGATATGAGAGGAGGGTTTGATTCAGAGTGGTTCCTCTGAGGGTTAATCTATGTCCTTTAGTAGCTCAACAACTTCAAAAGTAGAGATAGGTAGAGGGTTAGGGAGATGGTCAGGTACCAAGACAATAATAGGACAATCCAAAATAGTAGAAATGTGATCCTCCTCCCCAAATAAAGCTACCATAGGGATGATATGATGCTCTCACATGATGCCATCATGAGAGGAGACAAGTTATGACCTAGGTACCTATTTTATAGGAGTAGCTTGTGGAGCGTGACCAACACATTAAAGACTTGATAGAAGAGATAGATCGATGGTTTTTTGAGATTAATGTCAAGAGAGATCAATGCCAGCAAGATGCCACCCACCATGGTCACCGGTTTGTGTATTATTATACCTTGTATATTGGTGCAATTCTTGATCCTGCGCATAGAGCACCTTCCTATTCTATCTTTTCTTCCCATTCCGAGGGTGTCGTTCCTCCTCCTACCCCTAATAGGAATAATGTATCACCTCTTTCTCCTCATTGATATCCTGAGGGTGGGAGTGAGCCTTGAGTCTTCTTCTAGCTATCATTCTGATTTTGATTTATAATTGACCAAATGATGTACTAACATACACACAAAGTACTATTTTGATGATAGTGTTTTGATCTGACATACGTATTTTTTATCTCATTGTACTTAGTTATTGACACATTTTTATGATATATATGATATACCCATTCAATACTTATGTGTTCATGTGATGCATATGGGATGTTTCTTTATGAATGCAACACTTGTCATGTTATGGATGTATGCATTCTTTTATTTATGATATGCTGATGTATAATGCAAATGTAGTTATGCACTTTTTCTCATTTCTCATATGTGATGCAATGATTATTATGACTATGCAATGGATGTAGCACAATTTACATGATAATGAATGGTTATATTGGATGTAATATGCAATGACTTAATTGTATGAATACAACTAACATAACATGCAAGTTTCATTTTCTTGCCAGTATCTTGAGTACTCGATCATGTCAGATAGATTGTGCAAAGATATCAATAGAGGAAATAGTAATTTTAGGATGATGCCATCCACAAATCTTAATTCTTTCATTTAGAAAAATGCAAGCTTATCCATTATTGATTTATGGACAAATTAATGCAATGCTAATATGAGATGCAACCTGTGAGCAAGGCTTTCGAGGGTACCTATTATCTATTTTGAAAGGCTCAAATCAATCAAACATTTAAGAGTTTAATCTAGCATACAATCAAAACAAAAACAAGGAAACTCTAAGCTAGCCACCTCAGATTGAGCCAGAAACAGGTGCACCCAAGCACTGTTTGATTTTCTCTGATAAGGGGGATGTGGGTGTGCTCTCTAAGCACTTGGAGCATACTATAATGCGTTCTAAGATGGATTGAAATCCATGAAAACCCCAAAATGGCACAAAAATAGGTATAGAACACCTGATTTGCCCCTAAGGCCTCAAGGATCCAAAAATGCTTTAATGAAGATTAAGTACATGATGAGGAATCGAAGATTGATTTTAGACCAAATTAGAGATGTGATATGATGCTATGCTATGCAAAACAATAAGAAAAGCTATGTTAATCCATTATTACTAAGCTATGATGAGCTAAAAATGCTTGAAAGTAAACTAAATTAGAATGATTTGCTAAGATCTAACATGAAAATGGCATCATAACAGTGCATGAGAATGAAAGTAAGCTAATTGATTTTGCTCTTGAAAGGAGGGGTATTTATAGAATTTGGGAAGGAAGAATGAGTGGCCAGGATTGAAATCCTTAAGAGAGGCCAAGATTCATTCAAAGGGGAGCACATGGATTGTGCTAGTTTAGGGATCACCTCCTTGTGACAAGTGTCACAAGGGCATTGGATTGAAAGATGGAAGGAATGTGCACAATTTGGAAAATGTGTCTAAGGTCAAAGGGTGTAAGAAAGGGGTGAGGGGCTTCTTAAATGCACCATAAATGCATGTAAGAGGGATAAGGAGGCCTTAAATGCCTTCAATGCATTTCAAAAAGGGAAGCCCTCTTTGTTGACTTTGGGGTAAGCTTAAGAGTTTGGCTAACCTTGTTTAGGGAATGTGACAAGGTTAAGGGAGGAATTAGGATAATCTTAGGATTAGGATGGGTGAAGAGGTTGGGTTTGAGAAGATTCTAGAAGAGTCTAGAATTCTCCTTGGTTTTATGGAATAAAAGTTTATTCATTCCAAAAGCTTAAGTTTTGGGAATATTTATTGAAATATTTTCAATAAATATGAAATTTAAATATTTAATCTTAATTAAATATTTGGCCTTGGGATTAGGGTTAGAAAAGATGGGATTAGCCTTTTAATCGAGATTAAGAAGGAATTAGAAGATTTTGGAAGAGGTTAGTGGTCTAAAGGAAATTGGCCAAGTTTTGGGCAAAAAATAAATAAATTATTTATTTTGGGATTTTTGATCAATTTATTAATTAAAATAATTAATAAATAAGGAGATAATGTTTAAATAAGATTTAAACATTTTTGGAAGGGATTTCTTAATTAAATATTTTTAATTAAGAAAAAGGGATTTAATGACATAAAAATAAATTAATTAATTAAATAAATAATTAATTAATAAATGATGATGTCATCAGGGATTTTTCAGAAAATAAAAATACTTTATTTTCTAAAGGATTTTTAGGTGTCTACATTTTGCCCCTCTTTGATGCGATGCCGCAAGTGGCATGGCGTCAAAGACAAGAAAATAAGATGCCCAAGGCTAGAATTTGGAGGAATGAGGGATTGTGCCCCCTCGAGAAAATAACACAAGGAATAAACGTTGTGGAATTTTCTCGTAAGGAAACAAAGAAGGAACGACTGAGGAAGTAGGGGAGATAAATTACCAAGCTTCCAAGAGAAAAGATGGGTGAATGCAAGATGAGATGGAATGCAAAATGTAGGATGCAGCTATATGAGGATGCAAGATTAATCTATATGATGCAGGATGCAGGGGAGATAGGGAAGCTCCAAGTGCAAATGTGGAGAGCACAACCTAGTTTAATATAGCAATGCTAGAGACTGGCCAAGGATACTGGGATCACAAGGCCTTGTCACCAGTGTTGCATAGGACTGATGCGAAAAAGACATGCAGGGTTGCCCCAGCATCACACATGAAACCTGAAGGAGGCATGGTGGAAACGATGCTGAAAAAACCACAAACACACGACTGACTCACAGGTAGAAGCAAAAGATCAAAAGACCTTGCCCCAGATTATCCTCATTCACAGCACACCATGATATAAAGGATCATGGTGACATTGAGTAGAGAACAATGAGAAGCTGTAAAAGATTAACAAGACCCAAAGGACAAAATCCAAGGTCAAAATGAAAACTCCAAAAAAGACATCCTTTGCCAAGGAGAGATATTTGATTTGACTGATTGGATGGGAGGAAGAGTAGGTTGGACAGGAGGAAGGATACATCCTCAAGGACCCACTGATTGATGAGAGAATGAGGGTTGTTGTTCGCTGGCAAATGATGAAGTCAAAGAATAATCACGGTGATCAAGAATAGTCGACAATTGATGTTGCTGAAGTGCGAGGCTGGGTAGGACAAGATTTCTGATCAAATGCTGCTGCAGGACTGATGAGGATATGTACAATAGACAGGAAAAGATATACAATGGATATGTACAAAAGCTTAGGATTGGGGATAGGAAGATCTCGCTATATAGGAAGGATGGCGCGACACAGGGGAGTGTACAAGATATACAAGAGTGGATACAAGATATGGTACAAGATATGTGCAAGAGGAATTGTGGTGTTGCTGAAGGTTGATGGAAAAAGGAATGCTGGGGGATGGTGGATGGGGATGGGGATGGGAGAAAAAGGACTAAGATGGTGGGATGGGGGATGGGAGTTTGATAGATAATGACTCGATCCATTATGTATGGTGCCTGTTTGCCAGGTTTTCACCAACATACTTGTCCAAGGTGCCTGAATTGCCAAGTTTTCACCATTGGACGATTATTTTCTTTTCTTCTTTTGTTTTTTTTTCTTTTTTTTTTTTATAAATTTTTTGATTTTTTGCTGCTTTTTTCTAATTTTTATGGATTTTTTGAATATGTAAGATCTGGTTCAGGCATAGAACCTCTTCAGATGTATGATGTTGATTGGATCATTCAAAGGCTCTCCTTCTGGTGTAGATAGCTGATAAGCTCCGAAGCTGAAGCATGAGGTGACCACATAGGGGCCCAGCCAAGTAGGCTCAAACTTGCCTTTCTTTTCACGATTTGCTTGGACCTTTTGATTTTCTTTGAGAACTATGTCACCGACCTGGAACTGTCTAGGATGGACCTTCTTGTTATAACTCCTTTTGAGTTGATTCTGGTATGCAACCAAGTGATCATATGCTTGCTGTCTCTTTTCATCTAACAGGTCTAGCTGTGTGAGACGGGCTACACGATAATCTTCATCAGTGGTGTAGTTCTTCATGGAGACTCGCAATGATGGGAGCTCGACCTCGATCGGCAGAACGGCTTCAGCACCATATACAAGGGAATATGGGGTGGTGCCTATGGGAGTGCGATAGGAAGTGCGGTAGGCCCAAAGGGAAGGATTGATTTGGAGGTGCCAGTCACGACCAGAATCATTGACAACCTTCTTGAGGATTTTCAAGATAGTTTTGTTGGTTGCCTCAGCTTGGCCATTTCCTTGAGAGAAATATGGACTGGAGAAATGGTGATGGATGTGGAGTCTGGCACACAGATCATCCACATGCTAGTTTTCAAAAGGTGTGCCATGGTCTGTGAAAATGGTAGATGGTATGCCGAAGCGGCAGATGATGTGGTAAAGGATGAACTTGGATATTTGGATGCCAGTAGTTAGGGTGAGCGGAATTGCTTCAACCCATTTGGTGAAGTATTCTGTGGTAGTTATTATGTACTTGTGTCCATCTGAGGAAAGGGGAGTGATTAAGCCGACAAGGTCAAAGCCCCAACATGAAAATGGCCAAGGTGGCGCAATGGGCTGCAAGTCTTGTGCTGGTGCATGAATCAGATTTGCATGCTGCTGACATGGTAAACATTTTTTGACAAATTCACAAGCATCATGTTCCATGGTTGGCCAATAATACCCAACTCAAAGCAATTTCTTAGCTAGAACTATGCCACTCATGTGGGCACCGCAAATTCCAGCGTGAACCTCTTGTAAAGCCAGGACGGCCTCGTTTGAATCTAAACACCTAGAGAGGATATTGTGATACCCGCGATGATAAAGGGTGTTGGCTACAAGAGTGTAGCGGGAAGCTCTACGAATAAGGTTTTGGCATTGGTTATTGGTGAGATGGGGAGATATGATACCATTCTTTAGATATGCATGGATGTCATGGTACCATGGGGACTGAGGACCAACCAAGACACACACCATTTCTACATCGGCATTCTCATAAGCTAGCGTATGTAACTGCTCGACTAGGAATTCATACTGTGATGCTTCGCATGGGATTTCTAACAAGGATCCAATGGTTTCCATTGCGTCTGCTACTTTGTTCTGAAGTCTTGGGATCTGTGTGAACTATAGATGTAGGAAATGCTCTTTCACTTTTTCCACCAGCTCTTTGTAAGGTAGCAACTTGTCATCCTTTGTCTGATATTCATCTAGGATTTGTTTGATAATTAGCTGTGAATCTCCAAACACTTGTATTTCTGTGATATTCCACTGAATGGCTATTCTGAGACTTGAGATGAGTGCCTCATATTCTGCAATGTTTTTGGTACATGGGAATCCCAATTTGAATGATTTTGGGATGTAGTCACCTTGAGGTGTGACGAATAGGATTCCTGCCCCTGATCCATGTGATGTGTAGGAGCCATCAAAGTATAGTTTCCACATGGGTTTTTCTTCGATCACACATAAGTGTTCATCAGGGAATTCCATGATTAGTGGATAGGCATCCACCAGTGGTGCTTCTGCTAGCTGATCGGCAATGACTTTCCCTTTGATTGCTTTGTGATCAATATACTGGATGTCGAACTCGCTGAGTATCATGACCCATTTTTCCATACGGCCTGTGAGAGTTGTCTTTGATAGTAGATATTTGAGGGGGTCCACCTTTGAAATGAGCTTGATTGTGTGACTGAGCATGTAATGTCTAAGCTTTTGAGTGGAAAAGACCACTGCAAGGCATGCTTTTTCCATAGGTGAATAATTAAGCTCATATCCGACAAGAGTTCAACTGATGTAATAGATGGCTCTCTCCTTGTTGTCATCATCATGCTGAGCTAAGAGTGCCCCCAGTGCTGTAGTGGTTGCCGAGATGTAGAGTATGAGAGGGCATCCTGGAATTGGTGGTACTAGGATTGGAGAATTGGCAAGATACTCCTTGAGCTTATCAAAGCTTCTTTGACATATGGGATCCCATTTGAAGCTTGTGTCTTTGCATAGGAGATGCGTAAAAGGTTGGCACTTGTCTGCTAACTGAGAAATGAACTGATGCACTGATTGAAGCTTTCCTTGTAGGCTTCTAAGCTGTTTGAGTGTTCTTGGTGGAGGCATCTCTGTTATTGCTTTGACCTTCTTGGGGTCTATCTCTATGCCTCGTCATGATACTATGAAACCTAGGAGCTTTCCAGATGTAACACCAAAGACACATTTCTTTGGATTGAGCCGTAACCCATAGTGCTGCAGGTGATCAAACACACTCTCAAGAATGTCAAGGTGTCCATGGTGTGTCTTTGATTTTGCAAGAATATCATCCACATAGTCCTCTAGGATCTTGTGGATCATGTCATGGAAGATTGCTGTCATCGCTCTCTAATATGTGGCTCCTGCATTCTTTAACCTGAATGGCATCATGTTGTAGTAGAAGGTTCCCCATGGAGTAGTGAATGCTATTTTATGTTGATCTGCTTCTACTATATGAATCTGATTGTAGCCTAAAAATCCATCCATTAGTGACAACATTTCATGGCCCCCTGTAAGGTCTACGATCATGTCTATGTTAGGTAGCGGGAAATCATCCTTAGGACATGCCTTGTTCAAGTCCCTAAAATCTATGCATATTCTAATGTCTCCTGAAGGGTTTGTGACAGGTACCATGTTGGAGATCTAATCTGAGTAATCTATAGCTCTGATAATCTTTGCATCTAGGAGCTTTTCTAGTTCAGATTTTACCAATAGAGCTACTTTGGGATGCATTTTGCGTAGCTTCTACTTTACTGGCTTGACATTAAGATCCACTGCTAGATGATGAATGAAAAGATTAGGATCAAGCCCAGGCATGTGTGCATATGACCATGCAAAGTTCGTAGTAGCTTCTTGAAGTAGCGCAGTGAAAGCCATTTCTTCACCTTCTATCATGTTGGCTACAATGTAGGTGATCCTTAGACATTCCTCTGTACCTAAGTTGACTAGCTTGGTTTCTTCTATGATGATAGGTGATTGCTCAGGTCTATAATCCTAGATGGGAGGAAGAGGCAAGTCTTCATCTTCTAGCGCTTGAATTGCCAAGTTTTCACTAGAAGATACACTCTTTATTTTTACTTTTTTGGAATCAGAATGTGCCCTAGAAGGGTTTTCACATAAGGACTCATGTTTTACTCTTTCTATTTCTCTTTTGCAGCTAAAGCTTGCCTCTTCCCCAAAGTATCCCTCTAGGTCAAGCTTGTAGATGTGAGATGATTCTGAATCTTGAACTGATTGTGGGCCTGATGCCCCCATGAATTCTAGGAGTGCTTCCATTCTTTGGAACTCATCGATGTGTGTAATGCTTGGTTGGTCCCAGTCTATGAGTTCAGGGTGGGTGAGGGGAAGTTCTATGAGATTTATGGTGAGTTGTCAAAGGACAGAGGTCCCCAGGAGGGTGTCATCATCAAAGATATCATCGTAGGATCTGATTTCTTTCTCTTCAGGGATGTCTTCGATCATTATGAGGTCATCCTGGCTATTTAAGAGGGGAATGCTAGTCATGTTGGTGCCCCCAGTTGCGGTATTGGGCCCTTGTATATGCAGGTGAGGGGTATTAAAACCAAGACCCTGATGTTCAAGATTCTTTGATGGTGTGATGGGATATTGGTTGCCGCCTTCTTGTGGCCCTAGACCACTGCCTTGATAATGCCATTGTTCAGTGGTATACTTATATTGTTTTGGATACTTATCTTTGAAATAGCCAAGAAGTTGAGTGTCAGGGGATGGGGGATCTTTATACAACCACCTATTTATGTCAGGATCCGTCTCTTGACTGTTTATGTTGCCATGGGATTCAAAAGTCATAGATCCGATTTTCTTGATTTCATGATGCTCTTCAATAGGCTTGCTTTGGTGATCTGGGCACCCTTGAGTATGTGGATCAAGCGGAAGGGCCCCTACGGCAAATGCATCATGTAGGCTATATTGACCACAACCTTGGTTATTGATCTTGATGGAAGAGAGGGTGGAGGTGAGAATGGTTTCTGGATCGCAATGGGATCGGGATGAGCTGGCAATAGAAGTACCAATGTCAGTTCCAGGACAATGAGTGGAGTGAGGGAATGATGATTCCATTGCACGATAGTATGTGAAGGGTTGGGGGTCAGAATGGATGGTAACCTCAGTGCCTTGATGTGGAAATTTGATGCACTGATGGTAAGTAGATGGTACAGCCTTAATGGAATGAATCCATGGTCGGCCTAGGAGGATATTAAATGGTAGGTCAAGATCAACAACATGGCAAATAATATCTTGTGTTGCTGGGCCCAGCTGAATGGGAAAAGTAATGGTACCTTCTAAGGTACGCTCCAAGTTATCATAGGCTTTGATAATGATCACTTCATGTGCTATATTAGCCTGGGTGAACCCAATCTGCTGAATGAATTTTAAAGTACACAAGTTTAGAGCTGAGCCATTATCTATTAAGACCCGTTTGATGGCAAAGTCTCTGACCATGATGGCAATGCGGAGAGGAAGAGTATGGTCAGGTGCAACGACTGGCATGTCGGATGGTTTGAAGGATAAAGCACAAGTTGTAGAAAGATGTCCCACAAGGGTCTCAAACTAGGTGGTGTTAATGTCTGTGGGGACATGTCCTTCTTTGAGAGCTCGGTCGAGGATCTCCTGATGGAGAGGTGAAGTGCGGAGAAGGTCCAAGATGGATATTTGGGCTGGTGTATTCCCAAGATGTTCTATGAGGTTGTACTGTGCATTGTGTGCATTTTGTACTGGCCTTGGATGGGCACCAGTAACAGTTATTCGACCCCTACGGGTGGTAACAGCACATTGACTGTCTGCTCCTCTGACATGGATGGTATTGACTATGGGCTCAACTTGGGTTATACATCCAACAAATTTATCATAGTTGATGTAGGCAGTAGTGTGATCTTCTTGCTTGCCTTTACCATGATTCTGGGGATGATTGGTATTAGCTTGATTCTTCCCAGCATTGTGTTGTGGGAACACATTCTGATAAATTTGTAAATTGGCATTTGGTGAGGCTTGAGCAGGTGTATCTACTTGAATTTCTTTTTGATCAATGAGATCTTGGATATAGTTTTTGAGTCTCATACACTTCAGGGTAGTATGTCCTTTGACATGATGATAATCATAGTACTCATGATCTTTGTACCAATCAGGCTTGGGGGTGGTATCATCAACTGGCTGAATTGGTGGATATGTAATTAAGTTGGCCTTGGCCATCCGATGAAAGATAACATCCAGAGGTTCACCTAGTGGTGTAAAGGTTTTTTTTGGATAATTTTGAGCTCTGGGTTTTTTCTACTTGGGAGCAATATTGACGGCATTGACTTGATTGTTTGGGTTACCTTGATAGGCTTGATGGGCTTGCTGCTGATAATTCTACTGATTATTCTGAGAAGGATATTGTTGCATGGGTTGTTGATGGACTTGAGGAGGTTGCTGATGGATGGGTGCTTATTGTTGTTGGTATGCAGGAGTTAACGGAGGACTAGCTACAACAAATTGGACATGCTTGGTATCAGTGGCTCCATCAGTAACAACATTTTTGTTATGATTCCAGTAACAGGATTTATCATTGTTGGGTTTTTGGTCATCATTTTTGAAGTGCCGGATTGTGCCTTCATCTAGGAGGGCCTTTTCAATACCTATCCCCTTGCTCTTGATATCTTGATATGTTTGGAGACAATTCATCCGCATGAAGTGGGATAGCTTAGGATGCAGGTTATCAATGAAGATTTTGGTCAAATGCTTTTCTAGCGGTTGGTATGATAACCTGGTGGTAAGGTTTTGCCATCGTTGCAAGTATTCTGCTAGGCTTTCTCCATCTTTCTATTTTGAGTTGCAGAGATCTAACAAGGTCAACTCATTCTCAACATTGTGGGCATAGTGGTTGATGAACTTCTTAGAGAGTTCAGCAAAGGTTGTGATGGTCCCACTGGGTATTTTATAGAACCACTCAACAGCTGTTCCTCCCAAACTTTTGGGGAATAAACGCAAGAGATAGTTATCACTGTAAGCCACTTCTTGGCATGCCATATAGAATTCCTTAACATGATTGACTGGATCTCCTTTCCCTCGATATTTATCAAACTTAGGTGTCTCAAAGTGCTTGGGAAAAGGAATAGCGGCAATGGATCGGTCAAATGGGTAAGGACACACCTCTTCAAACTTGTAGGTTTTGCTCTCAGTACCAGTTTGGAGCTCTTTAAGAGCATTCTTCATAGCTTCCCACTCAGCATTGATTGGTCTTTGAGCAGGTACTCCCATTTGAGGTGGGTATTGTGGAGCAGGATATGGAGATGGCCTAGCGGGATAGGTATATTGGAGTGGATCTTGGAGTGATGCTTGCTGGGGAGGATACTACTGATGTGGCATAGGGGGATATTGTGGTGATGGATATGGGATTTCTTGCTGGTGTTGTGGGATGATGGGATTTTGTTGTTGCGCCTGGTAGGAGGAAGCTTGCTGTTGCTGGGGGATGATATGGGTTTGTTGTGGGGGAGGTTGGTGGAATGACACCGCTTGCTGGTAAGGTGGTCCTTGCTAAACTTGGCTCTATGGTTGACCAATGTAGGTTGAGTGCATTCCTGCATTGCTTAAGGGTGAATTTGATGTGGGGAAGCTTGAAGCAAAGGGTGGCTGGGCAAGATAACTTGTGAAATGGGATGAACTTGCTGAAAGGCATTAGGTGTTGTGAATGGATAGTTTGCAAAGGATGAAGCTGGTGAAAGTTGTGATGGTTGCTGTGCTACTTGTGAGGAGGTGGCTTGTTGGTTTCCAAACATAGATGTAGGAGAATGGGTTGGTATGCCCCAAGCTTTCATTTCTTCTTGAGTGAGGCCCCAATGAGAGCCAATGTGTGGTGGGAATTGTGTTGCAGCGGACGCCGGGAAGGTGGATGTGATGGGAGTTTGGGATATGAATGGTGGATTGGAAAAGCCCATGGAAGGCATCCCTGTGGTGAAGGCATTTTGATGGGCTTGTGCCTAGGTAGATGCTTGTTGGGGGGGAAAGGAAGGGAATGTTTGCGCTCCCCATGAAAAGGGTGATGTTGATGCGGAAGCTTGCTGAGGAGGAAAGGGGAGCGATTGCGCTGCCCCCGGAATAGATGATGCTGGCATTTGTTGGGTGAAAGGGGGAAATGATTGTGTTGACCCTGGGAAAGATGGTATGGATTTTGAAGCTTGTGGAGCAAGGGGGAAGGATGATTGCATCCCTCCTGAAAAGAATGGTGTGCAAGGAGATGGAGCTGCTTGTGTAAATGGATGTGTAAGAGGTGGGAGTTGATTTTGTGACAAGTGTTGGATTTGTGCAAGAGCTTGGGAGGCCATGGCAGATGATGAAGTACCTATAATAGGGAATGTAGCAGATGGTGTGACAGCTTGTGTTACGGGGTTTGCAAAGCTTCGTTGCAGAAGAAGGGGAATGGTGGAGGTTTCTTGAGATGTTTGCAAGGTGGGATTAGGGAATGGTTGGATGAATGGAGAGTATACTTGTGCTAGGATTTGGATAGTGCTTATGGGAATACGAGGATGGAAATATGGCAGAATGGGAGTATGCCTTTGTGCCAAATTAGTGAACATGTTCTGCTAGTTTTGGGCTATGAGTGTATTGACTGCTGGTGGATTCTCTGGGTGATTCACAAATGTTTCTATTGCTAGAGGAGCTGAGGGGATATTGGGATCATCCCATGTGTTTCCAGTTTGTATTTGGGGATCATAGGCTACCATTGCACTGGTAAAAATGTTGGGATCAGATGAGCTGGTGATTGGATAAGGATTCATGTGCCTTCGCTTCCTAGATCCAGATCTTGTCTCGACAGGAATGGAGATGCAGATGCTAGATGGATGCAAGATGTTTCCTAAAGAACTCTAAAGGATGGTGGATGCAAGCTTAAGGAACTTCTAAGGATGATGAATTTCTAGAATACGATGCAAGGATGGATGAACTGCTCGGATTTGGATCAAGGATGGTGGAAGATTGGTGGGAGATGGTGGCAAATTGGTAAAAAAGCTTGGTGATGATGGAGGATTGGTGGGATGCTCTAATTTGGGTCAAGATTGGGTGGAGGATTGGTGGGATGCTGGTGGAAGATTACTAAGTGTCAACAATGAGTTGTTATTTTTCCCTGATGGAGGATTAGTGATAGGATTTGGGCCAACCTAGGATAGACTAATGATCTTCGGTTAACTAGATGCTTATCAATACAAGCCAATCTCTTGCTCGAGATGATGAGGCTGTGCAAGGACAAGTTGGATTTCCTTTAGACAATGCTCTATCAAAAAGGGGATGCTTTCTGATTTAGGATAAGGGATGGAAACAACTCAAAGGTTTTGAACACTAAGTGTTTGTGGATTTTGGATCTCTAAATTTGGTACAAAAGATGGTGGGTTCTGATTTAGGTGATGGATTCTGGATTTTGGATGAAGGATATGGGATTCTGATGGTGGATTGCTGATGGAAAGATGGTGGAGGATGATGGAATAATGCTCTTTCTAAAGGGATGATGCAGATGCGACTGGTATGGATGATTTATGATGCTGCTAAGAGGATGATGGTGCATGCAACTAAGAAGGATTTCTAGGATGTAACTAAGGTTTGGTGATGATGTAAGGGTGAAACTAAGATGAAGCTAGGATGACGAACTGCCGAGATAAGATTGTGAGATCTGAAGATAGAATGGATATGTGATGGATCCAGCTAATCTTCTCTTTCAAGGTTGATGTAGCGATGGTTTACTCGGAAATGGTAGGCAAACTATTTGACTCTTGCATTATAGCCAATATTATCAAACCTTTCTTGATATTTTTCTTCTGCTTGGGTTGCTTGGATAAAGGATTGATGGCTTTTAAGGTTCCTTTTTGCAACTTTCTTCTCTTGATAATCTTTGGATTTGGGCAACTTGGCTTTTGGATGTTTGATCAAATTGGGCATATCTTTGGAAAATTCTGATAGGTTTGGTCTAAGAACAAAAGGCTCTGATTTCTGCAAGATTTTCTAAATATCAATTTTGTTGATTGGTTTGATTTTCTCAAGTGGCAGAGGATAAATTAAAAAGACTTCTGACAAAGAAATCTCCGCAAAGGGAAAAGCAACCTTGCGGGATACAAACAGGATGACTGACTCTGATAAAGCTTTGAAAGTGTATGTTTCAACAAGTGTTTTCACGGAGTCTTTGACTGTCAAGCACTTCAAACAGATCTACCTGAGGAAGGTGAGTATCAAAATCACTTGCCCACAGCTTGGTATCCCCAAGAAGGGAATACAAATGGTGAGTAATCTTGAGGTGACCCGGTAAACCCCTTGGAATCGGTCCTTGCACAAGGATTTTGATACTTTCGGATGTAGATAGGGTAGCCTCTATTTTATCAGGTTTTTAATAGTTCCGTGGAGTCTCCATACCCGGTTATGCTGACCGCCTATGACTCACTTAAGAGCCTAGCCAACAACGCTGGGGGAGGAATATTTACCTTTCCCCAGACATTTGTATTTGGTACAAGACGCCTGGTGATTAGGAGATGTAAGTGAGTACTTTTTTCCTTCACTTTATTTAAATACCAGCGGGGGGGGATACCGGTTTGAGGTCATTCTCTAAGGAGGAAGCACTTTTCTCCCCGGACAGGCCTCGCTAAAAGTAGAACAAGTGAACTTGTCTGAGTCCAAATGTTCTACGTTGCTTACTTTGACAAGGATTTACAGAAAATGAAAGCTCCTAGATGCACATCAAGCAAGTTTGTTCATTTTTCCAAATTGATTAAGTGATGTTTGAATTTTTGAAAATGAAGACACACGTGTTTAGATTTTGATTTGTTCTTTTCTTCAAAACGTAAATGATTTGAGCGTTTGCAAGTTCTTTCCTTTTGGGCATTCAAGATTGATATTTGCGAGTTGATTTAGGAACTTTGAAAATGTGCTTTGTTTTATCCTTAGATAATTCAAGATTGTGTTTGTTTACTTGCTTTTGAAATCTGAAACAAGAGAGGGAATAGAGTGTTCGTTCCCTTTAGTGCATTCGAGATTGGGTTTGATTTTCAAAATGACAATGACACTTTAGGACCTAAGTTCTTTCCTTTAGTTTCATTCAAGATTGAGTTTGACCTTTTGCAAAATAAAAAATAAATCCAGTCCCAGATAGAAAAACACCAAAAGGTGACACTGTTCAGCTTATAGGCGACGCTGGAAAGTTCAAAGGTGACATTTCATTCTTACAGGCGACATTCTGTACCTTTACAGGTGATAGATAACTATGCAAAGGCATGATTTCTTTCTTTGAAGGCATGATTTAATTACATGCAAGCGATAGAAGAAGAAGTAGAGGCAAAATAGAAGTTATGGCTAGCGAAAATCTGCTAATAACCAGGCGTGAAAACAGTGTCTGTACACGTGATTTAATTTCTTGAAGGCGTGATTTAATTGCTTGAAGTCATGACTGTATTATGTGTAGGTGACATTTATTTTCATGAAGGTGACATTTCTTTTCTTGAAGGTGACATTTAATTGCTGTAGGCGACATTTAATTGCTTGAAGGTGACATTTTATTTGTTTCCTGCAAATACAAGAATATAAAGTATAATCTCATCAAAATGATTGTGGTTTTGGTCCCACTGGGCGTGCCAGAATGTGAGCAAGGCTTTTGAGGGTACCTGTTATCTATTTTGAAAGGCTCAAATCAATCAAACATTTAAGAGTTTAATCTCGCATACAATCAAAACAAAAATAAGGAAACTCTAAGCTAGCCACCTCAGATTGAGCCAGAAACAGGTGCACCCAAGCACTGTTTGATTTGCTCTGATAAGGGGGATGTGGGTGTGTTCTCTAAGCACTTGGAGCATACTATAATGCGTTCTAAGATGGATTGAAATCCATGAAAACCCCAAAATGGCACAAAAATAGGTATAGAACACCTGATTTTCCCCTAAGGCCTCAAGGATCCAAAAATGCTTTAATGAAGATTAAGCTACATGATGAGGAATCTAAGATTGATTTTAGACCAAATTAGAGATGTGATATGATGCTATGCTATGCAAAACAATAAGAAAAGCTATGTTAATCCATTATTACTAAGCTATGATGAGCTAAAAATGCTTGAAAGTAAACTAAATTAGAATGATTTGCTAAGATCTAACATGAAAATGGCATCATAACAGTGCATGAGAATGAAAGTAAGCTAATTGATTTTGCTCTTGAAAGGAGGGGTATTTATAGAATTTGGGAAGGAAGAATGAGTGGCCAGGATTGAAATCCTTAAGAGAGGCCAAGATTCTTTCAAAGGGGAGCACATGGATTGTGCTAGTTTAGGGATCACCTCCTTGTGACAAGTGTCACAAGGGCATTGGATTGAAAGATGGAAGGAATGTGCACAATTTGGGAAATGTGCCTAAGGTCAAAGGGTGTAAGAAAGGGGTGAGGGGCTTCTTAAATGCACCATAAATGCATGTAAGAGGGATAAGGAGGCCTTAAATGCCTTCAATGCATTTCAAAAAGGGAAGCCCTCTTTGTTGACTTTGGGGTAAGCTTAAGAGTTTGGCTAACCTTGTTTAGGGAATGTGACAAGGTTAAGGGAGGAATTAGGATAATCTTAGGATTAGGATGGGTGAAGAGGTTGGGTTTGAGAAGATTCTAGAAGAGTCTAGAATTCTCCTTGGTTTTATGGAATAAAAGTTTATTCATTCCAAAAGCTTAAGTTTTGGGAATATTTATTGAAATATTTTCAATAAATATGAAATTTAAATATTTAATCTTAATTAAATATTTGGCCTTGGGATTAGGGTTAGAAAAGATGGGATTAGCCTTTTAATCGAGATTAAGAAGGAATTAGAAGATTTTGGAAGAGGTTAGTGGTCTAAAGGAAATTGGCCAAGTTTTGGGCAAAAAATAAATAAATTATTTATTTTGGGATTTTTGATCAATTTATTAATTAAAATAATTAATAAATAAGGAGATAATGTTTAAATAAGATTTAAACATTTTTGGAAGGGATTTCTTAATTAAATATTTTTAATTAAGAAAAAGGGATTTAATGACATAAAAATAAATAAATTAATTAAATAAATAATTAATTAATAAATGATGATGTCATCGGGGATTTTTCAGAAAATAAAAATACTTTATTTTCTAAAGGATTTTTAGGTGTCTACACAACCTAAAATGCACTTGACTTGTTGATGTTGATCTTTTTAGCTTTTTATATCATCATCAAGTGTTTTGGGATACCAAAGTTAGTACAACCCTCTTTGGCTAGGCTGCAACCATGAGAATATCAATACTAATTCCATCAGATATGATGTGGAAAGTAAACACAAACATCAAGGAATATGATGTTGCGATGACCTAAATGTTACTTCTAGTTAATATTGCAAGGTTACACAAGCATCAAGGCATGAAGAGCCTAGATGACCTAAGTGTGTCTTGCATGAACAAGAAAATAAGAGATTTTTTTTTTTGTGTGCAATGAATGATGTTATACCCACAATGACCCTTTATCATTCATATCCTTGGGCATACATTACTAGTTGCACCTTACTTAAGGAATTGCATTAAAATAGACAAGGAGATAAATCCAACCTCACCTTAGCGTTCAAATAAAAAGAGTCGAGGTATGTATGGCATATCACATGAAATGGAGGATCTTATTACAAACATCCAATTTATTTGACATTTTAGGAGAATTGGAACCACACCCACAAGAAGAAATCAAAGAAAACATCATGCCCCCTATCCTCGCTTCTCTAGTCTGTAGACATCCTTGAGTTACTCAGAAGACATTAACAGTGAAAATCAATGCTAATATGAAGCATAAAAGAAAATTTCACATCTTTTCCCTTATTCTTCTAGTCCATGGACATTATCAAGTTATTTCATAGACATGATTAGTGTACTTCAAATAGTCTAGTTGTTGTTTTGATTTTGATGTCTATTTTGTGGAGAATGATTGTCTATTTAGGGGTGTTGAGAAACACCAGTGCTTTTGTGAGTGTGTGGTGTTGAAAAACACCATTGTGTGTTGATTATTTTTTTTAATGTTTATTGTATGTTCTTGATCACTTGTTCTAGTAAATTCATCTTATGGGTGCTAAGAAACACCATTGTGTTGAGTTTTTAATGTTGAGATACACTCTTTGAATGATGAATTGGGTATTGAGAAACACCTTTGTGTCAGTGGAAAACTATCAAATGATGAGAGACTAGGATGACTAAATTTGATTGGTGACAAGAATGACTTATAAGATGTTGACTTGGTTGATAGAACTATTACAAAATTAGCCCTAGTGAGACATGACTATCCAAGGACTAAGACAACAATCAATTCCAAGCCATCATGGGGTTGTGCGAGCCAAATGAACTATACAAGATCATTAAAGTGACTAAAGATATAAGCAAGAAAGAAAATCTACAGCTGATGCAGACAGGCTAGCCATGCTATGCATTGATAAATGGAGTGTTAGTTACAAGTGATGGTTGTTTACTAGGTTTTCACCACTTGGCATTTATTGTTGTTTTTTCTACCAAGGCACTTGTTTACCATGCTTTCACCAAGGCACTTTTCTTGTTTTCTTGATTTTACTTTTTACTTTTTCTCTTTTTGATTTTTTTTTTATATTTTTATATTTTTAATTTTTCACTTTTTTTTTCAATTCATCAAGGCACCTATTTTCCACATTTTCATGAGGATGATCATTTTTTTAGGAATTTTTTTAATGTTTTTAATTTTCTTCAAGAACATTTTTAACTATTTTTGGGATTTTGTCCATAATGCTTTTCACTGTACTTGAACTGTTGCTATGAGAATGTTAGGTGTAGAACTTATTTAGGTGGATTGCGTTGATAGGGTTGAGGAGGTGTTCTTCTTCTATTGTTGAGAGTTGGTAGGAACTAGAAACATAAGTTTCTATGATGATAAAGGGCCTCAACCAATTGGGTTCAAATTTTCCTTTTTGTTCTCTATTTTGCTGATTTTTGGAATTTTCTCTCAAAACAAGGTCTCCAACCTAAAATTTTTTATGTCAAACTTTCTTGTTATATCCTCTAGACATTCTTTTCTAGTAGGCTCTGAAGTGATCAAATGCCTCTTTTTTTGTGCTTATCTAGCAATTCTATCACTTGAATCATTACTATGCAATAGTCTTCATCTGTTATAAGACCTTGCAATGACACTCTTAAAGATGGAATTTATACTTCAATGGGTAATATTTCTTCTAATACATAGACAAGAGCCAAAGGTGTAGCCTCTATTGGTGTTCTGATACTATTTTTTTAGGCTCGTAGTGTTGGATTTAACTTCATATTCTAGTATTTTCCTAATTTGTTTATCATTCTGTGTAATATTTTTAGTACTGTCTTATTGGAAGCCTAATATTTTCCATCCCCTTATGGGTAGTATATTAAGGAACAATGTTGGGTGATGTAAAACTCAATACACAACTCATCCATATCCTTATTTTTTAATTTCCCCCATTTTCTATTACAATTAAGGATGGGATCCTATACCTACAAATGATGTAGTTTAGGATGAACATAAGCACCTGTTTACCGATAGCCTTGATTAAAGGGATGAATTCTACCTACTTCATGAAATAATTTGTGGCTATCATAATAAACTTGTGTCCATTTGATGATGAAGGATAAATATGATCGATGAGATCAAAGGCCCATTATTGAAATGGCCAGTGTGTTATGATTAGAAACCACTCTCTTGCTGGATAGTGAATCAAGTTACCACATAGCTGACATTTCTTGCAAGATTTAGCATATTTATATGTATCTTTTTCCATGTTAGGTCAATAGTATCCAACCCTTATGATTTTCTTAACCAATGAGAGACTATTTGAATGAGCTCCACAGATACGTTCATGGACTTCTTATAATTCATGTTCAAACTCTTCTTGTTCTAAACACCTAAGTAAAGTACCATCTAAAATGTGCCTATATAAGTCATTAGCTATGATTAGATACTACGATGGATTTCAAATAAGGTTTTCTTTTTCTCATTTTTAGATAAGTTGCCAAGAATAATTTGGTCTCTCAAGTAGGATTATATTTGGTTGTATCTAGAGGAATAATTACGTACAATTGAGAATACTATTTGGGAATTTGAGGGATCATATGTAGGGAAGGGGATTTCTTCCACCAGGAAGTTATAGTGGAATTGCCATTCTTCCATCTATAACATTGAGGCTAAAGTAGCCATGTCATCAGCTTCTTTATTCTCTGCTCTAGGAATCTGTTGGAAAATGATGAGCACAAAGTATTTCTTCAAGTCATCGACCATTCTTTTATATGGCATGAGATTTTCATCTTTCATCTAATATCGATCATTAATTTGGTATATTATTAGTTGACAATATCCATAGATGTGTAACTCTACAATATTCCATTCAATTTCTAGTTTTGATCCATTTGCAAAAGATTCATATTCTACAATGTTTTTGGAGCATGGAAATATCATTTTGTTTGCTTTAGGAATTTTTTATCCTTGAAGAGTTATGAAAAGAGCACCATATATTGACCCCTATTGGGTGAATGAACCATCAAAGAACATCTTCCATAGGTGTTTTGTTAGATGTAGAATTACTTCATGAGGAAACTCTATCATTAATGGTTTGTTATCTTGAAGTGGTGCATCAGCTAGGTGATCTATAATGACTTGACCTTTGATGGAGTTTCTATCCCCATGCTCAATATCAAACTCTCTTAAGATATAACCCATTTTTCCAATCAGGCAGTTAATATTTCTTTGTTCAATTGGTACTTCAATTGATCAATTATTTCAATCAACTTCGCTAAATGAGCCATAATGTAGTGTCAAGAATTTTGTGAATAAAATACCACTGCTAGGAAATTTTTCTCAATGATTGTGTAATTGATTTTAGTGTCCCGTTGATGTAATAAATTTATCTTTCCTTTCCTATTTCATCATGTTGCATGAGTAGAGCTTCAAGAAATGTTATTGTAGTTGATATATAGAATAGTTATGGTTTCCCTTGTATAGGTTCCACTAAGGTAGGTGGATTTGACAAATATTCTTTGATCTATTAGAAATTATTTTCACATTGCTCATCCCATTTTAAATTTACACCTTTTTGCAATGTCTTCGTGAAGGGTTGCACCTTATCAACTAGTTGGGAGATGAATCTTCTTATTGACTGGAGTTTCAATTGTAATGTCATGACCCGACTAATGTTCTTTGGTGGTTGCATCTCCATGATGGATTTTACCTTTGCTCGATCCACTTCAATATGTTTAGCTAAGACTATAAAGCCTAAGATTTTCCCAGAAGTCACTCTAAAAGAACACTTCTTCTGATTAAGACAAAGTTTGAATTTTTCCATCATGTGTAGTATTTTGCCCAAATCTAGTAAATGAGTTCTTCTATTAGCTGATTTTACAAGTGTTTCATCTATGTAATCTTCCATACTCTTATGCATCATGTCATGAAAGATAGTTGTTACAGCCCATTGGTAAGTTGTACTTGTTTTCTTGAGTCCAAATGACATCACATTAGAGAAAAATGTACCCCATAAACATGTGAAGGAAATTTTCTCTTTATCTTCAGCTGCTATTTTAATTTGATTGTAGCTTGAGAAGCCATCTATTAGTAAGTATATTTCATAGCCCACAGTGAGATCAATAATCATGTCAATATTTAGAGGTGGAAAATCATCTTTAGGATAGGCTCTATTGAAATCTTTGAAATATGTGCATACTATGATAGATTTATCAAGTTTTGAAACTAGAAAGATATTAGAAATCCATTTAGTGTAGTCTATTTCTTTGATAAAACCATATTTTAGGAGCTTCTCTAGTTCTTCCTTGACTAAAAATGCTACATGTGGATGCATCTTTCTGTGTTTTTGTTTCACTGGTTTGACCCCAAGAGATATAGATAAATTATGCATTATTAGATTAGGATCTAGGTCTAGCATGTCAAAATAGGACCATGCAAAGTTGATTTTCTTCTCCATGAAGAATTATGTGAACTATTGTTTCTCCTCCTTTGTTAAAGATTGAGAAATGTGTACTAGTTGAGGTTATTGACCTATTCCCAAATTGATTGGCTTTGTTGGTTCAATCAATACTGAAGATCTCTCTTGAAAGTGATCTAGTAGGATATCAATCTTCCCATCCTCAGGTGTCTCTAAGAGGTTTTCACCATTGGATGTGTCATTTTTTTTTACTATTTTGGGTTCAGATACTACCATAATGTGGTTTTCACCATCAAAACACTTTTTTTTTTAACTTTTAAGATTGAGAAACTTGATATCCCCCTCCATCATATTCATGCTTGTTGCACTGGTGGAAGAGGTGAGGGGTTCAACTGTATTTAGGTAGCATGCGAAAGTATAATCATTTGGAAAGGAAAGTAGGTTCTATTAGAAATAGGGAATACTAAGAGGGAGGGGGGGTGAATCAGTATTCTACAAACTTTTACTTTTTCCCAATTATGGATATAACAGATTATCTTAATGCATGCATAACATAGAAAGCTAAACAACATGCATAGCAATAAAACAAAAGAACTCATAACACATTATTTGTTCTCGAGGAAACCTTGGCCAAGGGAAAACCCCAGTGGGGATGGTACCCACAAAGATCCACTAATCAAAAGTATCTTGTTAAGGATGTTGACCCTGTTAGGAGTCTATTACATTCATATAGTGTCTTAGTCCTGATTAAGGGACTATAGGCCTTGTTAGAAGCCTCAACCCTATTAGGAGTTGGTAGTACAAAATGTGATTACCAGATGAGCCCATTGCCCAAACAAGTAATAGACAAAATTCACTGATTACAAAGTTTAGGTCAAGGTACATAACCTTATGCTACTTGCATCAATATCTCTTCACTGCTCTTTCACTATCACTATTACATACATTCATTACTCCTTTTACAATTACATCTTTACATATCTTTATACAAGTTATTAAGATTAATAAATTTTAGTTGGCTATCATATTAAAAAATATCTTTATCCAAGGGTTAACATCTAGGATGTTGTCCCTTTATATTGTTAAGTAATTATTTTGATAAACAAAATAATCCCTTAACTCTTTATCAATTCTATCTTCATATTATGTCCTATTAGCTCAACACTATCTTTAGTAAAACTATCATAACTTCTTCCATACATGTCGTACTGACTTGCTCTCTAAGGTGAGTCTTCAATAGTCATCATGTAGTCTATGTTCAAGTGCTCAAGAATTGAACTTACTCCAATCAACATCACAAATCAAAACTATCTTCTGGTTCACTAGCAAAAACATTATGTCTCATACTTAGATAATTTTGCATTGCGCTCTGACATACTAGCTCTTTGACCTGTGTGATCTTCATGTGGATCATATGTTTCCATAATGACAACATTTATGTAACCAACTCAGCCAAATTTCCAACAATCTCCCCCTTTGTCATTGGTGGCAACATATGAGAAAATTGGCTAAGTCTTAGACTCCAAAATTTCAAAATTGTGGCCATAATACAAAATATATATATACTATCCTTATGACTTGATGAATCCTCTCTATATACTGTACTCCCCCTAAGAGTATGTATTCTTATCAATTTTCTACTATATATCTCTCCCCCTTTGACAACAATGACAAAAAAAAAGGTAAGGAGGGTTACAAAACTCTGTTCACAAAAAGTTATACCTTGATTCAATATTGCAAAGCCAGTAGGCTTGCAACACAATCTAAAAAATTAATCTTCATAGCCTCTAACTCTTTCTCCCATGATTTCTTAATTGAGTCTACCACACTGAGTAGTGTGCACAATCCATAAGATGCAATCTCACATGCTTGGAGATTCTCATAACTAAACTTCTGAAAAGATGTCTTGGCTGAAAGACATTCTTCCAGTTGCCCTTCAATAATGCTCAAGTTTATAGAAATGTGCTCTCTTAAAAGAGTGAATCTCTTCAGCTTCCTATCCTTGTCATCTTGAAAAAATCTCATTTCATCATAAATCTTGCGGATTTTCTTCTCAATATCAAATAACTTCACATTGGGGCTTGAAAGAAGATTTGTTTCATTCTAAATTTTTGCTTCCTTCATCTTCATCTTCTGAACTTCCACTGCTACCAAGTTCTCTGATTTTGTACACTAGATGTACAAAGATTTTCCTCTTTCTATATTCTTTCTCAAGTCCTTTATGTAGATATCAAGGTTATTGATATCATTTCTGATATTCTGACTAATATCCAAAAGTGTTTTGGCCTCATAAGCTGCTTGAGCTTTCACCTTTGCTGTATCAGATAAATTTGTAAACTCATCATCAAAAGTATTCATCACTTTCTTTGCTCTTTCCAGAGGGTCATCTTCTACAATTTGTGTAGATATAATGCCTTGTAATTTCTCAATAAGCTCCTTCAGGCATCCTTCAAGACTCTTTACTTTCTTGTTCTTTCTGATGATCTTATTCAAGGATGTGATCAATTCCATCTGATCATCATCATCTGCTTCCTTTCCCAAATTCTCAATCATAGAACCAATCTGAGTTTTCTTGCCAATCTCAGGTGTAAGAATGAGTTCTTCTAGAGTGGGAAAATGTACTTGTTTCTCTATCACTTTAGGTTCTACAATTTTGGTTTATGTCTTCTATTCTTCTTTGGTACTATCCTACTCTTCAAAAGCTGAATTGTCAACAATGTTTTCAAGATTATTGAATAAGTTATCATCACTATCCAAGGTGATTTTTGTTCCTTCAACATTCATGTCTTTGTCCTCAATATTTATGGCTGGTGGAGAGGGAATGTCCTCTAGTTCTACTTCTTCTACTTGATCTTTAGAGTCTACTGCAACTGATGGTTCTCCAGCATTCTCTGACATAACCTTAATGATTGCTTGCTCTATTTCTATATTAATTTCTTCATATCTACCTCCCATAATCTAAATAGTTCTCTTCTTAGTTCTTAGATGGGTGCTTAGATCCTTCATGATCTATTTGAAGTGTTCTTCATCTTTCACAACACAAAGTTTTATTACAAGATTTTCTCTAATAGTTATATCTTCTTCTGATGCTCTCTTCTTTCTATTTACAAGTTTCTTGTACAAGTCATCAGGTATCTTACCCTAAACTGTATCAAATTTTTGATAAGATAAAATCATATATTTCACCACTGCATTCTAGATTCAGTCTTTCTGCATAATCATAGAGATCATAATATTTGTTCATCTTTGTAAAGTCTCCATCTAGAATAATCTGTTCATTAACCTTTTCAATTCTAGGTTTCCAAGTTTTCTTCTTAACAAGAGTGCTTTCATCATCTTTGATTTCTGCAACTTTCCTTTGAACTGGTGGCACCAATGTCTTTTGCCTCTTACTAGGTCTAGTAGAAATCTCTTTTATTCTTTTGCTAGGTGTGGAGGAGGTTGATCTAGTGGATTTTCTTGTTTCTTGATCCTTCTCTATTTCTTCCACTTTCACCTTAACTAGTGTTTCTCCTTGCTATACTGCAATTGATGATAAAGGTGGCACATACAAAACTTCTTTTTGTCCAATTTCTCTAACTGCTGCTCCTGTTTGCTTAGATACCAAGAACTCATGTTTAGTCATCCCTGTATCTTTTAGAATTTTCTTGATTGTACTCTCAACTCTTTTCTTTGACTTTTTCTCTTCAAGGCTGGTCTTTGCAAAGTTGAAGTTCTCCTCAAAGGTTCCAAACCTATTACTATGAATATCCATTTTGCACTTAAGTAGTCTACTCACATATTCTTCTATTTCAATTTCTGATAATTCATAGCCAAGAGGGTCTATGAACTCTATTCTAGGTTCTACTGCTTCAATGTAAGTAAAGTCAGTATCAACCATGAAACATATCTCATTTTTATACTTCTCCACAAGAGACTATGGGATCCTTGATCTACTTGACATCAAATTTTGAAATGTTTTAATTACCAACACTGCACTTTCATTCACTTTATCAATAATATGCCTCCTATACACTTGGTTAATCCTTTCCATTGTAGTTTGGCCATCATTCCAATCATTTCCAATGGTGTAAGGAAATCTTCTCAATAAATGGAAAAACATATAAGTGATTAAGGATGGGAATCTAAACTGTGAATACTTAGTCTTCTTTTTCTTTTCCAAATTTTCAAACAACTGAATTCTTAAAATCTCACACATGTCAACTTGTACTTTATCAACACACATTAAATAAGCTACATGTATCATTCCAACTACCATGTCATCCTCTCTCAAGTTAGCACAAAACTTAGTTGTTAGGATCTTACACAAGTATCTAACATCATCTTGTTGTATCTTGCTAATCACTATTCCTCTACCATTGTAGGATGAATTTGTGTTGTCTATGACTATTTTCCTCATGTTTTTCTCATTCAAAGGAATGGCTCTAGTTTTAGATAGTCCAGTTACCTCATGAATTAATTCAGTTGTAATGTCTATCACTCTATCATCTAACCAAACTTTTCATTGTGAATTCTGCTTAGGATTATCTTGGTACATTCCTCATTGTCAAATTCATATTGCAAAGCATACTTAACGATCTTATTATCTTTAAAATGCTCAAACCCTACTTTCAATGACATGTCCTAATTATAGATCTTCTAATATTCCTCTGTGAAATCACTATCACTGATAGTCTCTAGTTTACATCCCAAATAACTTCTAACATTCTCTAGATGTAAAACTCTATCTGGTATGGATGATAAACCTAACCTAGGATCATCTTCCAAGGGTTCTATTGGTTCCCTTTTCACCTTAGCTCTATTCTTATCTCTTATATTGTAAATCAAAGAAGTATCCATGATTTTCTCTAATTCCTTAACTGATTTAAAGATCTACCAAGTAAAATACCTCAATTCTGCAATTTAGGGCTTGCGTAGATTCAGCACAAAAATTCTTCACCAAATCCTTGCAAAATGCTTCCAATCACTGCTCTTCGATCTCCTTAAAACTTGTAAATCTCTTCAATGATAAAATGATACCATTCATGACCTTTTATTATTTCAATCTCACTTAGATCTAACATCACATTCAATTCTTTTGCCACTTCTTTCCAAAAAGCTGATTTTGTTAACCTGTAAAACTTAAAACTTCTTGCAATCTCACAAAACATAATATTTTTCTTTGTGCTCTTAACAATAGCATTAGAACATCATATAATACCTTTCATTAATTGCACAAGACTCAATTCATCATATATCAATTTCTACACTAATCTAAGTTCCTATTCTACTGTAATTTTCATGAATTAAGTACTTTGAGATGGGTCAGGTAAAGATTCATTCTTACCATTTAATACTTCACCTTTTTGACTGCCTTTAGTGCTGAATATGTCTCCTTGATTTGTGCTTTTAACAAACTTCACTTCATCTGAGTTACTACAACATCCTTTCTGACTGTTGCTTGCATCTTCATTTCTTCTTACATGACTTCTAGGGTTAGGATTGGTATGAAAACTATATTGTTCATTATGCAAAACCTTGCTGTATGTCCAATCTTGTTACATATCTAACAAACTATTCCATTGTTTCCATATCTTGGTCCAGGCTGATTGATTTGTGATCTGCAATTTCTAGCAATGTGTCCAACCTTGTTGCATCTATAACATACTACTCCATTTCTTCTGTTCATATCTTTAGTAGCTTTCTTATCTGCATGGTTAGTATTTCTAAACATTCTACTATTATTGTTATTCTCAACAAATTTAGGTTTTCTACATTCAATAGCCATATGTCCAAAACCATGACAATCATAACAATAACCATTAAGAGGTTTAAATTGCTTACCTGTGCAATCTCTCTTCATATGACCAACAATATTACAAGAAAAACATCTACCTTTGAATTATCTTTGCATACCTTTAGATGATTCCTCTTTCTTAGGTGGTTCTTCAGATTTGTTAATCTCATCAGACTTCTTCTCATCTATGCTTTCAGATTTTTTCAGATCTGGTTCCTTGCTTTCTTCATTTTCTTTAAAGGTGTTGAATCCAAGACCAGTTTTATCATAGAATGGTTTCTGATACGATATTTGTTCATCAATCTTCTCATTAGTTGAATATAGTCTTTCAAGTTGCTGCTTAGATTGAGTTAGTTATCCTTTCACAATTGTATTGTATTTCTCAAGTCCATTATACTACAAATTGACTTTCTCAAGTTCAAATGTTACTTTACCAAGTTTAGATTTTAGCCCTTCATTTTCAAGCTTAAGATTTTCATTTTTAGATTTCAGATTTGCTTCATTCTTGGCATTTCCATCTTTCAAACTTAGCTTCAAATTTTCTATCTTTAGTTCATGTTTAAGGATCTCATTTTTTTTTTCTAAGTTGTCATCACAATCTTCAATGTGAATTTTGGATTCCTTTTCATATTTCAGATCTTCCAACTTGTGTTTTAGTTTCTCAATGAGGTTCTTTGCATCATCATATTTTCCTTTTAGAGTATTTGTTTCCTTAATAAGAATATCAATCTATTCAAGAGCTTCTTCAAGACTCTTTTGTAGCTTACCCATATCCACAGAGATCTTACTCAAGCTGCTAGGCTTTCCTGATTCTTTTTCGAGTAACTAAGCTCTGATACCAATTGTTAGAAATAGGGAATAATAAGAGGGGGTGGGGGTGAATTAGTATTCTACAAAATTTTACTTTTTTCCCAATTATGGATTTAATAGATTATCTTAACGCATGCATAACATAGAAAGATAAACAACATGCATAGCAATAAAACAAAAGAACTCATAACACATTATTTGTTCTCGAGGAAACTTTAGCCAAGGGAAAACCCCAGTGGGGATGGTACCCACAAAGATCCACTAATAAAAAGTATCTTGTTAAGGATGTTGACCCTATTAGGAGTCTATTGTATGCATATAGTGTCTCAGTCCTGATTAAGGGACTATAGGCCTTATTAGAAACCTCAACCCTATTAGGAGTTGGTAGTAAAAAATGTGATTACCAAATGAGCCCACTACCCAAACAAGTAATATACAAAATTCACTGATTACAAAGAGTAGGTCAAGGTACATAACCTTATGCTTCTTGCATCAATATCTCTTCACTACTCTTTCACTATCGCTATTACATACATTCATTACTCCTTTTACAATTACATCTTTACATATCTTTATACAAGTTATTAAGATTAATAACTTTCAGTCGGCTATCATATTACAAAATATTTTTATCCAAGGGTTAACATCTAGGATGTCATCCCTTTATATTGTTAAGTCATTATTTTGATAAACAAAATAATCCCTTAACTCTTTATCAATTCTATCTTCATATTTTGTCCTGTCGGCTCAACACTGTCTTTTTTTTTTTTTGATCAATAAAGGCTGAGGCCAAAGGTATATATATATATTAAAATGCTAAAATATGTCATATAAACATGGTTCAGTAGAGTATGCTAGCAGTTTGAAAAAACACAGTAAAGAGAGCTAGAGACTGGAACATCACCGCTCAATCCTAAAGAGCATCCAGTTTCCACAAACCTGAAAACTAGATGATAACAAAAAATGCTATGTAATCTTAAATTCAAAAATGGGGGACTTGATATCCATCACCTCAGTCCTTTTCTGATGGGAATGAAAAATTATTCTCAGAGCTGTGGTGTTGAAGTATGTAGATGTCAGCAAGCACGTGGATGCCAGCAGGGCATGCTTTTAATCTTCCCTATTTTCCATTGTCCTTTCCCACCTTGCAGACAATCACTTTATGCATTGTTGCATGATCACAAGGCAACTTTTCCACTCTTGCGATCATGCGACCAGTTTTCTACTCTGACCAGCTCTATATCTATGCTTTGTGAGAAAAAAATTTATGCCCAATAGTTTCTTAACAGCATGGAGGACCACCCATTAGTATTCTATCAGACCCATACTGCCACCTATATTTGAAAAGCCTCTTGCCATAAACGTAGATTATTTCCTTCAGATCTGAAAGGAACTATGGGGTGTACTTTACTAGTTTATTTAGAACAACTAGGCACCCTATGAAAAGGTTGATAAAGACATCAAAATGATTGAGGCTATCATGCCAAAAATCCACCACAAATCAATGTCTATCAGCAAGTGGATCTGACAGAGTTGGCGGGGAAGGGTACTCCACTGCAAGTTTACTGCATGTTGCTTGCATAACATAGCTTTATCGAGCATCAAGACGTGGAGAATGACTACCATCTTTGGAGTGTTTAGTTGGAAAAACATCAACCAGATGGGGATCAATTTGCCCATATTAGAAATGACCGTTGCAAGGGGCAAGTTCAGAATCGGTTCGATTGCCAAGGTGTTGTATATTAGAGGAGATTGATCTAATTTGGATGCCACCCGCCACAGTGTTTGCCAATTCATCCACTTTACCATTTCCCTCATGGTAAATGTGGTTGATTGTGATGGATTCAAATTTTGAAATCAGAGTTAGGATGTTTTCTAGCAATGCTTGTAGTTTCCAATTGGAAACGGTTCTTACCTTGACAGCATTGATCACAATCATTGAATCACCCTCTATTTCCACTTTATTCAGTCTTAACTCTTTGGCTAGTAGTAAACCATGGAACAAAGCTTTGATTTCAACCATATTTTTGGTATCAGGCTCTAGAGGAACCACCAATTGAGCAATAATATGTCCCTCTGAAGAGTGAATGATGCATCCTGCACCTAAAGGACCTGAGTTACCTCTTGATGCCCCATCGAAATTTAGTTTAAACCAACCTGGAGAGGGAGCTTCCCAAACACACACTAATATTCAATGCATATTGTCTTTACATCCTCTGCTAATGGAAATTGGTGTCTTTAGGCCATGCCAACCTTTAATCATCTTGTCATCCCAACTAGTGTAGAATTTGTGAATAGAAGAATGGGATTGTAACCTAGAATTCATGATTTCCATGATTACTACTTTAATTTTGTTTAATACATTCTCAATTTCCAATGATTTCTCTTGGAAGAGCCTTTTGTTTCTCTCTTTCCATATTTCCCACATTACAATGGAAGGGGAATTGATCCAAAGATTCCCACATAAACTTTCTTTAAAGAGTGATGGCCAGGCCAGAAGGTGAGATTTGATGTCTTGTGGATATGGTGAGCACCAATTCAATTTAGAGCATAACCAATCCCAACATTTCTTGGCAAAGGGGTAGGAAAGTAGCGAATGATTATATGTTTCTTCATGATTCAAATAGAGAGAACATCTTGATGGACCTTGAAATCCCATTTTTAAAAATCTATCAACTATTAGTATCCATCCCTAAGATGCTGCCCACACAAAAACTCCAGCTTTAGGTAAACACAATTTATTCCAGCATAAGTGAATTGGAATGGAAGTAGATTCTTTAAGATGTTTTGATAATACTTTGTATCCCTCCTATACTTTGTAGTTGCCATTCTTGGAGCTGTTCCAGATAATTTCATCACTACCATTTTTAAGAAGAAAAGACCTATTTTGAAGGGTTCCTTTTAATAAGTTTAGTTCTTGAATATCTGCCCCCAAAATTGAAGTATCCTTCCAATGCCATGATCCATCCACCTCCGAAGAGGGAGTAGGGATAATATAGTCTTTAAGCATGGAACCCCATGTTGATTGATAGAGATATTTAATTTGATTAAGTCTAGGGATGGATTGCAAGATTGGATGCCCTCCTCAAGAATCCTCCCAAAATCTAGCTGAATTACCATTTCTGATGTTCCAGGAAAGATTTGTATCTACAATATATCTGGATTTCACAATGAAATTCCATATCCTTGAGCCTCTAGGGAAATTTTTGATGCAGAATATCTCATGCTCCACTTCTGAGCCCAAGTATTTTCCTTTGAGTATTCTAACCCACTTCAAGTCTTGATTTTTTATCAATTTCCAATGCAGTTTTGCACCCAAGGCTCAATTCTGCCACATTTGGTTTTTAATCCCTGTGCCTCCAGCAGAAATTGGTTTACATATGTTGTCCCATGATATTAGTTTGAATTTCCTATGGCTGTCACATCCATGCCAAAAAAAATCCCTGAGTTTTTTGACCATATCCATATAACCCTTGGAAGATAAAGATAAACAAGATAGGAGGTAAATGGGAATCATAGAGAGAGTCACTTTGATCATAATGATCCTACCTACCCTTGATAGCCATTTGGCTTTCCAGCTAGCCATTTTCCTATCCATCCTTTCAGTAATAGGTTGCCAGACTCCTATAGTCCTGAGATTTTTGTCAATTGGAATCCCCAAGTATGTGCAAGGGAGAGTAGCTACCTTGAATGCCAATAAAGACTCGATTTTCAGTTGTATTCTCTTTTTTGTATGAAAGAAGAAGATGACTGACTTCTCTTTGTTCACTGCCTGACCTGATGCTTGAGCATATTTGTGTAAAATTTCTTGAAATAGGCTTGCTTCTCTGACTAAACCAAATCCAAAGAGCAGAGTATCATTAGCAAACTGCTGGTGTGTAATTGGACATATTGAAGAAGTAACTAATATTCCTGTGATGTTGCCTTGACATTGAAGACTGATGATACCATGGCCCAGAGCTTCTTCCATTATGATGTAAAGGAAAGGTGAAAGGGGGTCCCCTTGTCTGATGTCATTTGAGCCTCCAAAGAAGCCGTGAGGGGATCCATTGATCAAGATAGAATATTTTGGAGAGGAAATGCAATAGAAGATTAGGTTTATCCAGGCCTTGGAAAATCCGAACCTCTCCATGAATTTGGATAAGAATCTCCAATTGACTTTGTCATAGGCTTTCTTGATGTCCAGCTTGATGATCATGCTAGCTTTTTTGTTCAGCTGGATAGAGTGTATTGTCTCTTGGGCAATAACAATACCATCAAATATAGATCTACCTAGAACAAACCCGGTTTGTTCTTCTCCAATGATTTTACCTAAAATTGACTTTAATCTATTTGCAAGAGCTTTTGATAAAACCTTGTAAATGGTATTGCATAGTGCTATGGGTCTAAATTCATCTAAAGAATTAGCATTTTCTTTTTTTGGAGTGAGAGAAATGAAAGTGTTATTGATTTCAGTTAGGAATCTACCTGAGGATCTGGCTACTTCCAAGGTTGTAGTGAATTCCTTGCCAAACACCTTCTAGCAATGAAGAAAAAAACTGGGAGGAAAACCATTTGGACTTGGGGCTTTATCTGGGGCCATTTGTGATAAAGTTTGGAAAATTTCCTCTTCCGAGAACGCTCTCATTAGATTTTGATTAACCTCCACTGTTAGGATCTTGGGAATGTTGTCAAGTAATTCTTGCTGGTATGTTAGAGGAGAGTTATCTAAATTATTCAGAAGTTTTGAGAAAAATAGAACAAATTCTTTTTGGATCTCTTTTTGGTCCGACATTGTGGATCCCTCAAGGTTGGTGAATTGGAGAATCCTGTTTGTGTTTCTTCATCATTTGGTACTAGAGTGGAAGAATTTAGTATTTTTATCCCCTGCTGCTAACTAGTTTTCCCTTGATTTCTATTTCCAAAAAATCTCCTCTTTGCTGAGCACATCTTCCAAATCCTTGAGTAAATTTTTCTCTGCCAGAGATGATTCTTGGTTCATCCCATTTTGCATAATCTTGCTGTTTAAGGCTGACAGTTTCACTTCTAATTCCTCCTTTGAAGAAAAAATATTTTTGAAGTGAGTCCTGTTCCAAATCAGAAGATTTTGTTTGATGAATTTGAGCTTTGAGACAAAATAGAAAAGTTTGGATCCTTTGACCTTTATCTCTGACCACCACTCCTGGATCAACTCTGAGAAATTCTCTTCCTTAAGCCACATGTTTTCAAATTGAAATGGGCATTTTTGTGGTTTGTTCTCATCAACTGTATCCAAACAAATGGGAAAATGGTCAGAGCCTAAAAAGGAATAAATAGAATCTTTTAAGTCGAAAGAGAAGGAGGAAATATCTCCTTTGTAGAGGAACCTATCCAGCTTTCCTAATATATTGTCGACCCCCAATCGTCTGTTGGACCAAGTATAAGTTCCATTCTCTAAATCAATTTCCATAAGGTCCTCCCTTTGAAGCCATTCTTGAAAGTCTACTTGAGACTGAGATGATCTTTGAGATCCACCTATTTTTTTAGATGCATGTGAAATGGCATTGAAGTCTCCACCCATAATGCAATTGCCCACATTCAGAGAAAGAAACCTCTTGCTAATTTCCTCCCAAATTTGCAGTTTTCTTCTTCTCAAGGTGGGACCATAAACATTGATAACAAATGTGCTTAAGTTTGATTGTGTACTCTAAATTTTACCACCCATCCAATTCATTGAATCCGAAATGTGTGAATAATAAGAAGATCTAGGATTCCATAATATTGCCATACCACCTGAGGATCCTATTGCATCCACCGATGAGGCTTTCTAGTCACCTAAGGATAAGAGAAAAGAGTCCAGTTGATCCTTACTCATTTTAGTCTCTTGGAGAAAAATGACATCTGCTTTAGACAACCATATACAGTGTTTAGCCAACCGCTATTTGTTAGGGGAATTGAGACCCCTAAAATTCTAGGATAGGAGTCTCATTGGAACTTGGGAAGGAACTTCCCCTTCCCTACATTCAAATATGTTGTTATCTTGGCTTGATCATGTTCTTCTCCAGTTTCCTCTCTAAGAATGGCTGCAGACTTCCTACCTCTCCCTTTCTTTTTCACTGAACCATAATCTAGAGCAATTTTGCAATCTATTTTCATAACTCCTAATGAGAGGTTGGGATGTTCTGCAAACTTTTTAGTGTATGATTCATTGGATTTGAATCCTGTCAGTTCCTTTGGGCTAAAATTGATCTTTGGTGCTTCCTCAGGAAACTCTATATCCATTAATCTTTCTTCCTCCTCTATATAATCATCTTCAAGCATTCTTTTAGCCTAGTTGGATGAGAGGGAGTTGATTGAATGTTGATTCTCTGGGGCAGTACCAAAAAGATCATAGACCGCTTGTATTCTAGATGAGATGGGTTCTTGAATGTCTCTCAAGGCCTTGTCCTACTTTGATGTGTGTGAATAGTTGTTTCTATTCTATTTTAGAGGCTTGAGGGAGATTAATCCTCCTTTCATTTTGTTTTTAGTTGAAGATAATGGTAGTTCTAGCAATGAGTCATTATTTGAATCCTTTTTCCCTTTGTTTTTTATCCTTGAAGATTTCCTACACCCTGAATTGGAGTTTTGTAATGCTTGTTGTGTAGGGGACCACCCATAAGCCCCATATTTAACCTTTGCAGAGTCTCTGAGATCACACAATTTTGTTTGCAAAATATCATCCTCAGTTTTGATGGGAGCCTGCTGAATGTTATCATCCTGTTGTGGTTTCTCATATATTTCCTTCCCATTCGATGAAATAGATGTAGACTTGAGCCTTGCCATTGAGGGATTTGGTGGATGGTCTATAGAGGGAATTTGTTTCACATTCGTGGAGTTGCCCAGTAATTTCTTTGAGGGACTAAACGGTTGATTTTCCAGAATGACTTGGTTTGCAATTTCTTCTAGCAATTCCTTTTGAACCTGTCTGAACCAAAAAGAGATGAAGCACTCAACCCAAGCAAGATTAGATTTTGGTCTCACAAAGGGTATGAACTATGGACCTAAGATTAGAAAAGACTTTGATGGACTCATAGTTTTGCCAAAAAACTTCTCAAAGGTTTCCATATTCAACCAGAAGTCACCTCTTGGTAGAATCTGTTGTCCGCTCTTCACTATACTTCTTGGGGGAATATTCTCCAAATTCTGCAGTGACGAAGTTGCCTCAAGACCCTAGATTTTAGTATCTTCTTGGGAGGGGAAGGTTAGAAGGAGTGTTTGGGAGTCACCCCTTTTCTTTTTGTGAGACATAATTTTTTTGTAAAGCAACCATAGAAATATATTCAGAGTCTCGCCGAAGCTATCTTGTTGCTGTAATTGTGAAATCCGCTTAATTGAAGTCTGACTATTCTGGATCGTTGTCGAAGGGGTTACTGGAGTGGATTCAAGGGGGATTCCTTTGACTAGAATTATTGTCTTATTAGTAGCATAAGAGATCTGTTGGATCCAAACCCTGTATTTGGAAATAAACTTAATGGAATTGGGTAGTTCTTTCTCCACATTCATTAGAAGACAAATCCAAGTAGAGGCTGACGGTTGGTCAATGAGATGTGCTAAGTAAATACCCACTTTATTGCCAATAATCTATATGACTTTTGAGTCCCTATATTCAGATGGGAGGTTTAATAGGTTAACCCACATTAGCACGAATCTAATGGTATTTTTGGTGCAGTTAAAGTTAGGAGACCATTGTTGCATATGCAGGCGTTTGTTTTTGTAGAACCATCCTTTTTACTTGAATATAACATCTCACTCAGATTTATCTTTGAATAGCACCATGAAGTAACTGGTTTCACTATCTAATGTTTCTATCTATAAAGTATTTCCCCAATTTGTAGAAACCCAATACTCAAATTCCATGAAAGTAACCTTTAAATCCCAAAACTTGATATGATGCCCTGATGCAAAAAAGATAAATTTTTCTGTTTAAGCGTATCTTCTAAGAAAGTAATAAGTGGTACCTAGGACATGTTTGTGGATTCCCATCTATGGAAGGGAGGCTTGAGCACTGCCTGGTGTTGGTTGTGAACTGCCTCCAAGCTTGAGCCCCTAGGGTGTTTAGGGATTACCTTGAATTTATTGTGTATGCCTTCTCCAGAGATTAGTTTCCAAATCTTTTGAGCCCTCATGTGGGAGCCCCTGAAATGCTGAGGTCATCTCCAAGAGCCTAGGAGATCCAACCTCTTCCTGTGAATTTTCCAGTGGGTTTCCGTCCATGCTTTTTTAGGCAAAGGTGGATTAACTAGAATGCCTATGGAAGATGTTGGAAAGATGGGTATTAGGTTTGGATTTAGCTCATTACCCTTCTGAAATGTGGAACCACGCTCATTTTTTGAAAAATTTGGAAGGGGCTGTTTGAAGTGAAGACACCAGTTAATTTCGATGCGAGGATGGTTGCAATGGGAAAGCCATTGCCTTGCAAAAGTATCTTTCATGTATCTCTCTTTGTTGAGAAAAATCCCAAATGACTGGCCAGGGCAATATTGTGTTGCTTCCTACTTGTACCAGATTGGTTGCCAGTGATTGCTTCCAATGATGGCATTAGGGTTTTCCTTCCCATCAAAGAATTGATATCCTCCCCCATCCTTGTTCCCTCTATAGGCCTGTAGCCCTTGCCAATTTCTCTAAGCTCCTAGTGCCTGTTGCGCCATCATTATCTATTTGTTGCTTGCTATAATAGTGATGCTTGTTTCCACTTCACAACATCATTATTTTCTCATGCTTGATCACTCACAACCACCATTTCCCTATTCCATTTCCATTCTTTGTTTCCTGCTTCTGGAGGCTTTCTGTGATTGTGTCGCATGTTCACATGGACTCCTTTTTCTCTATGTGATCATGCGACTAGCTTCCCCCGTCCTCTTCCTTACTGTATTTCATGGGTGCAGCTGTTAGCAGGTCTTCTAGGAGTTGAATCAGGGTAGGATACAGTGATACATTACTGGCTATATGAGAGGTCACAACACAAGGTTCGTCCCTATGACTTCACTATTGCAGAGTTCACAAACCAGCTTCCCCCATCCTCTTTCCCTTGATTTCTTAGTAAAACTATCATAACTTCTTCTGTACATGTTGTACTAACTTGTGCTCTAAGGTGATTCTTCAATTGTCATCATATAGTCTATGTTCAAGTTCACAAGCATTGGACTTACTCCAATCAACATCGCCAATCAAAACTATCTTCTGGTTCACTGGCAAAAACATACTGTCTCATACTTAGACAATTTTGCATTGCGCTCTGACATACTAGCTCTCTAACCTATGTGATCTTCATGTGGATCATATGTTGCCATAATGACAACATCTATGTAACCAACTCAGCCAAATTTTCAAGGGGTTCGTTGGTTTGTTCTAACTCCATTCAATTAGTTTTGGGTGTAGTAAGGATAATTATTGAAATGGTTCAAGAGATATAATGATGTTATTGTCAAATCTCATGACTAGTAAGATGAGTTCCATCAAGTTACTCTCCAAAGAATTGTTTAGACCATAAAGAGCCATAACATCATCACTAGAGTCAATGTTATTATTACAAGAACCTAATCCAATTGACCTAGCATTGGAACTTTGAGCTTCCTCAAATTTATAAGCATACTTGTAAATCAAATATATCTCTATATTAGTTGTAGCATTAGAAAAATAATCTCATTCATATTCATTAAAATTTTTTTCAACATAATGAGGCATATCTAGAGTATGATTAATTGTTACTAGCTTCCCCCAATTAGGGTGTCTTTCTTCTTGATCACTTTCATGTTCTCACCCAAACTCATACTCATGCGAATCAATTTGACTATCATCTAATCTACCAAAGAAATGGGCTATAGTCATTGGTATTTCCTCTTCTTCATCACAATTGTTCTCTTCTTGTTAATGCTCAGGTTCCTAAATGGGTTCTTGTTGAGGCGTAGATGTTTCCTCTAGAGGGATGGTACTTATATCTGAAAAAGGATCTCCTTATAATAGTAAGAAACTTTCATAAGAGATTGGTTCTCCTTCTACCTCTTACTCTTCAAAATTATCCTATTGATAAAATATGGGGCCATAATCTTTTGGTGTGGGATGAGGAACTTCTTCTCTTTACCCTAGACAATTTTTGTCTTTTGGATTGCATAACTTAGTGTGCATTGGTTCTAAAATTCCCTCGATTTTTCCAATAGGTCCTTTTCCTTACTATCCCATTTGTTTCATAATATGATATTCTTTCCCATGATTATGTTTGGATATTTCACCATGTTTTATTTCTTCATCATGATCTTCTCCTTTGTAGAGCTATGCTAGGATATCCTTTTCTTCATTTTCTTCAACAAGAGATGCCTTATCTTTTACAAATCTTGTTCCTTCATGAATCATTAAGGCTTTAGCGCTAGAGGGTTTGAATGATGATGATGAATTTTCATAGGACCTAAGAGATGTAGGGAGATCAACCATAGAGAGTAAGGCATCCACTTTTTACTCTCCCATCCCTATATCTTTGATTTTTAGTTTATTCTCAAATTCTCTCATGAAAAATTCTTAGATCTTTCAACTTCTTGATCTCTTGAGGCATCTTTGTTATGTGGGACCATGCTATCAGGTTGTTTCAGTGCATTGCAAGATTATATAGCATCTTCTGCTATGGTGACCTCTACTCCATTATGTGGAAACTTCACACATTGATGGTAGGTTTATGTGACAACCTGCATGTCATGGATCCAAGGCCTTCCCAATAAGATATTGTATGCTATAGGTATTTTAAGCACTTGACAAATTATATCTCTTTCAATGGGTCCTACCCTTATAGGAAGTACAACCAATCCTTTTGATGGTCTTTATTCTTCTTTATAAGCATTTATTGTGATTTTCCTCCTCAAATATATAACATGTTCTAAGAAACCTAATGCTTTGACTAGATTGAATGTACATATATTCAAACCAGTACCTCCATCTATCAAGATGTATTTATCTTGATGTTTTCTAATTAGAACCTCTATGTGCAAAGGATGCTTATGTGGATGATTCAAGAACTTGTCATATTCCTTAGAGAAAAATAAATAGTGCAGTGAATTCAAATAACCAACCATAGATTGAAATCAGTCTACATCTAAGTCTTTTAGAATTTTTGCTGCAAGTAGGGAATGTTCTATAATCTCCCTATGTGCAAGATATATTTTTAGTAATTCAAAGATTGAGATTTGAGCGGAGGTCCATTGTAGCTTCTCTACCAAGATATCATTGGATGATGATGATGAAGGTACCAACTAGTTTTCTGTAGAATGTTTGGATGTTGAATCAGCTAGTTGCCATGATGAGGAATTAACTCCTTTGAGAGTGACTTTGGCTTGAATTCTTGTGACTATATTAGAAGGCTCATCTTCTTTCTTTTTTTCTTTAATGATAATGACATTGATAGATTTCTCACTTGGTTGTAGGATACTTAGTTCATCATCCCATTCTACTTCTTGATCGAATATTGGAATTTTATGAAGTGTAAGAAACCCATTGACATATTGATCATTGATGGGTTATTTTCACATTTTAATCATCTTTATCACATTATCATCATTAGTGTAGGTGCAATTGATTTTTCTACCTTTGGATTTCAAAGTTTCACCTCTCTCATGATTGTGTAATAGTTCCTTGAACACACTATGATAATTGTTAGATTTGTGTCCATCAACCATGATTGTCTCATTGTAAATTAGGTCTTGAATCAAGTTTTTGAGCTTTATGCACTCATTTTTCTTGTGCCCTTTTTTTATTTGGTAGTCACAAATGTTTGAAGATTGTTGAGTATGTCAGAGTTTTTGATTTGGGTGTCCTAAAATTATTATTTTATCATTGATGTCAACATAATTTTTATTGTCTCAGATAGTGTCTTTAGGACATTCGATAAGGAGAATTTCAATTGTTCAGATGCTACCAAAGATCTTGAGATGTGATGGTGAGGTATTTTTATGATATGTCTATAGATCATCTACAGAGGTTAACAAAAGTTGGTTTGAGAAGTTAAGTAAGATGTGATCATGTTTCTAGACACTAATGTCATAGTGTTCTTGTGAATAATGGTTGTGTATTTGGTTTGGTATGAATTGGATGTGATGTTTCAAAGGTTAAGAAGATGGTTATTTTTTGGTTCCTTATCATTTTAATCACAACTGATGTTGTTCATGATTCAAAGTGAAACAAGCTATCTTTTGTTATGTCTGAGTTTAGTATTTTAGTTTTCCTATTGATCAGAGTTAAAGATCAGTTTGGATTTTATTTTGGAGATGATGTGAAGGTTTTGGATGGTATTCATGATGATTTTTGGTGTTCTTGGATTATGTGATGATCATGCTATTGGTTCAAATTGGTTGTGGTGATCGGATTTTTTTTCTTTGGTAGTGTGTTGACATTTCTTTATTTGGGTACTAACCGACTTGATGGAGTAGCATAATTTGATTCTTGGTACTGCATTGGTGATGGTATATCATGTTTAAGAATTAATATTTGGGTTGTTTCGAAGTCTTATTTGAATTAATTTGGATCACATTGAGGATTGAGCATAATGTTAATATCTTTCATTATATTAGGTCTTAACTGAATTAGTGGTTGATTATTATTTGTAATTGGTATAAATGAGAGATAATTTTGCAATTTATGTGTGTGAGAGAGAATTTTTTATATGTGTTTTTCACTTAAGGAAGAGATTGTACATCATTGGAACTATATTGGCACAGGATATTCTATTTGTTAGTTTGGTTGTAAGGATTGTATGTATACCCCTTTGTAATTTAAGCTAGATCAGTGAACCCAACTAAGGGCTAGATCTCAAATTTTATTGAGTAGTGAGCTCTAGGAAATGAGCCTACAGATTGGGCTATAAGCTTATGGTTGCAAGTGTGTCCATTTTTATTTTATCTTAACTGGGTAGTACTTTTAATAGAGTACACTCATCTAGTGAATTTGACTCCCACTAGGGTTTTCCCTTAACTCGGTTTCCTCAAGAAAAAATATTTGTATTTTGTGTTTTGTGCTGTGGATCTTGAATTATTATTTATCTTATAGATCTAAGAGGAGAAAATGAAATTAATATAATTAGGTACACATGACTGATTCAACTCCCCTCTCATTTTTTATTCCCTCATTTTGGGCCTAACAATTGGTATCAAAGCTATGTCCTTTGAAGAATCCTAACCACTTAAAAGAGATCCATCATGGCAAGTATAACAAGAGAGAGTCTAAAATTTGTTGGAAATAATTACCTCATTTAGAAGGATCATATCATTAGCTACCTGATATGGATGGGAGAAAGAGATGAATAGTGGTAGGTCACTGAGAATCCTTATACCATTTTGAATGACCTAACAAATATTACTGTAGATAAGAAAAATAAATTCGAGTTGAACATGTTAGCAAGAGAGGGACTGAAAAATGCCATTTTAGATTCATAATATTCACACATTATGGATTGAGGACTATGTTAGGAATGGGAACACTGAGAGGGGGGGTGAATTAGTGTTCTTTATATTATTACTTTTTTTGATATCTTCAATCTTAACTTTATTTCTTAAGTATTGAATTGAATATCAATGCAAGTAAGATAAACAACCACAACACATAACATCAAATATGATTACGGGGAAACCCAAATAGGTAAAAACCCCAATGGGAGTTGACACCCACTAAGAACTGTACTAGTGTATTATGATCCCTATTAAAAGACCTTACAACCTTGTTAGGAGTTGATCTTTATAATGCTTTTAGTATAATGACCTAGTCAAGGGTCAGACCCTATTAGGAGTCTTTTACAATAACCCTATTAGGCATGTGGACACACTGTCCTAGAGCTCACTGCTCAAGTGGTGAAGGCTACAACCTTCTGGATCTCAAATACACACTATATCTGCAAGGTGAACTGCTATTGTGACACTACTTATCTGATTAGTTCCTTTGGTGCGCTAATGCTTTAACCTCTTGTAAAGCTCTACAACATTCTAACTACTCTTCACATACTTTTTCTCTGCTTCAATCAACTTTCTTTCACATGTCATTCTTAATTACAAGGAAACATGTCTTATTTATATGCGCAAACAAAACTATTCTCTAGGTCAACCCTTTAACCTATTACATACAACACTTCCAAATGAATTGGCTCAAGAGTGTTTACATATAATGATATTAACATGTCTACAACCTAAATACAATAGGAACATAGTCTTTACAAAACAATATTATAACCGCTAACCAAATTATCAATAGTCGGCTCCATGCTCTGTTCTATTCTTCCGCTCACTGTCTGTGTCACTTCATCTAACTGTAACTTCTTCATACTGACTCATATCATCATGCACTCTTAGAATTAGCATGAATACATACTCAAAAGCTTATATTCAAGGGTGCATACCATAAATCTATCATATGCATGTGTACTGATGCTTTGTTCATCTGGTGCTCTGCTAACTATCCAGTCTTCCATACTTAGCCATATTTCTGATCTTCTAAGTAATGTGCTGACTCCAAAACTTCATATGAATTTTTTTCCATAATGAAAACACTAAATCATAGTCATATACAATAGTATAGTCAACTTTCCAACAATCTCCCCCTTTATCATTAATGGAAACAAAGGAATATGGTGAAGTTACTAACTATATCTTTATACAAAATTTTCTAACATATACTTTATCTTATATCTCCCTTCTACTATATATTCTACTCCTTTTTACATCATATATACTACTCCATATTCTTCCTTCTTGTATATACTCCCCCTTTGACATTAATGACAAAGGTGCTCAAAAGGGTGTATCTACAAGTACTTACATAGTTAGGACATCCGGATATGCAATCTTCAAGTTCTGGATCTCTTGTTGCCAAAGTGTCATTAGTGCATTTACTATTTGAAGATGGGTGCACAACACATAAGTCAACTTCTCCATCTTCACCAAATATGAACTCAGACCTTGATCATATGTCACCATAGTGGCATCGATCTTCTTGATATTCTAGTTTAGTACATCTAAGGAGGGTGCAAGTGCATGTCTTAATTGTACTTGCCTAGCCCTTATCTTGGCCATTTCTTGCTCTACCTTCCAAATTTTGTCTAACTGACCCTGATAGACATTTTTGCACATGTTTACATCTGAGGAGGGATCTAGCACTAAATTTCTTATTGTTTCCATCATTGATTCAACTTCCCGAATCTTCTTTGAGAGATTTCTGGTTAGTTTGTCCTTATCCATATTGCCAGCTATTATTTTTCTTCCTTTAGCTACTATTACCTTCAACAAAGCCTGACCAACTTTCAGAGAGCTAAGGTCAAGTGTGAAGTTACCTATCAATTCACTCAATCTCTTCTTCAAATATTGTTCCTCTGTAACTTTAGATGTTGATTCTTCAAGGCTAGAGAAATTTGTTTTGAAGCTTGTTAAAATAGTGCTTACAACATCCACTGAATGTATACTTGATACTATTTTGTCTTTAGGCAGTAGACTATTCAAGATGTTGACTGATTCAACAAACAATGGATTTCTCATCACTTGCTTTTCTTTTGCCTTTTCCATTGCAAGCACACTGATTTTATTCAGGTCTTCTTCTCCCCATGAGTCTAGGCTTGTTGTGTTAGGAGTCAAACTTGACAACAATGACATTGAGGGCTTGGGACTGAGAGGTGTACTGTCCATGATTTCAGTCTTAACCTTCACTGGCATTCCAATAGATGGCTCTTCTTTAGGTTCATTTTCATTTTCTCCTTCTTCTTTCTCCTCTTCTTCTTCTTTTTCTTTTTCTTCTTCTTTTTCTTTTTCTTCTTCTTTCTCCTCTTCTTCTTGTCATGTTAGATCTTCAATCTATATTTCTTCTTGATGCTTAGGTGGGTTACCACCACATAGAGTTACTACTTCCTTAGTGCTCACAAATCCTTCTTCAAACTTATCCAACTCTTTTTCTATGGCCACCATAGATATCTCAACATTATCTATCATAATTGTGTCTTTCTTGGCTTCAAGTATAGGCACAGAATCCTTTGGACCTGTCATAGGTGCATTTGGAGTCTCAGCTACTTTTACTTCCTTAGATGGAGCTCGGGTTGCAGGCACAATGGATGGATACATGTGTCTATCTAGGAATACCTTCTCAAATTCCTTTTCTATTTCCTTGGCAACTAAATCATAATCCTTGTTCATGATTTATAGAGTTCTTAGATTTGTTCTTAGGTTCAGCTTCACCAAGTCCAACAATAGTTTTTTCTCTTCAATTGAACATATAGGGAGACTTTCATCCAGTATCTTTTCCCTTATTCTATAGTCTTCTTCTATAGCCCATCTCTTCAAAAACTCTAAGATATTCCATCCACTATCCAAAATAACAGTCTTAAGTTCCAAGACAATCTTCTCAAACTTAATCATATGCTTTATGATCATACCATGGATCTCAGACTTATCAATCTCATGGTACTTATCATAGAACTTTGCAATCTAGTCCAACCTTCCTTCATCTACCATTGTAGTTCTCAATATTTAAAGACTTGGAATGAATCCTACCTTAGGAGGTGCTTGAGATTTTCTACCTTGGTTTCTAGTGGATCTAGCTGATGGATGGATTGTGACAATCTTCTTTTTCCTCTTAGGTACCTTGCTTGTCTTAGAGGATGCTTCAATGGACTCCAAATCAATTGTACGTATGGGCACATGAGTGATATCATCTATCTTACTCTTCTTTTCCTTTTGGAAACATTGAAAACAATTGGTGTAGCCATAAATTACTTGATTTAATGCTTCAAAGAGGTTTCTAAGGATTTCTAGATCATCATGTCTGAACTAGGGCTTGCAACTATCTATCTTCCTTCTTCGCTGATAAATCCAACTACAATACTTCACAACTCAACTTCTAGAACTCCTGTGATCTCTGAATGCTCAAACTTGATTGTAAATGTGTGATCAATGAATCTCCAGTGACTATAAAATAATTTTCCGCCATTAATTCTTGCCACATTAACATAGAATGTAACTGAGAATTTCGTTCTTTGTCTCTATTATCAATCAGGCAATGTGCTCTTACATACTGCATCGACTAGTCTCTAAACAATTATATCCAAAGGCATATACTCTGAGGGTGAGTTTACCAGCCGTGCAAGGGTCTAGAGCTAATCTAGCTCCCCCTATGACTATGAAGGTCATTTAACCATAAATAGGAGGTGCATCCATTGCAAATGCATCCTCAACTATTTCACCAACATTATCTACCTTTTCTTCCTTCCAAATCATGCTCACATCTTCTGTAGCTTTCACAAACTTGACTTCTCCTGCTTCATCCAATATTGTTCTTTCTGACTTTTTAGGGCTTTCCTGACTTTGCACTTTTGATCTGTAGAACCTTGAGATGTGTCCAGCCTTGTTGCATGAGTGACAAATGACTAGAGGTCTAATATTCTTTGGCGCATTGATGTGAGTTACCAATTTGCACTGTCTAGCTAAATGACCATTATAATTACATATCTAACATGTAATGTTTTGAGAACTTCTAACATTTTGCTAAGGATGATTTCTCTAGCTTTTCTAATTCTGATTTCTTTGATTTGATCTACAATTCATGGCTCTATGACCAAACTTATTGCATGAATAATAGTAACCATTGAAGGGTCTTACCTCTTTACAATCTCTTGCTATATGTCCATACTTTTTACAGGGATAACAAGTTTTGTTTACATGTGTGTGCTCATTGATGAGGCATATTAATGCCATACTTTAGAATGCCTTAGGATAATATTTTCTATACCTTTTTGCTACATTTTGATACATTTACCACAAACACTCTTATGATTTTCTACTACTATATGGCATGCTGCCAACAAACATTTAACATGGTTTAAACATACTTAATATACTATGCTTGGATAAAATGCTATATTTCTTGATCTGAAAGCTAATGTTGTGTTTTGAATAAGTAAGAGTAGATGCTTGAATGTGATTGATTATGCGTGTTCTGGTAATTACTGTCATAAATATCTTATCCTAACCTTTAAAGGCATAGTGCATTGGAATAGCGAATGTTGTTTTTGACTAGGTCTGGAGCATTCATCCATGAAGTGTTCCACCTGATCTTCCTACAGCTTTCAATGCAAGAACATTCAATGTAGTGCCTATTGAAGGAGAAAGGTGGCAGTATCTGCGATGAGTTAGGTGGCATGCTAATTTCTCCAAGAGGATCTAGGTATGAATGGTAGTTGGATTTGCTATCATGGAAATTCTCTCCTCTGCTTTGGGATCAATCTATTTAGTCTTTGAAGCTTTCCCTCTTTCTAGTCATTAATATTGTAATAAAGATCCACCTGTTTCTACGGTGCGGTTAGAAGTTAGTTAGAAGTTTTTCCCTTTAAATAAATCCCTTCTCTTGTGTGAGCACAACAACAGAGGGCATTCTTGAATATATACAAATAGTTTTCAATCAATTTCACTGTGTTATGAGAATTCTGTACTTTGATATTCAATCAATGAAAATGAAGTATTGATATTTAGTTGAGTGTAATTGTGATTTAGGATACTCATCCAAGGGGGCCCACTTGGTGAGAAATGCACAGTAAAATAGATTCATATTAGCTAGAAGCATTTACTGTATTTCTGTTGATTAAGTGCCCAACACTGAACTGCTCCTACAACCAAAGTCGTAGAACAACAGAAGTATCATGGCATAGTTTGTAAGAATTCACATGTCTTATTGATAGTTATACTCTTGTAGCTTCTATTCCAGCACTTACTTTTCTACAAACTTCAGCTTAAGCATTATTTTAGTATTCATTTCCTACAATTATAGTATAGTTTTGCTTCAACATTTACTTCCTATAGCAATGATAATGTATGGCTAAATGATACTTGGTGCATATACTTTTTGATGAAGGGTGCTCCCCTTAATACCACAAACACATAACAGAAATAGAGAAACAACAACAATATGCAAGAACAGAAAATTGGCTTCTTATTATCTCCACAAATGTGGAATTACAAACTTTCAGAATTACAATATGCAAAGCCACATGGGCATTCCCTTACAATATTCTGTAGGACAAAGCCTCAAATCAATACCCAGATCTACTACCTAGAACTATTCTGAACTGCCCAAGACAATAATACAGCCTTCCTTATATAGGCAATTTCCCACCGCCTGGGAAGGTTCCAGAATTTTAGCCAATAAGGCCGACCAAACTTAGAATTATTTTTATTTTACATTTCATTACATCATAGTCGGCTCAAAATAAATTTTGAAACCCGAACAGAAATTTTGAAGAAAAATCATTTTCCGCCATTTCAGGTGACCCAACTTCCGAAGACCATAAGTCATCACCAGTTGACCCGATTGACTATTGTAACCCCATTTCGGAAAGGGCGCGAGGAGCTCTACAACGCTTGAATTAAGAAAGCTTCATTCAGCCCAAAATTTGACCTCATCCGGGGCCTCTAAAGCCTTCAAAACTGAGTTCAAAGTTTATGTCCCCTGCTGCCAATACCGAAAATCTTCAATATCTTCCAATATACACTTGATCTGGCAATGAAACTTTACTGGCAGACTTATATGACCAAAATGAACCTCCAAGAAAGAAATCAGATCATTCTGAGCACATACGAAAATTACCAAAAATAGTAACTTTCCATAAATAGCAGCTCTGCACAAGATAGCCCTTATTGAATTAAAAAAAAATAGAAATGTTTTTGGGTGATGCAAGATTGCTCTTACACCCAGGATGCTCCTGCATCACTTTTCTTTTCCATTTCAAGTGATACATCCCCGGTTTGACTTACTAAATGAATTTCCATAAGGAGGATAAGTTGCTCAGTCGGATGTCCAATCCTCAAGTTCAGAATTATACCCAGTTTCTAAGCCTTTATAGGAAGTGATCATTTTTGGTGCCACTGCCAGGGATGGTGCCGAACCAAGTCTTCAATAAGCCATTCTTACACTTTGTTTCATTTCCAGTTTGTTATAATACATTAATTTTAGGAGAATTTCATAAATCACCTCACTCCCTACTATCTATATGCATAACCAAAGAAGAGACGCTAGAGGACAGTACTTGCCAAACCAATTCAATCACCCATTTGAGGAAGAGAGTTCATTTGTTGATGCCACCATTGACCTCCTTGAAACTATGTCATCCTCATTATCCTCTGAATAAGAATAGGTTGATGCTTTTGAAGAGCAACCTGAAATTAATGAATTTGCAAATGTCTTTTCTCACTTGAGAGCTCATTTTTCTAAAAACCCAATTAGTCAAGAAAACTCATTATAGCTAGTCGTATACCAACCTCCTTATCATCCACCTTTGCAACCCATAAATCCTACCAGGATGGCTAATCCCCCTACTTTTCCATTCCCCATTACTGACCAATGGGACACCAACAACCTTAAGAACATACCATCTTCTGCCTTGCCAAAATTCTATGGTTTAGTAATAGAAGACCCAGATACCTTTCTCTTTGAGTTTGATATCCTATGTAGAAGCTATGACTACACCTCTAATGCTCACATGCTCAAACTATTTCTTGTGACTCTTAAGGAGTCTACTTTGCGTTGGTTTATGGGCCTAGGATGGGATTTTGTCCAGGATTGGGCAAGAATGCAAGATGCATTCCTGACTAAGTATAAGGAATATTGTCAAGGAACTAATATGAGAGGATAAGACCTTTTTAAAATGACTCAAAAATAGGATGAGTCACTCGAAGACTATATCTCACAGTTCATGTATAGTCTACAAAGGAACACAGAGCATGATCTTAATGAGGAATCTCAGAAGCTTTTATTTCTCAGAGGAATACAAGATGGATGTACTAAAGCTTTAGATTTGATGGCCGGAGGAGATATAACTCAATCTAGTTAAGATGACATAAAGAAAATATGCCTCAAATATTCACGTGCTGCTGGGAAAAGAGGAAGAGGTTACAACCAAGAAATAGGAAGGACAAATGGTTTAGGTGCTTCCAGATCAGAGATAACTCATATCCTATATAACTTTAAGAAATATATAATCAACAATATGGCCATGTAGCTAGATACTCTACAGGCCAAGAAGAAGCATGAGGAAGTAGAGGCTATGTTGGCAAAATTCTGCCCACACTGTCGAAAAAAGAAGAGAGAGTGCCGGTGTAAACTGATTGCAAATATGGAGGCTACCTAGATGCTGACTGACTACAAGCTAGTTGAACTAGTAGATAAAAAACTATTCTTTTCTTCTCAAAGATGACCATGGGCACAATGAAAAGGTATGCCTTAGGACCCACTTACATTTAGTAGTCCATTTTATAACAATCAATGGAAAACTTCTATAAATTATCAAAATCCATCCTGGAACAACTATTAGAATCAATGGAAAAATTACCCTAGTTTTGTTAGGAATGAATGTTGGATGTTGGCAGTCATTCTATAGCAGTTGTTGTTGCATTCATGACTATGATTGTCATTGATGTCAACACAATGATCTTCTAGAGACTAGAAGAGAAGTAGACAGTGTTTTGATTAGTGCACGTGGGATATTGCAGATACAACTATGCAATGTTGAGGTTATATTCTTTGATATGTTATTTGTCTATGGTTAAGAGTGCAAATAGAAATTCATTTATTCATAAAAGTTATGAGCATTTTTGTGGAAGTAGTATTCAGGCAATGTTCTTGAGTAGCGGTTTGTGGAAATCGAATGATATCTCCTAATCGGGATGGATCTAGTTTTGTGTAGTTAAAGGGAAGGTTGAGATAGATTGATTGTGATGTGGTTCACAGTGCAAACTTCAAGGCTGCACGAGTGAAGAGTTATTACATCTAGAAGCTGATAGTTTTGTGTAATTTTGATGTAGCGTGTGGAGACTTTTATTTTGTATTTGTGTGCCAACTCATTTGTAATTATTTGAGTGTGGTATAAAGGAAGGAATGTTTTTATTTATTGGATATGCAAGGAATAAGAGTATCAATGTGAAAGAAGTGTGAGCATGGTATGGTTGAATGTGAATGTAAGCATGAAGTGAAGAAAAGAGCTAATGAAGTTGTGAAAGTGAAATTGTGAAGGAAGACATGCGAAGTACAGAGATTTGGAATTGAGATCTGGTGTAGCAAAGAGTGTGGTTTGGCATAGTAAGAAGGTAACATATTTCATATTATTCTACTAAATAATATTAAGGTCATTTGGACAATGTGTTCAATGATCTTACCCTGAAGCTGTTTGGGCAGTGGGTCCTTCTGTCTTCCATAACTCCTAACAGGGTTAGAATCTTTTAATAGGGATTCATATGTACTGAATGTATTTCATAAGACTCCTAATAGAGTCCATCCTTTCACAAGGAATATTTATATTAGTGCATCTTTTGTGGGCATCATTCCCACCGGGGTTTACTCTTTGATCAAGAGGTTCCCTAGTCAACATATCTTATGTTATTGTGTCATTGTGTATGAATATCTTTCTATGGTTGGTAATTACATTGCTTACATGGTTAAATGTTGTTGAAGTTGATAAAGGTTATAACTATTTGATAATTGATTCACCCCCCCCCCTCTCAATTATCTTGGTGGACTTTACTTTCTAACAATTGGTATAAGAGTAGCAGGTCCTTGAAAGAAAAGTTTAACAGCTTAAGGGGATCCATGGTGAATTTTAGGAAAGAAAGCCCTATGTTTGATGGAGTAAATTTTGACAGCTGGAAAGAGAAGATGAAGACACATCTACTATGTTTAGGACTAGGTTATTGGTTGATTAAAAATAATGAGAAGACTATCATTGGAGAAGATAATCTTGAGACAGGATCTAAATATGAGCTAGATCTATTCATGTGTAACATACTTGCAAGAGAAGCACTTTTGATAGCACTTTTGGAGAATGAATACAATCAGGTAAAATGTTTAACAAAAGCCCATGAAATTTGGAAAGCTTTACACTCTACTTTTGAAGGTGATGAACATGCAAAGAGAGCTAGATTACATAATAGGATATGTGCATTTGAAGATATAAGAATGATGGAAGATGAATCTGTTAGAAGCTATATTGGTAGAATGTCAGAAATTGTTGCAGGAATAAAATCTTGTGGAGGCACAAAGATGATTGAACAAGTTATACCTTGTACTACAAACTTTACAAGAGAGACTCTTCTTGGAAGATTGGAAGCAACAGAAATGAACCTAAGGGTATTAGAAGATTTACCTAGAATGGAGATAGCATTCAGTGCTCTTAATATTCATCCTACTTTGTCAAGAAGTACTAGTGTGAGTTGAGATTATGCTAGCAATAGCAGATCTAGAAATGAAGAAGATAAGAAGATTGAAGAAGGTATTGCCTTACTTGTGAAAAGAGAACCAGATGGTAAGAAATTTTTTAAATGTTGGACTTGTCAAGAATATGGTCATTTTGCATCTAAGTCTCCTAAGAGAGTTAAGAAGTATAGAAATAATTTTAAGCCTAGAAGATCTAAGGAATGTTATGATGCTAATGATGAAGATCTTGAAGCTAGTATAGAAAGAAATTTGAGTGAAAGTGATACTGAGATTAATGATGAAATAGGATTTGTAGCAATTAAAGAAGAAAATTCTAAATCTAATATTAAGGAAGAAAAAGCATTAGTTTCCCAAGTTGAAAAGAAATCTGATTGGATTATAGATAGTGGTTGTTCACATCATATGACTGGAGACATGAAGAAGTTCATAAAGTTTAACAATTATGATGGAGGAATTGTTAGAGTTGGTAACAATGCACCTTGTTTTATTAAAGGTATAGGATCTATTACTCTTGATGGAAAGACTAATACTGATGATGTTTACTTTGTTGATGGATTGAAACATAATATTTTGAGTGTTGGATAGTTAGTGGATAAGGGATATCAAGTTTGGTTTACCGAGAAAACTTGTTTGATAAAGGATAAAGATGGAAATCTGATTGAAACTAGATCTAGAACCAGAGGTAATGTATTTCAGTTGAATCCTACTGAGATGACATGTTTGATTACTAAAATTAATGATAGTTGGTTGTGGCATAGAAGGTTTTGTCATATAAACTTTGATAACATTGTGAAAGTGAGTACTACACTTGTAGTAAGAGATTTACCTAAAATTATGAAGTGTACTAACATGATTTGCAAGGAATGTGTGATGGCTAAGCAGAAGAGAAGTTCATTTCCTAGTAAGAAGTTCACATCGGCAGAAAAGTTGGAGATTGTTCATACAGACTTGAACGGTCCTACTAGGACTAGAGGATTTTATGGAGAAAGGTATTTTATGATTCTTGTTGATGATTTTACAAGAATGATGTGGATTGCATTTTTAAATGGTGAATTAGAAGAAGAAGTCTACATTGAGCAATCTGAAGGTTTTCCTTTGAGTCAAGATGGAGACATGGTATGTAAACTGAAGAAAACACTATATGGACTAAAGCAAGCACCTAGAACTTGGTATGCAAGATTGGATAAGTATTTGTTGAAATTGGGATTTACTAAAGGAACAACTGATAGCAATCTGTATACAAAATAAATTGAAAATGGTTTGTTGATTATAGTTATTTTTGTTGATGACATTATCTTTGGAGGAGAAGATGAAGCTAGTGACAAATTTGCTGATGAAATGAAGACTGAATTTGAAATTAGTATGATTGGTGAGATGAAATAATTTTTGGGATTAAAAATAACATGGAACAGTGATGGTATCTTTGTATGTCAGAAAAAGTACTTGAATGATTTGTTGAAAAGATTTGGAATGGAGAACTGTAAACCAGTTGGAACACCTATGGTTATAGGACATAAAATATCTAGCAAAGATGAAACATCGATAGTTGAGCAGAAGAAATACAGATCCATGATTGGAGGATTGTAGTACTTAACACATACTAGACCAGATATACAACATTCAGTTGGAATGGTAGCAAGATTTCAAGTTGAACCTAGAGAGTCACATTATGCAGCAGTAAAGAGGATACTGAGATATTTAAGAGGTACAATGGACTATGGATTGTGGTATGAAAAAACTGATGATTTTACCCTATGTGCATATACAGATGCTGATTAGGGAGGTAGTGTTGATGACAAGAAAAGCATTAGTGGTGGAGCCTTTTTTCTTGGAGGAAGATTAGTTTCTTGGCTAAGAAAGAAGCAAAATTGTATTTCACAGAGCATAGTAGAAGTAGAGTATGTAGTAGCAGCAAACAATTGCAACCAAATAATTTGGATAAAGTAGATGCTGAAGGATATTGGAATTAGTTTTGTTGAGCCTGTTGTCATACATTATAACAACACCAGTATAGTTAGTATGTCTAAGAATCTTGTTTTGCATTCTAAGACTAAGCATATAGAGAACAAGTATCATGTTGTAAGAGAGAAATTTGCTGAAAAAGAAATTAGACTGGAGTACATAAGCACAAAGGAACAGATAGCAGACATATTTACAAAGCCTTTGCCTAAGGATACATTTGAGTATCTAAGAGGTATGCTTGGGGGTATGCCCCAGCCTACTTTTGAGTAATGATGTAGTTGGTTGCATCCATCTAGTGGTATATGAGCCCTATCTTTCTTCTGGATTGGATGTTGGTACTTCCTCTATGGGGGAGTATGTGAGCTGAGTCATGAGGACTCTTGTGAATGTATTTTTCTAAATAGTGTCTATTGACATTCAGTTGTTGTTGATGTAGTGATGAAATTTCTATCATTGATGTCAATGAGGGAGAAGTGTACATGAAAAACCACTTGTTGGAGAGAACTAAATAGGATAACGAAGCAAGATTTGAAATGTTTGTCAGAGCAGCAGTGTTGCAGTATTGGATTTTTGGAACATTGGATGTTTTTCATCTATTTTGCCATCAATTCCAATGGGGGAGATTGTTAGGAATGAATGCTAGATGTTGGTAGTCATTCTATAGTAGTTTTTGTTGCATTCATGACTATGATTGTCATTGATGTCAACACAGTGATCTTCTGGAGACTTGCAGAGAAGCAGACAATGTTTTGATTTGCACACATGGGATATTGCAAATACAACTATGTGATGTTGAGGTTATATTCTTTGATATGTTATTTTTCTATGGTTAAGAGCGTAGACATAAATTCATTTATTCATAAAAGTTATGAGCATTTTTGAGGAAGCAGTATTCAGGCAATGTTCCTGAGTAGCGGTTTGTGGAAATCAGATGATATCTCCTAATCAGGATGGAATCTAGTTTTGCATAGTTAAAGGGAAGGTTGAGACATATTGATTGTGATGTGGTTCATAGCACAAACTTTGAGGTCACATGAGTGAAGAGTTATTACATCTAGAAGCTGACAGTTTTGTGTAATTCTGATGTAGCGTGTGGAAACTTTTATTTTGTATTTGTGTGCCAACTCATTTGTAATTATTTGAGTGTGGTATAAAGGAATGAATGTTTTTATTTATTGGATATGCAAGGAATAAGAGTAGCTATGTGAAATAAGTCTGAGCATGGTATGGTTGAATGTGAATGTAAGCATGAAGTGAAGAAAAGAGCTAATGAAGTTGTGAAAGTGAAATTGTGAAGGAAGACATGTGAAGTACAGAGATCTAGAATTGAGATCTAGTGTAGCAGAGAGTGTGGTTTGGCATAGTAAGAAGGTAACATATTTCATATTATTCTACTAAATAATATTAAGGTCATTTGGATAGTGTGTTCAGTGTTCTTACCCTGAAGCTGTTTGGGTAGTGGGTCCTTCTATCTTCCATAACTCCTAACAGGGTTAGAATCTTTTAATAGGGATTCAAAATCTCCTAATAGGGATTCATATGTACTGAATGTATTTCATAAGACTCCTAACAGAGTCCATCCTTTCACAAGGAATATTCATATTACTGCATCTTTTGTGGGTATCATTCCCACCAGGGTTTGCTCTTTGATCAAGAGGTTCCCTAGTCAACATATCTTGTGTTATTGTGTCATTATGTATGAATATCTTTCTATGGTTGGTAATTACATTTCTTACATGGTTAAATGTTGTTGAAGTTGATAAAGGTTATAATTATCTGATAACTAATTCACCCCCCCCTCTCAGTAATCTTGGTGGACTTTACTTTCTAACAAGTTCGCAATGGAAAAATCCTCAAGGGAGTTGGCAACAACCCCAAGGGGCCTGGCAACCACCATAGGATAATTGGCAGCAGAATCCTTAGTGGCAAGGAAACCAACAATGGCCACCTCAATTCCAGGGATACATGAATCTGCCTCTTCATGCACCATAATAGCAAGAACTCTTACCACCACCAGCTGCTAATAACCAACCTCCAAAAACAACCCAATTGCCTAGGCAGTCGCAGCCAAACCCGAACAATAGGCCTCCCACACCTCAACAAAATGTATATAATTCTGATCAAATGCAATATCCTATGCAATATCCTACCTATGTAATCACCCTTGATGATATACACCTATGGTCTGGGACTACTCTTCCTACTCCTGAACATCCAATCATAACCGAAGTGCCCCAAGAGGAGCTTGTCCTAACAGAAAATACAATTCATCTTCCAGCAATCCATCCTATTGCTAATCAGAGCCCCCATACTGGGCCACCTTTTCCACAAAGATTGCAACCAACCAATCCTAAGCTTGCTTCAGAAACTGAATTTAACATCCTTGATTAATTAAAAAATTTCAATGTCCAAATACCTTTATTCCAAGCCATTAAGGATGTTCCCACCTATAGAAAAGCCATAAAAGAAGCCTACTTTAAAAAGCCTGGTCACAAAAGAAAAGATCCTCAGATGGTGCATGTGTTGGGAAAGCTCACTAACATCATGTTAGGAAAGCTTACCATCCCAAAATACTCTAACCCAAGCAGTCCTATTGTCGAAGTCATTATTAATGGGACCACCATTAACAATGTATTGGTAGATCTTGGAGCAGCTATAAATGTTATGACCAGAGATATAATGCAACAACTTGGCATATATAACCTTTGAACCACCCCAATTGTCCTGCAGCTCGAAGATAGTTCAACTGTAAAACTTGATGGAATGATTAAGGATATAATTATTGACCTTGCAACCTAGTCATACCTAGCAGATTTCATGATCTTCTAACCAAAGGCTACATTAGGAGGATATCCGATTATACTAGGTAGTCCATGGCTAGCAACTGTTGATGTTCATATTGGTTATTACTCAGGAGATATGACCATTTTTGATGGCCACCATACTCAGACTCTTTTCCTATATCCTCCCGCTCAATCCCAAATGGAATTAGCCTCACCAATCTGGCCTGACATAGGAGAAGAAGTTAAGGTTATCAATGCAGTGTCAAAATTAATGATGATACAAAGGGACCCCTTCCTAAAGCTTTAGGATGAAGACAAGGTAATCACCAATATCCTGTAAAATCAATATCGATCAAGTCTGGATTCTCTGGGCTGTTCTTCCAAAGACTACTCTCTGCAAGTTTTGAACCTAGATTGCCAATGGCCATCTCCTGCAACCAAAGAGCTCTATCACCAATTTCTTCCCCATGAGATATAGGTGCCCTCATTTACATATTCATCTATGATAGAGATGACTAAGAAAATAGAGGTTTCCCCTGAACGTTACCTGAACATCAATGGAAAATTAACTACACAGCAGCAAACATCTTTGACTAAGACACTGAAGGCCCATACTAGAGCATTTTCTTGGGATTACTCTGACATAAAAGGTTTGGATCCAAAACTATGCACTCATCAGATCTATCTAAAAGAAGATAAACCTCCAGTAAGGTAGTCTAGAGGTGAGTGAATCTAGCCTTAAGAGAAATTGTTAAAACAAAATTACAAAAACTTCTCAATGTTGGATTCATTTACCCAATATCTGACAATCAATGGGTTTCTCCATTAGTAATTGTGCCCAAAAAAGGAGGCAAATGGTGGGTGTGTGTAGACTATAGGGAACTCAATAATGCAACCAAAAAGGACCATTTCCCCCTTCCATTCATTGACCAAGTCCTAGATTCTCTAGCAGGAAAAAAGTATGTTTCTTTCCTAGATGGGTATAGTGGGTACAATCAAATCTGCATCTTTCTAGAAGATCAGGAGAAGACAACTTTCACTTTCCCTTGGGGAACTTTTTCCTATTTTGTTCTTCCATTTGGTATTTTTAATGCTCCAACAACCTTTCAGAGAGCAGTCATCAACATCTTTGCTGACATCTCTCATGACTATATGGAGATCTATATGGTTGATTTCACAACCTATGGTGAAACCTATGAAGAAACCTTAATCAATCTCGACAAGGTCCTAAAAAATGTGTGAAGAACATAATCTATCTCTCAATAGTGAGAAATGCTTCATGATCATGCAAGAAGGGATGGTACTTGGCCACTATATATCTGCAGTAGGAATACAAGTGGATCCGGCTAAGATTGAGATCATTCAAAACCTTCCCACACCAACCAAGCAAAAAGATGTCTAAAGTTTTCTTGGACATGTAGGCTACTATAGAAGGTTTATAAAGGATTTTAGTAAAATGGCTAGTCCTCTTCACACTCTACTCACTAAAGATTCTGAATTGAATAGGACCCTAGACAGTGAAGCAACCTTCCTGCAGCTTAAGACAATCCTTATAGTAGCCCCAATCTTGTGTGGGCCCCAATGGGAACTTCCATTCCATATACACACTAACGCTTTAGATTATGCCATAGGATTTGTGCTAGGCCAAAAGGAGGATACCATTGAACATGCTATTTACTTCATCAACAAGAATCTTCAAGCAGTTGAATTGAATTATACAGTCACTGAAAAAGAACTCTTGGCAGTCATCTTTGCACTCAATAAATTTTGCCACTACATAACAAGGTATCATATTTTTGTGCATATGAATCATGTAGCCATTAAATATCTTGCTAATAAACCTACTATTATAGGCCGCTTAGCTAGATGGCATCTCTTATTGTAGGAGTTTGATATCACTATAGTGGACAAGCCAGGCAAATCCAACGTAGTCGCAGATTTCCTCTTGCGACTGTAGAACACGGATGAACCTCAACCTATTGATGATATCTTCCTTGATGATCATCTATTCTCTATTTTAGCTAAAAAGACCTATTAGGAATGAATGCAAAGTGTTTTGGTAGTCATTCTGTAGCAGTTGTTGTTACATTCATGACTTGGATTGTCATTGATGTCAACACAGTGATATTCTGGATATTAGCAGGAAAGTAGGTACAGTTTTGTTTTGCACACATTTTTTATTGTAGATTGGCTTTTGCATAGTTGATGGTATGTTCTTTGGTGTTTTATTAACCTATGGTTAATAGTGCAAAAAGAAATTCATTCATTTGTAAGATTTATGAGCATTTTGGTGAATGCAGTGTTTAGACAGTGTTTCTGTGTAGCGATGTTCAGAAATCAGAGGATATCTCTTAGCTGGGATGGAATCTAATTTTGCATAGTTAAAGGGATGTTGGAGACTCATTAATGATGATGTGGTTCATAGAAAAAACTTTTAGGATATGTTTGGAGAAAGTTACAATAACTGGAAGCCGACAATTTTATGTGAATTCTGTGTGTAGCATGTAGAATTTATTATTTTGTAATTGAGGACCGACTCATTTGTAATTATTTGAGTTTGGTATATAAGAAGGAATTTTTTCCTTATTATAATGTGTACTATGAAGAGTGAGATGCGAATATATGCATGAAGTGAAGAAAAGAGCTAATTCAGTGATGAAGGAAGACTTGTGAGTACAGAGATTTGGAATTGTGATCTTGTGTAGCAGAGAGTGTAGTTTTGGCATAGTGTGAAGGGGGTAATATATTTCATATTATTCTATTGAATAATTCTAAGATCTTTTGGACAGTGGGTTCAGAGATCTTGCCTTGAAGCTGTTTGGGCAGTGGGTCCTTCTGTCTTCCATAAACTCTTAACCAGGTTAGAATCTTTTAACAGGGATTCAAAATCTCCTAACAAGGATTTATATGTACTGAATGTATTTCATCCTCTAACAAGGAACTTTCATATTAGTGCATCATTTTGTAGGCATCATTCCCACCAGGGTTTACTCTTTTCAAGAGGTTCCCTAGTTAACATATCTTGTGTTATTGCGCAATTGTGTATGATTATCTTTCTATGGTTGATCAATACATTGATTATATTGTTTAAAGCTATTGAATGGATAAATTATTAGATAACTAATTCACCCACCCCCTCTCAGTTATCTTGGGGATCTTTACATTCTAACAATTGGTATCAGAGCAGCAGGTCCTTGAAAGAAAAGTTTAACAACTTAAGGAGATCTATGGCGAATTTCAGAAAAGAAAGCCCTAAGTTTGATGGAGTAAATTTTGATAGCTAGAAAGAAAAGGTGAAGACATGTCTATTGTGTTTAGGACCAAGTTATTGGTTGATTACAAAGAATGAGAATATTATCATTGAGGAAGACAATCTAGAGGCAGGAACTAAAGATGAACTAGATCTATTCATGTGTAACATACTTGCAAGAGAAGCACTTTTATCAACACTACCAGAGAATGAATATAGTCAGGTAAGATGTTTGAAAACATCTCATGCAATTTGAAAATTTTTACATTCTACTATTGGAGGTGATGAACATGCAAAGATGGCTAGATTACATAATTAAATTTGTGCATTTGAAGATATCAAAATGATGGAAGATGAATCTATTAGAAGTTATATTGGTAGGATGTCTAAGATTGTGACAGGAATAAATTCTTATGGAGGTGATAAGACAGAGAATGAAGTGATATCAAAAATTCTGAGAACTTTGACACCAGTATTCAAGCAGACAACGTAGATGATTGAACAAGTGATACCTTGTACATCAAACTTTTCAAGAGAGACTCTTCTTGGAAGATTAGAAACAACAGAGATGAACTTGAGATTATTAGGAGAGCTACCTAGAATGGAAACAGCATTCAATGCTCTTAGCATTAGACCTACAAGAAGTACTAGTGTGAATGGAGATTATGCCAGTAGTAGTAGATCTGAGGAAGATAAGAAGATTGAAGAAGGTATTGCATTACTTGTAAAAAGAGAACCAGATGTAAGAAAATTTTTAAATGTTGGACTTGTCAAGAATATGGTCATTTTGCATCTAAATGTCCTAAAAGAGTTAAGAAGTATAGAAGAAACTTTAAACCTAGGAGATCTAAAGAATGTTATTATGCAAATGATGAAGATTTTGAAGTAGGAATTGAAAAACATTTAAGTGACAGTGATAATGATAACTTTGAGGAAATAGGATTTGTAGAAATTAAAGAAGAAAGTTTTGAATCTGATAAAAGGGAAGAAAAAGCATTAGTTTCACAAGTTGAAAATAAATCTGATTGGATTATAGACAGTGGTTGTTCACATCATATGACTGGAGATAAAAGAAAGTTTGTTAAGCTAGATAATTATGATGGAGGAATTGTTAGGGTTGGTAACAATGCACCTTGTTTGATTAAGGGTATAGGATCTATTACTCTTGATGGAAAGACTAACATTGATGATGTTTACTTTGTTGATGGACTAAGACATAATCTACTAAACATTGGACAATTGGCTGATAAGGGTTATCAAGTTTGGTTTTCTGAGAAAACTTGTGTGATAAAAGATAAAGATGGAAATCTGATTAGAAAAGGATCCAGAACCAGAGGTAATGTATTTCAGTTGAATCCTACTGAGATTACATGTTTGATAACTAGGATTGATGATAGTTGGTTATGGCATAAAAGGTTTTGTCATATAAACTTTGATAATATTGTCAAGGTGAGCAATACACTTGTGGTAAGAGATTTACCTAGAATTATGAAACCTACTAACATGATTTGCAAAGAATGTATGATGGCAAAGTAGAAAAGGAGTTCATTTCCCAACAAGAAGTTCACATCGACAGAGAAGTTGGAGATTGTTCATACAGACTTGAGTGGTCCTACTAGGACTAGAGGATTCTATGGTGAAAGGTATTTTATGATTCTTGTTGATGATTTTACAAGAATGATGTGGATTGCATTTTTGAAAGAAAAATCTGAAGCATTTGATAAATTTAAGATCATGAAAAGAAAAATTGAGAATGAATCTAGAATGAAGATTAAGTGTCTAAGATCTGATAGAGGTGGTGAATTTACATCTAGAGAGTTTAACACTTTTTGTGAAATGAATGGTATTAAGAGACAACTTTCAGCCCCTAGAACACCAGAACAAAATGGTATTATAGAAAGAAGGAACAGGTCAATAACTGAAGCAGCAAGAGCTATGTTGTTTGAAAATGATTTGGCTAAAAAATTTTGGAGAGAAGCAGTGAACATAGTAGTATACACTATGAACAGAGTACAAATCAGAGTAGATACAAACAAGACACCTTATGAATTATGGTTTGGACATCCACCCTCAGTTAAGTATTTTAGAATTTTTGGAAGTAAATGTTATATAAAGAGAGATGATGATATAGGAAAGTTTGATCCTAGAAGTGATGAAGGAATATTTCTTGGATATTCTTTAAAAACCAAAGCATATAAATTTTATAACAAAAGAACTAAGACTATTGTTGAAAGTGAAAATGTAAAAGTTGATGAGAAGTTTAAAATTCAGGAAAGAATGCTTGATTATGAATCTGATGGAGAAGCACAACCTCAGCCTAACATTGAAAATGTAGAATTATTTTTTGAAACTAACAGTGATTTGCTGAATGAAAGTCATACTGAAGAAGACAGAGAAGAAAATAGAGAAGAAAACAAAGAAGAAAACAAAGAAAAAAGCAGAGAAGAATCTATAGTCGGAACAAGATCAGTAACCATGACACCTAACAGGTATACTTCAAGACATCACCCTGTTGAGAAAGTTATTGGAAGTTTAGATAGAGGAGTTTTGACTCAAAATAAGGTACATTTATGTTTGATTTCTCAAATTGAACCTAAGACTACTAATGAAGCTTGTGAAGATGAACATTGGATCAATGCTATGAAAGAAGAACTAGAGCAGATTGAAAAAAATAAGACATGGGAATTGGTCCCTAGACCTGAAGACAAGAATGTGATTGGAACAAAGTGGGTATTCAGAAACAAGATGAATGAACAAGGAGAAGAGATAAGAAACAAAGCAAGATTGGTATGTAAAGGATATTCACAACAAGAAGGAATTGACTATGAAGAAACTTTTGCACCTGTGGCCAGACTTGAAGTAGTGAGAATGTTTCTAGCATATGCAACTTACAAGAAATTTAGAGTGTATCAGATGGATGTGAAGTCAGCAATTTTGAATGGTGAATTGGAAGAAGTCTACATTGAGCAGCCTGAAGGTTTTCCTTTGACACAAGAAGGAGATATGGTATGTAAGTTAAAGAAAGCTTTATATGGATTAAAACAAGCACCTAGAACCTGTATGCAAGATTGGATAAGTATTTATTGAAATTGGGATTTATAAAAGGAACAGCAGATAGTAACTTATACACAAAAGAAATTGAGAATGGTTTGTTGATTATAGTTATATTTTTTGATGATATTATCTTTGGAGGAGAAGATGAAGCTAGTGAAAAATTTGCAGATGAAATGAAGACTGAATTTGAGATGAGCATGAGTGGAGAAATGAAATATTTTTTGGGATTACAGATAACAAAAAGCAAGGAAGGTATATTTGTAAGTCAGACTAAGTATTTAAATGAATTATTGAAAAGATTTGGAATGGAAGATTCTAAACCTATTGGAACACCTATGGTAACCAGATATAAGTTATCTAGCAAAGATGAGACACCAGCAGTTGAGTAGAAAAAGTATAGATCTATGATTGGAAGATTGCAGTACTTGACACATACAAGACCTGATATAGCACATTCAGTGGGGATTGTAGCAAGATTTCAAGTAGAACCTAGAGAATCACATTATGCAGCAGTAAAGAGGATACTGAGATATCTGAAAGGAACAATGGATTATGGATTATGGTATGAGAATTCTGATGATTTTACCTTATGTGCCTATATTGATGCAGATTGGGGAGGCAACGTTGATGACAAGAAAAGCACCAGTGGTGGATCCTTTTTTCTTGGAGGTAAATTGGTCTCTTGGCTAAGTAAGAAGCAGAATTGTACTTCACAAAGCACAGTAGAAGTAGAATATGTTGCAGTAGCAAATAATTATAATCAGATTATTTGGATGAAGCAGATGTTGAAAGATATTGGAATAAAGTTTGATGAGCCTGTTGTTATACATTGTGATAACACCAGTACAGTGAGTATGTCAAAAAATCCTATTTTACATTCTAAGACTAAACATATTGAGATCAAGTATCATATTGTAAGAGAGAAAGTTACAGAAAAAGAAGTAAGATTAGAGTACATAAGTAAAAAGGAAGAGATAGCAGATATATTTATAAAGCCTTTACCTAAGGATACATTTGTGTATCTAAGAGGTATGCTTGGGGTTATGCCCCAACCTATTTTTGATAATTGATGCAGATGATTGCATCTGTCCAGTGTTATATGAGCCCTATCTTTCTTCTAGATTAGATGTTGGAACTTCCTCTATGGGGGAGTTTATGACCTGAGTCATGAGGACTCTTGTTATTGTATTATTCTAAAAAGTTTCTTTTGACATTAAGTTATTGTTGACTTAGTGATAGAATTTCTATCATTGATGTCAGTGGGGGAGAGATATACATGAAAAACATTGTGGATTGTATGAGAGAGCTGAATAGGAAAATGAAGCAAGATTTAATTTGATATTTTGCAGTGATGTTGCAGTATTCAATTTTTGGAACATTGGATGTTTTTCATCTATGTTTCCATCAATGCCAATGAGGGAGATTGTTAGGAATGAATGCAAAGTGTTTTGGTAGTCATTCTGTAGCAGTTGTTGTTGCATTCATGACTTGGATTGTCACTGATGTCAACACAGTGATATTCTGGATATTAGTAGGAAAGCAGGTACAGTTTTGTTTTGCGCACATGTTTTATTGCAAATTGGCTTTTACAAAGTTGATGGTATGTTCTTTGGTGTGTTATTAACCTATGGTTAACAGCACAAAAATAAATTCATTCATTTGTAAGAGTTATGAGCATTTTGGTGAAAGTAGTGTTTAGACAGTGTTTCTATGTAGCGATGTTCAGAAATCGGAGGATATCTCTTAGCTGGGATGGAATCTGATTTTGTGCAATTAAAGGGATGTTGGAGACTCATTAATGATGATGTTTTTTATAGAGAAAACTTTGAGGATATGTTTGGAGAAAGTTACAGTAACTGGAAGCCAACAGTTTTATGTGAATTCTATGTGTAGCGTGTAGAATTTATTATTTTGTAATTGAGGACCAACTCATTTGTAATTATTTGAGTTTGGTATATAAGAAGGAATTTTTTCCTTATTGTAATGTGTAATATGAAGAGTGAGATGTGAATATATGCATGAAGTGAAGAAAAGAGCTAATTTAGTGATGAAGGAAGACTTGTGAGTATAGAGATTTGGAATTGTGATCTTGTGTAGTAGAGAGTGCAATTTTGGCATAGTGTGAAGGAGGTAATATATTTCATATTATTCTATTGAATAATTCTAAGATCTTTTGGACAGTGGGTTCAGAGATCTTGCCTTGAAGCTGTTTGGGCAGTGGGTCCTTCTGTCTTCCATAAACTCTTAACCGGGTTAGAATCTTTTAACAGGGATTCAAAATCTCCTAACAGGGATTTATATGTACTAAATGTATTTCATAAGACTCCTAACAGGGTCCATCCTCTAACAAGAAACTTTCATATTAGTGTATCATTTTGTGGGCATCATTCCCACCGGGGTTTACTCCTTTCAAGAGGTTCCCTAGTTAACATATCTTGTGTTATTGTGCAATTGTGTATGATTATCTTTCTATGGTTGATCAGTACATTGATTATGTTATTTAAAGATGTTCAATGGATAAATTATCAGATAACTGATTCACCCCCCCCCCCTCATAGTTATCTTGGGGATCTTTACTTTCTAACAACACCTTGGTATGAAGATATTGACAATTACTTGGTCTCTCAAAAGGTACCTCCCTATTTCTCACCAAAAGAAAAAATGCTTCTAATAGAAAAAACTTTCAATTTTTCATGGATTGCTGACTGTCTATTCTATAACGGGCCTAACCAAATATTGAGATTGTGTGTAAGGGAGGATGAAACTTATGACATCCTTCATGCATGTCATAATGAGCCTTGTGGAGGACATTTTTTAGCTAAGCGAACAACAATCAAGATACTGAATATAGGATATTATTGGCCAAAACTCCATAGAGATGCAGTCAACTATACAAGAAAATGAGACTGATGCCAAAGGATGGGATGACCAACAAAATATGATGAAATGCCCCTCTTTCCAGAAGTGGTATTAACTCCATTTGACAAATGGGGATTGGCTTTTTTAGGACCTATTACTCCATCTTCCAATGACAATTCCTAAATACTTCTATGCACTGACTATGTGACTAAATGGGTAGAAGTTCGAGCTATGAAACATGCTCAAGATAACGAAGTTGCTGATTTTTTGTATGAAGAGATCTTCACATGCTATGGTGTTTCAAGGGAGCTAGTTACAGATCAGGGTGCTCAATTCACTTCCACATTGATCACTACACTTATGAATGAGTATAAAATTCACCATAGGACATCCATTCCATATCATCCATAGGAGAATGGGCAAGTTGAAATTACCAATAGGGAAATTGAGGCTATCTTGACCAAAACGGTGCAGCTACATATGAAAGATTGGAGCACATGATTGCAGGAATCTGTGTGGGCCTATAGAACAACTTGGAAAACCACAACTGGTTTCACACCATTTGAGTTGGTTTATGGAAAACATGTTGTAATGCCCATAGAATTTGAGCATAAAACATTGCGAACAGCCTTATAGTTGAACATTGATCTTTTGGCCGCACAATGCAATAGGATCCTGTAGCTCAACTAGCTAGATGAAATGAGGAAAGCCTCTTTACAACACACTGAGATGATCCAGGTACAATGAAAATGATGGCATGATTTCCACATTATGAATAAATGATTCTCTCCTAGTGACTGGGCTCTCCTATATGATTCTTTCTATTAGGAAAACCAAGGTAAGCTCACTACCCGATGGCTAGGTCCCTATGAAATAGAAAATGTTTATGCTAATGGTGTAGTTCAGCTATCAAAAATTGACCTAGTACATTTCAAATTATTGGTCAATGGGCTCAAACTCCATCTATATCATAAACCACAAACAAAAGCTAAGTTACTACGGTGGTTTGAGATTTCTCCTACCGATGCTGAACCTCCTACAACAAATCATGATCCTTTGATTGTTGAACCCACCACATAATTTGAACCTCCTCCAACCAAAGACATTCACAAGGCAGATGGACCTCCTCCTGAGAGAAATTCTCCTACCATCGCATGAACCATAAAATCATCACTTTAATTCTACATACATGTAGTCCTAATAAAGTTTTCATTTTTCACAAAAATATTCTTTTCCATAATAAAAGATCCATCTCATTACCTTTTTCATTACTTCACATTCATCCATCATATAATGTCTTTTCTACCCCATACTTCTTATTGTATGATACACATCAGTCGATATTTTTGGATTTTGGTATTTATGACACTTTCACATTAGGTACGCGTGATTATGTGTTCTTTCAAATGCTCTGTACTTATTTACATATCATTATCTTTTATGTTTCATTTAATATAATAGTTATATCCAAGCATGACTATACTTTTAAACCATGCTAGTGAGGACACTTGTGTCATTTTTGTAGGGGGTAGTACATTGGCATGTGATTAAAAAATATTTCCCATGATTTTGAATTAATTGTCATTAATAGCCCATAAGCTATAAACTTGATCATTAATCCACCAACCTTGGATTTCGGTCTCATTTATAAAACCCTGGAAACTAAAGCTCACTTCAATGTTCACAATTTATGTGGCTTTCATTTTTCACCCTTACCACAAATAGTAAACATTTCTAAATTGAGTCTGGAGTAAGGATTTTGGGAGCTCAGAATCATGAATGGATTGAAGTCAAGAATAGAGGGTTGTAGAGATTTTTAGAAAATATGGGTGGACAACCTATCTGGTCAAAGCCAGCAAGTCACATGATATTGTTGCAGGATCAAGCTAGTGTTTGTGAGTTTAATCATGTGGGTTGGCTCAGTTACTTCATTAGGTTAAATGGTTATGACGAGGCTGTGGCAGTCAAATTCCTATGGACATTCAACAATGATGTTGCATATGTGAAGGGGTTGCAGATTGAAGCTTCTAAAGTACAAATAGAAGAAGTCTCTGGACTTCTTGCTATCAGAGAGCATTTCCCACATGGTCATGACACTCACGCAGCCAGAGCTAAGTTCTCCCTACCAATAGATAATGCACTTGAAAGTAGTAAACAAGGTACCAAAAGGCTCTCTCTTCTAGGAGATTTCCCACAATTTGTTGTTCATATTATTAGATATATCACTTGCGAAGGAAGGTTTTCATTTCTTCATGTCGTACATTATAAATTGTTGAGTCATTTTTGGCATAGGCATTTAGTTAATGTACCCAATGTGTTATATTCCTTGCTAAATTTGAGCTCTGAGGAAGTAAGGAAGGGAAGGCAAAATGCTGTTACCCATCATGGGTTGATCAAATTACTGGTAGAAAAGGCCCTCTATGACAATTCTCCCATGAATTGGGATGAATTTCTCACTGCCCCTCATGTTCAACTTAATAGGGCATGTCTAGAACCTATAGGACCACATCTCGAGCCTCATGGAGCACAAGAATATCTTACTGCTAAGGATAGTCTAGAAAGAGTTCAAGAAAACCCTCCTTCACATCAAGAGGACATAACAAAAGACACTCCAAACCCCAATCTCAGGGAAGAAAACATTGAGGGTTCTAAAGGAAATTATAGTACACAAGGAGCCAAGAAAAATGAAAAAGGGAAAAATAAAATGTCTAGTTATGAGATAGGTGGTAGCCTTGTTCATCCTATAGCTACGTCCACCTCGGTAAAATCTACCCCACATAAGCATTCCGCAACATCAGAAGAACACCCGATATGGTGTAGTGTCTGTTTGAATTCAAAGAAAAAGAAAAATAACTCACTTAAAATGGCTGGCTCAAATCTGGAAGTTCCAAATGAGGAACCCATGAATTCAAACCCACAACAAGTGAATCCAACCATGGAAGAAGATGTTATGATGAAGGACCCTACAGCCACAGTACCAAAAGAAAAGGTGAAAAAGAATGATTCTGAAGTTTCCTCCTCTCATCCAGGCAAAACACAAATAGATGACATACCTATAGCTTCCACATCGGTTCACCAAAGGGGACAAGAAATAGAACCAGGGCACCCAAGTCCACAAAGAGGTCAAAATCAAGTAACCATACATTCCTTGTCCTTGGATTATTTTCAGAAAATTCAATATGAAAGGGCAATGTGGGCCATAGAGAGGGACAAATTGAAAAGGGAAATAGGTCAATAGAAACAAGAAATTACACTCCTATAGGAAAAGGTAGATTTAGTTGTCAAATTGGCTCCAAAGGTCATAGAGTGTCGACCACCCCTGTGGGTGTATGCTTTGTGCTTAAGAGAGCAATTTTTACTGTTTCAGTTTATGAGAATTGTCAAAGATTTGAATCCTGACATAGACACCCCTAAGTCCTTTATGGATGCATAAAAGGAGTCACCTGACTTCATAAAAAATCTTCTCTATGAGTTATACCTACATCACTATGTCATTCCCTCAAACACAGAATGGAATCCCTTATTGTTTCTGGATGATATACATTTGTCTGTACTACTCTCCTGGGTCAACAATAAAATTTACTATGGAGAACAATTAACCAGATATAGGGCATTTGAGCGTAATATCTCACTTCCATTATGCCCTAAAAGTAAAAACCCTAGATGCCTTTATTATGATTGGCTACACATAGTTTATGGTTTTAAAGATTCCACTCACAGAAGAAGAATTCTGGCAAAATGGGAATAGGTACATGCAAAATTTGAGAGACTATCTCTAGATGATGGAAACAAGGCAGCAGATGGGTTACAGAAGAGGTGGGCCAAATTGCATATGTCTCTAAAAAAGGCAGAGCCCCATAGCATCATGAATTTTAGGGCTACCATGTAGAGAGTCCATTGGTACATAGAATTGGGTCGAAAACCAAGAGCAGAACGCTGGATGCCTCTCACATTCCAACTGCCTGTGCTCCTATGGCCACTTTATAGTTGTATAGTGTAATACCCCAAAAATGGGCTATAAGTTCATTAATCTCCTACATCTTCAATTCGAACGAAATCAACATCAAAGTCCTAACCTAAGGCACATCTAAACATCATCGAATCATAATTGATTATCTTAAATTCTGCATCGGGGAATATTCCTAGTAATATTCCCAATCATCATAATTATCTTTAATTTTATAATTATTTGGCAATAAATCACATTTATCCTAAAATTTGATTAATTAAATATTTTGCATATTTAATTAATTAGATTTAATATTTGCCACTTAATTGTATAATTAAATTTAATTCTATCTATTATTAATTGTATTATTTAATTTTGACAATAAATCTAATATCATATGAATAATTGATTAAATTCTTATTTAATTAATTAAAGCAAATTGTCATTATTTAATAATATAGTTTTTAATAAAAGTTTGATTAAATAATTGATTAACCCATAAATCAATTGTTTTATTTTTAAAAGTAGTTAAGTTGGAAATAAATCACTTTATTATTAAATTAATTCATAAATAAAACATGCACAATCATAAAAGAAAACAACTATCAATTATCAATTAAAGCTAAACTCTATTTTGAGTTAAAGCTTAGCTTTTGCATGTTTTTGTGAGTTAATTATCTTTTATTTAAAAATAACTCAAAAATTAACCTGAGTTATTTGAGTGATTTATGGCTTTTTCCCATGCACCTCCAAAGCCCTAGATTTCTATAAAAACAAGGCTCAGCTCTTCATAATTCATCTCTCAATCATCTCTCAAATTTGCATCCAAGCATCTCATATTTTGCACAATCATGCCGGAGAATTGGGGGCTAAGGAATCAACTTGCGAATTCAAAGCGTTGTGAGATCAATTTCAATTGCATAGCTTTTATATCTTAGCATAGAATTTCATAGTTTTCATGTCATTGTTAGAATCTTCATTGTTAGATCATTTTGCATCCATAGCATATCAGTTTATCATTCTTATTGCATAGAAAATATCAAAAATATAGATTAAGTGCATTCAATTTCATATCCATCTTTTTCATTCAAATCCTTCATTTAGGTGTCGTCTAGGTCACTGATCTCGATTACAATCTGAGAATATCAATCTCGCACCTATTAGAAGGCAGTAAATCACTTGGTTAGATAGCTTTCAATTTTGCATGATTTTGATTATCACTAACCTCTAATGTTTTACTAAAGTGTTGTGTTTACAGATCAGGTACAATTTTCACACACACATTTCTGGCACCCACCGTGGGGCAACCCACCTTTGCATGCTGGTTTTGATTTTTTTTGGGAGCTAAAACCCCAAAGTTTCAAAGATTTAATTTTATCTCCCAAAAAGATTAAATTTTGGGTCTGAAATTTTTTTTTTAGGTTGGTGGCATATTGGGAAAGCTTCGATAAAAAATTCAGAATTTTCTAAAATTTTTTGAATTTTTAATATTTTTTTTTTAATTTTTCAGAAAAAATTAATTTTCGGCGCAAATCAGAATATTTTTTGGAAATTTTTACATTTTCGGAAATCTCTTCAAATTCTACAGGGGGTCTATTATTTTTGTTTTAAATTTGGATACAATTTAATAGCTCAAATAGTCAATTTGCAAAAACTGGTCTATTTTGATAAAATAGGTCTCTAGGGCACAAATGAAGAGATTTTTCTAAAATTTTTGCATTTTTGGAAAGCTCTCTATTTTTTAGTAGGGGTATCTATTCTGAATTTCTATTTTTATGGCCAAAATCATATCAAAAAAATTAGATCTTGTTGACTAGGTCAAATGCAGTGCAAAAAAATTAAAATTTTGTGATGGGTATGCACTTATTTTTCATATTATTCAATGCATGATATGAGTTGTCATTTAGATTAATTTCTAGTTATTATTGCTCCTAACAATTTATTTTTAGATCTAACCCTAGGGTTTTCATAAGTTGAATATACCTTGCATATCTTGTTTGCTTGTTGGCTTGTTGGAGAGTTCGTAGCTTGCTTGCATAGTAAAGCTCAACAAAAATTGCTAAAAATTAGGTAAAATCTACTAAGCATGTTGCAAGGATCCCAAGTATTCTCCTTCATCTAATAACATTTCAATTTGGGACTTACAATAAATCTCTTATGTGTCAAGCTTGTGTGCATCTTTTCATGCTTTTGATCTATTTCTACACACTTGCATAATTTGATACTAGGTTGTGATCCCTTAAGGATTCATTAAGTAGTCTTAGAATACATGTGATTGATCTTGATTGCTATCTTAGGTTATTGGACTCGCTAATCTATCGGCCCCTCATTTCCGCCCCGTGGTTGCAATCTTAGCGCCATAAAGGGGAGGGGTCAACAGGACAAAAGCGTTAAGTTTTCCACTTGGCAACCTTTTTGTGCTTTTAGGAACTCACTTGTTTTCTAAGTTGGGGACTCATTTTCAGCTTGTGTGAGGTGTTAAGTGTTCCACCTTGTGGACTCATCTCATATTCTTTTTAAGCGTTAAATGTTCCTCTTTCTGCTTTTTGGGTACTTTTGGTAGATTTGCTTTTGGGAATACATCTCTGCTCACATAGTAATTAGGCCCTATGAACACTATTCATGATTCTTGAGAGATTGGATTCCTAGTGAAATCCTTCCTTGATGATGGAATCCTTGTAGGTAGGGAGGATACTTAGTGGGTTTCACATTCAACTTGGTTAGTGCATCTTCTCTTATTGATCGACACATTCTCTCTCCAGAGAGGTTGATAGATCACGTGGGGTTGATATCATGAGCTTTGGTGAATCAAAATTGGTTAGTGCATCTTCTCTTATTGACTGATACATTCTCTCCTCAGAGAGGTTGATAGATCACATGGATTTGATATCACAGACCTTGGTGGAACAAAACTTTATCTTAGCGTGTTGGATTAATCTGCTTGCTTTGTTTGGGTTAAAAGTGAAAAGGTGTCAAAAACCTTGGATCTAGAGCCAAGTCCCCTTGTGGTATAAATCTGTGAGTCACCTTTAGAGAGGGTTAACCGTAGCGGATAATCCCTTCATAGGGCAAACTGCGTTAACGGAACCTCAAGCGGTAATAGCCATTTTCGCCATGGTAGTGACAGCCGCTATATAAATGTCCTTGTGGAAGAAATCTCCACGGGTATGGTTCATTGTTGGGTTGTCAGATCTCCCTAGCAGCTCTTGAAGATTAAGTTCTCAGACTGTGTCAAAACCCTGGTGCACCGGGATTGGAGTTCGCCCCTTTGAATCATAAAAGTTGCAGAGTCAAACCATTACTAAAAACCCTAGAGAGGCCAATTTTTCACTTTCAGGAATATGTGTGTTATTGCAAAACTTTTTAGAACATACACAATTAGTACTCTCAGGGATTAGAACAATTTGGTCACTTGATTGTTCATGCGAAAGGTTGCTTTTTCCCTTGTTCATTATTTTCAGACGTGCTTGGAATCACTTGCTTGCCATTCTGCATGCTTGTTTATCTACTTGGCTATTAAAAATGATCAAATCTGGTATAACCTTCAAAATCTGGATAGTACAATTTGCAAACAATCTGAAACTGAAGACCTTAAATTTTGCAAAAATTGACGTAAAATCTTTCTGGAGTCAAAAGTCATTTCAAGAAGTCAAAAGTCATACGAGTTTTGTCAAGTGTCATTTCAGTATTGCCCATCTGTCGTACGATTGAGAACCCAGTGTCGTACAAGTTTTCAAACCAGCAAATTCAAGAAAGTCAAAACCCTGTTAGCAACTGTCGTACGAGTTTTGTCAACTATCATTTCATTGCTACCCAACTATCATACAAGTTTAGCAACTGTTGTTTCATAGACTACCCAGTGTCATACGAGTCTGCAGAGTGTCATTTGGAAAAATTTGAGAGAGTTGTCAGAAATTGTCAAATTGCAAGATATCCAATGTTTCCAGCCTAGTTCCAGAATCTGTCAAAAATATCATTATGTCAAGAACAAATCAGTAGCTATTGAAAATCAGTACACATGTCTCAAAGAATCAGTACACATGAGGAAGAAATTATGATCGCCGCTATGATGAAGCAGCTGCAAGCTATGCAAGTCCAGCTTGACAAACTTGAGAAAGAAAAGGAAGCTCTATACTCTTTTCCATTTGATAAAGACTTGTACATGTCACCATGCCCCCAAAAAAAAATTGAGCAATATGATACCTCTTCCACGGAGAGTGACACATCTAGCTTTGGAGACTATGATGACTATGATGATAGACAATGTAATGATACCTATGACACCTCTATTCCGAAGAGTCCTCCTCATCGTTCATTCCTGCTTACTACAAATGGGCCGTCACATTGGATAGATCATGATGGTGATCCATATGATTTTGATTTTGAAAGAGACTTTGATGGCTTTTGTGGACAATACCTTGATTATGATCCATCTACTACTACTGAGGACTATAAAATACATCGTGCTAGCTTGAAACATCAATACTATAAGGATCTCTCCTCTAAGAACTCTCCAGCTGAAAATAAAGATTACACTCTCAAGCAAGATCATGTTAATGTTGGACCTTTGTCTTGTGATGGTTTCCTTCCATCCCCTACTTCCTCCAATACCTGTACATTTCTTAAAGCTTCCGAGTCTTTCAAATCTTTCACAGAACCTTCATCCGACACAAGCCTTGATACTTTTCATGCGGTTCCCTATAGTTATCCTCCAGGGCTACCTCTTAAAGAAACTCAAGCTAACCTTCACTTGGCTGCAAAGACTTTCAATAATGATAAACCTAAAGAGCCTAAGCCTTCATATGCTATAATCCCTACTTCAACTAGTCCTCCACCATCTCTTCCAAAGTCATCCATACAATCCCAGCATGCTTCCTTGTCCTTAGAAGTGGCTCCATGTCATGAGGACTCTAAAAATGATGAAGAAAAGAACATAAAGAAAGATCAAGATCAAGAACCCTCCATGTCATCCACTCCTTTTCACGATGTCTCTTATCCACCTCAGGGTTCTTTTGATCCTGTACCCCCTTTTTCATGCTTTCCACCATGTCTTAAGTCTTCACCTAAGCAAGATCAAGCTACTACTTACACTGTTGAGCTTATTGACAATCAAAATAACCTTACTATGCTTGTGCTTTCCAAAGATGATACTTCCATTAAGGTTGGTAAAAATGGTGTTCCTTCCAATGATAAGCCTATTGAAAAACAAGAGAAAAATTATGCGCTTATGCTATCCGAGGATCCTTGTCAAGATCAAAGTCTTTCATCTTCTTGTTCTACCACTCCATGTTCACTTCCACTTTCTACTCTTCCTAAGTCTTTGCAAGCTTTGAACAATCCTATCAAAGAAGGTGCTCATATTCAAGATGTCCATGATTCTATTGAAAATTCTAATGCTCACTCTAAAGATACTGATATCCTTGGTTGTCATATAGATGCTGATGAACTTATTGATTATCCTTTTGTGTCTTCCACTTCCATCCTTGGACCTCTTCCACCACTACTAAGGGCTTCATGCCTTCCTTCCATCTTGGGTACTTATGTCCCTTCACTTTCCCCTCCTAACTCTCCTAATTCACCATCCATCTTGGGTCCTTACATACCTCCATCTCCCATCTTTCCTCAAGATCAACATAGATGCATACCCTTGAATCCTTTTCATCCACCCACCCATTAAACCAGTCATATCCTCCCTCTTCCACAAATCCCAAGTCTTTTGGAAGTAACTTGAATGTTCAATACAAGAAAAAGAAGCAATGCAAGAATCCATCAAAAAAAGAAGATCACCATGTCTCCTCTAATCGACACGGAGGCATAAAGTCAAAAGAGATATCTAAGAAAAAAACTACAAGACAAGTATGGGTTCCAAAATCCATCATTAAAGATATTATCTCTAAATCATCAAAAGGAAATAAAAAGCCTACGGCTATATGGATTCCAAAGTCTCTCTTGAAAGAGTCTGGTGTTGAACAAAAAGTGAAATTGACATTCAAGCTTCCAAAGGCTTCCACTTCATCTCCCTCCAAAAATATTCTTCCATTTCATGTGCCTAAACCACAACCTCTGCTATCCATTCACCATATTCCTTCATTCATGATTCCTCCATTCTCTCACGACCCTTCAAGGTATGTGTTGATGTTGAACTTGCCTTCCTTTCCATCTACCCTTTCACAATCCTTCCATGCATTATCCTTCTACCTCCTATCCTTTTTCCTCACTTGCCTATTCCTCCTATCTTCCAACCTCACTCGCTTTACATAAAACCTTATCCTCCATTTTTCTCTTTCATCTCCCTTTCCCTATCAGCATCTTTGAGCGTGTCATTTTGAATCCTTGGCATATCATGGTTTATCCTTTCAAGGAGAATTATCTAAAAAGCTTGCCTTCTTCCAAAAAAGAAATGAAAAATAAAATAAATTGAAAATGTGCCTTGGTGAAAACCTAGAAACAGGCGCGTTGGTAGCAAAAGTAAAGAGAAATAAATTCATCCTATGGTGAAAACCACTCCCTTGTGGCACCTTGGATAAGTACCATGATGAAAACCTGGCAATCAGGCATCATGCGTAGTTCTTCTACATATTTCATCCATTCCATCTTCTCTCTTTGATCTTGACAAGGTTGACCTATGTATGAACATTTGACTATTTTGTGAGCTATCTTACGATGATCTTTCTTTCATTCCTTCCATGTTTAGCCTTCATATCCATCTTCCTCCATTCATTTTCACCTATCGCTATCCTTCCCCCCTTTGGTCTTGATCTAATAAAAAAAGAAAGAAAGAGTAAAACACACTGCTATGAAGCCTCTTGACATGTCTACTCCTTTGGATTGCATTCTTTCCTGCTTTTGCACTACGCTTTTGTGACTTATCCTAGACTAGCCTTTCCCTACTTATCCAAATATGCTTTACATGACAATTTTTCCCTAGCTTGAGTATTCTTGAGGAGTTTTCCCTTGAGGATTTCTTCCCTTCATTCTCCTTCATTTTCTTGTCTTCCATCTCTTCCACCAGCTTGCTAATGCCTCTTGTTCTCCACCTTGCTAGACATTGGGATTGCATGATATGATCTTGCTTGGGAGTTTGCAATGGAAAAATATACTATCAAGTATACCAAGTATCAGAATAAGTATCAAAATTAGTGTCAGAACATGTATCAGAACAAGTATTAGAACCAGTATCAGAACTAGTATTAGAATCAGTATCAAAACATGTATCAGAACAAGTATCAGAACCAATATTAGAACCAGTATCAGAACCAATATCAGAACAAGTATTAGAACTAATATCAACACAACTATTAGAATCAGTATCAGAACAAGTATCAGAACACCTATTGGGGCTACACCATTCACTTTAGTTTATGGGTCTGAAGTAGTACTACCTATTGAGGTTGAAATCCCATCACTCAGAATCAGAATGCATGGACTTGTCATAGACGATGACTACAGAGTGTCTAGGTTACAAGAAATGGAACTACTAGATGAGTGCAGACAAGTAGTGTATGATCATCTCAAAGTGTATCAGAAAAGAATTTCTAGAGGCTACAACAAGAAAGTCAGACATAGAGAATTTCAGGTTGGTGATCTAGTGTTGAGAGAAAATCCTAAAAATCAATCACATCGAGAACGCTAGGGGAAGTTCAAACCCAACTGGCTGGGTCCCTTTGTTATCACTGCTACTTTTGGCTCTAGTGCCTATCAAATCTCAATGACTGAAGGAGAACAGCTCTGAGAACCAATCAACGTTCTCCATCTGAAAAAATTCTATGCCTAAGGCATTCAGTGCTTGGTAAATGTCCTGAAAAATTTTTAAAAATCAGAAAAGTCCTGAAAAAATGAACATCTTGGTGAAAACCTAGCAATAGGCGCCTTGATGATTCACAAAAAAATAAAAAAAATATCAAAAGTACAAAAAAATTGAAAAAATGAAAAATACAAAAAAAAATGAAAAAAAAAGAAAAAGTGCCTTGGTGAAAACCTGGAAACAGGCGCCTTGGTAGCAAAAAAACAATCTCTACCAAGATGGTGAAAACCCGGCAAACGGGTGCCACTTGTTCCAAATGCTCCATCTATCAGTGCAATCTTGGTCTTTCCTAGCTTTCAGTCTTGCTTTAGTTTGTACATATCTCCCGGTTTATTTCTGCATTTCTAGTTTTCAATAAGTCAGTCTGTACACCAATCAGCTCAAGCGTCTGTATCCTATCAATGTTTAACACTTGGGGGCAATCAATGCCATATCCTATGGTCTCCCATGTATCTTAGACATGTCATATCTAGCCAGAGTCCTTTGAAGCTTCATGTGAGTCAGTCAGTCAGTCTTGTCTCCAGAAAGGATTTTGCATCTACAACACGGCAATCAAACATCAAAAGAAACTGAAAACAATCTATGCTTCATGCTTTTATCTCCTTGTATGCTTACTGATTCGCATTGAGATTTTTGCATATTGTGTCCCTTCGAGCTCCTCAATGATGTCCTTTACAGGATTTAGAAAGTGATGACTGGGGGCATAATCTTTTCTTGGTTTTCTGCTTGTATGTGAAATCTAATAACTTTGGAAATTTTGGATTGAAATGGTGTCTAACTATAAGAGTCTCTATCTCAAATTGGATGGCCATGCGTACCTCGACCATTGATACCCAGACAATTCAAGGAAGTTTGATCTAACTATTGTCTTTTTGAGTAAGTTCTTTCTCCTACTGTGGAACGCAATCTTGCCTAAGGATATGAATGATAAAGGGTCACTACGGGTAATTCACATTGGATTTAGAATGATCTCTTGACTATTTGATGTGTTTGCAATGCAAGGCATATTCAGGTCATCATGACGTTTATGTTTTGATGCTTATATAAATTGCTATATCAAAATGGACATGATATTCAGGTCATCCTGGCATTTGTGCCTTGGTGCTTATATCTAATCTGACATTCCAAAAATAAAATCAATATTCATATGTCCATGGTTGTTTGACCAGTGGGTGTTGTATTGATTCTTGCGCATACAAATTGATATTCATATGTCTATGGTTTCATGGCTAGTGGGCATTGTATTGATTTATCCGGTTACCTAAAAGTTCAATGATGATAACAAATCGACATATGATCAGTGACTAGGTCCTAGGTCTTAGGTTGCATTTCATTTTGCATGTCTCATTTCATTTTGCATGTCTCATTGCATTTTGCATGTTTGCATGATCTCACAATGATTAAATGAACTTCAATGCTTAAATGATTCTTCAAATTGCATCTTCAAGTCTAACAAGAACTGAATCTCACACGAAGGTTCCTCCAATGAAATAGCAAGTAGAATCCTTTTTCAGGATCAAAATTCAAATCTGAGATCATTCATATTATTAATTGCTTGCATAATCAACCTTCAATCATCACAGAAATCTAGTATTCAACTTAACTAATTATCTTACATCAAACTATTGAAATTCCAACTTGGTCAACCATGGTCAACTCATGGTCAAACCTAGTCAAACTTGGTCTTTTGGGACCTTCCAACGATGCAGAATGTGTTCTTGAATGTGTTTCACCACACTTCTCAAATTAATTAACATGCTTCTAAACTATAACGTTGACTTTTCTTGTCAGATTTCAATTTTAATCCCGAAGGGGGCATGGTATTGCACATCATTCAAAGTCTGTCAATCAAATCTATCAATATCTTTCATCAGTAATCAAGACAAACAATCACGTCTAGTTACTGATTCATAAAAAAAAAGACCTCATCGCTCGGGGCAAATCTATCATCACTTGGGGCATATCAGATTCATCGATCCATATCAATCTGGTATACTCCTAATCTTGTAAACTGTATCAGTTTTTGCAACCATCAGATCATAGTGTTCTTTCCTTGGTTCTTCAGCAACTGAAGGGTTCGGATGTGATACATGCTAGTTCTGCTAAGACAATCGAGTCTAGAACCGGTCACTCACTTCTTTGCAATCCTAAGGTTTGGAATCAGGCATTTTGACACTTTTTCGCAATCATAGGTTTATTTTCTATTATAGTGAACATTATCTTTGGTCATTCAGGACCTATTATCTCCATATCAAATCAATATCAATCAGCTTCTGTCTCATATCAATTATCAATTTTGAATCAGTTTCATATCTCTATCAAACACAGACTTTCTTTGAACCACTGCGCTTCACACAGTAATTCAAAGAGGGGAAAAATGTAATACCCCAATAATGGGCTATAAGTTCATTAATCTCCTACATCTTCAATTCAAACAAAATCGACATCAAAGTCCTAACCTAAGGCACATCTAAATATCATCGAATCATAATTGATTATCTTAAATTCTGCATCGGGGAATATTCCTAGTAATATTCCTAATCATCATAATTATCTTCAATTTTATAATTATTTGGCAATAAATCACATTTATCCTAAAATTTGATTAATTAAATATTTTGCATATTTAATTAATTAGATTTAATATTTGCCACTTAATTGTATAATTAAATTTAATTCTATCTATTATTAATTGTATTATTTAATTTTGACAATAAATCTAATATCATATGAATAATTGATTAAATTCTTATTTAATTAATTAAAGCAAATTGCCATTATTTAATAATATAGTTTTTAATAAAAGTTTGATTAAATAATTGATTAACCCATAAATCAATTATTTTATTTTTAAAAGCAGTTAAGTTGGAAATAAATCACTTTATTATTAAATTAATTCATAAATAAAACATGCACAATCATAAAAGCAAACAACTATCAATTATCAATTAAAGCTAAACTCTATTTTGAGTTAAAGCTTAGCTTTTGCATGTTTTTGTGAGTTAATTATCCTTTATTTAAAAATAACTCAAAAATCATAGTTTTCATAGTTTTCATATCATTGTTAGAATCTTCATTGTTAGATCATTTAGCATCCATAGCATATCAGTTTATCATTCTTATTGCATAGAAAATATCAAAAATATAGATTAATTGCATTCAATTTCATATCCATCTTTTGCATTCAAATCCTTCATTTAGGTGTCATCTAGGTCACTGATCTCAATTACAATCTGAGAACATCAATCTCGCACCTATTAGAAGGCAGTAAATCGCTTGGTTAGATAGCTTTCAATTTTGCATGATTTTGATTATCACTAACCTCTAATGTTTTACTGAAGTGTTGTGTTTACAGATCAGGTACAATTTTCACACACACATATAGAGGGAGAGCTAGATGAGGATTCAAAACTAAGCTGACAAGTCAGAGTAGACAAGATGAATGGATTCTACTAGAGTGTGTGCAACCAGATGACCGGGCAAACATAGGAAGGTGACTCAGAGTTCTAGTGAAGATTAAAAACTATTCAGTGCCTGAGGACATGCACTAGTCTTTGTAGGGGGCAGAAATGATGAGATATATTAATGCCATACTTTAGAATGCCTTAGGAAAATATTTTCTATACCTTTTTGCTACATTTTGATACATTTACCGCAAAGACTCTTCTGATTTTCTGCTAGGCATGCTGCCAACAAACATTTAACATGGTTTAAACATAATATACTATGCTTGGATAAAATGCTATATTTCTTGATCTGAAAGCTAATGTTGTGTTTTGAATAAGTAAGATTATATGTTTTAATGTGATTGATTATGTGTGTTCTATTAATTACTATCATAAATATCTTATCCTAACCTTTAAAGGCATAGTGCATTGGAATAGCGAATGTTGTTTTTGACCAGGTCTGGAGCATTCATCCATGAAGTATTTTGCCTGATCTACCTGTAGCTTTCAATGGAAGAACATTCAATGTAGCGCTTATTGAAGGAGCAAGGTGGTAGTCTCTGTGATGATTTAGGTGGCGTGCTAATTTCTCTAAGAGGATCTAGGCATGAATGGAAGTTGGATTTGCTATCATGACAATTCTCTCCTCTGCCTCAGGATCAATCTGTTTAGTCTTTAAAGCTTTCCCTCTTTCTAGTCATTAATATTTTAATAAAGATCTACTTGTTTCTACGGTGTAGTTAGAAGTTAGTTAGATTTTTTTCCCTTTAATTTTCCTACATGAGCACAACAACAGAGGACATTGTCAAATATATAGAAATAGTGTTCAATCAATTTCACTATGTTATGAGAATTTTGTACTTTGATATTCAATCAATAAAAATGAAGTATTGATATTCAGTTGAGTGTAATTATGATTTAGGATACTCATCCAAGGAGGCCCACTTGGTGATAAATCTATAGTAAAATAGATTCATATTAGCTAGAAGCATTTACTGCATTTTTGTTGATTAAGTGCCCAACACTGAACTGCTCTTGTAGCCAAAGCTATAGACTGGCTAACACCTCCTATAGCCAAAGTCATAGAACAATAGAAGTATCATGGCATAGTTTGTAAGAATTTTCATGTCTTATAGATAGTTATACTTTTGTAGCTTCTATTCTAGCACTTAATTTTTTGCAAACTTCAGCTTAAGCATTACTTTAGTATTCATTTCCTGCAATTATAGTATAGTTTTCTTGCAGCATTTACTTCCTACAAAAATGATAATGCATGGCTAAATGATACTTGGTGCATATACTTTTCTGGCCGATTTCAAGTGATACATCCCTGGTCTGACTTACTAAATGATTTTCCATAAGGAGGATAAGCTGCTCGGTCGGATGTCCAATCCCTGAGTTTAGAATTATACCTAGTTTCTGAGCCTTTATAGTAAGTGATCACTCATCTTTAGATGGTTATGCTTTAGCTTCAATATGATCTTTAGTCTTCTTAGGTTCTTCAAGAGATTTCATTCTATCCCGCATAGCATCAATCTGAACTTGGGCTTCATTGAATCCAATACCAATGGTATCTCCCTTTAGCTTCTGAGCATATAACTTTGATTCTATTAGATCCTTGCTTGTGTGCAACTTGTCAATATGATTCTTTGCTTCAGATAATTTAGATTCCATCTGCTTCTTGATTTTTTGTAACTCCAAGATTTTCACATTTTCTTGCCTAAGTTCTTCATCCAACTTTTTTTTTTCTTTGACCTATTCTTCATAGACTTCTTGATTGTTGAGTAGCTTTTCATCTAATCCTTCAATCTGATCCTTTAGAGATGTGTTTTCCTCATTCATCTTTTTGACCATTTTCCCTAAATCCCTTGTAGAACAATCTTTCAAATCTTTTCTTAGTTTCTTGATGAAAACTTGAGAACGACTAACCTTTAGTTTCAGTTCTTCAAATTCTTTCTTAGATCTATCAAGGTCTTCAAGAGCTTCTTCAAGATTCTTCTTTAGATGTTTCACTTCTTCCAAACCCATGATCTCCTCAAGTGGTTAAACTTGTATTCAAAGGACCAGAGCTCTAATACCAATTGTTAGGAATGGGAACACTAAGATGGGGGGGGGGGCGGGGGTGAATCAATGTTCTATATATTATTACTTTTTCAGATATCTTGAATCTTAACTTTATTGCTTAAGTACTGAACTAAATATCAATGCAAGTAAGATAAACAACCATAACACATAACACCAAATATGATTATGGGGAAACCCAAATATGTAAAAACCCTGGTGGAAATCGACACCCACTACTAGTGTATTATGATCCCTATTAGAAGACCTTACAACCCTGTTAGGAGTTGATCTTGACAATGATTTTAGTATAGTGACCTGGTCAAGGGTTGGACCCTGTGAGGGGTGGGGACACACTATCCTAGAGCTCACTGCACAAGTGGTGAAGGCTACAACCTTCTAGATCTTAGATACACACTATATCTACAAGGTGAACTACTATTGTGACACTACTTTCCTGATTAGTTCCTTTGGTGCGTTGATGCTTTAACCTCTTTTAAATCTCTACAACATTCTAACTTCTCTTCACATACTTCTTCTCTACTATAATCAAATTTCTTTCACATGTCATTCTTAATTACAAGGGTGCATCTCTTATTTATATGCGCAAATAAAACTATTCACTACATCGACCCTTTAACCTATTACATACAACACTTCCAAATGAATTGGATCAAGTATGTTTATATATAATGATATTAACATGTCTACAACCTAAATACAATAGGTGCATAGCCTTTACAAAACAATATTATAAGTGCTAACCAAATTATCAACAGTTAGCTCCATGCTTTGTTCTGTTATGCCGATCACTGTCTGTGTCACTTCATCTGACTGTAACTTCTTCATATTGACTCATATCATCATGCACTCTTAGGATTAGCATGAATACATACTCATAAGCTTATCTTCAAGGGCACACACCATAACTCTATCATACGTACATGCGTTGATGCTCTGTTCATCTGGTGCTCTGCTAACTGTCCATTCTTCCATACTTAGCCATATTTTTGATCTTCTAAGTAATGTGTTGACTCCAAAAATTCATATGACTTTGTTTCCATAATGAAAACACTAAATCATAGTCATATACAATAGTATAGTCAACTTTCCAGTAGACTACACATGAGGTATGGATAAAATTAGGAACTATTTATGAAGGTGATACTTATGTTAAGAAAGATAAGTTGCAAGGAATAAAAGCTAGGAATGAAGATATGAAAATGAGTGAAGGAAAGACTACCTCAGTTTATTTGCAAAGAGTAAATGATCTATCCTAGGAAATCAAATGTGTTGTAGGAACCTTGACAGGTAATGAAGTTTTTGAAAATATTTTGAGATCTTTTCCTTCATATTATAGTGAAAAGTTTTCTGCTATTGAATAATTGATAACCATAAGACCTATTTCAAGAGAAGCTTTGGTTGGAGGACTTTGTTCCTATGAGATAGGTACACTTAGCAAAGAAACTTTTGAAGGTTGTGTTGGTTCTTGAAAATATTTACACTACAAAATAGAAACCAAGTTGATCTTGCAATTTCCTATAGAGAAGCCAAATCCAATAATAAAAAATCTTAGAGACTTGAAATAACTAACAAGGATCTAGTAAACCCTTCTGCACTTTAGTTTCTACAAAACTAGGGAGGGTGATCCCTTAATACCCTCTAATACACACACTATACCCATAACTGGCATTAGCATAAAGTACATAATATCATATAAGGAAATCAACATAGTAAGGGGATGCTAAATAATGTGTAATTATTCACTGATATGTAACTTACATGGAGCATGAGATAAGAACAACACAATAACATACATGAAAAGTAGAAATTATTCTTGATTTTAATCATTTTGCAGTAAGAACAACATGAATCTGAATAACAAAACACTTGAAAATCCCACAATAGCTGAGATCATTTTCTTATCCCACTGGGCATTTGAGTCCATAATAAATATAATCTCATATGATGGAGTTTCACTAATATAATGTGATCTAAGAATATTTCCTTACAATATCCTTTAGCAATAATCTCAACTCAACCTACTTATCAAATTCCTGCACAAGTTCAACCAATTTGGAACTTCTATCCAATCATTTAATTGACCCCTTATATCAAAGCATGAACAAAAAAATACATATCTCATAACAATACACTAAATGACAACAAATATTGATTCATTTCATTTAAAACTTGACTAAATTGTACACTGTAGAGGTCTTAATCAGAATTGTATTTCTATAAAAGACCTTTTCTACCTCTAACAAATGATATTCATACAACTTAATCACTCAAAACCTACAAAAAATCAACACAGATTCATCATACTTTCTCTATGAAAGATTTTACTCAATTTCTCACACACATAAAAACATTCTACTTGGAACTAGAAAAGTTGGAACAATCCCCAAACTTGGAACCCCCATAAATGAGTACAAAAGAATAGTAAGCAGAGAGAAGAAACCCCAAATTTGATGTGTAAGAGACATGTGTCCCTTCCAACTCTCTTATGACCTTTGGAATCCAAAACTTGGAATGCAACAAGCTTTAGGTCATTATCTCAATCAGACCTTCCTAACAAGATTTGATACATAGAATCATTATCCTAACATTATATGCTACCTCCAAACTATTCTAGGAGCAAAAAATGTCAGCTAGTAAAAATTGGAAACTCTTGTGTGAGAACACCATATTCATGAGCTTTGTCAATATCATTATGAGACTATTTTTGTATTTGCAAAGTTGACTCATGTTTAGGATTTTGCAAATTCTCTACATATACAAAAAGGGCCTTGATACCAATTTCTATTGATATTTTTACAAAGAGTGCAAGGATGAAAAATTCTCAAAAACCCATTCCTCAAACTAGGAAGGATTCTTAAACATGTTCCCATTGGAAAATGTATAACATTGATGTCTCATTGGCCTCTTCTTCATCCTACCTCTCTCTATAATGTCACCATCAAGTGACATGAGAATGTTAGCCTTGTGGATCTTGAGTCTTCTACTCTATTCAACTTCATCCCTTTGGCTATAGTTCTCTATTTAAATATCCCTCTAGCTATAATACACTCATCTTCTCCCTTCTATCCCAATATTCTTCCTATAACTACATCCTAAAAAATTTCAGCATGTTCCAGAAGTCATCTTCCTTCTCTAGAACATCCATTTTTATAATACTTGGATAATAAAGTCTATGGGGAAGTGGTGCTTATAACTTCCAATTCTATACCCTCCTCTTGGAATATCATGTGATTGTTCTCATTGAACACCAGATAGGTTTTTGGAATGTAACAATACTCTACATATTATTTTACTTTGCAGTATCAAATCTCATTGTCAGTCCCGTATAAACTTAAAGATCTTCTAAATTTGTTGGTTGTAATGAACCCTTAGGTCTTTTTGCATGTCATATCAACCGACCTCTAAATGGATACCCCTTCACATTTCTATTCTTATCCCTACCATTTTATTTCATGCTAAGTTTTGAATCTCATGTTATCATTATGGCTTGCAAACATATGCCATTATATTCAATTGTTGTCCTGTAACTTCATATTTCACTCGGTCTAATTGCCTTCAACCATGTAAGATAACCCATGTTACAACATTTCATGACAAGTTTAAAATTAGGTCATTGATTCCTTACATGCTAGCATACCAAATGATAATTACTTGTCAACCTAACATTGACTTTTGGCCTAGCACACGAGCCCATAAAATGACAAATATAATTTTCCTAGTCACCACCTCATTGTCTGGACCTATCTTTTACCAACAAATTTTGACCAATCAAGGACACATCAAAATATCTATCTAACTCTTAGCTTCAACACCACCTTTCCACTAACACTTGTGACCCAGTGAGTATTAATAATAATAACCCTTATCATGTACTTGCTGACATAAATCTATTTAGCACTTAACCACTGGGACCTAGCGATTGTTAGTATAAAACTATTATTCACCACCCCATGTGCATCTCATGTTCTCTTTATTAAACAACATGATCTAGAGACAACCATCAACTTTAAACAATTTGGACACATGTAATTTTCTTGAATACTCTCCACCTTGAAAACAAACCACTTTTAAAACTTGAGAGCTAGTGAAAATCTTGAAGTAAAGCCTTCATTATTTAAAATCTCAGTCTTGTATGCGATATTGATTCTCTAACTCACAGTCTGACAACACTCAACATTTTATAACCCCATGAGCTAGCAACAAAGATAAAGTTTAACCACTAACATCCCACTTTCTAGCTCACAGCTTAATCAATAATTGAAACACTTAACCTCACGAGCTAGCGATAACCACAAACAATCCACTCGCTAGGTTGTGACTTAAAAATTCTAGCATAAAAATGAATTGAGAGCTAATGACAACCGCACAAAATACTTACTTGCTAACTCTCATGATTATGAACAATGACATCACATAAACCTACAACCATGTGACCAAAGAAAATTTTAATAATATTATCCATCTTGCTAACATAAAATATTAACATTTCAAAAGATAGAGCCCTTGTGAATGAACCAATAACCCAACACTCACTAACTTGTGACTTGAAATGCTAAACACAAAATTGACCCATGAGTTAGAGATAAAGAATGAAACTTTCTCAACAAACCCTTTGACCAAAATGATGATGACATGGACTGATAAATCATTGAAAACTCAAACCTTAACATTTGATGAACAACCACTAGGGAAAAAGTGAAGACAATAAACCCTAATTTACATGAAAAGCCAGATTCAGAATGTAGGAAAAATAAGCATTTAAACTAAAAGTAGAACTTCCCTCACTATGAACATGGACTATAACTCTAACTTGGCTAATTTTTTTATAGTCCTAATAGTGGCTCTGACTGGGGATGTATGCCTCTTGCAAGCATAGTAAGATCTCATAATCTATGGATGATCAGACCACACCATCAACCATTGAGCATTATTCATTCAACAAGCAAAAATTAGACCCAACATCTATTTGGCAGCCCTAGGCCACCAAAAATGAAACACCAATTCTTACCTTTATCAAAAATCTAATTTTCATCAACTTATGTGAGAAGCAATCTTAAAATAATAATATATACATATTCTCCACATACATAAGCATCCATGAGCTACAAGATATTTCTATATTTGATACTACCCTTGTCCTTCCTATCACACCCCTATCAAAATTAGGCTCAAAAAAATATGCATTATTACTTACCTTATTTTCAAGTGGAATAGAAAAGAAACATTCATCAAGTAATGGATATGTGTAGAATATGAAATAATTATCACACATAACCATATACTCATCTAGCTAATAAGAAGTTGAAAATTGTGACGTGGTTTTATGCACATCATGAACTTCATAAATTGGTGCAGCAACTATAACATCTGGATTCTTAATCACTTTTTTATACAAAGGGCTAGAAACCAAATGAAGAATCCTCTCACAATTATTATGGAAAATAAATGGTTGGTCTATATCTACATCCTCATCAAATAATACATTAAAAAATTCATTAAAAGAACCATCCACTTCAATTTCATACTCATTTTCACTAGGAGAAGAAGAACCAAGAAAAGAACTAGAACAATGTTCATTATTTTAACATTCATAATATGAAAACTCCATGTCATGATCCCCATAAGCTTTAGTAAAGTCAACACCTAAGGATAATTCATGTGAGAATGAATCAGTGTCATTAGAACTTTTCACACTAACCTTTTCCTCATCTTATGCATAAGTTTCCCCATCTTCTTCATAAAAGCTACATGACGCCTTTGAAACATAGGAAAACAAACCAAGTTCACATGTAGCCTCCAAAGTGGAACAAAAAATAGTTCCATCACATGGTATGAAATATGAAATCATTTCCCTCTCTACCTCAACAATGTTACATAATTTTTGACTAACCTTTTCTTCAATAACATGAGGAATAACCACTATTAGAGACAAGTTCTCTTCACTCACATTCTGATTCGCATCATAATTAAACACATGGTTAATGTGATAAAAAAGGATAAAATAATCTTGACATTGATTTCCACTTCTTAATTCACACCCCTCTTCTACATTTGATGTTTTATAACAGAAAATACTAGCAGATAGAAAACCCCATGTGATTCCGTATTTCAAGCTATTTTTAATGTCTATTACTATCATAAAAGCTTGATGCAAATTTTTAGGTTCTTTAGCTCTTAATAAGAAACTCATTTCTTCATCAAATGTATCCAAATAAACAACCAAATATATAGCATCATTTGGCCTATAATGTATTGGGATATCGCCCAATGCTCTTGTAAATATGAGATGGAAAGAAGGAACAAGCTCATCATCTTCTTTTTGAATCTCCATGAATATTTTTATCACTGCATGTGGATTAATTCTTTCACCAAATTGTTCTATGAAATCTTAACTTAACTCTTCCCATGATGAAATAGAACACGGTGGAAAAAATAAAACCACTCCCTAACATCCTTCTTCAAAGATTGAACAAAAATATTCATGAAAACATCCTCCTCACCAATCTCAAAGTCACCCATTAAATCTAAAAACTCTAGCAAATGCTGACATGCTGATTTAGATTCTTTCCCATTAAAATTTAGAAAATACTTCCTAACCTTAGTAGGAACAATATGTGGGAAACATTTAATACCAATAAAAAATAATGGCATATATCTTTGGATAGAGAAAAATCTACAAGGATCCAATAGGGGATGCATGCTTTGTGAATTCATATTTGACACCTCTCAAAGATATTCAAATGACAGACCCACTTATACTTTTACACATAACCATGTAACTAAAAAATCAATTTCTCTATCACAAAATAGAACTCAAACACACTTCATTACTTTAAATACATACGTAGAGAATATCTCATAAGTATGTAAAAATCACTACCATTCCCTTTCTTAGTGCTGAAATCACCTAATAGGGAAACATTCTCTACAACTGATTTTCATGGAAAAAACCTTTGACTCGTGAAAATCCAAAATACAATGGAGTATTGTAGTGGCTGCAAATCAGCTTGTTGGAAAAATTTGTAGATCTGAAGCTAACTTCACACCTTCATTTATTTCTTTCGTAGAGTCACCACCTCTTTGTAGAGGACAATTTTTTTTGAATAGCTAAAACTTCTTCTCAACTACAACCTTCTTAAAACCAACACATGAACAACAACACCTCCATATCCAAAAGTATAACATCATATGGATTCTTTCCTTATCTAGGTACTTCATCATAACAGCTCAAATTTTCTTCATCTCTACTAAAAACCCCTTGGTTCTTTTTAAAATAATGCATACTAGTGCAAATAGAGATCTCAGAGTTGCACTCACAACTTGTGAGATATTGTAAAACATTCATGAAACATGTATAGATCTAGATAGGACTTACATTGAAAGATATAAAAAAATTCTCATGCAACATTTATGATAATTGACTCACTTGAAAAGGATCTATAACATTTCATAATAAACACATGAATCTTTACAACAACATGGCCTGGGACTAATTTAGAAAAACAAGGATGAATCACTTAAATTTTTCTACAATCAAATTTATTCCACAAATTTACCGAGTAGATTTTCCATTTTTTTGGTGACTTCAATGATTTCTTCAATAGAATAAAAAAATTTATGTTCCCTTTAACATGCATTATCTATTACAATCACTAGTTTTTTGGTGACTTGGATGGGTTTCTTAACTGGGAAGTACGATTTGACAATTTAAACACCAAAGAATTTTAGATAGGTTCAACAAGACTTTTACATATCTATCCCTAGCGGAGTTACCATTTTTTTGGTTCCTAAAAAGGTTTACACTAAAAAATAGAAACCAATTTGATCTTGCAATTTCTTATGGAGAAGCCAACTCCAATAATAAAAAATCTCAGAGACTTGGACCAACTGACAAGGATCTAGTAAACCCTTCTAAAATTTAGGCTCTACAAAACCAAAGAGGGTGTGTTGGAATTGACGTTGTTGTTTGAGGTGTTGACATTCATTTTTTGTCATTGATGTCAACATATGCTTCAGTTGGCTTCATTAGGAGTCTCAGACAGATAGGTTATGATAGGAACATGTAGGTTTGACAGCACAATAAAGACAATATACAACATTACAGGGTCTACGATCTTAGATTTGTGAAGCAAGGGGTGTGTAGACCTTATGTCTAAAGTCACAAATCATTATATGATTTTTTGAATGATTTATGGCTGATTTGGTGAAGACTGGTTACAGTGCAGTAACAAAGGATTATGACATAGATGGTCTTTGAGTTTTCAGTATAGCTTAGATATGAGCATGGATTATAGTATTCAATCTTGAGGCTTGACAGAAGATACATGGGAGAATATTATATAAAATTCTTGGGTCATTGGGATTGTGGTGACATAAAATGTGGCATGTGATCTTTTAAAGACCTATTTGGGGCCGAACACAGGAGATACCATGTTCATAGGGTTTCTAGCATGGATTGTGGATCTTGGTGCATATTTGATGATTTTTATTTACTATATACTTGTTTAAGATACTCTATGTATCTTAGCAAGGGTCTCTGTATTCATTTGTGCATTGGGGAAGTTTGGACAAGATGATGTAATTGCTTGTTGTAACTTGTATAAAGGAAAGTCATTCCTTGGAGTCTTGTATGTATGGTTTTTATGGGGTTGTGAACTTGTTGTTGTGAGGTTTTCTGGATGTAGAGAAGAGATCATTGATTGAGAACTTCATTGGAACTTTATAGACAAGGTTAGTTGATCATGGGTGAACCCACAATAGTGGGCTACATGGTTTTGCCTGAATGGACACTGAACTCTACATTTTGAAAAAAACTTTCAGATTTGGATGCATATTTTCATTAAACCATTTGAAATAATAAAATGAATTAAATCAGAGTCTTTTAGGATTTTATGTAGATTCTAAATATATTTTTTATTTTTAAGTTTGAATTGATTTGAATGGTTTTTTCTTTCTCCCATGAAAATTGGTATGTTGTTGAAAACATCATTTTCAAAGAGTTACATTGTTTCCATAGAGCATAATTTTTTTTCTAAAATAGATATCAATGTGCTTCTTTCAAATTTAGTTTTGTAACATCCATACAGAGGGTGTGCAATTGGTTTGATGACATTATCATGATTATTACATATTTTATTAATGTTTGAAGTTGACTAAACCATAATTTTGACATACCTTGACTACATAGCTTATAACTTGTCATGTATTTATCCAATTTCAATTTTTATTTTTTTTGATAGAAAGAGAACTTCAATACCTAGGGAAGATATTTTTTTTAGTTTTTTCTCTCTCATTTACTATTTTTCCATAAGCGTCAAACATAGAGGTAGAAATATGGTGAAATATCTATGTTTAGTAAAACTAAAAATACAAAGTCATAGTAAACTTAATATATATTAACATTATAATCATTGGAAATATTTTTCTTAGTATTACCTTACTACATATATAGGTTTGTCAAATGGATTCATTTGATCTGCCAAAAGATAAAGTCTAAGTGATTTTTTGTCATCATTTTAATAAGTGTGAAGGAGAATCCATTGTAGGTATGAATGAGGAGTATAGATGTTATATCAATGTTTTTTTTATCTAAGAGGATTTGAGCTAACCATTTGTAATTAATTCCTTCAAATGGAACCTCTCAAGGCTTAAATTGTCATATTTTATTAAAAATGTGTTATTTCAGCAAAAATTAGCATGTCTGAAAAAGTGTAACCCACTATTGTGGGGTCACACTGATGTAAGTTAGTTCATTACTGTTATTGTATACTCTTATACATTTATTTGGATAGTGGATCCAAAATGTGGGTTTAACCTTTAGAAGGTGGATTTAACCTTCACTTTGGGTAGTGTGCTCAGGCAATGAGCCTGCCTCTGTACTCAACTCTTAACAGGGTTGAAAAGACTCCTAATAGGGTTTTTCCTTCAATAGGGACATGTATTGGATTTAATAACCACCTCCTAATAGGGCTAGGTCTCATAATAGGGACATAATATTTCTAGTGCATTATTTATGAGTTCTATCCCCACTAGGTTTTTTCACTTAATAGGGTTTTCCTCAACAATAAATCCTTGTGTTATGGTGTTACGATTTTGTGGTGTTTGTTGGCTTCCACCTTTTCCACACAGTGTCAGGTTTACACTATGATGACAAACTAGTTAGTCTCCACTCCAAAGTCTGATAGGGAAAAAGGGCCAATTGATGAGGGCAAAGAGCATCCTCCTTCTTCTTTGAGCTCCACATCACTCAGGTGAGTATTGCCTTATCTACACACTCATGACTCTTCTTGATAAACAAAAGGCTTGCAGATAGATTATTGTGGAATAGTTATCAGACCCCTATAGGTATCCTGTACCCCAATGAACCAAACCTAATGCAATAACCTGCTTGCATGGAATGAGTCTAAAAACTAGAAAGGACCTACTCTAACAACATGAAAGGGAAAGGTGGTGCTTTACTTTGAATGATTTAAATTTTGGGTTGAATGGACCCCTAAAAAACCCTAAGTCTCTCATAGACCATTGCCTTATCCAATGGGCAGTAGAGTCAAATACCTCATTATAATAGAGCTATGAAACAAGAAGATAAACATCCACCACTAATTATCTCATACATTACCAAACCACCTATGTACCCAAATGTGCTATCACCTATTCAAAGGATTTTAACCCTCCCCTTAGAAGAGACCTAGGAACAAGCAATACATAAATCAGCATCCACTAAAAAACAAGCATGAAATACCGTTGATACCCTAGCTCATACACATCTAAAAACTAGTCCTAAACTCAGTTGCTTCTATGAAAACAACTCTATTGCAGACTCTTTGGAAATGCAAATAGAAAAATCACAACACCCTTGATGCTGCAATCAACAAGTTTAAGACTCAAATGGAGACAATTTGATAGCAGTACACATATATTGAAATCTCATACATAAGACATCTGTTACGACTTCTTTATATTCTCATAACCAGAAAGGAAAGAGGGAACACCCTATATGAAGAGAAAAAGGAAGTATTTACAAGGCAAAACATTCATGGAACTAGACAGGGACCAAAAACCAGAACAGGAACCCTTCAAAAATCAAAACTACAACAATATATAACATTAGTCATCTTGGAATCCCCAAAAAATTAGGATGCAATAAGTTATAGATGACTAAGGTAAGGGTTAGGGTTTTCACCCACCAGACCAACTAAATTCAATTAGAATTTATTACATTGGAGGAAAACCAGGCAGTCAGATCCAAGAATGATCTTCATTAATGAGGAATCTCCTAACTTGTGTACTAAAGATCATGAATCTACCATGTTTATTAGTCTAATCACTCACCTACAACATGCCTTGAGCAACTCTTACCCATTCCTTCATGGTACAAATCTTCTTCAATCAATCGTCAAACTCTCTAGACCACGTCGTAGCAGTTGACAAAATCATATCTACCAGATCCAGTCGCTCAAGCATTCAATTCCAGTCCTTTTGTCGTTGAAACCCTTAAAATATTTGAATCTAGAAGAAATGGCTACTTTATGGCACCAAACAACATATTGACAGCCAACATTCAAATCTGGATCAACTCTATATCCCTACTGTCAGATCTCCTCACTTTTCCTGAGCTCACACCTTAATAGGAATCCTGGTTTACATTTTGCCCTAGTCGCAAGATGGCTAGTCATCTCATTAACCTCAAGTTATACTTAGCGATTACATGACTAAACAGTCTCATGATCTTGCAGTCTTCTCCCAAACCGCTAAACTATTCAGAGATTACACGACTAATGTCGATCTCCTTCCTCACTTCATCCTACGGTCCACATCAAGTCACAAGAACTTTTCTAACTTAACCATTTGATTCAGCGACCATGAGACTAACCGTGTCACTAAATCACTAGAGGTTTTCCACTTAAGTATCAGGAACCTGAGACCACATGACCACACAATCGCTAGATCATTGAATACATTCTAAACTCTGAGCTCACTGAGATCAATGGCTGTCGCTATACCGCAAGCTTAAAACTTGTGCATCTCATCCAAGTGGTATAATGACAACCATGAGATCAAGTTGATCTTTAATCATGCCTGAATGCTAAAACACCGATCCCATTGACAACACTCCATGTCATTATACCCGTCGACCAATTAGGAGCAGGCACATCATAATATCCAACAACAGGTCCCACCTTTATTATCACACGTTGACCAATCAAGAAAGAGCATGTCAGCACCCACTGGCAAGGAGGTCCCACTTCACATTTCATCCCCTAAGAGAATCAGATGGCTATCATTATATCATAAGCTTAAACATCATGCATCTTATATCAATGGTATAATGATAACCGTGAGATCAAGCTGAGCCTTAACTTCACCTCACAAATTGAAGACCCCGGGCCCACTGACAACTACCAACTCATTACTTTGACCAATGAAAAGCTACCACCTCAGTATCTTATGACATCAGGTCTACTTCATATTCTTTATTTGACCCCGGCAAGCACTTAACTCCAAGTGATCTAGCGATCAGGTGACTGTAAACATTCTCCAAGTCATTGAATATTTCCTTAACCTTGGGATACATTTGGAAAACACGTGAAAGCCCAATTTTCCAAGTTGCCAGATATCCCACCTAACCCTAAGTCATTTCTTGAGATTACATGCTAGCCATTGATCCTATCTTCATCCTATGGCTATCCTTGAATCACTAGACAAATTTTGACCATCACCTTTTATTACGAGAATCAGCAACCAAAGAGAAACACACTTTACTTTGTTTTCCTAATCGCTAAATAATTTAGGGCACCGCGATCCTTTTTAGCGATTAAGAGATGAGAAAAACTTTAACCTCTGCTAAATTTCTTTGTTAGAGCCACCAAATTTAGAGGATATGAGATAATCACCATGCTAGGTCACTGAAGTTAACAGGAAACAATTGGATACTAAGCGAATAAGAGACTACACAGTCACTGAATCACACAAAGGTTGAGGTAACCATTATGTAACTTGGAGACTTAGTGACTATCATGACATATAACATGGGTTTAATACATTCACCAGTTCACCAAATAAATTAAGGATAAGGAAATGCATTGCACAATTCAACGAAGACTGGGAAAATGACCACGTGCAAAAAGGGGACTTAAGTGGCCCAAAAAAGTAACAAAGAAATAGACCAAGGCCAGGACAGATTAGGGTTTAACCCTCCAATGGCTAGCAATATGAATTTATGAACTTAGGGTTTAAGGCTAGAGGCAGGGAAAACACTTGTAGAGACTAAAGAAAACTATATAGCCATGAAAAACTTTTTCAGGTGCTAACAATGTTCTTTTGGTTATATTATTGTTTCAGTTTGTTTAAAATAATCAAATTAAAAGGATTTAGGTTACATATTTGGCACACAACTAATTCACCCACCCCTCTCAGTTGTGTTGGTACATTTCCATTTCTAACAATTGGTATCAGATCTTCTGGTCCTTAGATATAAATCTTAACCTCTTGAGGAGATCCTAATATGGCTTACTATAGGAAGGAGAGCCCTAAGCTTGATGCTGAAAATTTTGATAGCTAGAAAAAAAAGATGATGACTCATCTGGTATGCATTGGAATTGATTATTATATGATTACCAAGAAGGAGGAAGAGATCAAGGAAGAATATGAGATATCTAATGCTACTCATGATGAGAATAAATGGTTTCATTGCAACATGGGTGCAAGGGAAGCATTGATCATGATAATTTTAGAAGAATAATTCATAGAGGTTAAGGAACTTGATTCAACACACAAGATCTAGATAAGGTTAAAAACTTTGTATGAAGAATACAAGTACACTAAGAGGGTGAAGTTGCATAATTGGAAAGTGAGGATGGAGAATGTGAGGATGTGAGATGATGAGAATGTTAGAGCATATATACAAAGGATAAATGAGGTTGTTAAAATAATCATAAACTCTGGAAGCACATACACTAAAGAAGAAGTGATCACAAAGATTCTAAGATCTTTGACACTAGCTTATAAGAAAAAGGTTTAGGAGATTGAGGAGATCATTCCACTCATTAAGAACTTAAACAGAGAGATGTTGATTTCTAAATTAACCACGTTTGAGACTACATATTTGTAGGAGTCATTACCTAAAGTGAAAAGTGCATTCAAGGATAATGTTCAGAATTGCAAGAGGGAAATATCAAGCCTTGTGAGCACTAGAAGAGGTAAAAAAATGCAGTGCTTGGAGAGTATGTTGATGATTGGGCTGAAATAGAGAGAAACTTGGATGAGCTTGTGGCTCTAATTGAAAAGAGGTAAAATACAAGTAAGGGTAAGTTTGAAGGAAATTTACCCCTAAAATGTTTTTCTTGGAATAAAATTGGTCACTTTTCATCCATATGTCCTACTAGGGTTCCCAAGAAGAAACCTAAGTTTTACAAGTCTAAGAAGGATTAGGAATATTATTATGCTAGTGAAAATGTTTTTTATAATGATTCTACAAATGATGAAGATGAGATTGATTTTTTTACAATTAAGGATGAAGAACCTATTCATGAAGAGAAAGCTTTAGTTTCACATGTGGAAAATAAATTAGAATGGATTATAGATAGTGGTTTCTCTCATCACATGAATGGTAATAAAGACAAGTTTGTTTAGCTAAACAAATATGATGGTGGAGTGGTTAGATTTGGTGATAACACTCCTAAGTTGATCATTGGTAGAGGATCAATCTCTCTTGATGAAAAGACTAATAATAATGATGTCTTGCTTTCTGATGGCCTTAAAAATAAATTGTTGAGTGTTGGACAACTTGTAGAAAAGAGTTACCACTTGCAGTTCAAGGATGGGAAATGCACTATTAGAAGTGAGATGGGGGACTTGATAGCATTAGGTACATAAAAAAAGAGGTAATTTTTTTCAATTGAATACTACAGAGGCTAGTTGTTTTGTGGAAAAGGTAGATGGTAGTTGGTTGTGGCATATAATATTATGTTATATCAATTTTGACAACATGTGAATTCTAGTGGCATGAATGAAATCAAAGATCTGCCAAATATTATCAAGCCTACTAACACTATATGCAGAGTGTGTGTGATGGGGAAACAAACAAAGAGAATCTTTAAGAGTAAATTATTTTCAGCAAACAAACAAACAAACAAGTTACTACTATGGTGAAATGTATTTCATTCTTTTTGTTGATGATTATCCTGAGATGATGTGGGTTTCTTTCCTTAGAGAAAATCTTAAAGCTTTTGATAAGTTCAAGATTTATAAGGAAAAAGTTGAGAATGAGTCGGGTCTGAAAAAAAAGTTTAAGGTTAGATGCAGGTGGATATTTTACATTCAATGCATTTAATTAATACTATGAAAAACATGGCATATATAGATAGACTTTTGCACCTAGGACTCCATGATAGAATGGGATAGCATAGAGAAGGAGCAAAACCATACTGGATGTTGTGAGGACTATGTTGATTAAAGACAATGTGGCACACATGCTTTGGGGGGAAGTAGTTAACACTTCTATCTACACTTTAAATAGGGTTCAGATTTGGTAAGACTCCTTATGAACTGTAGTTTGGCTATACTCCTACTGTGAAGTATTTTAGAATTTCTGGTAGCAAGTGTTATATCAAAAGAGATGAAAGAGGAAATTTTGATGCAAGAAGTGATGAATGTATCTTTCTTGGGTATTCCACTACAAGTAAGGCATATAAGTGTTTCAATGAAAGATTAAGGAAAATAATTGAAAGCGCTAATGTGAATATTGATGAGAGATTTTAGATTCAAGAAAGGATTCATGAGTGTGATCCAATCCTTGAGACTAAGAAAAAAGAGGTAGGATAGATTGTTAATATTGACAATGGTATACAGGTTTTATTGAGTGAGCAAAGGGAAGCTCCTAGAACACCAAGGCATATTTTGATGAACCACCCTAAAAATCATATTATTGTTGATACTAATCAAGGTATGATGACAAGGTCTAAGGCTAGAAATGATCTACGTCTAATCTCTCAAGTTGAACCTAAGATTACTGATGAGGCTTGTGAAGATGAATCATGGATTAAGGAAATGTAGGAAGAGATGGATTAGATAGAAAAAAAATAACACATGGGAATTGGTTCCTAGGACTAAGGAAAAAAATGTGATTGGAACCAAATGGGTTTTCAAAAATAAAATGAATGAATAAGGCATAGTTGTGAGTAATAAATCTAGACTAGTTTGAAAGGGCTATTCACAACATGAAGGTATAGAATTTGAAGAAACATTTGCACCTATTGTGAGGTTTGTGTGTGGAAACCCTATTAGGGGAAAAAACATAATGGAGATGGTACTCAGGAATAATTACTCTATATAATTAATAACCTTGTTAAAGATTTAGCTACAAAAGGGGTGAATGGGGTGAATGCATAAGCATTCAGGCTTACAACCTATAGCTCACTACTCAAATACAAAATTCAAGCTAGAACCCAACTGATTATAATAGAAAGCACTACAATTGCATAGTGGACTACAATCCAAAATGTGAACTAAGAAATAATATCATCTATGTTTTAAAAATTCCCTATAAGTACAATAAGTCAATATGATTTGAATACTCTACATCTTCACACATTCATCCTGTCAGGTAAACATCATATATTTTTCTACGAAGAATTGCATCCAAAATATCTCAAAAAATTGATCTTATGTATATGATCTTAGAAGTAACACTTCAACAAGTTGGCCCTAACGGTAGAATATGTAACATGGTGATCATGACTTAATTCAGCATACAAATCTCAATGCTAACCTCAACCAAAAACATATGCTATACAACACTTTTGGGTCTACCAAAATTAATTAGCAAACTAATCAGATCATCGATCTAATAGAATGATTGATGGATCCATCAAGTTGTGTGTGTTAATTGTGGTACCTATTATCCTACAAATGCAACACTTCTATAAATCATTAGATCAAATGTTAGTACATGAAAAGAAATCAAAATCATAACAATTGAAACCGAATTATAGCTTCCTAGTCATAGAGAGTAAGATCTAATTATTAGTGCTCTTAGATTGTGCATAAGATCAGTGACATTACAACTATGAAATGGAAGATTCAAATGAAATTCATTTAAAATGAATGAAATTAAGAGGAATTAAGATAGAATTAGAATGAAGAATTGATGCAAGAAATAGAAGAATTGATCTAGATTGAAAATAGCAACACTTTGTTAATTAAATGATCTAGATATGAAAAATGACTTGAATGAGATTGGTTTTATGGATTTCCTCTTGGAGGGAAAGATTGAATTTGAATTCGATGGTGGAGATTCATCCATGATGAATGGTTGATATTGATTCTCACTTGATCCATGTGAGTGATCCTTGTGATTAGATCCCATTGGTTGGAATTAAATCATTTGTCCTTTTGAGAGTCGAGAGGATAGTAGGACAATTAATTAATTTATATTAATTAATATCACTAGCCATAGGCATTTTTTAGTTTGATTGGATTAAATGGCTAGGATAATAAATTAAGGAATTATTCTTGATGATTGATCATAGATGATTGATAATTGATGAATTATGTAACTAAATTGATCTAACTTATTTACACAATTATTCTTGAGATTTGATGTGGTTTGATCACTTGATTTGAGATTTAGGGCATCTAGTTTAGCTAGACCATTTTGAGGTGATTACATTTTCCCCTCTTTGGATCGATGTGCGAGCAATGTGTTGATTCAAAGAATATTTGATGTGTGATAACAATTTGATTCTGATTGTGCAAATAGTTTGATATGATGTGATGAAAATATTCTTGATTAAAAATTGATTCCAAACTTGATTTAGCAAAACACAATGGGAGATGAAAAGATACCAATTCTGAACTTGATTGGACAAGAATCAATCATACTGACTTCAAGCTCGATTGAATGAAGTATGATGGGAGAATTAAACATACCAATTCTAAACTTGATTGGACAAGAACTGATCATACTAACTTTGAGATTGATTGAATGAAGGTTGATAGAAGATTTGGATAGATTGGGAACATTCAACCTGATATGGAACTTGATGAAGTTGAGATGCCCCCTTGCAATATGATTATGTTCAATTCGATGATTAGATTTAATTATCAGCTTGATAGATGATTTTGACAAAAAATTGATACATCAAATTTGGTTGACAATATTTTTGATGATCTAGATTAATATATTAAAGGATGTTGATTATGATATATGATGCCCCATCGGGAGTGAGATCAAAATTTGGTAGAAAATATTCAATGATGTTGGATGATAGTTTACAAGAATTTTAGAAGATTGAATTGATTTAGAAGATTTGATTGATTTAGCATCGAGGAGGAAGATTGATTTAGAAGAAAATTTTATTGAGTTCATGATAATGATATTACAAAGATAGTGATCAATAATGAAAGAAAGGATATTAGATGTGATATTTAACCATGTTAAAGATTGGTTTCCCTCCTTGAGGTGATTTTGATCAAATCAGATAAATGCAAAAATGAAAGGATGAAAATGAATGCCCCTAGAATGATATGCAATCTTCCATGAGTGTCATTCTTTTGATATTTTTAGTATTATTTTTCTCATCATAGAAATTTTTGTTAGCACTAAGTACAAATATCAGTGGATTTCAAAGTCGATGATGAACTAGAGTACTTACCTATGTTAGTGTTAGTTACAAGTAAGAAAAAAAACAAAAGTTCCTTCTATTCTTGTCCAATGATTGTGTTGTCCGCAATGACCCATACATTCATATACTTGGACTAACTTTTTTGAAGTACCTTCAATGACCCTTTATCGTTCATATCCTTGGGAATATTTGTCTAATTTGCACAAGAATAAATTACTCTATGAAAATAAATAAGGAAATAGTTCTCGCAAGCTGCAATCAAAGAAAAAGATCATGCCCCCTATCCTTGTTCCTCTAGTCCATAGACATGATTGGGTTACTCAGATACATGATTAGAACAAGTTATGATAATTTTGTCAGTGATAGGTTGTGTTGAGAAACACCTTTGATTGATTGTGTTTCTCTTTCCCTTTTCTTTATAATAATCATTTATTTTATGAGTGTTGATAAACACTATTTCTTGAGTGTGCAGAGTGTTAAGAAATACCATTGTTCACTGGGTGAATTTTTTTTGTCTTTGCATTTAGGATTTTTGTTTCCTTAATGAGTGTTGAGAAATGCTAATGTTTGAGTGCATGGGTGTTTAGAAACACCATTGTGTTCTGATGAGGTTGATGTTGAGATACACCATTGTGTGTTTAGTGGAAAAACACTTGATAATTGTGAGGTAATGAGGTTGACTCCACTCAATAAAATGGTTGGTGCATACTAGGAACTTGCCCCTAGTTAGATACAATTGTCCTAAGGATGAGATGTGGATTGATTCTATGCTATGATGATAGGATACAAAAATGAATAATATGCACAAGGATGCAAAGAATATACAAGATATGTACAAGCCATGAGGATACACGCAAATGCAAATGCTGAGAAATTGATAAACAATTTTTAGATTTTTAATTTTTTGATTTGTTTCAATTTTTCAAGATTTTAAGATGTTTAGGATTTTTAAGAATTTTTTTTTTTTTGGATTTTTAAAAATTTTAAGATGTTTTTGGATTATTTCAAGAACATTTTCCACTTTTTAGATTTTTAGAGATTTTACCATTTCTCAAGCAAGACCACATTGAACTATCCCTAATGTCTAACAAAGTGTAGGACATTTACAGATGGATAAACAAGCTGATGGAGCAAAAGAAATTAGGTCATGATAGGTGAAGTGCATGAATGCGACCCTCAAGAATAGTCTCTTCAAGACTACCCAAGCTAGGGAAAAAAGATATAGAAATGTGAAGCATGTTTTTGATAAACAATGAAAGCCAATTATGCAGTTCCAGATAGCATATAGGATAATGAACTGATGTCATGAAATTGGGTGGACCAAAAGAGTGGAAATGTCAAGAATCTTTTGAGAAACCATTTTTCATAATTTATGTTCTTTATTTTGATCAAGACCAAGAGGTCAATTGGATAGGATATGAATAGGATAGCACAATTAGGATAAAGGGTGAATGAAGGCTATGAGGGAATAGTGTGGAATTATGGAAATGATGCTCAGGATAATGAGGATTGGCTTGGGATAAGAATGATCATGATAGGATAGCATGAATGTAACAAGTGAATAATTTGATGACAAGGCCAAAAAATGTTAGCAAGCATAATGCTCATGGATAGCTCAAATTTGTCAAGATCAAAGGGGAAAAGAGGGAATATGGATGCATGTGGGATGTATGGATGCTATGGTGAATAAGATAGTATGGATGGAACTTGTCTCCAAAGATAGATTACAAAAGAAGAAATTACACATGATGCCTATTTGTCAAGTTTTCATCATGGTACTTGTCCAAAGTGCCATAAGAAGTGGTTTTCACCATAGAAATAACTTATTTCTCTTTACTTTTTCTACCAAGGTTCTTGTTTACCAAGTTTTCACCAAGGCACATTTTCTCTTTTTTTAAAAAAAAAAATTTTTTTTTCCTTTTTTTTCATTTCTAATTTTTGGAAGGGACTTAGGCCTCTTTCTCTTTGGAGAATGCTCCTTTTAAATATATGTGATGATGATCCAAGGCAGCCAGAAAGTATTGGTGCAGGAGCACCCAAGAAGGAGCACACAAGGAGCACTCCCCACTCTTCACAACTTTTAGATTGATAGGTTAATTTTAATAAGCCAACTTGTAAGACCTAGTCACCCTTGGTGTTGTTATAAACCATGGGTTTTGACTTTGGTCCAAAGGCACATTTAGGATGTTAGGTTTCCTAGGTGTCTTTTAAGATGTTTACAATAATGTAAGGCTTTAGGCCTATAGGCTCATTAAGAGAAACAATGCAACATTTTGTAAAAGTTGCAATAATGTAATAAATGTTGTTGGCAACTTCTTTGGAAAGTTGCTACCGACCTGTGAAACAACCGCCCAATGGTCACAACCATTCAAAAAATAGTTGGATCTATTGAGGAAAGTCTTCATATAGCCCTTTCATGTGGGTGGAAGATGTGGTGTGTTGAGAAGTAAGGAGCTCTATGTAAATTTTGCATTCAATCAATAAAAGATCCCTATTTTTCTCTAATTCTAGATTGAAACATTGTGTGTACGGATTTGTACAAAAGTGTGAGGAAGAAAATTAATTGATCAAACACATAGCATGAAGTAGGACTCCATTTCTCTTAGTTTTGAGTCAATTTGAAGATCAGAGTCGAGAAGTAGGAGAAATAAGTTTCAGATTTTTAGGAAACCCTCCTGGACAAGGGTTTTGGTCAAAAATTCCCTAACTTGTGTTTCCTTCATGGGGTTCCCATGCAAAGTTGGGAAATGTAAGTAGGGGAAATGTATTTTAGTTCCTCAAAAGCATAGAAGAAAATGGATTGTTTGGAGAAATCTATTTGCATATTCTAGACCAAGCATCTTTATGTGCTTGGTTCAGGAAATGAAGAACTGAAGTGATAGAAGCACTTCGGAGATGGATAAAAGAAATCTGAAGATAGATTATTGTCTCTTTGGGATTCCCAACAACATTGAAATTTCTCGTTAACCTGGAACAACCAATTGGTAAAGTTTTCATTCATCTACCGAGTCAATTAGCCCTATTAGGACTAGTAGACTAGGGAGTTGTTGAGTGTTGTTCTTTGTGTATAGGATCTTAGGATCTAGAGGTTGATACAAGTCATAAAAGGGTGTTTGAATGTACTTAGTTTCCATAGAATTCTTGTAAGGATCTGGAACTAGAACCCTTGAACCTCACCCAGAAGTCTACAAGCTCGGCAAGGTCTAGACTTTGGAACTTGTTACCTAAATCTAGCAGTGTGTGTGGAAATCAGTCCCATAGTAGACATTTTGTTTGTGTATGGAACCTTTCCATCCCCTTACCAAGTCTATAGCTTCCCATCTGAAAGATAAGTCAGCAAGGAGTTTTGCGGTAAGCATTACCGAGCATTAGGAAACTACTTGGTAAAGCTACTAAGCCCACTTGATTAACATAGGCATCGAGCACCGGCCGAGTATCAACCGAGCACTAGTAGAACCCAAGGGAGTACAAGCCAGTTGGAGACACTAAATCCTCTAGTGAGAATAGTGTAATTGTGTTTTTTATAGGATCTTCTAAAGGTGTAGAGCACTCTCCTAAGCCCACTCTGGGTTCAGAGTAACACCAAAGTTCTCACCATTTACTGAGATGCCTAAATAGGGGAGAGCTCTACGTCAAGTGGTATCAGAGCATCTAAGATCCTTAGGGTAAAGATATACCAGCACCATGGAAGGAGAAGATGATTGAGGATTATCATCAAGGATGACTAATGTAGAGATAGTAAGATACTTGAAGGAGAAAAGGACACAACATGATGATCGGAGAGACACCAAGATGTAGTAGATGAGGCAAGAAATGAACAGGCTAAGGGAAGAGCTTCAGAAGAAAAGTAGTGAAAATTTTGTTAATGTCAAAGTAGGGAGTGATAAAGAACCCCTTGAGCAGGAGGAAGAAAAATGTCCTACAGACTAGAGGCTACTTAAGAAGACTCTAAAATCTATGGAGAGAACCATGGATGCCAAGCTTGAATTACCTACATATAATGGGAAGATGGACCCAGACACTACAATGGATTGGGTGGATGCCCTAAATAGTTTCTTTGATTGTGAAGACATCCTTGAGAATCAGAGGGTGAAGATAGCTAAGTCAAAGCTCAAAAGCTCTGCACTCACATGGTGGAACTTCACTCAAGGTGATAGGGTGAAGAATGGAAAGAATCCAGTCACCACTTGGAAGAAGATGGTGACCCTACTTAGGGAAAATTATGTCCCTAAAGATTATGAAGTCCAACTTCATAGAAGGAGAATGAGTCTAAGATAGAAAGAGATGGACATCTCTAGCTATACCGAAGAATTTCAGAGATTGGTGATGAAATCCAATCTTGCTAAACTAGAATGTGTAAAGCTTCCTCGGTATATGCAAGGCCTAAGAGTCTCAATTCAAGATGAACTTAGTTTGAAAAGACCTACCATAGTGAATGAATGCTATCAATTGGCATTAAAAGTTGAAGAAAATTTCATAAGGAGGAATGAACAGAGTGGTAGAGGAAAAGCTAAGAATGAAAGAGGCAAATGAAACTTTGGAGGAAGAGGAGAAAACAATAGACCACAAGGAGAATCTAATAAGGAGAACACCCAAGGAGAAAGTAGTGCAAGAGGTGGATATCGAGGTAGAAGAGGAAACATAAGGGGTAGGAATGGAGGAAGAAACAATGGACAAGTTAGATGTTATAACTACAATCAGATAGGGCACTACAACAATAGGTGTTTGGACAGAGACAAGAAGAATAACCAAGGTGAAAGAAGAGCCAACCTAGTACAAGAAGATGATGTTGATAGTGTGAGAGACTATATGGGAGAAGATGGAGTAAGCCTCATGATGAAGAGGACTTTGATCCAAGCACCAGTACTAGTGGAACCTCCCCAAAGAAAAAGTCTTTTCAGAACCAACTGCAAGAGCCATGGAAAGGTATTCAAGTTAGTAATTGATTTTGGTTCTATTGAAAATCTTGTATCTAGAGAGATGGTAGATAAATTAAAACTAGAAAAGATGCCCCACCCAAACCCATCCCATGTATCTTGGTTGACAAAAGGGTAGTAGACCCTCATAAATGAACAAGCTTGGGTAGATTTCTCTATTAAAGACTATAAGGATAGAGTCCTTTGTGATTTCTAAGATATGGATATATGTCACCTTTTGTTAGGACGTCCATGGTAGTATGATCTACAGGCTAAACATGATGGAGTCACAAACCGATACCAAATAATTCAAAATGGTCACAAATACAATCTGCTCCCTCTCCCTGATCCTCCACAAGAAAAACCAAAAGAACAGTTAGTCATGCTTGCAAGGGAACAAGAGATGATAAGTACTATTCAAGATTCTGAGGTAGGATATGCCCTAGTCCTTAAGCCAAAGGAGAAGATAGTGCACAATGAAGTACTGAAGGAAGTAGATAGTCTACTATAGAAGTACAAAGGAATAGTTGTAGGAGACACACCAGATGAACTCCCACCATTGAGGGATATCTATCACCAAATAGATTTTATCCCAGGTGCTTCCCTACGCAACAAAGCTTCTTATAAAATTGCTCCTGATCAGAATGCCGAAGTCACCAAACAATTCAGTGAATTTTTGACTAAAGGACTCATACAAAAGAGTCTCAACCCTTGTCTAGTCCCAAGTGTTTTGGCCTCTAAAAAGGATGGTAAATGGAGACTATGCACCGACTCTAGGGCAATAAACAAAATTACAATCAGATACTGATTCCCTATACCCAGGATTGAAGATCTTTAGACCAACTTGGAGGAGCATGTTACTTCTAAAAAATTAACCTTAAATCTGGTTACCATCAGATAAGGATAAGGCCCATTGATGAGTGGAAAACTAAATTCAAAACCACTGAAGGATTGTATGAATGGCTTGTGATGCCATTTGGCCTTAGCAATGCTCCTAGCACCTTCATGAGATTAATGAATCAAGTGCTTCAAGATTTCATAGGAAAGTTTTTGGTGGTCTATTTAGATGACATATTAATCTTTAGTGGGACTATGAAGGAACACATGAGACATTTGGAGAAAGTTCTCCAAAAACTACATGAGAAGAAACTGTCTATTAACTTAGAAAAATGTACATTCATGCAACAAGAGTTGATATTTTTGGGTTTTGTTATCTCAAAGGGCACATTGAAAATGGATCTTGAAAAGGTAGAGGCTATCATTAATTGGACCATACCAAGACTCTAGGAGAATTCGGGAGCTTTCATGGACTGGCTACCTTTTATAGGAAATTTATCAAAAATTTCAGTCACATTTAAGCACCTTTACTGGATACCATCAAGGGTGGTAGAAAAACAAAGTTCCAGTGGAAAACACAAGTAGATGAAGCTTTTAAATACTTGAAGGAAAGAGTAGCACAATATCCCATTTTGGTGCTACCGACCTTCAATAAATTGTTCATAATGGAAACTGATGCTAGCAATCTGGCCATAGGTGCAGTCCTTAGTCAGGATGGAAGACCAGTGGCTTTCTTCTCTAAAAAATTGAATGAAGCAAAGAAGAAATACATCACATATGACTTGGAATTGTATGTGATGGTTCAAGCCCTCAAGAAATGGAGACACTACTTGCTTCCTAAAGAATTTATTATCTTTACAGATAATCATGCTTTAATTTTTCTGAATAGTCATGACAAACTAAGTTGTAGGCATATGAAATGGGTTGAACAACTCCAAGCATTCACATTTTCCATAAAACATAAGGAACCTCAAATAAAGTTGCAGATGCTCTCATCAGAAGATTAATTTTGGTTGAAGAAGTGTAGGTACAAAGCATAGGGATTGATGCCCTCAAACACCTATACAAGGATGATTTAGATTTCGGTGATATCTATCAGGTTTTCTCCACTCTATTAGATGCATATAATACTACTTATTCTAAATATCTATTGTAGAATGGCCTTTTGTTCAAAGGAGGTCATGTTTGTATTCCCAAATACTCCATGAGAGAAAATATGATTAGAGAGAAACACTGTGGTACACTAGGAGGTCACTTTGGCATAGATAAAACACTTGAAATTGTAAGAAGAAACTACCATTGGCCTCAGTTACTGACTAATGTCAAAAAATTTGTTGAATCATGCACTATTTATTAAAGGGCTAAAGGAGTTAGGACCAATCAAGGTCTCTATCAACCACTACTGATCCCAACAAAGTCATGGGACAGTGTGAGCATGGATTTTATCTTAGGACTACCAAGAACTAAGAAAAAATTTGATAGTATCTTTGTCATAGTTGACAGATTTAGAAAAATGGCACATTTTGTTCCTTATAAAGTCTCTAATGATGCTTCACATATTGCTAACTTATTTTTTAAAGAAGTGGTCAAAATTCATGGATTACCAACATCCATTATCTTTGACAAAGATGTGAAATTCCAGGGACACTTTTAGAGAACCCTTTGGAAAAAGTTGGGGACAAATCTATCATTCAGTTCTGCTTACCATCCACAAACTGATGGGAAGACTAAAGTTGTAAATAGATCACTAGGAAACCTTTTAAGGTGTCTAATAAAACAATATGGACAGACTTGGGATGCTATCTTTCCTCAAGTAGAATTTTCTTTCAATGATTCAGTAAACCAATCAACAAGGAAGACACCATTCCAAGTGAATTATGGACTCCATCCAAGAGGAGTTATGGAACTAAGAGAGTTACCAATTGACTTTAAAGTCAGTGCACAAGGAGAAGAACTGTCAGCATGGATCAAATAGATTCATGATCATGTCTGAGATACATTGATTTAGAATACCACAAAGTACAAAGAACAAGCAGATAAGAAGAGACATGTTACTTTCAAAGTAGGAGATCAAGTATGGGCATACCTCAATAAGGAAAGGCTACCTAGGGGACATAAAAAATTGTAGATGAAGAAGATCGGTCCCTTTCAAATACTTCATAAATTTGGGGACAATGCTTATGAAATTTCTTTACCCCCTACTATTTATATTTCTCCTATCTTTAACATTTGTGATCTCACTCCTTTCAAGGGTGATGTAGGATCTACTGACACTTTGCAGGATATTGAAGACACATAGGAAAAATGGATAAAGGACTTTCCACCAAGCCAACCATTACAGTTGGAAAAGATTCTGGACTCTAAAGTTGTCAAACAAACCAGGAAGAAGATCTACAAAGATTATTTGGTCAAATGGCAAGGGTTACCAGACATTGATGCCACATGGTTGACTAAAGAGTGTATCAACAAACATGGAACTTTGGTTTAGAAAATAATCTCAAGTGGGACTTGAGTTTTTAAAACATGGGAGTTTGGTGTAGGAGCACCCAAGTAGGAGCAATCCCCACTCTTCACAACTTTAAGATTGATAGGTTAATTTTAATAAGACAACTTGTAAGACCTAGTCACCCTCGGTGTGGTTATAAACCATGGGTTTTAACTTTGGTCCAAAGGCACATTTAGGATGTTAGGTTTCCTAGGTGACTTTTAAGATGTTTACAATAATGTAAGGCATTAGGCCTATAGGCTCATTAACAACAACAATGAAACATTTTGTAAAAGTTTCAATAATGTAAGAAATGTTGTCGACAACTTCTTTGGAAAGTTATTACTGACCTGTGAAACAACCGCCCAACGGTCACAACCATTTGAAAAATGGTTGGATCTATTGAGGAAATTCTTCATATAGCCCTTTCAGGTGGGTGGAAGATGTGGTGTGTTGAGCAGTAAGGAACTCTATGTAAATTTTGTATTCAATCAATAAAAGATCCCTATTTTTCTCTAATTCTAGATTGAAACATTGCGTGTACGGATTTGTATGGAAGTGTGAGGAAGAAAATTGATCGATCTAACACATAGCATGAAGTAGGAATCCATTTCTCTTAGTTTTGAGTCAGTTTGAAGATTAGAGTTGAGAAGTAGGAGAAATAAGTTCCAAATTTTCAGGAAACCCTCTCGGACCAGGGTTTTGGTCGAAAATGCCCTAACTTGTGTTTCCTTCATGGGGTTCCCATGCAAATTTTTGAAATGCAAGTGGGGGAAATGTATTTTAGTTCCTCAAAAGCATAGAAGAAAGGGGATTGTTTGGAGAAATATGTTTGCAGATTCTAGACCAAGCATCTCTATGTGCTTGGTTCAGGAAATGAAGAACTAAAGTGATAGAAGCACTTCGGGGATGGATAAAGAATTATAAAGATAGATTGTTGTTTCTTCAGGATTCCCAACACCGTTGCAATTGGTAGTTAACCTAGAACAACCAACTGGTAAAGTTTTTATTCATCTACCAAGTCAATTAGCCCTGTTAGGACTAGTAGACCTGGGAGTTTTTTAGTGTTGTTCTTTGTGTATAGGATCTTAGGATCTGGAGGTTGATACAAGTCATAAAAGGGTGTCTAAATGTACTTATTTTCCATATAATTCTTGTAAGGATCTGGAAATAGAACCCTTGAACCTCACCCAGAAGTCTACAAGCTCAGCAAGGTCTAGACTCTTGAACTTGTTACCTAAATCTGGTAGTGTGTGTGGAAATCACTCCCATAGTAGACATTTTGTTTGTGTATGGAACCTTTCCATCCCCTTACCAAGTCTATAGGTTCCCATTTGAAAGACAATTCAGCAAGGCATTTTGCGGTAAGCATTACTGAGTGTCATGAAACTACTCGATAAAGCTACCGAGCCCACTCGGTTAACATAGTCATCAAGCACCGACCAAGTATCAACCGAGCACTAGTAGAACCCAAGGGAGTACAAGCCAGTTGGAGACACTAAATCCTCTAGTGAGGATATTGTAATTGTGTTTGTTATAGGATCTTCTAAAGGTGTAGAGCACTCTCCTAAGCCCACTCTGGGTTCAGAGTAACACCGAAGGTCTCACCATTTACCAAGCTGTTTAAATAGGGAAGAGCTCGGTGTTAAGTATAGTCAAATATGTTGATAGGGTGATGGTAGGGGATTATATGAAAGATAAGGGAGATGGTAGCCAAGGATTTATGTAAAGGATTGGATAAGATGAATAAAAGGATAGGGGATGGAAGAGTAGTAGGTAGGTGTTGGATATTGGATGAGGTATTGACATTTTTTCATAGGGATAGTTGGATAGGATGAAAAAATTAATATTGACACACACCTTGAAGGGTGATGAAATGGAGGAAAAGTGGATGAAATATCTTGAGGCTTTGATGTAGGAGAGGATGGAATGTGTTTGGAAGATGGTGGAAAATCCTTTGGAAGCTTGTATGCCAACTCTAATTTTTCTTTCATATCCAAGTCCTTTAAAAGAGAATTTTAAATCCACATAGCTTTTTATTTTTCTTTCCTTTCATATGCTTTAGCATATACTTCTTCAATGAGGGATTTAGGAACCCACATTTTCTTTGATTTCTTTCTTTTCTTACTGGACCCTTGTGGTCTCTTGAATATTTATTTTGTCTTTGTATTCACATGTTGATTAGACTAGACATAGTGATCTTCATATCTAAGTAGATTCTTAATTTTTTTATTTCTTTGTTTGACATCCAAATTGCTTCCAAAAGACCTGGGCACTATGGATGAATAGGGATGATATGGATGATTTATATGGATGGTTTGATATGGAGGGTTCAATAATGCATGTATTTGTTGATCTTGAGAAGAGATAGGGTAAGTGGATGACAATCTAGGAGTGATATGTATATAGGTTGGAGGGATATAAGGACCCAATATAGATGTAAGATACGAAGGTTTCATCTTTGGGATATAGGGACCAAGGATGGATTTGGAGGATAGTGAAGGGTGATTCTTATGTGTGAATGGAGGGAGAAAATATGTGGAAGGGATATCAACATCTTTAGAATGATTTGTGTGTCCAAGACTCTTCTCTTTAGGGTTCATCTTTATATCAATAGGTGCATGAGTAGCTTTGATAGGAGCAACATAAGATTGATGGGACATATTCTTATTCCAAGGATTAGGAAGAATGAGATATTTTTGAGGTGGATATGGATAAGTGTGACAATGAGATGAGGGGTGTATCACCTAAAATGTAGTGCTAAAGAACATAAAGTAAGCTAAATATCCAACAATACAAACTAGATAAACACTTATGAAAAGACCTACAAAATGCAAGAAATAAACCATGAAGGGTGCAAACCTTGTCCTCCAAGAAGCTTCCAAATGTGTAGAGGATTTATCCTATAAAGATATCTGTGCTCAAAGGATGATGCTCAAGCTTCAAAGGTGAGTATAAAATTTGGCATTATGATATTATAGATGATGATTTAGGCTCTCACATGGGAAAATAACAATGTAATGGAAGTGGATGATTTGTGAAGGGAAGAGGCTCAATTTATAGGATTTTTAGAGAAATCGACGTTGGGATTGCATGAAGATCAATGGTTGAGATTCATCCATTTTGAGTATTTAATTCTAAAATAGAGAATCTATTTTGAATATTAAAATGAGCACTATGAATAAAGAATGATTTTATGAAATCCACTATGATTAAAGAATGATTTTATGAATTCCATTATGAATAAAGAACATGATTTTATGAATTCCACTATGAATAAAGAATGATTTTATGAAATCCACTATGATTAAAGAATGATTTCATGAAATCCACTATGAATAAAGAATTCATTATTTTGGTTTTAGTGGTTGAGTTGGGTTGGCTTAAGATTTCTTAATCCACATGCTTAGGGTTGTGCAAATGATTAGGGTGAGTTCAGAATTTAGATTAGAGAACAAGTGGGAGAATTAGGAGGATGTGATGGGAGGAGAGAGAATGAGTTGAGGGGATAATTACCTAATCAAAGTTAATTGACTAATTAGAAGAGGTTAGTATGTGTGAATGGGTTGGGTTGGGACTAGGAGTTAGGTGGTTGGGATAGGTTAGGTTAGGGGTTAAAGTTAGGAGCCATATGCTCAAAATTGATAGGAATATTTAATTAAATAAGCTTTATTTATTTAATTCTATGGGACTATAGAAGAAATGGGAAAGTGGGTTTAATTAAATTTGATTTAATTAATGGAAGAAGGGGGATTGATTAATTAAATAGAAAGGGTTTCTTTATTTAATAAATTTGACTATAGTTAATTAATTAGATTAATTAACTAGGGGATAACATACAATAATTAATTAATTAATAATTTCTGAGGATAAAACTAAATTAGATTACATAATTGTGTAATAAGATTTAGGTGTCTACAAGGGGATACTTTGATCTTAAAAATGATCTTTAGATGGTGTACTAAGGGTACTTTTCTCTTTATTTTCAATAGGCTCATTAAAGAAGGTGGAAAAGATATCTTGATCTTGCCTAGGAGGTGCATAGGAGATTGAAGGCTATGTATGATGCATAGGAATTCTTGGTCCTCGGTGAGTCTGCATGTTGGTGTGTTTCTTGGCTGATGTTACTCAGTTGTAGCCTTGACCGATGGTCTCAGTTATTGAAGGAAGCTCAGTCGCTGAAGGAACTCGGTGAGACTTCTTGTGCTCAGTGGAACTAGTGCTTGGTAATGCCTATGTTGCTCAGTGTTTCTTGGCTTGGTTGGTTGTTTCACTAGTGCTCGGTTGTTCTGGTTTACCGACTAGAGTTCTGTGTGATTTGTTTGGCTGACTTGGTGCATTTATTATTGGTAGCTATTGCTATAGGGTGACATGTTGGATTTATTAATTGTAAGGCTATTTTGAGCTGACTTGTATTGCATTTAATATTTGTTAGGAGTTAATGGTTTCATCCAGCTGACTTGTGGCTGATGATTAGTATTTAAGGGGTGTTTGGGGTAGTTGTTTAAGATAACTTAGGAGGACTAAGCATGACTTAGGGAGATCATGAAAGAATATCTGAGGGTAGAAGATTAGCGAAGTTGTGGAAAAGTTCCTATGGGATCTTGTAGATGAGATTGTTATTTGACAGTTTGTAATAGCAGAGCTAGTGGTTTGCATACTTGGAGACAAGGAGATTGCTTAGAGGCTTGCGAGCTCAAGTTTAGATCTACCTTAGAGTTTCCATCAATTGCTGATAGTTTTTAGAGCTAAAATAGCTGGAGTTATATTAGATCTTGATGATCTTGCAGAATTGTTTCTAATTGTAATTGGCCCTAACTTGGAAGGCCTTACAGCCGAGCATGTTAATGAAAATATGTTTTGAAAAAAATGGTGCTGTGTTATTCTATTGTGTTGTTTTGAAGCTGCAAGGTTTGGACTATCCTTAATTGAATCCACCATCCCTTGCCTATGTCAGGTGGTATCAGAGCTGAGTTGATCTTGTGGAGCAAAGGTTGACCTAGCAAGGATGATCTTGCAAAGTTGATCTTGTTGGTGAAGAGATTGTATGATTTGGATTGTAGATCCAGAGCACTAAACTTGTGGAATCTTTCCCTAGTTGTTTGTGCAAGGTGGCAGGCTGATCTGACTTGCATACAACTTGGAGATTGTCACAAGGTGGTTAGTGTAGGGTTTTTTGTAGAGGGTTTCTCTTATCTTTAAGGATTCCTCTGAGAATATTGGACCCTAGAGTGCTTGCAAACCTCTGTGATACTATGGAATCTAGGATTACAGAGAATGTGAAATCAGATTTCAGATCTAAGATGTAGTTGATGAAGAATGACATGGTCACCAAGATCATGAGAGTTGTTGCTGGTGTACCTCAGAATTTTGGTACTAAAGATGGTTATGAGAAAGTTGTTGAAGACTTTGAACCTACTAGATCTAGTGGTGATGACAGGAGGGATAGATCTGGTGAAGACATAACTGCTCAGTTGCCTAGATCTAGAGCTCGGTTAAGTAATAGTTACCGAATGGAAGTTTCTACTTTCTCTGGTACTTTGAAGCTTGAGAATTTGATTGATTGGATTGGTGAACTTGAAGATTTCTTTGAGCTAGAAGAAATTGAAGATCCTCTTTAGATGAGGTTGGCACAGACAAAGTTGAAAGGACATGCTACTCTTTGGTGGAAACAATTACAAAGAGATAGAGAAGATGAAGGTGAAATGAAGATCAATCAATGGACGTTGATGGTGACTAAGTTGAAAGCTAAGTTCATACCTGCTGACTATGAGCTTGAATTGTTTAGGAAGTTGCAGAATCTGAAATAGAAGGATCTGACTATTGAAGATTATACCAAGGAGTTCTACAAACTTACTATTTAGTCTAGACACAGAGAACTTGGTAAGGAAAAGGTAGCTTGGTATGTGAATGATTTGAGATTCAATATTCAAGATGAGCTTGGTATGTTGAAGATTGATTCTATTCTGAAGGTAGAAGCTAAGTTGAAAAGGAAACAACATAGTAATCCTCGAGGGAAGGAAAAGATTGATCACTCAGTGAAGGATAAACCGATGACTGCAAAAGATGAATAGAAACCTATAGAACCAAAGAATAAGATAGGTAGAGTTATCTTTAAGGGTACTTGCTATAACTATGGTGAAGAAGGACACCATTCTTTTGAGTGCATAGAGAAGAAGCTTGGTGACCAATGAGCTATTGTGGTGAATGAAAATGTTGAGAATGAACCTGAATCTGAGAACTTGTTTCTTTGTCAAACATTGCTCAATACAAAGGAGGAACCTTGCCAAAGGAGGAACTTATTCAGGACTCGGTGCAAGTCTAGAGGTAAACTTTGTGATGTTATTGTTGACAGTGGTAGTACTGATAACCTTGTTATTGAGGACATGGTTCAAAAACTTGGTTTGAATAGAATGAGACATCCACATCCTTATAGGATTGGCTAGTTGCAAGATGATCATGCTCTAGAAGTAAGAGAACAATTCTTTATTGATGTTCAGATTGGCCAGTATAAGGATCTTGTGTTATGTGATATTGTGGAGATGAATAGTTGTCATATATTGCTTGATAGACCTTGGCAATATGATTACAAAGCTATGTATGATTATGTGAAGAATGTGTTTACTATTTAGAAGGATGAGATGAAGTTTTCCCTGATGCCTTTGCTAGATACAACACTCGATATGAGAAGTCTGAGTATTGGTAGCTGAGTTGAGTTGGTAGATCCTAAGAGAATGAATGATCAGTTTGGAGAACAGACCTGTGTGTTATCAAGGAAAGACTTGAAGAGATAGAGGAAGCTGAAGTGGAAGAGTATGCACATTGAAAAGGTGGAGGACATGTATGTGAAGAACCAATCCAGGGTTTATGTGTTGAATCCTAGAAGATGGTCTTCTCACATATGAACATCTTTTCAAACCTAGGGTGTCTGATGGAGGGGCATTCTTGGTCCTCGATGAATCTGCATGGTGGTGTGTTTCTTGGCTGGTGTTACTTGGTTGCAGCCTTAACCCATGGTCTCAGTTATTGAAGGAAGCTTGGTCACTACAGGAACTTGGGGAGACTTCTTGTGCTTGGTGGAAATGGTGCTTGGTAATGCCTGTGTTGTTCAATGTTTCTTGGCTTGGTCGGTTGTTTCACTGGTGCTCGATTGTTCTGGTTTATCGACTAGAGTTCTGTGTGATTTGTTTGGCTAACTTGGTGCATTTATTGTTGGTAGATATTGTTACAGGCCAGCATGTTGGATTTATTAATTGTAAGGCTATTTGTGAGCTAACTTGTATTGCATTTAATATTTGTTAGGAGGAGTTAATGGTTTCATCTAGCCGACTTGTGGCTGATGATTAGTATTTAAGGGGTTTTGGGGGTAGTTGTTTAAGATGACTTAGGAGGACTAAGCATGACTTAGGGAGATCATGAAAGAAGATCTAAGGGTAGCAGATTAGCAAAGTTGTGGAAAAGTTCATGTGGGATCTTGCAGATCAGATTGTTATCTGATAGTTTGTAATAGTAGAGCTGGTGGTTTGCATACTTGGAGACAAGAAGATTTCTTGGAGGCTTGTGAGCTCAAGTTTAGATCTTCCTTAGAGTTTCCATTAGTTGTTGATAGTTTTTAGAGCTGAACTAGCTAGATTTGTATTGGATCTTGATGATCTTGTAGAATTGTTTCTGATTGTAATTGGCCCTAACCCATAAGGCCTTACAGTTGGACATGTTAATGAAAATATATTTTGAAATAATTAGTGTTGTGTTATTCTGTTGTGTTGTTCTGAAGCTGCAAGGTTTGGACTATCCTTAATTGGATCCACCATCCCTTACCCATGTCAATGTATCTCTTGAGGTGAAGGGATATGTTCTTGGAAGAACTAAAAGGGGATGACCGAATCATCATAGATTCTTGGGATATGGAACTTTTGTCAACTGTTGGATGAAGAAGGATGATATGTTGGTCTTGATCATTACTGATACTTGTTTCTTCACACTTTGAATTATCCTCTTGACATGAAGCCACTTCTAAGGATGATTGAAGATTTTTGATCTGCATGAGGGATTCTTGAAGGGTTAATGAAATAAATTTGATTGTTGAAGCATTGAAACTACTTGCAACTAGATATAGGTTAGCCTGGATTTATTTTAGAGGTAGCCCTTGAGGGTATACATAGTATGAAAAGAATTAGGTTCTTTTTTTTATGTAGGCATGTTGGCTAGATTAGCTACTTTAGGAAATGCATGAGTGTTGGAATAAGTAGATATGGAATGAGAACAACTACTAGACATAGGTTCATGAGTTTGACCTTTCTTGAGATTAGTAGATTGTTCTTCATTAGATGATTAATTAGGATTTTAAACTTCAATGATGTCATCATCAATAAGATCTTGGATTTTATGTTTCAACTCCATGCAATCTAAAGTCCCATGTTTTTTATTTTGACTATAGGCACAATAGTTGCTCAAGAATATAAAATCATGTGAAGTGATTTGAGGTAGCCCGATGAGATTGTGTTCAAGAAGTTCTTGCAATGTTGATTCATAAGATTGTCCCAAAAAAGTAAATATTCTCTCTAAGGGATGATTAGGTTCTTCATGATGTTCTTGCAAATAGATAGGACTCTCATGTGAATATGATATATCCATTTCTTCATTTCCTTGATCAAAGATAGGATTATCATGAGATTGTGGCATAGCTTGTTGATCAAAGATTCGACACTCATTCATTGGTGTCTCCATGTTTAAAGGAGATGAAGACATGTGGATATAATTATCAAAGAGAAAATGACATATTGATCGTAAAGAATACTTTTTTGATAGGGTCTCCTTTTCTTTCTTCATTTCTTGAATTTCTAATCGTAAATCTTGACATTAATCAATGAGCAGAAAGATATATTGATCATCCATGTGATTATTCTGATTCACTTGATTATATAATGGATGAGATGATTTAAAACCTTGTTTCAATGTGTGATCAAACTAAGAAGGACAGAGGGATGGAATAGAAGAAAAATCAAAATCCAAAATTTTCTTCTTTTTTTTTGATATTTTTCTAAGTTTTAGTGATTTGGATTTTCGAAGGTCTTGTGCTCATTTTTGAGAGTTGAGATTGTTGTTGGTCTCCAAATTTGGTTTTTCAAAGGCACACTATTTTTTAGATTGAAATTATATTTCTTGATTATCTTTCTAACGATGAAAATAGTTCATAATTTCGATCACCAAGTCAAAAGTTATGCTTTCTCCAAGTTGGGTAATTTTTTTTCAAAATTTTTTAAATTTTTTAGAATTTTTTATGTTTTTCTGATTTGATTGATCTTGGAAATGAGAAAATCTGATATGTATCATAAACATTTGATAATCCATGGATTGATATGATAACCAATTTGATTGATTGTGATGATTGAACTTGATAGGGGGTTCAAAAGGGTATCCAAAAATGCAAAAAACTAAGTTCTAGCATGTGTAGAAATGCTCACTGTCCCAGACACGACCCTCTAAATGTGAGATAATAGGGTATTTTACCAAATGCGATCTAGGAAATCTCAAATATGATCTTTTTCCGAAATGTGACACTTCTCCCAAATGCAACCCAAGATTAACTAGATGTGAGCCTGTTTTTACCAAATGAGACCTAGGATACCAAAAGTGATTCTAAATACCAGACGCAACCCTCTCATGTCTAGTCTGAGGGAAAAATTTGTTAAAATTTTCAAAAATCAGGATTTTTTTGTCTGATTCTAGTGAGTTTGAGTGTTTGAAAATGTTTTGATTGTTCATTAAGGGTGTTTATCTTTTGTTTTAATTCAAACACATCAAGAAGAATTATTTTAGACCTCAAACACACCTAGTTTCCCTATGAACTTGGCTAAGATTTGAAATGTTTTTTCACTAGCTTAGGAACACACTTAAAGACTCCTCAACATATGATGATCCAATAACACGCAATGGATGTTGAAGGCCATATTAGCCAAGTAGTAATGTCTGGGAAAGTTTGATATGGTGAACTTCTTGGGGCAATTACTATTTTCCTTGCACAAGCATTACTAACATTTTGGGAGTAATCCAAGTAGTTTCTAATATAAAGGATTTAATGAGGGAATTTTTTCATAATCATTTCCCATAGTCTCGCAAGAGAGATTGAGGCCTATAGCCCTATGAGTACTCAAACGCATGTAGTCTCACAAGAAAAATTTAAGTGGCCCCACTCTACAAAAATCCAAGCACGTCCAAGGAATAATCAAATCAAGACTCCATGGACAAAACTGACTAATTCTTCTGAGATTTTCACCTCAAGGAAGCATCTTTATTATAGTGAGGTCGAAGGGTTGGATTATACATGTCCTCACTTGGGTTATTCCCAAGATATTTTTACCTCAACTGGTAGGCCCTCTAAAGATTATAGCAATAAAGTAAAGAGGATTTGTGACTTAGGAGTCTAGATTTATGATTCTCCGCTAGGAAGAAGAGCATACTCTCCTATCCATGTTGTTTTATCCTATCAAACACATCATGTAATGGATTGTGAATTTACCCCAAATTTGACCTCAAATACCAACCTTATGTTTGAGTTTCTAATTTTCCCAAAGGGAAAAGAGCATAATCCTCTAATCAGGTTAAAAATTGACCTCAAATTGTAATTAAATTCCTATTAAATTAAGAAAGATAAGCATAGTGTTTATTTGAATCCATAAGGAAACCTACAAAACCATGCATTAGTTGTTTTAGTTGCTAGTTTTTCTCTGTCAAATCAACTTGCAAACCACAGTCAAATTGGAAAAATCAATCAAAATTACAAAATTCACCCATTAGCATTAGACATCTCAAATTTGTAAATAAAATCCTTGAATGCGATCCTATTTTAACCAAAGGTGATCAAGGAATCTTCCTAAATATGAGACTTCCCAAAAATGAGAAAAGATTTTCCAAAGGAGATTAAGAAAACTAGATGTGAGTAAGGATTCACCAGATGCTATCCTATTCACTAGATGCTATAATTCCTAGATTCAATCTAGAATTTACCAGATGAAATCTTGGATTTACCAGATGTGATCCAGGATTCATAGATGCTACACTTCCCAGATGTGATCCAAAATTCACTAGATGCGACCTTTGACTGCAAAACAGAATGTTAGATCATGAAAATTTTCTCAAAAGTAGTAGAAAATCTGGAGCTAGGCCATGCAGTGGGTGCCAAAAATGTGTGTTAATTTTGATACCTATTATCATGAAAACATAACACTTCTATAACTCATTAGATCAATTGTTAGTACATGAAAAGAAATCAAAATTAAAAAAATTGAAACTGAATTATAGCCTCCTAGTCATAGAGAGTATGATCTAATTGCTAGTGCTCTCAAATTGTGCATACGATCAGTGATATTACAACCTTGAAATGGAAGATTCAAATGAAATGCATTTAACATGAAAGAAATTAAGAGGAATTAAGCTATAATTAGAATGAAGAATTGATGCAATAAATAGAAGAATTGATCTATATTGAAAATAAAAACACTTTGTTAATTAAATGATCTAGATATGAAAAATGAATTGACTGAGATTGGTTTTATAGATTTTCTCTTGGAGGGAAAGATTGAATTTGAATTCGATGGTGGAGATTCATCCATGATGAATGGTTGATATTGACTCTCACTTGATCCATATGAGTGATCCTTGTGATTAGCTCCCATTGGTTGGAATTAACTCATTTGTCCTTTTGTGAGTTGAGAGGATAATAGGACAATTAATTAATTCACATTAATTAATATCACTAGCCATAGGTATTTTTTATTTTGACTTGGTTAAACGGCTAGGATAATAAATTAAGGAATTATTCTTGATGATTGATCATAGATGCTTGATAATTGATAAATTATGTAATTAAATTGATCTAACTTAATTAAACAATTATTCTTGAGATTTGATGTGGTTTGATCACTTGATATGAGATTTAGGGCATCTAGTTTAGCTAGACCATTTTGAGGTGATTACACAAGTCACTATACTACTCAAACTACTTTATTGTTAACTCGATAGGCAGATCCTTATAACTTCATCAAAATAAAGTGTCAACACATGCGGTCAAATGAATAGACATAATATGAAATATAGAATCATTCCCTAGCTTCGCATCACAAAATAGATCTCTAGTTGTTTGTACCAATCCAAACACTAATACAATATCTTGTTCATACTTAGCCAATTTCATCAAAACTACCTTCACTAAACCTAAAATCTAACAAGTGAGTAACATAAAAAGATATAACTACCATCAATGGCAACATAAAAATCATATAGTAACATCTCTTGCCAAAAATCTCCCCCTTTGGCATTGATAGATACACTTAGTGAAAAGTTACTAAGTGTCCAAGGAAAATGCCAATCTCCAAAAACTTTTAAAAAAATATTCAACAAAAAAATTATACTCCCCTTGAGTTTTGTGACTAATTTTTCACCAAAAACTCTCCAAGTTGGACATCAATGGAAAAGGATGGGATCACCAAGAAAAAAATTTCTTCCAAAATCCTCTAACTCATGTATATACATAAGTATCCATGATACACTTATAGAAAATTGAAAATATCAGAAAAATTATTTCTAAGAGTTGCAAATTCTACATCTCATATCTTCCTCATACTCTTAGTAACTTTAGTTTTCCCACAAACTACATATGTTGATTTCTTAGCCTTAGTTAGGTTTGGTGGGTTCAAATGTCCATAGGCCTTCTCTACCCATTGGCATAATTGAGGAAGAGTAATGAAGTGAAGGAAGTGATTGATCATATGTATAAGGTAAAGTGGTTTAGAGCATGATTTGATTATGATACATTACATGTATGGTTGATGAGCAATGATCAATTATGGTATTGTCATTGATGTCAACTATTAACTTTATGAGTTGCTAATGATGACTGTGAAATACATCATGTGAATGGTAATATGTTGAATTTTTTTTCTACAGAAGTGTTTGGAAACATGTTTGGATGCTACATGTAAAATCTTAACTTATTTTGATGACCAGTGAGATGGATTTAGCGAAGATGATCAAAGACAGTGAAATTGTTAAGCCAACAATTAACAAGAATAAGATGATTCTATCATCATGGTTATGTGTTTGATTGATTTTGTGTTTGGTTTTTTTTCTTGAGGTTACCTGAAGCTTCTAGATTCTAATCCTACAACTATGATTCATTTTGAGAAAAGATATGAGATATTTCAAAGGATAAACAATGATATTTAAAAAATGTTAAGTTTCTAAGTGGCTAATGGTTTGATGGGTATTGGTTATTTAAATTGTTATTATAGTAAAATATTATTGGTCAAAATTCATTGGAGAATGTGCGTGAACCACTAGAAATAACTTTTTTAATGGTTATATCATTGAGATGAGTGTGTAAAGATGATTTGAACAAGCTGATTGGTCAAGAAGGAAAATACTTGATCAAATTAATTCAATTTCTTGATTGAATCCAAAAATAAAAAAGCATGGTCAGTGAATTTCAAATTGGAAATAGAGGTATGTGATATGAAGCCAAGTGTATGGTCAAATTGAAAAGGTGTTATGTTTTAGGGTTTTCTATGGTGGTGGAAACCTAAGAGCAAAGGAAAGTACTATAAGCTAGAAAAAGAAGATGGTGAATGTGTTGTTGATCATGTGTCAGTGAAGAAGGAAGAAGACACAAAAGGTGCAATCCAACCAAGTGTTAGAGAAGAATGTGAAGAATGTTGTTTGAGATATAGAGGATCTGATCAAGAAAAATTGGTTTCTAATTCATAGATCATTTCTACCTGTTGTTTCTTGACAACTATTGCAGAGTACTAGAAAACCTCAAGTGAGGTAGATCCTAACAAATATTCATTGTATTGTAAATCTTGTATGGTGGAACTATAATAAGTGTTCTAAGTCCTCTCACAAGGCTACCTCTCACATAGTAAAATATTATTATGAGCTTTAGGTAAAGCCTCTCACAAGGTTATATTTTGTCATGTATATGTAAATGCCTTTCACAAGGTGTACTTAAGAAGACTACAGATTTGTGGGTGCCATCCCCATCATCAGTTTTCACTAATTTGGGTTTTCGTGATGCCAAAAATCTTGTATATTTATGTTGGATGTTTTGTGGTTGCAAATTTACATTTGATTTTTTAGTTGCTACTTTATTGGTTAAGTGAAAAGTGTTTAAATGTTGAAATTGGCATGTTATTGATTCACCCCCCCTCCCCCTCAGTATGATGAACTACAACTGATTGAATATCTGAATGAACTGAAGGAATAGTGATTAGAGATCACCGAGTACTGAAATGATATATAAGATGATTAAATCAGTCAATATGTTTTCATTGATGTCAACTATTCTTGACAGTACTTATCATGTTAGTTACAAACATCTAAACATCTGTTGAAGGAAGAAAATATGAGGAACTAAGATATCTACATGAGGAAAAGATGCATATGAAAAATAAGGATAAGGAAAACATTGGGTAACTTATTGGTGAGTTTGTGGCTTTATATTGTTGACTTGAGTATGTTACATTAATCTTCTATGAAGAAGAGATTTTAAATTGAACGTGTTAGAATTTGTAATCTTTCCTTGGTGTATTTATAAACCAAGGTTAGACTATTAATCTTTTCTTGTTGTAATATATTAGGATATAAGCCAAGGTATCCTAATATACTTCTTTTTTGTCTTCTTTCCACTAGTTTCTATTTCATCCTCTAGTGGAATATGTGAGGATAAATATTTATTGTAATTTGTAATTTAGTTTATTTCTCCTTAAGAGGAATTTCACACTTGGCCCACACACAAGTATGAATGTGGCACTCATTCACATAGGGAGTTACATGCAAACTCCTTCACTCATCTCTACTTATAGAGATATTTCTCCACACACTCAACACCAATTTCTCTCACATTTCTCTCACACATTCTCTCTCTCTCTCTCTCTCTCTCTCTCTTTAGGCTTTTCATGCCTCATTCATAATTCACAAGGGGTTTTCTTTGCTTTCCCCTTTCAAATTCTTGTCTCCTCTTTTCTTTGTTGGTGTATGCTCCTAGATTTTGCACTAATTCATGGTATTTTCCTAACTCCTCACTCTTGGATTAAATAATTTCCTGCATTTCCATTGTTATTCTTTATCATTTTTAACATGGTATCAGAGCAGGTTGGTTTAATCATTTATTGAGTGTATAGGTGAAGGAGCTACCATATCTTGGAGCACTCCAATATTGGAGACTCTTGAGAGAGTTCTTTACTTTTTTTTACTAATCTAATTAAGAGAGAAAAACCAATTTTTTTTTGGTTTTGGCTGGTTTACCGCCAAAACCCATTTAACTATTGGTCTCATCTTTTGCAAGTTTGGTTGCATTTCTGATAAAGAAAATTATACCAATTTAATTTTATCAAACGCTTGCTACTAGCTTATTAAATTTTATTTATAATATTAAATCTTGTTTTTCACTATTATACTTTAAAAGTTTAAAAATTTTACCTTTTTAGTTAATTTCGTTCATGCATATATAGAATATTTGGTTATAATTATTCTTCTAATATCGGTTTCTTTTTATCTCTTCATGTATTAAATAGATAGTAAAATTGGAATTCCATTTATCTCACCATCATAACCGTTTCATTTAATTTCAAATTCAAAGTTCATTCCTATCTCTTTGTTTCTATTTTCAGATTTCGCTCTCCAAATCGGTTACTTTTTATTCTAACATTTGGCAAGTTTTGTAGGAATAGAATCTTAGTTATTCTTTCCTAATCTTTGTTTTTTCGGTTTTGCAGGTATAAGCAACTTAGTTATTCTTTTGCATGCATTTCATAATCATTGTGCATGCATTTTTTCCTTTATTCTCTTTTCATTGCTACTGTTATCTAATATCATTTTTTTTTGGAGCACTGTTTTCTATTAATATCACTGTTATGATATTAGCGTTGCTGCACTAATATCACTAGTTTTCATTTCCTATTTTGTTTTTTCGCTAATCCTTTTCTTGCCTATGTTGTTTTGATGGTAGTGCAAGCTATTTTTTTCTTTCCTATTATTCTATCGTGCTTGGTTTGATATTTGAAGCTGTGTACCATAATATCGGGGGTTGATTTGAGGAATGAATGAGGTTCATATCAGCTGCAAATATTTTTTCAGTTGCATGCAATGAAATGAGCTACAAAACACTGTGAAATGAGCTGCAAGCACCCTCTCTTTGTTTATCTATTTCACTGGTTGCATTGATCTCACTGGAAACTCCTTGTGGCCTTGCTCCACAACAATCTCCCCTTACTAAACGTGGCGCCATAACTTTTGTGGATGATTACTCCTATGGTATACTAACTTATCGAGTTTGGCTGCTATTGTATTGTGTGAGCGCGGTGTATGTATTGGATGTATTAAGGGTTTTCTCACTTTTTTAAAGTTTTAATCAGATTTGTATTGCAGTATTTCTATTTATGCCTTCGTTTTGTTTATAGTCTTTCTTTGGGTTTTTTTTCGAGATCTAGGCTTGTAGTTTAGTTTTTTGTTCACCTTTGAGATCTTCACTACGTTGCTTGCTATTCTCAGGATTTTGGATCACTGAGTGACTCACTTATTGCCTTTCGAGAGTCTTGTCTTGGTTTAGCCTTTTTATAGCTTCTTTTTTTAATCTCTGCATGCTTTGTCTAATCAATAAGATACTTTTTCAGTCATTTTGTTTTTTTTCCGTTGGTCCTTCAACTTAACGAAGTCTGTAAGTCTTTGTCTGGACTTTGTCATTAACTTTTTGGTGTTAATCAGGATTTGATTCTAGTGTTCTATTATTCTTGTTTTAGCTTAGCTTAGCGCTGCTGTTATTTCATTTCAGTCCTTCCCGTTGTGCTTCTTGTTTCCCATTTTTTTTTGCATGTGCATTTTTTTTCCATTCATTTCCTTGTTTCTTATCATTCTTTTATTGCCTCTGATTGGTGGAAGCATTTGTTGTTTTCGTAGTGTTCACATCACCGATCACAGCTTCATCATCAGGGCAAGATTTGAGTTTTTTTTTGGAAGGGCAAAATTGTTCCTTATTCGGCTAACGTTTCTTCTTACAAGTTGGATTCGAATCAAAGCACCTTTCACTTGTTAATCACCATAAATTTGGTGGGTATGTAAAAGCACCTTTCACTTGTTATCAGCCAGATCTTTAGATATGCGGTTTGAAAAAAATTTAGTGTGTTGATTTTATACCAGTCCTTTTTTTGTTTTAGTTGATTGTTTCCTTTTATATAAGCTATTTGAATCTTGATCTGTTAATAAATCTTTATATAAGTCATCGTTTCCATATAAAAGTGTTTGTTCAAAATCCTTTTGTACTCTTTCCTTGTTTCGAGAATTTAACTTGATTGCATTTTCTCAAAAAGCTTGTTCTACATATCTTGCTTTCATATTCTGTGACTTTTTTTATTTCAGTTCACCGTTCAGCAGTTCCAACCAAGCGGTTGAATCTATATCAGTCCAGCATTATTCTGTGATTTTCTTTCTTTCTACGGTTGAATCAGTTCTGTGATCTTTTTTATTACAGTTCATCATTTTTTTTATATATATATTATCTTTTGGTATATTATATTTTTATATATTTTTTAATACAGTTTATCATTTTTTATATATTATCATTTTTTAATCATATCACCTCGACTCGTCCTGCTGCCAATCTCCCATATTGGAGGTTTATCTCAGTGGGGATATCGCCAATACATTGTTTACTCTATCTTGTATTCTAACATTTTTTTCTTGTGAAGGGATACTATCTTTTAAGTATAATAAGGATATTTATTTGTTTTGTTTATCATTATAACATTTTCTGCAGGTTTTCCACTATTCTAATCTTTTTTGCAGGAGAATCTTCATCTTTTTGTGCAGGCTCTGTTATTTCATTATCTTTACTAACATTTTTTCTACCTTTCCTGTAGCACTTTCATCGATTTCCTTTAATAGAGTTTAGTTTTCTTTTTAGCTCTTTTTTTAAGTGTTTTGTTTAGCTTAAATTAGCATTAAGACAATCAATTAATTCTTTTTTCTATCATTTCCTCATATTTTCCTTTGCATGCAACGCGTTCTCATCATTATCTATTCATTCATAACAGATTAACTGAGATCTGCTCGCTTTCAATTTTTTAATCCTAGTTCCTTTCTGCCTTCTATTTTGTTCAAGTTTTTCCCCTTCTAGCTTCCCTGTCCTTTTTGCTTTATTCCTGCATCCATCATGTCTACCCTAATGCCTAAGATCAAATTAACCAGTGCCAACTATCATGCCTGGAAAACCCACATGACCTTTATATTCAAATTCTGTCATCTTTTAGACATTACCACTAATGATAGATCTAAACCTACTACCACTGCTTCTCAAGCTGACCAAGATGCTTGGAAAACTAAGAATGATGAAGCACTTGGTTTAATTGGCATATCCTTAAGTCCTGAATTGTATGTCCTTATTTCATCTTGTACAAAAGCCCATTAGGCTTGGGACATCCTAAAAAACACCTATGATAGTGCAGATGAGACCCGTAAAATCCAGCTTCAAGACCAGCTTGAAGATCTTAGGTATACAGATTTTAATTCTGTTGATGATTTTTTACTTAAATTTGATTCTATTAGAGTTTTATTAGATGGGTTACAAGTTCAATTATCTGATTTAAGGATAATTCATATTATAGTTCGTAAATGTTTACCTAGGCAGTTTCAGCAATTCATTACAAATATCTATTCTCAGATAGCTATTCCTTCTTTAGCAACTCAATTAACTTATGTTATTTTTCAAAATATGTTGCGTCAAGAGGAGGCTAAAATAATTCAATTTGGTATATTAAAATCTCATGAACATGCTTATTTTTCTCAATCTCATAATAATAATAATAGACCTAGTAATAATTCGAATAATAATCAGAATAATCAGAGATCAAATAATTCCAACTGCAATCAAAATCATCAAAGACCTAATAATAATAATAATTACAATAACTATCATAATAATAACAATAATAATAACCCTTCAAATAGACCTTATTGCACTTATTGTGGTAAAAATGGTCATTTAATTCATAATTGTTTTAAGAAACAGAAAGAAGATCAACGAAATTCTCAAAATTACTCTAATGGAAATCAATCTCATTATGGTTTTACTATCTGTTTTAATTCTTCTAAACCACCTAAATGGATTATTTATTGTAATGCGTCTCAACATGTCCAATACGACAAGGAAGTCTTTGATTCTTTCCAACCTGATTCTATGCATATCCCTATTTCTTTAGCTAATAATTGCTGTCAAGTTGATGGAACTAGTATTATTTTTGTTCAACATGATAAATTACATGATGTGTTTTCTGCTCCTAACCATTTTTCTATTCTTGCTCCTAAAATTAAGGATAATATTGATACTCTTCCTAATGATAATGATGAACATAGTAATGATACTCCTAATGATCTGGTTTCTCCTAGTTCTGATGGTAATAATTTGTTTTACTCTCTTGTTGATGATATGTTTGACCAAGAAGATGAAATTATATCTACATTTCTTAATAATACTTTGCAAGACATGTCTATTACTCAAGATGAAATTTTTGGTGGTAGTTCTATGATTGATGATAATGATGCTTATATTGACTCTCCTATTAATGCTTCATATTCTGATGAATACACTACAGATTTATCTTATACAACTAATGATTGTATTTCTGAATCTATAACTCATGAACATGTTACAAATTTGGTTTATGCTTATGATTCTTTAACCCATGATTCTCAATATGATTTTTTCCAAAATGTTACTAATTCAACACTAGGTGATCCCAATGATGGGCACTCTACTAGTGTTTCTTGCCTTTTTGCAGGCTCAAGTTTTGATTATGCTCCACCTCTAGTTGTAAATAGAATTGAATATACAAACTGCATAAATGCATTTCAAGCATCTCAATGGTCTCTTAAAAATTTGGGCTCTCCTCAACATGCTATTCAAGCTCCTATGTACCATCCCAGTTCCAAAGCACAAATTGAAGACCTACAAGATAATCAGGCCAAAGACATCCTAGTGAAGACTCTTTCCAAAGAAACATCTCAGATTCATTGTAAACATTTGGGTTTAATACCTATTGATGTAATTACCCCAAGTAAAGATTAAAGGGGGGTGTTAGAATTTGTAATCTTTCCTTGGTGTATTTATAAACCAAGGTTAGACTATTAATCTTTTCTTGTTGTAATATATTAGGATATAAGCCAAGGTATCCTAATATACTTCATTTTTGTCTTCTTTCCACTACTTTCTATTTTGTCCTCTAGTGGAATATGTGAGGACAAATATTTATTGTAATTTGTAATTTAGTTTATTCCTCCTTAAGAGGAATTTCACACTTGGCCCACACACAAGTATGAATGTGGCACTCATTCACATAGGGAGTTACATGCAAACTCCTTCACTCATCTCTACTTATAGAGATATTTCTCCACACACTCAACACCAATTTCTCTCACATTTCTCTCACTCATTCTCTCTCTCTCTCTCTCTCTCTCTCTCTCTCTCTCTTTAGGCTTTTCATGCCTCATTCATAATTCACAAGGGGTTTTCTTTTCTTTCCCCTTTCAAATTATTGTCTCCTCTTTGCTTTGTTGGTGTATGCTCCTAGATTTTGCACTAATTCATGGTATTTTCCTAACTCCTCACTCTTGGATTAAATAATTTCCTGCATTTCCATTGTTATTCTTTATCATTTTTAACAGAATGAGTAAATGTGGTCGGTAATTAAAGATTTATGTATACACCGAGCTAGTGTATGTTGGAAAGTTGACTATACTATTGTATATGACTATGATTTAGTATTTTCTTTATGGAAAAAAAGTCATAAGAAGTTTTGCAGTCAGCGCATAACTTAGAAGATTAGAAAAATGGTTGTATGGAAGACTGGACAGTCAGTGAAGCACTGGATGAACAGAGCATCAGAGAATGTATGTATGACTGAGTTATGGTATGTGCCCTTGAAGATAATCTTTTAGATATGTCATTAAGCTATGGTTAATAGTGCAATATCAGATGAGTCAATATGATGAAGATACAACGAGTTGAAGTGACACAAACAGTGATCGGTAGAACAGAACAAAGCATGGAGCCGATTGTTAGTATTTTGGTTAGTGGTTATAATATTGTTTTGTAAAGGCCATGCATCTATTTTAAATGTGTTATAGACATTTAAATCTCATTTTATGTAAACACGCTTGAGCCAATTCATTTGGAAGCGTTGTATGTAATTAGTTATAGGCTGACTTGGTGAATAGTTTTGATTGCGCATATAAATAAGACATGCGCCTTTGTATTTGAGTATGGTATGAGATATAGAGTTGACAGAAGTAGAGCATAAGTATTCAAAGAGTAGTCAATATGAGATAAATCTTTACAAGAGGTTAAAGCATCAGCACACATAAGGAACTGATCAGACAAGCAATGTCATAGCAACAGTTTACCATTATAGATATAGTGTGTATATGATACTCATAAGGTTGTAGCCTTCACCATTTGAGAAGTGAGCTCTAGGATAGTGTGTCCTCACCCCTAATAGGGTTAATTGTAAAAGACTCCTAATAGGGTCCAACCCTTGACAAGGTCTATGTACTTAATGCATTGTAATGATAGCTCCTAACATGGATAAGGAACATTAATAGGTTCATAATACACAAGTACATTTATTAGTGGGTATTAATTCCCACTGAGGTTTTTCCTTTGGAAAAGGTTTCCCCATAACCATATCTAGTGTTATGTGTTGATTACTTTACATGCTTTGATATTCAGTTCAACAATTAATATATTGAGTTAAGTTTCTAGTAGAAGAAAGTAAATTGTATTGAACATTGATTCACCCCCCCCCCCCCCCCCCCCTCAGTGTTCCCATTTGTAACAATTGGTATCAAAGCTTTGGTCCTCTGAAGACAAGTTTAACCAATTAAGGAGATCATGGGTTTGGAAGGAGTGAAACATCTAAAGAAGAATCTTGAAGAAGCTCTTGAAGACCTTGATAGATCTGAGAAAGAAATTGAAGAACTGAAACTAAAGGTTAGTGGTTTTCAAGTTTTCATCAAGAAACTGAGAAAAAATTTAAAAGATTGTTCTACAAGTGATTTAGGGAAAATGGTCAAAAAGATGAATGAAGAAAACACATCTCTGAAGGATTAGATTGAAGAATTGGATGAAAAGCTATTTAAAAATCAAGAATTCTATGAAGAATAGGTCAAAGAAAACAAGCAGTTGGATGAAGAACTGGGGCAAGAAAACATGAAAATCTTACAGTTAGAGAACATCAAGAAGTAGATGGAATCTGAATTGACTGAAGAAAAGAATCGTATTAACAAATTGCACACAAGAAAGGATCTAATAGAGTCACAGTTATATGATCAGAAGCTAAAGGGAGATACCACTGGTATTGGATTCAATGAAGCCCAAATTCAGATTGATGCTATACAAGATAGAATGAAATCTCCTGAAGAACCTACAAAAGCTAAGAAGACTAAAGATCATACTGAAGCTAAAGTAGAACCATCTATATATGAGTGCAAGCCAGTAAAGAAAACTTGTTATGCCTGTAACAAGCATGGACACATAGCAAGAGATTGTAAAGAGGTAAGATCTTTCAATGGTTACTATTATTCATGCAATAATTTTGGTCATAGAGCTATGAATTGTAGATCAAATCAAAGAAATCAGAATTAGAAAAGTCAGAGAAATCATCCTCAACAAAATGTTAGAAGTCGTCAGAACATTACATGTCAGATATGTAATTATAATGGTCATACAACTAGATAGTGAAAATTGGTAACTCACATCAATGCGCTAAGGAATATAAGGCCTCCAATCATTTGTCACTCTTGTAACAAGGCTAGACACATCTCTAAGTTTTTCTGATCAAAAGCGCAAAGACAAGAAAGCCCTAATAAGTCACAAAAGTCAATTCTGGATGAATCTGGAGAAGTCAAGTTTGTGAAAGCTACAAAAGATGCGAGCATGATTTGGAAGGAAGAAAAGATAGATAATATTGGTGAAATAGTTGAGGATGCATCCACAATGGATGCACCTCCTATTTATGGTTAAATGATCATCATAGTCATAGGGGGAGCTAGATTAGCTCTAGACCCCTATGTGGCTGGTATACTCACTCTCAGAGTATGCACCTTTGGTTATAAAAGCTTGGTTACTATGTGATGTAGTATGCAAGAGCGCACTGTCTGATTGATAGGAGAAATGGAGATTGAAATTCTCTATTGCATTCTATGTTTATGCAGAAAGCATTAATGGTAGAAAGTTGTTTTAAAGCCACTAAAGATCCATTGTTCACACTTTTGCATTTGAGTTTGAGCCTTTGGAGAGCATAGGAGATCAAAGAAGTTTGTATTGAGTGATTGTAGTTGATTTATCAGTGAAGAAGATTGGAATTTTTTTATGAAGCCCTAGTCCGGATGCGACGATTCAGAAACCCTTAGAAACCTATTTGAAGTGATTAACCAAGTAAGTTATAGCCACTCCTATTGTATTTGATGTTGCAGAAAGGAAAAGATATGTATTTAAAAGACATTCATTTAATTCAACCCTAGATGATTTGGAAGGAGTATTCTTTAGAACTCCAATGGGAGTTATGCACATAGAGGATATACGTGCATACATTTATTGTAAGAAGGAGCCTATAGGACTAGATAGAATTAGGTCACTCATAGAAACCATGATGAATCCAGACAAAACATTCATGGATGAGTTCACACACTTAGAGAATAACCCTATTATTGAGTATGCGACTACATATGAGTTTTATGAATCCGAATGGATTAAGATTCTATTAAGCAGAATTCATGATGACCTATTTTGGATAGTTGAAGTCCCTGTTAGAATAACTACTGATCTCATTTATGATATGATTGAACTTCCTAAGACTAACACCATTCTTCCCACTGGGAAGATGTAAGGAAACTGGTGGAACAAGCTTGTAAGTCATGCAGTGATAAGCACAACATGACCATTGAGCTGATTGAGGAGAAATACATCAAGCTCATGTCTATGATACTTGGATATAAGTTCCAACATGCAAATAGGGTAAATAGTGTGTCTGCAGCCACTATTTTAGCAACCATAAGGATTGTGAAGGAAAATGGAGAGTTCAACTTGTGTGAGATCTTGCATGCATAGTTAATGGATAACATTAGAGCTATTAAGCATGATAAGACCAAAGTTTTTAGATTTGGATCATTGATCATTTACATGTATTTACATATTATTGGTAAAGTGTCAGATCTTTACCTTGATAGGAGCATACCTACAATGCCACAGATTTCATTAAAGGCAGCATCTGATAACACCTTGAAGGATTTCATAGACCTGGAGATCAAGACATTTAGAATAAAGATGTAGAGGAGGTATAGGATATTTGAGAGCATAGTTGAAAAGTACAAGGATACCATTTGTTTCATGGTTGAGACTAATATAACATACATGGAAGCTGTACAGCCTAGGACTAAGTGGATCCATCCACTTGGTTATGAAGTGGAAGAACATATTCTAAAAGCATATGCACAAGTCCTGCTATCAGTGCCTAAGGATCCTAATGAGCCAAGATGGGACTCTTATGAGGAAAAGACAAGACAAGTATATGTAGTCTTGTATAGTGTTGTGACTAAGAGGAAAGCATCTAAAATCACCTCTGAGATACTAAAGATTCATGGTGTCACTCAAGCTGACCTGGACAAAGCTAGAGAAGCCAAGATAGCAATGCAAATTGAGAGCACACCCACTGCTGAAGTCAAAACATAGAAGTATGATGACCCCAAGGAGAAGAAAATTAAAACTAATGATAGCACTCTTGCACCCATAAAGACTATTGATCTGGAGTCCACTCCATCTCCTAAGCCAAGAAAGATTCCCAAGAGAAAGAAATAGACATTCACAAGCCATCCTTCAGCAAGATCCACAAGAAGCAGAGTTAGAAATGTTCAACCACCTCCTGAGGTAGGATTCCTACCAAGTCTAGAAGTATTGAGATCAAGAGTAGTTGAAGAAGGTAGAATTGATCAAATAGCTAAGTTCTATGACAAATACCATGAGATAGATAAATTTGAGATCCATGGTATGATTATAAAACACATGATCAAGTTTAAGAAGATAGTTTTGGAACTCAAGACAGTCATTCCAGACAATGTATGGAATATTTTGGATTCCTTGAAAAGATAAGCAACAGAAGAAGATTTTAGAATAAGGGAAAAGACCTTAGATGATAACCTTCCTATTTGTTCAGTGGAAGAGAAAACTTTATTGCTGAATTTGGTGAAACCTCATCTTAGAAAAAAGATGAGAACTCTGCAGATAATGAACAAAGAGTATGAATTGGTTACAAAGTAAATTGAAAAAGCCTTTGAGAAAGTATTTTTGGAACAACATATGCATCCATCATTTGTGCCTACAAGTCAAGTTCCCATTGAGCAAGAACAAGAAACTAAGACCCTAAATGTGCCTATGATAGGTCCATAGGAGTTTGCGCCCATATCTGAAACAAAGGATGACACTATTATGATATATAATGTAGAGATATCTATGGCAGCCACAAACAAAGACTTGGATAAGTTTGAGGAAGCATTTGTGAGCACAGAAGAAGTGGAAATTCTATGCGCTGATAATTCACCCAAGCAACAAGAAGAAGTTCACATTGAAGACATAACTGGACAAGAGGAAGAAAAGGAGAAAGAAGAAGAGGAGAAAGAGGAAGAAAAGGAGAAGGAAGAAGAAGAAAAGAAAGATGAACCTAAAGAAGAGCCCTTTGTTGGAATGCTAGTAAAAGTTAAGACTAAAATCATGGATAGTACACTCCTCACTCCCAAGCCATCATTGTTATTGTTGTCAAGTTTGACCCCTGACACAACAAGTCTAGACTCATGGGGAGAATAAGACTTAATCAAGGTCAATGTACTAGAAATGGAGAAAGCTAAGGAAAAACTAGTCATGAGGAATCCATTATTTGTTGAATCAGTCAACATTTTGAATAGCTTATTGCCTTCAGACAAGAAAGTGTCTAGTGTACATTCAGTGGATGATGTCAGCACCATCATGACATGCTTTAAAGAAAATTTATCAAGTCTTGAGGAATCAACAACCAAGATAGAAGAAGAGAAATACCTTAAGAAAAGATTGAATGAGATGATAGCAAACTTTGCACTTGACCTCATTTCACTAAACATTGGTCAAGGTTTATTGAAGGAGACTGTAGTTAAAGGAAGAAAGATCATAGCTAATTGTATGGACAAGAACAAACTAACTACAAACCTTTCAAAGAAGATTTAGGAAGCTGAATCAATGATGGAAGCAGTAAGGAAGTCAGTGCTAGATCCCTCCACTGATATAGATATGTGCAAAAATTTCTACCAAGGATAATTGGATAAGATAGAGAAGGAAGAGCAAGAAATGGTTAAGATAAGGGATAGGCAAGCTCGGTTGAGACATGTACTTGTGTGTGTGTGAAAATTGTACCTGATCTGTAGACACAACACTCAGTAAAACATTAGAGGTTAGTGATAATCAAAATCGTGCAAAATTGAAAGCTATCTAACCAAGCGATTTACTGCCTTCTAATAGGTGCGAGATTAATGTTCTCAGATTATTATCGAGATCAGTGACCTAGACGACACCTAAATGAAGGATTTGAATGCAATTCTAGATATGGAATAAATGCAATTAATCTATATTTTTGATATTTTCTATGCAATAAGAATGATAAAAACTGATATGATATGAATGCTATTGAAAACTGATATGCTATGCTAATCTAACAATGATATGAAATATGAATGCAAAAATAAGATTGATCTCACAAAAATGTCGATTCGCTAGAGCTTTGATTCTTCAATTCCAATTCTTCAGCGTGATTGTGCAAAATATGAGATGATTTGTGAAGAGCTGAAGCCTTTAATTTATAGAAATCTAGGGCTTTGGAGGTGCATGGATAAAAGCCATAAATCACTCAAATAAACTCAGCTTGATTTTTGAGTTATCTGATCATGAAAGATAGTTAATTCTCAAAATCATGCAAAAACATGCAAAAATAGCTTTTTAACTCAAATTAGAGTTTAGATCAGCTTTTTGAACTCCAAAAGGATGTTGAGTTCCAAAAAGTCAATAACTTGCATTGATTTTCTGATTTGGAGTTTAACTGTTTCTTTTGAATATGCATAATAATTAAGAATTAAATAAATAAATAAAGTGATTTATCCTCAACTCAACTGATTTTTGAAAATAAATAATTAATTTATGGGTTAATTAACTATTTATTCAAACTTTTATTAAAAATTATATTATTAAATAATGACAACATGCTTTAATTAATTAAATAAGAATTTAATCAATTAAAGATAGGAATTTTGATTTATTGTCAAAATTAAATAATACAATTAATAATAGATAGAATTAAATTTAATTACATAATTAAGTGGCAAATATTAAATCTAATTAATTAAATATGAAAATATTCAATTAATCAAACTTAGGATAAATGTGATTTATTGCCAAATAATCATTAAATTAAAGATAATTAAGATAATTAGGAATATTACTAGGAATATTCCCCGATGCAGAATTTAAGATAATCAATTATGATTCGATGATGTTTAGATGTGCCTTAGATTAGGACTTTGATGTCGATTTCGTTCGAATTGTCGATGTAGGAGGTTAATGAACTTATAGCCCATTTTTGGGGTATTACATTTTGCCCCTCTTTGAAAAACTGTGCGAAGCGCAGTGGTTCAAAGATAGTCTATGTTTGATAGAGATATGAAACTGATGTTTGAAATTGATAATTGATATGAGATAGAAGCTGATTGATATTGAATTGATATGGAGATAATAGGTCCTAAATGACCAAAGATAATGTTCACTGTAGAAGCAAATGAACCTATGATTGCGAAAAAGTGTCAAAATGGCTGATTCTGAATCTTAGGATTGATAAGAAGTGAGTGACCCATTCTAGACTCAATTGTCTTAGCAGAACTAGCAGGTATCACATCCGAATCCTTTAGTTTCCGAAGAACCAAGGAAATAACACTATGATCTGATGGTTGCAAAAATTGATACAGATTACAAGATTAAGAGAATACCAGATTGATATGGATCGATGAATCTAATATGCCCCAAGTGATGATAGATTTGCCCCGAGCGATGAGGACTTTTGATGAATCAGTAACTAGACGTGATTGTTTTTCTTGATCACTGATGAAAGATATTGATAGACTTGATCGATAGAATTTGATTTACAGACTTTGAATGATGTGCAATACCATGCCCCCTTCGGGATTAAAATTGAAATCTGACAAGAAAAGTCAGCGTTGATAGTTTAGAAGCATGTTAATTGATTTGAGAAGTGGTTATTTACATCCGAGAAAGCATTCTGCATTGTTGGAAGGTCCCAAAAGACCAAGTTTGACTAGGTTTGACCATGAGTTGACCATGGTTGACCAAGTTGAAATTTTGATAGTTTGATGTAAGATAATTAGTTAAGTTGAATACTAGATTTCTGTGATGATTAAAGGTTGATTATGCAAGTAGTTAATAATATGAATGATCTCAGATTTGAATTTTGATCCCGAAAAAGGATTCTACTTGCTCTTTCATTGGAGGAACCTTCATGTGAGATTCAGCTCTTGTTAGACTTGAAGATGCAATTTGAAGAATCATTTAAGCATTGAAGTTCGTTTAATCATTGTGAGATCATGTAAACATGCAAAATGCAATGAGACATGCAAAATGAAATGCCACCTAAGACCTAGGACCTAGTCATTGATCATGTGTCGATTTGTTATCATCATTGAACTTTTAGGTAACCGGATAAATCAATACAATGCCCCCTAGCCATGAAACCATAGACATATGAATATTGATTTGTATGTGCAAGAATCAATACAACACCCACTGGTCAAACAACCATGGACATATGAATATTGGTTTTATTTGTTGAATGTCGGATTAGATATAAGCATCAAGGCACAAATGCCAGGGTGACCTGAATATCATGTCCATTTTGATATAGCAATTTGTATAAGCATCAAAACATAAATGCCATGATGACCTGAATACGCCTTGCATTTAACATACACATCAAACAACCAAAAGATCATTCTAAATCCAGTGTGAATTACCCGTAGTGACCCTTTATCATTCAGCTCCTTAGGCAAGAGCGCATTTCACAGTAGGAGAAAGAATTTACTTCAAAAAGATAATAGTTAGATCAAACGTCCTTGAATTTTTTTTGGGTATCAATGGTCGAGGTACGCATGGCCATCCAATTCGAGATAGAGGCTCTTACAGTCGGACACCATTTCAATCCAAAATTTCCAAAGCTGTTAGATTTTCACATACAAGCAGAAGACAAAGAAAAGATTATGCCCCCAGTCATCACTCTCTAAATCCTGTAAAGGACATCATTGAAGAGCTCGAAGGGACACAATATGCAAAAATATCAATGTGAATCAGTAAGCATACAAGGAGATAAAAGCATGAAAAGCACAAATTGTTTTCAGTTTGAGTTTGATGTTTGATTGTTGTAGATGCAAAATCCTTTCTGGGGATAAGACTGACTGATTGACTTACATGAAGCTTCAAAGGACTCTGGCTAGATATGACACTTCTAAGATACATTGGAGACTATAAGATATGACATTGATTGCCCCCAAGTTTGAACATTGATAGGATACAGACGCTTGAGCTGATTGGTGTACAGACTAACTTATTGAAACCAGGATATGCAGAAACAAACCGGGAGATATGTACAAACTAAAGCAAGATTGAAAGCTGGGAAAGACCAAGATTGTGCTGATAGATGGAGCATTTTGGAACAAGTGGCACCTGTTTTCCTAGTTTTCACCATCTTGGTAGAGATTCTATTTTTGCTACCAAGGCGCCTGTTTCCAGGTTTTCACCAAGGCACTTTTTCTTCTTTTTCATTTTTTTGTATTTTTCATTTTTTCAATTTTTTTTGTACTATTGATATTTTTTGATTTTTTTGTGAATCATCAAGGCGCCTATTGCTAGGTTTTCACCAAGATGTTCATTTTTTCAGGACTTTTTCTGATTTTTAAGATTTTTTTCAGGACATTTACTAAGCACTGAATGCCTTAGGCATAGAATTTCTTTAGATGGAGAACGTTGATTGGTTCTCGGAGCTGTTCTCCTTCAGTGGTTGAGAGTTGATAGGCACCAGAGCCAAAAGTAGCAGTGATTACAAAGGGACCCAACAAATTGGGTTCGAACTTCCCCTTGCGTTCTCGATGTGATTGATTTTTAGGATTTTCTCTCAACACTAGATCGCCAACCTGAAATTCTCTATGTCTGACTTTCTTGTTGTACCCTCTAGACATTCTTTTTTGATACACTCTGAGATGATCATACGCTACTTGTCTGCGCTCATCTATAGTTCAAGTTCTTGTAACCTCGACACTCTGTAGTCTTCATCAGTGACAAGTCCATGCATTTTGATTCTGAGTGATGGGATTTCAACCTCAATAGGCAGTACCGCTTCAGACCCATAAACTAAAGAGAAAGGTGTAGCCCCTGTAGGCATTCTGATACTAGTTCTGTATGCCCAGAGAGCTGGATTGATCATCAGATGCCAGTCTCTTCCTGTTTTATTCACTGTTCTGTGCAAGATCTTCAGGAGATTTTTGTTTGAAGCCTCAGCTTGTCCGTTCCCTTGAGGATAGTAGATAGATGACCAATGTTGAGTAACTTTGAACTTGGCACATAAGTCATCTAGGTCCTTGTTTTTGAATTGTCCCCCGTTATCTGTGATTATAGAGTGAGGGATCCCATATCTGCAAATGATGTAATTCAGGATGAACATAGAGATCTGTTTCCCCGTTGCTTGTGTTAGAGGAACTGCTTCTACCCATTTTGTAAAATAATCTGTAGCTGTAATTATATGGGTATGTCCATTAGAAGAGTGCAGATGGATAGCACCTATGAGATCAAATGCCCATTGTTGAAAAGGCCATTGTGTAGTAAAGGGAATCAGATCTCTCCCTGGAGCATGAATCAAGTTGCCATGTACTTGACACTGTTGACAGTTTTTAGCAAATTTAATAGCTTCTTTTTCCATTTCAGGCCAATAATACCCAGCCCTAATAAGTTTTTGAGCTAACGTTAACCCGTTTGAGTGTGACCCACATATACCCTCATGGACTTCCTCTAATGCACGTTGAGACTCTTCTCGTTCTAAACATCTAAGCAGTGTACCATCTAGACCTCATTTGTACAGATCATTACCAATGATGACATATCGGGATGCGGATCGGATAAGCTTTCATTTCTCAAAATGGTTAAAGGAATCAGGGATGATTTGGTCGTGGAGATAGGAGAACAAATTTTTGTAGCGAGATGAGTCATAACTTACAACAGTGCAAATCATGCGGGTTTCAGGGGAGTCATATGCAGGATAGGATAGGGCTTCCACCAGGAACTCGTAGCGTAGTTCATGTTCAGGCTGTTGTAAAAGAGTAGATAATGTTGCCATTGCATCAGTAGCCTTATTCTCCATTCTGGGTATTTGCTCAAATGTGATAGAGATGAAGTATTTCTTTAGATCATCGACCATTCTCTTGTAAGGAATGAGCTTTTCATCTTTGGTTTGGTACACATCATTGACCTGGTGGATGACCAGTTGTGAGTCTCCATGAATGTGCATCTCTGTAACTCTCCACTGTATTGCCATTTTCATACCATTGAGAAGTGCCTCATATTCAGCAATATTGTTTGTGCAAGGAAACTTTAATCTGAATGCTTTGGGTATCGAGTATCCTTGAGGAGTAATGAACAATATGCCTGCTCCGGATCCATTCTGTGTGTAGGAACCATCAAAGAATAATCGCCATGCTCTAGAAGAGAGGTGCATGATAGAGGAATCGGGAAATTCCATTTGCATGGGTGTATCATCAAACAGTGGTGCTTCAGCTAATTGATTAGCAATGACCTGTCCTTTGATAGCTTTTCTTTCAACATATTCAATGTCAAATTCGCTCAAAAGCATGACCCATTTAGCTAGTCTACCTGTGAGGGCAGCTTTGCTTAGGAGATATTTTAGTGGATCAATTTTAGCTACCAAATGAGTAGTATGAGCTAACATGTAGTGTCTCAATTTCTATGATGCAAAGATCACAGCGAGACAGGCCTTCTCTATCATTGAGTAGTTCTTCTCATAGGCCACTAAAGTTTGGCTGATATAGTAGATGGCTCTTTCTTTCTTGTTCTCATCATGCTGTGCTAGCAATGCCCCCAGTGATGTATCTATTGCGGAGACATATAATATTAATGGCTTCCCATGAATAGGAGGCATCAATATAGGTGGATTTGATAGATACTTCTTGATATGTTTAAAGTTGTTCTCGCATTCTTCATTCCATGCAAAGGTCACACCTTTATGTAATGTTTTTGTAAAAGGCTGTGAGATGTCCGCTAGCTGTGATATGAATCTTCTGATAGATTGAACTCTGCCTTGCAACGTCCTCATTTGACTAATATTTGTGGGAGGTTGCATCTCTATTATAGCCTTGACCTTAGCTGGATCAACTTCAATGCCTTTCTTGGAGACGATGTATCCTAGGAGCTTTCCAAAAGTGACTCCAAAAGCACACTTTTTAGGATTTAGTCGAAGACTAAATTTTTCCATTCTGTCGAGGATCATGCTCAAGTATGTTAGATGTTCAGTTCTAATCATGGATTTTGCCAAGGTATCATCTATGTAATCCTCCATTGTTCTATGCATCATATCATGAAAAATAGATGTCATTGCTCTTTGATATGTAGCTCCAGCATTTTTGAGTCCGAATGGCATAACATTCCAACAGAAAGTTCCCCACGCACATGTGAAAGCTGTTTTCTCTTGATCTTCTGGAGCAATTTTGATTTGGTTGTATCTAGAAAAACCATCCATAAGGGAATACATTTCATAGCCCGCAGTCATGTCCACTATCATATCAATGTTAGGCAGTGGAAAATCATCCTTAGGGCATGCTCTGTTCACATCTCTAAAGTCCGTGCATACTCTGATTGAACCATCTAGTTTGGAAACAGGTACAATGTTGGAAATCCACTCAGCATAGTCTATGACATGGATGAATCCAGATTTTAGGAGTTTTTCTAGTTCTGCTTTGACTAAGAGTGCAACATGAGGATGCATCTTTCTCAATTTTTGTTTGATTGGTTTTACTCCGGGAGCAATGGATAGATGGTGCATAATGAGATTGGGATCCAATCCTGGCATATCTGAATATTTCCATGCAAAGTTGATCTTTTTCTCTGATAAGAAGGTAGTGAAGTTTTGTTTCTCTTCGTCTGATAGAGATTGTGCTACATGTACCAATTGTGGTTCCTCTGTTGTACCCAAATTGATGGATTGAGTTGGCTCAATCAGAACTGGAGATCTATCCTGTAAATGACTTGGAAGGACATCAAATATCTCATCCTTAGGTGCCTCAGAGAGGTTTTCACCTTCAGATACGTCTTTTCTTTTTACTTTTGTCGGTTTTGAGACTGCCACAAAGTGGTTTTCACCCTCAGAACTCTTTTTCTTTTTCTTTTTACTCTTGTTTTTCTGACTAAGATATTTGATGTCCGACTCGGTCATGCTGACACTCGGTTCACTGATGGAAGTACTCATAGGCTCAACTGCATTGAGGTAGCAGGCAAGGGCATAGTCATTTGGGAAGGTATACATACCATGGTTTGGGTTGGTGGAAGTTTGGTCGATAAGATCAGGGCGTTGGATAGTCAAAGTGGGAAAGGCTTGGGATATGGTGTTCACAAATGTGGATATGTCATCATTGGTCCTAACCTGACGCTCAAGTTCAAAGGTGATATTACAGCTCAGAATGTTCAATTCGTGAATAGGCTCAACATCATCATAGGAGTCCTCTTCAGCCATAGGTGGATCAGACACGTTAAGTTCATTGTTTCGCTCTAGACCTATGTTGGGTTGAGAGACATATTGGTGAATAACATCAATAGATTTCTCTATTATAAGCTCATCTTCTTCTGGAATGGCACCCCATTCATAATCATTTGACTCATCTTCTGATTCAGAATCTCTAGGAAATCTTAGAAAGTGCGTGAAATTAGGATGAATACCCCAAGAAGGATTACTCTCAGTCTCTGACTTGAATTCATATTCATGGGAATCAGTGTCAGAATAACTACCCCCTGCTTCTTGATCAGTTTGATTGCCTTCGAGATTGGCTGGTTCTTGTGGTACAACCATCTCTTGCGCTACAGTAGGTTCTTGTGTTTCTATTACATTAATTCTTCTGATAGGATCATCTGTATCATCAAGAAGATCTTTGATCTCTTTAGGCAATTTTTCATAGGGGATAAGCTCAAAGCTATCTGAATCATCATCAGAGGGTTCTGTTTCTTCTTTCTTAAGAAGGGGTTCTCCTGGTGCAATTTGTTCTATGACATGAGAACAACCACCTCTAAGATGATAGGGTTTCTTTTTAAACCCTATGCCACCAGTATCTTTTTTTGCTCGACCAATATGTGAAATGGGGGTCACAAGACCCTTTCCCCTAATTCCTAGAGGTCCTTGACCAGAATATCCCATCTTGGCTATCAATTTGTTTCTTGGACCATATGAATTAGAAGGGACTGTAGGTGCTATAGATTCACTAGGTTGAACAATTTTAGATTCAGAATCCTCTTTATATAGCCATGCCAGCACAGCTTCATCCTCTTCAGATTCTTGTTTAGATACTTCCTCCACCACAAAATGTCTTTTGTATGCTTCCATAGGTTCCTTAGGTTCTGATTTAGACTGCTTCAAGGATTGGCCATATGACTTAGGTGAGATTGGGAGAGATGTCAGAGACAAGACTGGCTCTATAGTGTATTCTCCCATCCCATTTTCTTTGATATTGATTTCTTTAGCAATGTCATTCATCTTAGATGTGGAAGCCACATTTTGTTGCTTGATGGAAGATTCTCTGTTATTGGGAACAAGTTTATCGGCACTTTCCTTCAATGTATTGCAAGTTGTACTCAGATCAGCTGGGATAGTAACCTCCACTCCTTCATAGGGAAATTTCAAGCATTGATGGTATGTTGAAGGAATAGCCTGCATTTCATGTATCCAGGGTCTCCCTAGAAGGATATTGTAAGCCAATGGTAGATCGAGCACCTGACATGTGGTATCTTTGATGACTGGACCCACCCGGATGGGCAAGACAATGGTGCCTTTAGAAGCTCTTTCTTGTTCATCATAGGCTTTTATGGTGATCTTCTTTCGAGGATCAATAGCCATCTCTGAGAATCCCAACTGTGTGATTAAGTTGTAAGAACAAATGTTGAGGCCTGCGCCCCCATCTATCAACACACGTTTGACTCGACGGTTCTGGATCAAGACTTCTATGTGCAAGGGCTGATTATGTGGGTGACTTAGGGAGTTGTCATCCTCTTTTGAAAAGGAGATATATTGCGGAGATGTGAGATGACCAACCATAGTCTAGAACCTGTCTAGATCTAGATCATCAGGAACATTAGAGCTAAGCAAAGCTTTGTCTAGGATATCTCGGTGAGCTAGAGATATTCGAAGTAACTCAAACATAGAGATTTTGGCATTGGTATGCTAGAGTTGTTGTACGATGTTGTAAGATGTAGGTCTGGTATCCTTTGGACTGGAAGATTTTGAGGCAACCTTCTGTTTAGAAGCAGATGTGAGATTGAAAGGTATCTTAGGGACATCAAATGAATTTGGTGTTTGTCCTTTCAGATGCGTCTGAGCTTGTGATCTAGTAACTGCATTAGCTGAGGAATGATTTCTATCTCTTCGTACAATCGTGATGACATTACAGCTCTCAAAGAGGCATGGTTCCACCATATTGATGATAGCATCATTTCCAGGGTAGGCATAGTTGACTTTTGCCCCCATGTTAGGCTGAGAAGTGGAAACTCCCTTGCCATGTTGTGGAAAAGGTTCTGTAAATGCTGTGTGATCATTATTGCTGGTAGGATTATCGATTGTGATGTCCCCTTGATCTATCAAGTCTTGAATGGTATGCTTCAAATGGAAGCATCCATTAGTTCTGTGGCCTTTAGTTCGATGGAAAGCACAAAATTCATTATCTTTCCACCAACATGGTTTTGGATCCAGATCAGGTTTTCAGATTTGTGGTAAAGATATCATGTTATCAACTATCAGGGTCCTCAGAGTAGATTCCAAAGATTCTCCCAGGGGAGTAAACTTTCATTTATTATCCCATCGTTTGAATGGTTTCTTTGGAGATGGTTCAGCAGATTTTTGCTCTGAAGCTTCAATGGCTTTGGTGGCAAGGGTGAGATTGTAGGCCGGTGCCTTTGATGGGGTGTGGATAGTGTCAACAACACCGTCAGAGATGATACCTTTGTTTCTATTCCAGGTCTTGTTTTTATCTTTTGAGCTAGATCCCGATTCAGACTTGTCCTTTTGAAGTGTGATTTCTCCTTTCTTGACAAGTACTTTCTCAATCTTCATTGCATTATCCACCATTTTATCAAAAGATACATGATCTTGCATTTGCAATGGATAGTTGAGCTCTGGAACAAGGTTATTGATAAAGATTTCAAGTTTCTCCATTTCGGGAATTGGTCTAGCATATAAAGAAAACTTCTTTCGCCACCTCTTGAGAAAAGTTAGGAATGATTCCCCTGGATATTGCTTGAGGTTACAGATATCGATCATGGTAATTGGATGTTGAATATTGTAGGAATATTGTTGATAAAACAATTTAATCAATTCCTCAAAAGTTTTGATCGTAGAAGGTAATCTTGAAAACCACTGAATGGATGCTCCTCCCAAGGATCTAGGAAAAAGACGCATTAGATAAGTCGGTTCATGCATGAATTCCATGGATTGTGTATAGAACTCTCTGACATGATCTTGAGGATCAGAGTGTCCATCATATTTGTCATACTTTGGTATCTCCACTCTTTTTGGGAATGGAGGCATATACAAGTCTTTGTCAAAAGGGAAAGGACAAAGGGCCTCCATGGAGAATTCCTTGGGTTCCTTCTCTTTCTCAATTTTATTCATTTTGACCTGCATAGCGTGCAGCTGGTTCATTATGGCCATCATCGGAGTTTCTTCCTCATGCATGATGATATCTTCGACATTGAAGTGAGGAGGAAGTTTAGCTCCTTCTTGGGCTAATTGCAAAAAGTATGCCTCTCTATCCATTTTCAAGAAATGCCTCATCATTCTTTTGAATTCATCGTCATTCTGACACCGATGGATTTCAGAGGGTGTAGGGTCTTGGTCGACATTATGTTGAGAATGGTGTCCCTGGGATCCTCCTCCTAGAGAACCATGGTTTGTCCCTGCTTGATACATGGTAGGAGTTTTTGGGCTCCCTGGAATAGATTGAGGAGGAGTTTGTTGATTACCTCTGTGAGTTGATAGAGGAGGTCTGTAACCAATTTTCAATCGAAAGTTACCGAGACCGTCATCTTCGTAGATACCTGACTTGATGAGTTGTTCAAGAGTTGGACCCGGGGTATTGGTCAAAAGTAAGTTCTGAGATGTTTCTTCTGATTTCTTGTGTGAAGAAGCTCTGGTCTCCACCATTAACTTTGAATGAAATAGAAGAAAAGGATGAAGACAACTGAAGAATAATTTGATTTGAGAAAATTGGATGATGCAACCTTGTCAAGATTATGATAGTTTTGAAGATCTGATGAGATGTGGGTGAAGGAAACTGTGCCCTGGATGCATGGGATAGATCGCCCAAAAGATAGCGGACACGAGTTCTCTACACTTAGTTTGTTTTTGAAGATTGATTGATTGAAGATTGATAGTTATGACAAGGTTTTGACACGAGATAAAAAAGACTCAAATTGATCAAACAGAAGACTAGATCAGATTCAAAAGATCAAACTCAAAAAATGGTAGAATGCTCAATAGCTACTGCTCTGTTCCTGACACAATGATATTTTTGACAGATTCTGGAACTAGGTTGGAAACATTGGACATCTTGCAATTTGACAATTTCTGACAACTTTCTCAAATTTTTCCAAATGACACTCTGTAGACTTGTACGACACTGGGTAGTCTATGAAACGATAGTTGCTAAACTCATATGACAGTTGGGTAATACTGAAATGACACTTGACAAAACTCGTACGACTTTTGACTTCCTGAAATGACTTTTGACTCCAGAAAAGATTTTACGTCAATTTTTGCAAAATGTAAGGTCTTCAGTTTTGGATTGTTTGCAAATTGTATTGTCCAGATTTTGAAGGTTATACCAGATTTGATCGTTTTTAATAGCCAAGTAGATAAATAAGCACGCAGAACAGAAAGCAAGTGATTCCAAGCATGTCTGAAAACAATGAACAAGGGCAAAAGCAACCTTGTGCATGAACAATCAAGTGACCAAATTGTGCTAATCCCTGAGAGTACTAATTGTGTATGTTCTGAAAAAGTTTTGCAATAACGCACATATACCTGAAAGTGAAAAATTGGCCTCTCTAGGGTTTTTAGTAATGGTTTGACTCTGCAACTTTTATGATTCAAAGGGGTGAACTCCAATCCCGGCGCACCAGGTTTTTGACACAGTCCGAGAACTTAATCTTCAAGAGCTGCTAGGGAGATCTGACAACCCAACAATGAACCATACCTGTGGAGATTTCTTCCACAAGGACATTTATATAGCGGTTGTCACTACCATGGCGAAAATGGCTATTACCGCTTGAGGTTCCATCAATGCAGTTTGCCCTGTGAAGGGATTGTCCACTACGGTTAACCCTCTCTAAAGATGACTCACAGATTTATACCACAAGGGGACTTGGCTCCAGATTCAAGGTTTTGACACCTCTTCACTTTTAACCCAAACAAAGCAAGCAGATTAATCCGACACGCTAAGACAAAGTTTTGTTCCACCAAGGTCTGTGATATCAACTCCATGTGATCTATCAACCTCTCCGGGGAGAGAATGTATCAATCAATAAGAGAAGACGCACTAACCAATTTTGATTCACCAAAACTTGTGATATCAACCCTACGTGATCTATCAACCTCTCCGGAGAGAGAATGTGTCGATCAATAAGAGAAGATGCACTAACCAAGTTGAATGTGAAACGCACTAAGTATCCTCCCTACCTACAAGGATTCTGTCGTCAAGAAGGATTTCGCTAGGAATCCAATCTTTCAAGAATCACGAATAGTGTTCATAGGGCCTAATTACTATGTGAGCACAGATATATGTTCCGAAAGTAAATCTACCAAAAGCATTCAAAAAGTAGAAAGAGGAACACTTCACACTTAAAGAAAATATGAGATGAGTCCACTAGGTGGAACACTTAACACCACACACAAGCTAAAAATGAGTCCCCAACTTAGAAAACAAGTGAGTTCCTAAAAGCACAAAAGGGTTGCCAAGTGGAACATTTAACGCTTCTGTCCTGTTGACCCCTCCCCTTTATGGCGCTGAGATTGCAACCACAGGGCGGAAATGAGGGGCCGGTGGATTAGCGAGTCCAATAACCCAAAATAGCAATCAAGATCAATCACAAGTATTCTAAGACTACTTAATGAATCCTTAAGGGATTACAACCTAGTATCAATTATGCAAGTGTGTAGAGATAGATAAAAGCATGAAAGGATGCACACAAGCCAGACACATAAGAGATTTATTTTAGGATCCAAATTGAAATATTATCAGCTTTAGAAGAATACCTTAGGTCCAACGCTCTGCAATCTAGAATTTAGCACACATTTGAAAGTACAAAATCAAGACCAATCAACAACAAATTGTAAGCGTTAGAAATCAATAATCTGAAAGTACAAATCTGCAAATTATGTGTCTCTGTAGCAAAATCTCACGCGAGGCAGAATGCGGTCCCGCGCGAGGAAAAACTATCTAGCGCGATGAAGAATGAAGTCTCGCACGAGGAAGTACTATCTCGCGTGACAAAAATATGAAGACTCACGCGAGGAAGTGGAGTCTCGCGCGATAAAAGATAAAGTCTCGCGCGAGGAACTGTAGTCTCACGCCAGAAAGTGATTTTTCACGCACAAAAATGATACTAGTGAAATTTCGCATGACACAAAAAGAAATCTCGCACAACGCAAGTGAAATCTCGCGCGAGAATTTGTACAGAGATGTACGGAAGTACGGACAAAATGATAAAAATCACTATGTACGGACAACTTTGATAGAAAAAGTACCAAAAAAAATAACGTCCTACAGAGTATACCAGGACCCTTGAAACCCTTATCCTCAAAAGATAGAAAATTGATAGAACTGAAGGGAAACCCGTTTCAGGGCCCCACGGTGGGCGCCAGAAATGTGTGTGTGAAAATTGTACCTGATCTGTAGACACAACACTCAGTAAAACATTAGAGGTTAGTGATAATCAAAATCGTGCAAAATTGAAAGCTATCTAACCAAGCGATTTACTGCCTTCTAATAGGTGCGAGATTAATGTTCTCAGATTATTATCGAGATCAGTGACCTAGACGACACCTAAATGAAGGATTTGAATACAATTCTAGATATGGAATAAATGCAATTAATCTATATTTTTGATATTTTCTATGCAATAAGAATGATAAAAACTGATATGATATGAATGCTATTGAAAACTGATATGCTATGCTAATCTAACAATGATATGAAATATGAATGCAAAAATAAGATTGATCTCACAAAAATGTCGATTCGCTAGAGCTTTGATTCTTCAATTCCAATTCTTCAGCGTGATTGTGCAAAATATGAGATGATTTGTGAAGAGCTGAAGCCTTTAATTTATAGAAATCTAGGGCTTTGGAGGTGCATGGATAAAAGACATAAATCACTCAAATAAACTCAGCTTGATTTTTGAGTTATCTGATCATGAAAGATAGTTAATTCTCAAAATCATGCAAAAACATGCAAAAATAGCTTTTTAACTCAAATTAGAGTTTAGATCAGCTTTTTGAACTCCAAAAGGATGTTGAGTTCCAAAAAGTCAATAATTTGCATTGATTTTCTGATTTGGAGTTTAACTGTTTCTTTTGAATATGCATAATAATTAAGAATTAAATAAATAAATAAAGTGATTTATCCTCAACTCAACTGATTTTTGAAAATAAATAATTAATTTATGGGTTAATTAACTATTTATTCAAACTTTTATTAAAAATTATATTATTAAATAATGACAACATGCTTTAATTAATTAAATAAGAATTTAATCAATTAAAGATAGGAATTTTGATTTATTGTCAAAATTAAATAATACAATTAATAATAGATAGAATTAAATTTAATTACATAATTAAGTGGCAAATATTAAATCTAATTAATTAAATATGAAAATATTCAATTAATCAAACTTAGGATAAATGTGATTTATCGCCAAATAATCATTAAATTAAAGATAATTAAGATAATTAGGAATATTACTAGGAATATTCCCCGATGCAGAATTTAAGATAATCAATTATGATTCGATGATGTTTAGATGTGCCTTAGATTAGGACTTTGATGTCGATTTCGTTCGAATTGTCGATGTAGGAGGTTAATGAACTTATAGCCCATTTTTGGGGTATTACAACTTGCACCCTCATTAGATGTGCTAAGTAAGAATATCAAGGAGATCGATGCCACTATTGTGACATATGATCAAGGTCCAAATTTAGATTTGAAGAAGATGGAGAAATTGACTTATGATTTGTGTGCCCATCTCCAGACAGTAGATGCATTGAAGGCATTTTGGCAGTAAGAAATTGCAAACCTTCAGACTGCATACCATAATGTACTCTCAATGTAAGTACTTGTAGTATCAGTTTTTGAGCACCTTTGTCATTAATATCAAAGGGGGAGTAGATTATATAGTAGAAGGAAGAACATGGAGTTGTGTATATGATGTAAAGGGGAGTAGATTATATAGTACAAGGGAGATATAAGATAGAGTATATGATAGAAGTTTTTGTGTAAGATACAGTTTAGTAACTTCGCCATATTCCTTTGTTGCCATTAATGAAAAAGGGAGAGATTGTTGGAAAGTTGACTATACTATTTTATATGACTATGATTTAGTGTTGTCATTATGGCAACAAAGTCATAAGAAGTTTTGGAGTCAGTGCATAACTTAGAAGATTATAAAAATGGCTGTATGGAAGACTGGGCAATCAGTGAAGCACTAGATGAATAGAGCATCAGCGCACATGCGTATGAACAAGTTATGGTATGGACCCTTGAAGATAAGATTTTGGATATGTCATTAAGTTATGGTTAAGAGTGCAATATCAGATAAGTCAATATGATGAATATACAATGAGTTGAAGTGACACAGATAGTGAGCAATAGAACAAAACAAAGCATGGAGGAAACTATTAGTATTTTGGTTAGTGGTTATAATATTTTTTTGTAAAGGCCATGCACCTATTGTAAATGTGTTATAGATATGTAAATCTCATTGTATGTAAACATGCTTGAGCCAATTCATTTGGAAGTGTTGTATGTAATTAGTTATAGGCTGACTTTGTGAATAGTTTTGATTGTGCATATAAATAAGACATGCACCTTTGTATTTGAGTATGGTATGAGATATAGAGTTGATAGAAGCAGAGTAGAAGTATGCAAAGAGAAGTTAGTATGAGATAAATATTTACAAGAGGTTAAAGCATCAGTGCACATAAGGAACTGATCAGACAAGTAGTGTCATAGCAGTAGTTCACCATTACTGATATAGTGTGTATTTGATACTCAGAAGGTTGTAGCCTTCACCATTTGAGTAGTGAGCTCAAGGAGTCCCCACCCCTAACAGGGTTAATTTTAAAAAACTCCTAACAGGGTCTGACCCTTGACAAGGTCTATGTACTTAATGCATTGTAATGATAGCTCCTAATAGGGCTAAGGAACATTAATAGGTTCATAATACACAAGTACATTTATTAGTGGGTATTAACTCCCACTGGGGTTTTTCCTTTGGCCAAGGTTTCCCTATAACCATATCTGGTGTTATGTGTTGATTACTTTACATGCTTTGATATTTAGTTCAGTAATTAAGATATTGAGTTAAGTTTCAAGTAGAAGAAAGTAAATTGTATTGAACACTAACTCACCCCCCCTCTCAGTGTTCCCATTCCTAACAGCGTAGTGTATATCAATAGACAGTATTAACCGAGCTAGTTCAACTAGTTATCATGATGCATTTCTATATCAACTGAGTATCGATGAAAACATTAAATGCTAAGAACAACCAACTGAAATTGATAAGCTTGATAATGGTATGATTTTGAGATTAAGAATGAAGTTTGTTATGAGATCGATGACTGACAAAATTTGGAGAAGATCTAAAGGATGAGATTGAAATGTGTTAATGACACATCTACCGAGGAAGGTATAAGAGGCAAACTAGATGAAGAAGATTAAGCGGAAAAATATAATGGCTGATATGAAAATTGTTTACTTGTCTATATAAGAGATATGAGTTTCATTATTGAAACAAGTCAGAAAGAAGAAGGCTACAAAGATTTTGCATGAAGACTATATTCATGCATGCTTGATCAAATTGGTTATTGAAGAACTGAGCTGCAGAGTTTTACCGAGCATTAGAGAACCATTTACCAAGTGAAAGTAAGTTGAAGAATGTTGAGGAAGTGAATTGATTAATGATCAGAGGATTTTTATGGGCTTAGCATAGATTTGAATATCTGCAATTGAGTTGTTTTTGAATCTGATCATTACTATATCAGTTTAACCATTGATTCAGAAAATCTCTTAACCAAGTGGACTTAACCATCTTATATTCTTCCCTATGTCATTCAAAGAATGTACATTGTTATCTTGTTGACCCCATAGTGATAAATCCTCTAACCAGGTCACACCTAACAGTGTGTATTGTAACCTTTAACAGGGTTGGCTCTTCACCGAGCTCACTTTAGAAGAGTGAATTATTTTGGGTTACTGGTCTGAGGTGGTTTTTCCCTTAACAGGGTTTCCACATTAAATCATTATGTTATGTGTTATTTGTGATGATTTTTTTTCTATCATACTTTACATACTACATAGTTGATTTGCTCAGTAATCACAGTTTCTTAATTACTGGTAATCGGTAAAGTGAATAGACAGATTGATATTTTGTGTCACCAAGCTACATAATTTGGTTGAATTGTTTTGTGGAGTACATCTTTGTATTTGGGATTGTAGGATAACTGATCTAAATCATTCACCCCCCCTCTTAGTTATTCTAATAATTGGTATCAGAGAATATTGGTAGCTTAGAAGAAAATTTTAAGGACTTGAGCAGAAAGATTACAAGATGTATAAGAGGGAAGTGTCAAAGTTGAACAAAGATAATTTTTCTACATGTCAAAGCTAGATGAGACTTCACATATCTGGAATTGGAGAATTTTCTATACCTTTACTAAATAATGGCTACATACAACTGATTGTTGGTAATTTGACTCTTGATCAGTTGAGAGACTGTCATGAACACAATATTACTATGATAGAGATTGTTGCTGCTCTATCTGATGCTAAATTTGAGGATGTCAAGGATTGCACTACAGTGAAGGAAATGTTGGATAAAATTTCTCTTGTTTATGGTGGTGATGTGAATGTGATGAGAGACAAAGCTGAAAGCTTGAGAGGCATCTTTGATGACATGAAGATGAAGGAAGGAGAGAATATTACACAGTACACAAACTAAATCAAAGAGGTAGTCAATGCTATCCAAGGAGCTAGTGGTATTATATCTAAAGATACAGTGGTAAGTAAAATACTGAGAACCTTATTTCATGTCTATGCAACCAAAATATCTGCTATTCATGAAATGAGGTATGCACCTAATAGCACTCTTACTCTTGATAGTTTGATTGGAAAGTTAACAACTTTTGAGCTGAATAATTTTGACAATAGTGTTGTACCAAGTGTTGAGCCTACTTTAATGTCTTCTTTGAAGATTGGTAAATCTAGTAGTAAGCATAATATAAGGAATGAAAGTGATAGTAATACTAATGATGAGATTGATGAACTTGAAGAACTCATGGCCCAGAGACTGGAGAAAGGTAAAGGTAGATATAAGGGAAAGTTACCTTTAGCTTGTTTTAATTGTAAAGAAGTTGGCCATATTGTTGCAAGATGTCCTAACAGGAAAGAGGATGACAAAGACAGAGACAGATCTGGTGATGGGATGTATGGAAGAAGAAACAACAGATTCTATCGACACTACAACAAAGACAATCAAGATAAAAAAGATAAGGGCAAAAAGGCATGTTACCTTGCTGAAGAAGATGACTCCAACATTGACATTGATGATGATATTGAGGTGGTGCTTTTTGCAATGAAAGATGATTCAGAAGAGGATGAAAGGTATGTAGAAACAAAACTTATTTATAAAGTTAGTAAGAATGATACTAGGATCATTGATAGTGGTTTTACACATCACATAACTGGTGATGAAGATAAGTTTGATCATCTTGAGCACTATAATGGAGGATTATTGAAAATGGGAAATGACACACCTTGCATGGTTAAAGGAAAATGATCTATTTTATGAATGATAAAATTAGATGTGATAATGTATACTAGGTAAAAGGATTTAATTACAATTTGTTGAGTGTAGCACAATTGAATAACTCAGGTCACCGAGTTGCATTTGAGAGAAAGAAGGTGAAAATCTATGATGAAAATAGAAAGCTTGTCAGAATAAGTGGACAATCAAAAGGTGATTTATTTTATCTTAACAATGTTGAGACTTCTTGTTTGCTAGTGAAAAATGAAGATGCATGGTTATGGCATAAGAGGTTATGTCATGTAAATTTTGATAACATGATTAAGATCGGTAGAAAGAGAAAAGTTAGAGGATTGCCTAGTCTAACCAAACTTGATCATGTTATGTGCCATCAATGTCAGAAAGGGAAGATGACAAAATCTAGTTTTAAAAGTAAGGACTACTCATCTAAAGGAATTTTGGATTTGGTTCACACTGACTTATGTGGTCCCATGAGAACTCAAAGATAATATAATGATAGATACTTTTTTTTGTTTGTTGATGACTATACTAGATTGATGATTGTTATGTTCTTGAAGGAAAAATCAAAGGCATTTAAACTGTTTAAATGGTATAAGGCTAAAGTTGAGAAATAAACTAGAAAATAATTGAAATTCTTAAGGTCTAATAGAGGAGGTGAGTTTGTTTCTGATGAATCACTAACTTATGTAATGAGCATGGTATAAAAAGGAAGGTTTCTGCACCTAGAACACCATAGCAGAATGGAATTGCTGAAAGGAAAAACTGATCCATTGTTGATTGTGCTAGAACATTGATGATTGAGAAAATTGTTGCACAGATGTACTGGAGAGAGGCATTTAGCATTGCAGTATATGTCCTGAACCGAGTTCAACTGAAGAAAGACACAAACAAGACACCTTACAAGTTATGGTTTGGATACACACCGACTATAAGTTATTTTAGAATCGTTGGTATCGAGTGTTATATTCTGAAAGATGATAGGAATGGAAAATTTGACTTTAAAGGTGATGAAGGTTTATTCTTAGGTTATTCTACTAAGAGTAAAGCTTACAAATGTTTGAATAAGGTTACTAATAAGATGATAGAGAGTACTAATGTTAGAGTTGATGAGTTTGCTGAAAAGAATGAAGAAGAAAGCATGAAGGAGCTAGAATATTATGGTAGGTTTACTTATGTTGAAGATCCAGACTATCTATTGAAGCCATGGCCTGAGTCTACTAAGCATCAGCAAAATGCTACTAAGAATCAAAAAATGGAAACTGAGAATCAGGAAGAAGCTACTGAGTAGGAAAATGTACCTGAACATAATGATGAGTAGAGGAGAGATCAAGTGCTAGCAAGATTTGTTAGAAGACATCATCCTGAGAACTAAATCATTGGAGACAAGCAAGCTGGCATGATGACCCAAAGTAAGTTAAGACAAAACACATGCTTAGTTTGTGAGTTTGAACCTAAGAATGTTAGGGATGCACTTGAAAATGAGGAATGGATCAATGCTATGAATGAGGAAATTGAAAAAATTGAGAAGAATAAAACATGGACTTTAGTACCTAGACCATAGAATAAAAATGTTATTGGTACTAAGTGGATTTTCAGGAATAAGTTGAATGCAAATGGAGAAGTTGCAAGGAATAAGGCAAGACTTGTTTGCAAAGGATATGCACAAGAAGAAGGTATTGATTATGGTGAAACCTTTGCACTTGTTGCTAGAGTGGAAGGAGTTCACATATTACTTGTTTATGTTGCACATAAGGGATTTAAGGTATATCAAATGGATGTGAAATCAGCATTTGTGAATGGAATTCTTGAGGAGGAGGTCTACATAGAACAACCAGAAGGGTTTGTTGATTATAATCAGAAAGACATGGTATGTAGATTGCATAAAGCTTTGTATGGATTGAAGCAAGCACCGAGGGCATGGTATGAAAGACTACATGCTTATCTTATAAGTATTGGTTTTGTAAGAACTATTGAAAATAGTAATTTGTACATGAAAGGAGGATCTGATGATACCATTTTGATTGCTAAAATATTTGTTGATGATATAATCTTTGGAGGACAAGATCTGATTTGCAAATCTTTTTCTGATGACATGAGAAAGGAATTTGTGATGTCTATGTTTGGAGAGATTAAATTTTTTCTAGGTTTATAGGTTATATAATAAAAAGATGGTATTTTCATTAATCAATCAAAATACATTAAAGAAGTATTGAAAACATTTGGCATGGAAGATGCTAAACCAATGGGAACACCAATGGTAACTAGCTGTAAATTGACAAAAGATGATGAATCTAGAGAAGTAAATCAAACTTTGTATCGATCATTGATTGGTTAATTATTGTATGTTGTACATAGTAGGCCTGATATTACACACATGGTGGGGATTGTGGCTAAATTTTCTACCAATCCTAAAGATTCACATATGGTTGCAGTGAAAAGAATCTTGAGATACTTGAAGAAAATAGAAGACTATGGATTATGGTATACATTTGAAGGAAAATTTGAACGTATAGTTTACATCGATGTAGATTGGGTTGGAAACATAGATGACCGAAAGAGCATAGTTGATGGAGCATTCTTTTTAGGGGAAAAGCTTGTGACTTGGATTAGCAAGAAATAAGCATTCATTTCTCAGTCCACTATTGAAGCAGAGTATGTTGTTGCTGCTGTAAATTGTTCAAATATAGCTTGGATTAGACAAGTGTTGGAAGGAATGAATGAGGTAATCACTGACTTGATGATTATATATTGTGACAACACTAGTGCTATACATATTTCTAAATCTTGTGATTCATTAAAAAACAAAGCACATATCCATTAAGTATCACTACTTGAGAGAACAAGTTCTAGAGAAGAAAGTGAAACTAGAATTTGTAACATCTAAGGAACAACTTGCTGATATCTTTACTAAACCATTACTAAAGGACACCTTTGAGTATTTGAGGACTAGACTTGGGGTTTGTCCCTTGTCCACTAGTCACTAAGGTGATCTGGAGGTTGCATCAACCTATACTTATCAGAAGATCATTCATGTTGATGCACATAGCTCACACTTTGGATTTTGTCTAAGGTTGTGAAAGATTGTAGAAGCTGGAACAAAAAAAATTTTATCTGTACACTGAAGGTACATGATATGAATCGAACAATAGAGAATTACTTGGCTTCTGAAGAGATGTTTGTATATTTTCTTTGACATTGTTGTCAAAGAGAGAGAGAATGAATATGGAAAATTAGTTAGTGAGAACACAGAGAAAGGGAGAGACATATTTGTTTCTGATAACAAAGGGAATTTGAGAATTGAAAAGATCAAATTTGAAGGGAGAGTTTGCAATTCTAATGCTGTAATGTTTTGAAGTGATTAAACCTATTAAATTTGAGCTTACCGAGCTACAACATTTACTTACATAGTTGTAGAATACATGTTTGGTATGTGTATGGCATATTTTCATATTGCTTGTATTTCCATCAATGCCATAGGGAGAGATTGATGAAATACAACTGATTGAATACTTGAATGAAATGAAGGAACAATGATTAGAGATCACCGAATACTAAAATGATATGTAAGATGATTAAATCAGTCAATATGTTGTCATTGATGTCAACTAGTCTTGACAGTACTTATCATGTTAGTTACAAACATTTGAACATCTATTGAAGGAAGAAAAGATGAGGAACTGAGATATCTACATGAGGAAAAGATGGATATGATAGATAAGGATAAGGAAAAAATTGGGTAACTTATTGATGTGTCTATGGATTTATATTGTTGACTTGAGCATGTTACATTAATCTATTATGAAGAAGAGATTTGAAATTGAATGAGTAAATGTGGTTGGTAATTGAAGATTTATGTATACGTCGAGGCAGTGCAGTGTATACCGAATGACAGTATTAACCGAGCTAGTTCAACTAGTTATCACCGACGCATTTCTATATCAACCGAGTATGGATGAAAATATTAAATGCCAAGAATAACCGACTGAAATTGATGAGTTGGATATTTTTATGATTTCAAGATTAAGGATGAAGTTTGTTATGAGATCCATGGCTAACAAAATTTGGAAAATATCTAAAGGATGAGATTGAAACGTGTAAATGACACATCTATTGAGGAAGGTTTAAGAGGCAAAATGGATGAAGAAGATTAAGCAGAAAAATCTAATGGTTGATATGAAAATGGTTTACCTACCTATATAAGAGATATGAGTTTCATTATTGAAACATGCTGAAAAGAAGAAGACTGCAGAGATTTCACGTGAAGACTATATTCATGCATGCCTGATCAAACTGGTTCTTGAAGAACTAAGCTGCAGAGTTTTACTAAGCGTCAGAGAACCATTTACTGAGTGAATGTAAGTTGAAGAATATTGAGGAAGTGAATTGATTAATGATCAGAGGATTTTTATGGGCTTAGCATAGATCTGAATATTTTCAATTCAGTTGTATTTGAATCAGATCATTACTGTATTCATTTAACCATTGATTCATAAAATCTCTTAAATGAGTGGACTTAACCATCTTATATTCTACCCTATGTCATTCAAAGAATGTACATTGTTATCTCTTTGACCGCATAGTGAATGCTGGTCAAAAGTTAACTATTAGTGATAAATCCTCTAACTAGGTCATACCTAATAGTGTGTATTGTAACCTTTAACAGGGTTGGCTCTTCACTGAGCTCACTTCAGAAGAGTGAATTATTTTGGGTTATTGGTCCCAAGTGGTTTTTCCCTTAATAGGGTTTCCATGTTAAATCATTGTATTATGTATTATTTGTGATGATTTTTTTTCTATCATACTTTACATACTGCATAGTTGATTTGGTCGGTAATCACAGTTTCTTAATTATTGGTAATTGGTAAAGTGAATAGACAAATTGATATTTTGTGTTACTGAGCTACATAATTTGGTTGAATTGTTTTGTGGAGTACATCTTTGTATTTGGGACTGTAGGATAACTAATCTAACTAATTCACCCCCCCTCTCAGTTATTCTAACATTGGTAATCTAATAGGGTTGACTGTAGGATAACTGATCTAAGTAATTCACCCCCTCTCAATAATCTCATCATAGTAAGGTTAACAATTGGTATCAGATGTTTGGTCCTTGGAGAAGAATTTTAATATATTGAGGAAAATATCATAACAAGATGATTGGAAAGGAAGGTCCTAAGTTTAGCAAGGATAGTTACATAGTATGGTGTGGAATAATAAAGTTGTACCTAAAACGAATGGGTGATCATTATTGGGATCATGTGACTACAAGATATATTCTTTTTAATGGAACCTTGTCTGGTGAACAGTTAAGGGAAAAAAAGAGAACACTACAACTATGGAAGCAATAACAAGTAACTTATTAGATGCAAAGTATATCAATGTGCAAGATCTTAACACTACTTATTATATGTGGGAGAAGCTGAAAAAAGTCTATGGAGGAGATTCACATGTGCAAAAAGATAAGGTAGATAGCTTAAAGGGAAATTTTTTTGACATGAGGATGACTGAAGAAGAGAACATTGAGCAATACAATCAGAGAATCAAGGAGGTAGTGAATGCAATTAGGGGAGCTAGTGGAACCATCACTGAAGATGATGTGGTAAGAAAAATATTGAGAACTTTATTGCCACATTATGCAATTAGAGTTTATACTATATAAGAAGTAAGGTATTTAGGGAATATAATGGTTACCATTGATTCTTTTCTTGGAAAGTTAACTTCCTTTGAGTTGAGTAATTATGATAATAGCATGCCTAGAACTAATGAAACATTTAAGGCCTATCTAAACTCTAAAAGGAATTCTGAGCCTATTAGTCAAACTTCTTTTGTATCTTATGGAAGTAATAATGGTGATATCATTTCTAAGGAAAATGAACAAGAGGAATTGGAAGCATTGTTTTCTAAAATATTACCTAGAGGAAATGGAAATTATAAAGGAAAAATACCCTTGAAATTCTTTGCATGTAGTAAGATTAGACATATTGCATCAAGGTTCCCTGAGAAAAATAAGAAAGAAAAGAATAAGATATATAAGGATAAAGGAAAGAAAGCATGTTATCTAGCCGAGGAAGGTGTTATAGATCATGAATTAGATGATGATGATTCTGAGGAGATTATAATTTTTCCTATGAAGGAAGAAAATATAGAAGGTAGTGAGACTACATTGTTATCAACTATGAACATGAGTGAGAATTATATTATTGACAGTGGTTGCACACATCACATGACTGGTGACAAGAGAAAATTCATTGAGCTTGAAAAAATTGATGGAGGATTAGTTAAGTTTGGTAATGACATCCCCTATATGGTAAAAGGTAAAGGAACTATAGCATTGATTGAAACTACAAACTATGATGATGTTTATTGGGTATCGGGACTAAACTACAACCTATTGAGTATTTATCAACTAATTCAGAAGGGATTTGATCTAGAATTTAGTGAAGGAATATGCAAGATAAATAAAAAATAAGGAAATCTAATTTATACTAGAGAATTGACAAGAGGTAGCTTATTCTACTTGAATCCATCTATTAAGAAATTTTTTATTGGAAAGGTAGAAGACACTTGGTTATGACATAAGAGGTTTTGTCATGTTAATTTTGATAACCTGATCAAAGTCAGTAAGAAGAAAGTTGTTAGAGGTCTTCCCTACCTTATGAAACTTGATAATGTTGTTTGTAAAGATTTTCAATTTGGGAAGCTTACTAGTTCTGCATTTATTAGTTAAGGCTACACATCTGAGAATATACTTGATTTGGTGCATACTAATTTATGTGGTCCTATGAGAACTCAAAGTTATTATGGAGATAAGTACTTTAAGTTGTTCATTGATGACTATTCAAGGATGATGTGGGTTGTGTTTCTTCAAGAGATATTATAAGCTTTTCATATGTTCAAAATTTACAAAGCAAGAAAGGAAATCGGTAGGAGCTTAAAATACTTAAGGTCAGATGGAGGTGGAGAATTTACATCACATGAATGTGTTGCCTATTGTGAAGAACAAGGGATTAAAAGATAAATGCATGCTCCTAGGACACCAAAATAGAATGGAATAGTTGAAAGAGGAAACAGATCATTGGTTGAATGTGCTAGGACTTTGATGATACAAAAGGGTGTAGCACACAATTTTTGGAGAGAAGCTGTTAGAAATATTGTATACACTTTGAATAGATTTTTGATCAAGGAGTAGGAAAGACTCCTTATGAACTATGGTATGGACACACTCCTAATGTAAGTTATTTCAAAATCTTTGGTAGTAGATGCTTTATTAAGAAGGATGCAAACATAGAAAAGTTTGAAGCTAAAAGTGATGAAGGAATATTTTTGGGGTATTCATCTAAGAGTAAATATTACAAGTTTTTAAACAAGAGGGAAAAGAAGATCATTAAGAACGCTAATGTAAAAGTGGATGATTTTTTTGATGAAAATAATAAAGAAATTAGGAGGAAACCTAAATATTATAGTGGGATAACATATATGCAACCAATGATGGAAGATGAACCTATTGAACAGAATTAACAAAGATAAGAGGAACTAGAAAAATATGGTACATATGTTTAGAATGAAGTTCAGGAACAAATACCTGATCCTACCTTACCAAGGTATGTTAATTTAAATCACTCTCCTAAGAAAATAATTTGATATAAGAATGTTGGAGTATACTAGAAGGAAAGCTAGAGAGAACACCTGCTTACTTTCTAAATTTAAGCCTAGAACCATTAAGGATGCACTGAAAGATGATGATTGGTTGAATGCAATGAGAGAAGAGATAGAATAGATAGAGAAGAATTAAACTTGGACTCTAGTTCCCCGACTAGTAGATAAGAATGTGATTGGAACTAAATGGTTATTTAGAAATAAAATGGATGAAACAAAAGAAGTGGTGAGAAAAAAGGCAAGACTTGTTTGAAAAGGATATGAACAAGAGGAAGCATTGGATTATGGTGAGACCTTCACACCTATTGCTAGATTATAAGGAGTAAATATACTAATTTCTTATGTGTCTTACAATAAATTCAAGGTTTATCAAATGGATGTGAAATTTTCTTTTCTCAATGGTATACTAGAAGAGGAGGTTTATATTGAACAACCTGAAGGTTTTGAGAAGAATGATGGACAAGATTTGGTTTTAAAATTGAATAAGTCATTGTATGGAATGAAACAAGTACCTAGAGCATGGTATGAGAGACTTCAACCATATCTTATAAAGATTGGATTTGTCAGAAAAAGTGACAACAACAATATTTATCTAAAGATTGATGAAGAAAACAAGTTACTACTAGTTAGAATATTTGTTGATGATATAATATTTGGAGGTAATGATAACTTAAGTAGAGAATTTTATGAACAAATGAGAAAGGAATTTTAAATTTCAATTATAGGTGAGATTAAATAATTCAGTAGATTGCAAGTTTCACAACTTGGTAATGGTATCTACATCAGCCAGTCTAAATACATCAAAGAAATATTGAAGACCTTTGGACTTGAGGAATCAAAACCTATTGGAACCCCAATGGTTATAGGTTGAAAACTATCTAAGGATGATGAATTTAATGAAGTTGATCAAACTATGTACCAATCTATGATTGGAAACCTACAATATGTTGTGCATAGTAGACTAGATATTGCACAAGAAGTTGATTTGGTTCCAATATTTTCAGCAAATCCTAAGGAAACACACTTGACTGTAGTAAAGAGGATATTCAGATATTTAACAAGAACAATAGATTATGGATGTTGGTATGGTTACAAAGAATATTTTTTACTAATTTTTTATATTAATGTTGATTGGTATAGAAATGTGGATGACCAGAAAAGTACAAGTGGTGGAGAATTCATCTTGGGTGAAAGACTTATTGCTTGGACAAGTAAGAAGTAGAATTGTATTTCACAATCTACTATTTAAGCTGAATATATTTTTGATTCTATTAATTGCACTCAGGTGGTATGGATTAAGCAACTACTTGAAGGTATACAAGAAAAGGTGACTGAACCTATTGTCATTCACCATGATAACACTAGTTCTATAAACATTTCTAAGAATCCATTGATGAAATCTATGACTACACATATTTCTATAAAGTGTCATTTTATTAGAGAACAAGTTCAAGAGAAAGAGGTAAGGTTGAAATACATTTCAAATAGCGAATAGATTTATGATATTTTTATTAAGCCTCTACCTAAGAAAATGTTTGAATACTTGAGAGGTAAGTTAGGGGTCACTCCCCTATCTGCACTTAACTTAGAAGATGCTATATTGCATCAATCCTAAAGTTTTATTGTTGTATCTTAACTTAGATTGATGTATTAGTGACAAGTCCTAGAGTAAGAGTAGTTAAGTTGTCAAAATATGTTGAACGAGAAAGCATAAAGAAGATTTGAAGATTGATACAGGTTTATGTTGTCAATTGGAAATGTTGGCATTATTTTCAAAGGGGAAGAATGTGCCATCAACACATTGGTACAAGTATTTGGTATATGCAGTGGGCTGAATGGAGTTTACATCTTAGGGAGAGTCACTACATAGTTTGGAGTTGCTGCTACATAGATTGGACTCTATAAGGGTAATGATTGGAAGATGAGAAGTTGAAGATGGATTTGAACTTGAAGAATCTATGGATGTGATCAGTTGATTAGTCAGATTTCTTTGGGACACATAGGTAAAAATCCAAAGAGATATGTGTTGATTTTTTATGTTTCCATCAATGCCAAAGGGGGAGATTGTTGGCATAAGTGATGAAGAGTAATGAAGTGAAGGAAGTGGTTGATCATATGTGTAATTAAAATTGGTTTAGGGAATGATTTGATTATGCGTCATGACAAGTATGGTTGAGCAATGATCAATTATGGTATTGTCATTGATGTCAACTATTAACTTTATGAGCTAGTGATGATGATCGTGGAATACATAATGTGAATGGTAATATGTTGAGGTATTTTTCTATAGAATTGTTTGGAAACATGTTTTTATGCTACATGTAAAATATTAACTTGTTGTGATGACTGATGAAATAGATTTAGTGAAGTTGACCAAAGACAGTGAAATTGTTAAGACAATAATTAACATGAATAAGATGATTCAATCATTATGTTTATGTGTTTGATTGATTTGGTGTTTGGTTGTTTTCTAGAGGTTACATGAAGCTACTATATTCTAATCCTACAACTTCAATTCATTTTGATAAAAGATATGAGATATTTCAAAGGATAAATGGTGATATTTGAAAAATGTTAAGTTTCTAAGTGGTTAACAGTTTGATCTATATTGGTGATTTAAATCATTGTTATAGTAAAATATTAGTTGTCAAAATTCATTAGATAATGTGCATGGACAACTTGAAATAATTTTTAATGGTTATATCATCGAGATGAGCATGTAAAGATGATTTGAGAAAGCTAATTGGTCAAGCAAGAAAATACATGATGAAATAATTTAATTTCTTGATTAAATCCAAAAATAAAAAGGTACAGTCAATGAATTTCAAATTGGATAGAGATATAAAGCTAAGTGTATGGTAAGATTGAAAATGTATTACATTTTAGGGTTTTCTATGGCAATGGAAACCTAGGAGAAAAGGAAAGCAGTATAAGCTAGAAAAATAAGATATGAATGTCTTGCATAGAGAATGATGTGAAGATTATTTTTTGAGCTACAAAGGATCTGATCAATAAAAGGAGGTTTCTATTTCACAGATCATTCTTACACATTATTTCTTAATAGCTACAAAAGAGTACTGTAAATCCTCAAGTGAGGTAGATCTTGACATATCTTCATTGTATTGTAAATCCTATATCTTCACATGGCGTACTTCAGAAGAGTACAATTTTTGGGTGCCATCCCCACCATGGTTTTTCTCTAATTTGGGTTTCTATGGTACCAAAAATCTTGTGTCTTTGTGTTGGATGTTTTGTGGTTGCACATTTACATTTGATTGTTGATTTTCTACTTTATTGGTTAAGTGAAAAGTGTTTAAATTTTGAAATCGATAGATTACTGATCCAACCCATCTCTCAGTAATCTCATCATAGTAAGGTTAACACTGCCTCCACTAATCCTCTCTTCAATTAGTCCAAACTAGGATTAATCAAACTCATTATCTCAGTGAATCTTCCTTTCATTTTGATCCTTTCTATCTCAATCAATCTAATTTTTTCATTTATCTTTACTACCTCAGCCACATGCACTGATGCAAGCTAATTCAATTTTTATTTTTTTTTGATATAGTATTTAATTTGGATTCACTCTCCTTTATGATCTTATCAATGTCTACAATATGGATAGAATAATTCACACATGTTTGATAATCTTTTCTTTCCACAGTAAGTGCATCCTTCAACTATTCAACAACAACATCTAATGAAGTCTTTTCCTTCACAATCAAAGAACATAAATAATTGAAGTTATTAGAAGCAAATTCATTTTGAAATTTACTATTGCAAATTTCTCTAATTTTTCAAAATGAGTGTCAAATGCATCAAGAAGTCCATACTGACTTGATATAGGTTCATCAGGCTCAATGTTATGAATTGACATTATCTTGCACAAAATATTTGTTTATGTAGATGCTTAAAATCATCCCTTAACATTATAATTATTTAATTATGTTTTTTATATTCTTCTACCTATTTAAATAATATTTTTTAATTAAATTTGGTTCATTATTTCTATAGTATTTAAATTTAATTTTAATTTACTTCCATCTTAAGTGTATTAAATTTTATTTAATACCTTTCCTCCTTATAATCCCCCTTTAAATAAATTTTAATTTATTTAATTCTCCTCACATTCTATTATTCTCCTAAACCATGATTAGTCTAAATTTTTAATTAGATTAATCCTAAATCTAGACCTAGATCCTACCCTACTCACATCACTCTCAACAAATAGACCTACTACTAATTAACTAAGGTTAATTAGGCTAATTTTTGGATTCTTACACCTGTTAATCCTAATTATTTTCTCACACGTGTTAGCAAATTTTTAAAAATTGACTTTTCAAAAGAATTCCAAAAATGTGTTAAACAAGGTTTCTTACAACCTTGATGACATTTTCTTACACTTACCAAATATGTTTCATTGGAAAAAATGTATGGCAACTATGACACATCTCTTATACATGTGTACTTGAAGTACACATTGACCCATCACATCTCAAGTTGCTCACACATGTGTGAGAAAAATTGGACTCTTTCATGGCTTATGTGTCCCTAATTTGGCACCTATGTGGATTCCACATAAGATCCACCTCACCCCAGCCCTCCAAAATCCTATAAATAGGATCCTTGCCAAGAGTAAATGATCCATCATTTTTCATTTTAGAGTTATCATGCTAGTTTCTTTATTAGAGTTATTTCCTTGCATTTAGTGATCTTTATCTCACTTGTTTGGTAGTTCCTTGCATTCATTGGTAGTAGATAGTTTTCATTTAGTTTTTTCCTACTTCTCATATCTGTATTGAATGCTTGAGACTAGTTATTTATAACTAGTTATTGAGTTCATTCAATACCATCCTCATCTATCTTGCATTTAGTGTTTTGTATTTGTCATTTTCCTCAATCAAAGTGGGATTTAACATATTGCATTGGGAGAGCACACCCACAACCATCTCTAAGAGCTTAAATCAAGAAATTCTTGGGTGCACTTGCTTCATACTCATCAGAGGCTATGGTGGATGCCTTTTGTTTTGGTTTTGCAAGCTTATAATATGTTAGATTAATATTCAATATGTTGTTTATCTCTAACATTTGCATGTTTGAGGTTTCTCCCAATAGGTAGGTTTTTCATTACATACAATTTATGTAGACAACAATTTTCTCCCTTTCTCATTGGATCTCAATATGCACTCCTTTTCCTTAGCATGAGTGATTACAAAAATTGATGTTAATTGTTCCTCACTAAGTGTATCTACCTCAGTTGGACCTTGAACATGCATATCTGTGATCTCTCTTTTATGTGTCAACTCTATAGTGTTTCTTTCTACCTTAACCTTTTCAACCTTATCTTTCTCATCTATTTGCACATCATGAGGGTCAAGATCTACTCCCATCTGATATTTTTGATGATCATCATCATGAGTCATATCATCCTAAGCTTTCTCACTATCCAACTCTAATGGTTTATCATATAAATTACCTTTTCAATTCATAAGTTCTCTAATATCTTCCTCTATCATTGACTCATTGAATTTTTCTACTCTGGGTATATATCCTTCATCATCTTCAGTAATAGAAAGTGTAATTGGAACTCTAGAAATAAATAAATCTTCTTCTTTAATAGTACAATGAAAACTTGTAATCATATCAGATTCATATGATATATTCTTCTTCTCATTCAGTGGTAGAGTTGAACACCGATTATCCAAGAGTATTTTATTGATTACTTCCTCTGTTTCCTCAACAATTTCATCTATATTTTTTCTTATTATCATGTTAATTCTTTTCTTTGTCAATAATTTTGTCTTATCTTTATCAAGCAACAATTTCAAATTATAATTAGAAATAACTAGAAAATGATTGTTAATAACTCCTTCTCTAATCCTTATACCCTCTTGTAATGTTGTTAGTCTTCTTTCCTCAATATTAGCAAATAGATCATCGGGGATTTCCCCTTTAATCTCTACAAGAGAACTATTGAAATTATTAAAATACTATATTACTCCTGTATGCACCCTAAAATGGTTGCCTAGACTTTGGGCCCCCATTCAACAATTTATCAAATCCCTGAATCAATATTTTCAAAAATCAGCATTTTTTCAAATATATCAATTTCCTTGATCAAGTCCTATTTAATCATTTTTGATTATTTGCCTCAGGCTAACCATTTTATTCTAAAGTCTTTATTTATTTAAAAGGAATTTCCTCCCCCTTTATTAAATAAAAAGCCCCCACCTTTTCCTCTTATCCTAAGTTGCACAAATAAAGCATTATTCTTATTTTATAAAAAGGAGAAAAGCACTTTTTATCTCATATGGACACAAAAGTCAACTCTTATTGTCTCATTGGAGGATATTTGTGCGCATGGATTGCTCCTCTTTCAAGCTCCACCCTTGATTAAATCTTTTTGCCTCTTAATCTCCATGGTCCATTCTTTCTCATTTCCTATAAAAGAAGAGCTCTTTTCCTCATTTTCATATGCATTTTTGAATACTAATGTTATGCTATAGGTTTTCTAGGTCACTTTGGAGCTTTTGAAGATTTGGAGCATTCTTGGCTTTTGCATCTACATTCCATTCTTAGTTTCATTCATGCATAGTAGCTTCATGTTTATGCTTTCATAGTTTAGATTTCCTTTCAAGCTTTAGAGTAACTCATTTAGTTTAACTAGGAAGGCTTGGTAATACTTGTACTTTCCTTTTCATAGCATAGCTTGTACTTTCATTTCCATAGCTTAGCTTGCATCTCTCATTTCTAGCTTGCATATTCATCTTAATCTAGCTTTCATTTGTATTTCATAGTGATTCTTGGGGATATTGGCATTCTTTCCCTTGTCTTTATTTGAATCTCTCATTGTGTGGTTGACTAGCAAGGTCATTAGCTTAATAGCTCTAGCTGAGAACAAATTTTAAATAATCTTGCAACTTCATACATAGGGAGCACTAGGTCACTTTCTAAGGTTTCCTATTCATGGATTCCCTTGGATCTAATGACTTAGAGAAGTGCACCATTTGAGTGTGTACATTTTTGGCACCCACCGTGGGGAAGAGCATTATTGTTTTGTCCTTAATTTTCTACATTTCCATCAAATTTTCATCAAATTTTAGCTTCATTTTCGGCTCTCGAGTTTTTCAATCTTAGATTATCGCGTGATAGTTTTCTAGTATTGCATGATAGTTCATGTATGGTGGCATGATACTTTACCAGTTAAAGTATCACTCTGTTTGAGACATTATGTCACGCTGTTTGAGACATTCTGTCACCCGCCAGTACAGTAAAGTATCGCCCAAAAATATATTATCACCCCAGTATACTACAAAGTATCACATGATTCTTCTGGTAATAGAAATATCACCTAGACCTGAAAGTGGTTGTCTTTTAGCTCTTTTTTTTTTTTTGAAAATTTTAGCATTTTCAGAATCTATCCCACTTTGGAAAACTAGCACCCATTTTGAAATTTTCACATACGATATCAAAAATTTAAGTGTGATATATCGTTGGAAAGCTCTTTCCGAGCCTAATCCAACCATGTTGGTTTCATTTTCAAATCTTTCCATTTGATCAGCTATTTTACTTGCAGATTATCTGATTTTTGATGTGCTAACCATTGTGAGGCTAACAAGTTGTGCTTGTAGGTTCTCTCATTGCTTGAAATATTTTGCCAAAAGAATGCATGTCAAAGATTCAAATGCACAAGGGCTACTAATTGTGTTTTTTAGGGCTGCCCAAAGCATAAAAAACCAATCAAGTGCTTGTTTAATTACTTTCATTTTGAGTACGGCATATACTAGTTGCTTCATTTCTTAGGCACTTAAGATCTTGATGTAGGAGTCTTTTGGTGGTAGGAAATTATGCTCTTCACCCTTGAGGTGAACCAAAAATCCTGACTCACTTTTAGACTTTGAAAACAAGAGGGTAATTGAACTCTTTGTTTGGTGTGTTTGGGGGAGATTCTTGAGGTAGGAGATTATGCTCTTCACCCTTGAGGTGAACTAGAAATCTTGACACTCAAAAGTCAATCCACTCTTTGTTTAGCATTAGGATCCTTTAGCAGGCCTACTCTTGAGTAATCAAGAGGAACGACCCAAGTGGGGACAAGCTAATACTGAGCTATTCCAACCCACTATAATCGCAAGGCTATCAAGGACACAAAACTTTGGTAGATGTAGTGCTTTTCTTCGCTTGATGTGAGTACTTGTGGGATTGGGACCATGAGGAAAGTATTGAGCAAGAATGCTTAAGGTACTCTTGAGGCTGCGAGGTCTGTTACTTGCCACAAGGTAAGGAGTCCCTTTTGGGAGCAAGAGGGGTGCTATGAATGGAAGCCCTTACTAAGAACCATAGATAGAAGCCACCTTATTTTACCACTTAGCTTCTTGGTGCAAGGATTGATCCAAGTGGAATAACCCAGATCACCCCAAGATTACTCACCATCTGTGTTCCTTTGGTTGTGTCATTGGCACTTCCACGACAAAGCCAATATCTATTGTGGGTAACCACTTTGTGTGAGGCAATGGAACATCAAGTGTGGGCCAAGTTGCTAAGTATTGAGCCTTTGTCCTTCTAGGCTAGTAAGTGTTTGAAGTGTTCTCATTGTGATCTACCTGTGTAAACGTTCTCAAACATCAAACATCACGGTAGCATTCATAGGATTTTTCACTTTGATATCACAATTGCTTGTCTTGGCAAGGTTGCTTTCACTCTTGTGAAAGTGTTTTATGACATGTTTGATCACCTACTATTTTCAAACTTGTTTGATTACTACTAGTACTATGTTTGGAGTCAAAAAATTGAACCTTCAAATTGAAACATTGACCGAATTGCCTTCAAAACTGAGTTTTTTTTTTATGTTCATTGGTCAAGAGTCGGATGATACTAGAAAACCATTGCACACCCTCCTAAGAAATATTGTGCATTACTTCATCGCTGCTATTGTATCACTTGCCTATTATACATTTTGTCGCACTAGCTGGCTGGAAATTGTCACACTGCCTTATGCGAAATATCACCTAGAGAAATTATATCGCTCTGTTAGCCTCAAAACTATCACACAAAGTCCTTTTTCTGTCTCACTACTACTTGCCATCCAAAGTTGATTTGTGTCACTTCCAGTCTTCCTTGGTTAGTCCAGATCTTAGATCTTAGGTGTTGTGACATGTTGCTCAATATCCAAATGAATTTCAATGGTATCAAATTGCAAAAAATGACTCTTAGTCTTCTTTCTTCCGCTTCTTCCATGTCTTCCATGTCTTCCTAGTCTTCCATTTTCATCCTTTCTCTTCTTTCTTCATGATTCTTCCTAAATTCTTCATGTCTTCTTGATTCTTTTCCTCTTATTATCTAGTCTACCTTCTTCTATTCATCAATTCTTTCACTTTCATGCTTGATTCCTTATCTTCTACAACCATGAATTTCAACTACCTTGTTATGGAACCTCTCTTGAGAATGGATGATCTCAAACTCATTGCTCAATTCGAAGAGTATTATTCCTCCAAAAATCTCATGGGTGATAAATTTATGGCAAAAATAAAAGAAAAATCAATTGAATCAGATGCCTTTGCTAGGATCATAGACATGATCATATCACAACCTCCTTCTTCCAAAAATTCTTCATCTTCTAAGTCTTCTCATCCTTCTTCATCTTCCAAGTCTCAATATGACTCTTCTAGATACTATTCGCATTCATCATCTTCAAAGTCTTCTTCCTCCACTAGGTCTTTAGTTTCCTCTTCTTCACAATAGCATTCCTCTTCTACTCCTCCCAAGAGTCTTACTTCTCAGTATGAGCAATATAGTAATCCTTGTGATACCTCTCCCATGAAGAGTGACACGCCCACCTTTGATGACTATGATGACTATTATGATGGCTATGATGATGAACCATATAGTCATACCTATGAAACCTCTATTCCTAAGAGTCCTCCTCGTCATGTGCTCATGCTTACTAAAGGGTCATCCTATTGGATAGATCGTGATGGTGATCCATATGATTCTAATTTTGAAAGAGACTTTGATGATTTATGTGAACAATACCTAGATGATACATCTACTTCTATTGAGGAATATAAAATGTACCATGCTGATTTGAAACACAAATATTATAAGAATCCTTCCTCTAAGAACTCTCATGCTAAAAATAAAGATCACACTCTCAAGAAAGATTTTGTTAATGATAGACCTTTATCTTATGATGGTTCCCTTCCATCCCCTACTTCCTCCAATACCCATACATTTCCTAAAGCTTCCATCTTCCAAATCTTTCACAAATCCTTCATCCAACAAAAATCCTAATACTTTTTCATGCGGTTCCCTATAGTTATCCTCAAGGGCTACCTATTAAAGAAACTCAAGCTAACCTTCACTTGGCTACAAATACTTTCAATAATGTTATACCTAAAGAGCCTAAGCCTTTACATGCTATAATGCCTACTTTAGCTAGTCCTTCACCATCTCTTCCAAAGTCTTACATACAATCCCAACATGCTTCCTTGTCCTTAGAAGTGGCTTCATCTCAAGAGGACTCTAAAAATGATAAAGAAAAGAACATAAAGAAAGATCAAGATCAAGAACCCTCCATGTCATCCAATCCTTTTCACGATGTCTCTTATCCTCTTCAAGGTTCTTTTGATCCCTTACACTCTTCCTCATTCATTCCACCATGTCTTAAGTCTTCTCCTAAGCAAGATCAAGCTACTACTTCCAATGTTGAGCCTATTGAAAATCAAGAGAAAAATGATGTGTTTATGCTATCCAAAGATACTTGTCAAGATCAAAATCTTCCATCTTCTTGTTCTACCACTCCACGTTCGCTTCCACTTTCTACTCTTCCTAAGTCTTTGCAAGCTTTGAACAATCCTATCAAAGAAGTTGCTCATATTCAAGATGTTCATGATCCTATTGAAAATTCTAATGCTCACTCTAACTATGCTGATGTCCTTGGTTGTCATATAAATGTTGATGAATTGGTTGATTATCCTTTTGTGTCTTCCACATCCATCCTTGGACTTCCTCCACCAATACCAAAGGATTCACATCTTCCTTCCATCTTGGGCCCTTATGTCCCTTCACTTTCCCCTCCTAAATCTCCTAATTCAGCATCCATCTTAGGTCCTTACGTCCCTCCATCTCCTATCTTTCCTCAAGATCAACATAGATGCATACCCTTGAATCCTTTTCATTCACCCACCCATCTAAACTAGTCACAACCTCCTTCTTCTTCTACAAGTCCCAAATCTTTTGGAAGTAACTTGAATGTTCAATACAAGAAAAAGAAGCAATACAAGAATCCATCAAAAAAAAAAGATCTCCATGTCTCCTCTAATCGACATGGATGCATAAAGTCAAAAGAGATATCTAAGAAGGAAACTACAAGACAAGTATGGGTTCCAAAATCCATCATTGAGGATATTCTCTCTAAATAATAAAAAAGAAATGAAAATCCTAAGGCTATACGGATTCCAAAGTCTCTCTTGAAAGAGTCTGGTGTTGAGAAAAAAGTGAAGTTGACATTCAAGCTTCCAAAAGCTTCCACTTCATCTTCTTCTAAAAACATTCTTCCATTCCATGTGCCTGAACCACAACCTCTGCTAAATATTTGCCATATTCCTTCTCATATTCCTTCATTCACATTTCCTCCATCCTCTTGCCACCCTTCAAGGTGTGTGTTGACGTTGATCTTGCCTTCCTTTCCATCTACCTTTTCACAATCCTTCCATTCATTATCCTTCTACCTTCTATCACTTTTCCTCATTTTCCTATTCCTTCTATCTTCCAACCTCACTCACTTTACATAAAACCTTATCCTCCATCTTCCTTTCCCTATCAGCATCTTTGAGCATATCATTTTGAATCCTTGGCATATAATGGTTTATCCTTTCAAGGAGAATTATCTAAAAGCTTGCCTTCTTGGAAAAAAATTCAAAAAAATAGAAATTAAAAAAAAAATGAAAAAATTGAAAATGTGCCTTGGTGGAAACCTAGAAATAGGTGCCTTGGTAGCAAAAGTAAACAGAAATAAATTCATCCTATGGTGAAAACCACTCCCTTGTGGCACCTTGGATAAGTACTGTGATGAAAACCTAGCAATTAGGCATCATGCATAGTTCTTCTACATATTTCATCCATTTCATCTTCTCTCTTTGATCTTGATAATGTTGATCTATACACAAACATTTGGCTATCTTGTGAGCTATATTACAATGATCTTACTTTCATTCCATTCATGTTTAGCCTTCATCTTTTTTTTTCTCCATTCATTCTAGCCCTTCACTATCCTTTTCCCCTTGGTCTTGATCTAATAAAAAAGAGTAAAAATGATGCTATGACGCCTCTTGACATGTCTACTCCTTTGGACTACATCCTTTCCTTCTTTTTTATTACACTTTTGTGACTTATCCTATTCTAGCCTTTCATTGCTTGCCCAAATGCACTTTACATGATAATTTTTCCCTAGCTTGGGTTCTCTTGAGGAGTTTGCCTTTGAGGATTTCTTCCCTTCATTCTCCTTTATTCTCTTATCTTCCATCTCTTCCACTAGCTTGCTAATCCTTCTTGTCCTCCACCTTGCTAGACATTGGGACTACATGATGTGATCTTGCTTGGAAGTTTGATGCCCATTCTATCTGGGGGCATCCTTTGTACATATTTTTATTGATCCTAAAAAAAATTAAAAAAAATTCATATATGATGCTGAAAAAATCCTAAAAAGCATATAAAGTCCTGAGAAAATACAAAAAATTAAAAAATAAAAAAAACAAAAAAAAAAATAGAAAAAGTGCCTTGGTGAAAACTTGGAAATAGGCACCTTGGTAGCAAAAATATAAAAAAATTGAAAAAATAAAAAATATCCAAGTGGTGAAAACCTGGAAACCAGTGCTACTTGAGGCCTTTGCACCTATGTCTTTTAAGCATGTGTCCTCAACACTTAGCCTTTCTCCATCATGCCTTGACCTTGTTGCCTTGGTTTGGAATTGGTCCTTGTCTTTGTCTAGGGGGAATAACTGTGCTAGCTTTGGTCTCTAGGATGCGTTGGTCTTTAGGACATGTTGCAAATGGTGTTTTTCAACACCAGCCAAACTATATTTTTCAACACTACCCTGGCGTCAAGTGTTTTTCAACGCTTATCAAATATCCTACCCTACAATCTAGCATTATATGATATTTCCACTAATAGATGTGATACTCAAAGATTGATTCTATGACCTACACACACGCACTTAAACACTTGACTCACTGAGACTTGTTTGACTTTGTTTTTCTTGTGTGTTGTCTATGATGATTTCTTGGATGAGTGTTCTCTCCCTACGATAGTTTTCGATGATGCATAGCTAGAAGACTGAGGGCATGAGGACATGTTTTATTGTTTTTTCTATTTGTGGGTATATTTTGTTGGTTCTCATTGTCATTATCATTCATGCTTGTTCCACTTGACAATAGGACCTACAAGGTGTTATCCTTGACTATTTGCACAAGTGCATACTTCTAGTCATCTTGACTTTCCTTGTGTCTCGATGCAAGTATAATCTTTCCATATTAAACTTAGGTAATCTCACTACACTAGTCATCTTGACCTACATGTCTTTGGTGCCTAGGTGGGATTTCCACATTCCTATCTGATATATATCATATTCATATACCCATAGTCATACTAGTGTGTATTGTATGATCTTGCGATGCTACCAATAAAGCTCGATGATGATTATTAGATGTCTATTGCCATTGTGACCTTGCAAGTCAACCACTTTTCATAGTAGCTTGCATTCCTAGGTTCATGTTAGATTAGTTTTTGCATCTTGCATATGGAGAGAGCTCTCCTTTCATCTTTCATGGACTAGTTAGTCAACTGCGCTCACCTTTTCTTTTCTTCGATCATGTCTTTTGCTTCTTGTCTATAGTATTTTGACTTTTTGACCTAATTTTCAAAACACCTTGGAATTGTGCAAAAATTACACCCCTAGCTAATTTCGATGTCCTAGATCCATTTTCGGACTCGAAATTGAAATCTAAGTTAATCTTCATAGTCAAAATTGCATTTCAAAATTTATCCTTCTTTTGCGTAGTTGGCTGACTGTTTGAGGCCTAATCTTTCGGTCTTCACTGGGGCACCTTCATTTCTTTCCCCCCATCTCTTTCAAACTTGTATTCATTCATTCATTTTCATTCATATTTGTCTCTTTGTGGTTTGACTTCATTTTTATCCTATATCTTTCTCAGTCAAGCCTAGTCAAACTAGGGCATGTCTTCACTGCTTGATGGTTATCCTATCATACTTCATCTTCGATCATGATTTCTAGTGCTTTGATCAAGTTTATCTATTTTTTGTTTCTCCTCTACCTGATTTCAATTTTGATTCCAAGGGGGTAGTACCTATCAGCTTCAAATCTTTGATTCAGCTTTATCATTCAGTTCAGCTTGAGATTCTTATTTTGAGACTCAATTATCACTTAACAACAATGGTGTTGACCTTGTCTTTTGATTCTTATCTCTTATTTTTCAAACTTGATTACCACTCAATAGCAACGGTGTTGGTCTTGTCTTTCAGCTGGTTTATTTTTGTCCTGGCGTGTTCCCAGAATGATCACACGTCTGGATTGTTTTGTGATCCTAAATTGATCTCACATTTCAATTCTTCTTTGACCACATGTGTTCCCAAAATGATCACACATTAGTCAAAAAGGAGCAAATGTATGCACCCTAAAATTTTCGCCTAGACTTTGGGCCCCCATTCAGCAATTTATCAAATCCCTGAATTAATATTTTCAAAAATTAGCATTTTTCAAATATACCAATTTCCTTGATCAAGTCCTATTTTATCATTTTTGATTATTTTCCTTGGGCTAACCATTTTATTCTAAAGTCTTTATTTATTTAAAAGGAATTTCCTCCCCCTTTATTAAATAAAAATCCCCCACCTTTTCCTCTTATCCTAAGTTGCACAAATAAAGCATTATTCTTATTTTATAAAAAGGAGAAAAACACTTTTTGTCTCATATGGACACAAAATTCAACTCTTATTTTTTCATTGGAGGATATTTGTGCACATGTATTGCTCCTCTTCCAAGCTCCACCCTTGATTAAATCTTTTTGTCTCTTAATCTCCATGATCCATTCTTTCTCATTTCCTATAAAAGAAGAGCTCTCTTCTTCATTTTCATATGCATTTTTGAATACTAATGTTATGTTGTAGGTTTTCTAGGTCACTTTGGAGCTTTTGAAGATTTGGAGCATTCTTGGCTTTTGCATCTACATTTCATTCTTAGTTTCATTCATGCATAGTAGCTTCATGTTTATGCTTTCATAGTTTAGATTTCCTTTCAAGCTTTATAGTAACTCGTCTAGTTTAACTAGGAAGGCTTGGTAATACTTGTACTTTCCTTTTCATAGCATAGCTTGTACTTTCATTTCCATAGCTTAGCTTGCATCTCTCATTTCTAGCTTTCATATTCATCTTAATCTAGCTTTCATTTGCATTTCATAGTGATTCTTGGGGATATTGGCATTCTTGCCCTTGTCTTTATTTGAATCTCTTATTGTGTGGTTGACTAGCAAGGTCATTAGCTTAATAGCTCTAGCTGAGAGAAAATTTTAAATAATCTTGCAACTTTATACATAGAGAGCTCTAGGTCACTTTCTAAAGTTTTTTATTCATCGATTCCCTTGGGTCTAATGACTTAGAGAAGTGCACCATTTGATTGTGTAAAACTCCTTCCAGCTTTAGTTTTTCATCTTCATCAAATCTATTATAATACTTTTTCACTTCAACCAAAATACCCTAAACAACTACCTTGTTTAATACATCATCAAATAAAAAAGGTGGCTTATCAAATATGACTTTCTCACACACTTTATCAATCACTACCCTGCTTTAGCTCCTTTCATTCTAATATTTTGTTAGAATAACTGAGAGGGGGGGTGAATCAATTATCCAGTGTCCCAATTCAAAATGTATAATCCAAAACAATTCTACTACTTTTGCAAATCGGTAAACATATAATACTTTCACTATATGTGTATTTATCGATTGTCAGTCTAAACTTTGTAATAATTACCGATTAAATATAACATGTAATATGCAAAGTAAATAATCACAATCAACACATAACACAAGAGATTTAACGTGGAAACCTTGTAAAGGGAAAAACCACCTGGGACAGGCAACCCAAAATTGTTCACTCTTTGAAAGTGAGGTTGATGAAGACCCAACCTTGTTAAAGGTTTACAAACACACTATTAGGTGTGACCTTGTTAGAGGATTTTAGACCAGAAGTTATCATCCAACCAGTAGTCACTCTGGGGTTGATAGGATAACAATGTTCACACTATGAATGAAACATCAAAACACTTTCATAGTCCACTCGGTTAAGACATTTGACTATGTACAATGGTTAAATATGTAACAGTAGATGATCTACCTAAATACAACTTTAGTTTGTAGTTTACAGATCAATGTTCAGTTCATTCAAATATTTTTGACAAATATAACACTTCAGATTCAATACTGTATCAACTTACTATCCGTCGATAATAACTCTCTGTAGCTCGGTAACTGTTCTGCAGCTCGGTTCTTATTAACCAGTATGATTAGAATGCATGCAAACTTCTTCACATGATAATTCTATAGTAGCTTCTTCTTCCAGCATCTTCTTCATAATGAAACCAATGTCTCTTATATAGATGAGTAAATCATTTTCTTTTCCTCCATCAAATTTTTCTACTTAATCACATTCATAGATTTTGCTACTTTAAGCTCCCTCGGCTGATGTGTCAGTAACACATTTCAATCTATTCCATTAGATCATTTTTTATTTATGTTAGTCGTTGATATTCATAACAAACATTATCTATTACCTTGATTTCATACACTTTACAGCTCATCACTTTATCAGCTAAACTGATCATTTAGTTCCTTTCTGTTTTGCTCAGTTAACAAAGAAATGCATCGGTGAACACAAGCTCAATTAATACTGCACTTGGTATACACTACACTTCGTTAGTGTATACTGAAATGCTTTATTTACCAACAACACTACTTTGTGTCTTTCAGCTCTCTTTTTCATCATAGATGAATGCAACATAATAAAGTCAATTTCATCAAGTCATAGACTCATCAACAAGTTACTCAGTGTATTCCTTATCCTCATCTGTCATATACATCTTCCTCATGTAGATATTTCTATTCTTCATCTCTTTCACCTTCCTTCAGATGTGTTGGTATAGTAACTTACAAGATAAGTACTGTCAAGCTAGTTGACATCAATGACAACATAATATTGATTTAATCATCTTGCATATCTAATCATCAACTCCTCAGTAATCCTAAATTACAGATTCTTCATTCTAGTTCTAAATTAGTTGTAGTTCATCAATCTCTCTATTTGGCATTGATGGAAACTCAAGTAATATGAAATGTACCATACACATACCAAACATGTATTCTACAACTTTGTGATCAAATGTTGTGTAGTGTAAGCTCTCCCTAGCTTAATATGTTTAATCACTACATTACTAAAATAGCATTATAAAATACAACTTTGTCATTCTGTAGATGTAACCTTTTCAGTTCTAAAGTTCCTTTTAGATTATCTCTCCCTTAGATAGTTCTCATATGTGTATATCTCCTTTTCTTTTCATATTATTTATCTCTCCCTTTGACAACAATGCCAAAGAAATAAATAAATAATCAGCTCTGTAGTAGCTAAGTAATTCTCTATTGTCCATTACTTCCTCTGTATCTTAGTATACTGGTATCCCAATCTATTTCAGTTCTTCAAACTTAATCACAACCTTGAACAAAATTCAAAGTGTGAACTATGCTACATAAACATGAATGATCTTCTGATAAGATTAGGTTGATGCAACATCTAGATCACATTAGTGACCAATAGACAGGGGACGAACCCCAAGTCTAGTCCTCAAATATTCAAAAGTGTCCTTCGGTAGAGGCTTTGTAAAAATGTCTGCAAGTTGTTCTTTAGATGTAACAAATTTTGACTTCACTTGCTTCTCTTGCACTTGTTCTCTTAAGTAGTGATACTTAATTGATATATGCTTTTTCTTAGAGTGCATCACAAGATTATTTGAAATATTAATAGCACTTGTGTTGTCACAGTATATGATCACCGGGTCAGTGATTACCTCATTCATTCCTTCCAACACTTGCTTGATATATGCAATGTTTGAGAAATTAGTAGCAGTAGCAACATACTCTACTTTAGTTGTAGACTGAGAAATACAAGTCTATTTTTTACTTGTCTAGGTTACAAGTCTTTCACCAAAGAAAAATGCTCCTTCGGTGGTACTTTTTTTTGTCATCCACATTTCCAGCCCAATCAACATCAGTATAAACTTTCAGCTCAAACTTACCTTCCTTAGGATACCATAATCCATAATCCTCTATCTTTTTCATATATCTTAAGATTCTTTTAGTAGCAATCACGTGTGATTATCTAGGATTAGCAAAATATCTAGCAACAATTCTCACACCATGTGTTATAACTGGTCTACTATGAACTACATACATGAACTTACCGATCATGGATTGGTAAAGTGTTTGGTTTACCTCTATAGTTTCACCTTCCTTTGTCAATTTACTTCCAGTAGCCATTGGTGTTCCCACAGGTTTAGCATCTTCCATGCCAAATGTCTTCAAGACTTCCTTTATGTACTTGGACTATGTGATGAATATCCCATCACTTTGTTGTATCACTTGTAATTTGAGAAAGAATTTAATCTCTCCGAACATAGACATTTCAAACTCATTCCTCATGTCATCAGAAAAAGATTTACATACATGATCTTGACCTCCAAAAATAATATCATCAACAAAAATTTCAGCAATGATAATAGTGTCATCAGTATCACCTTTCATGTACAAATTGTTGTTCTCATTGGTTCTTACAAATCCAATACTTAACAAGTAAGTGTGCAGTCTTCCATACCATGCTCTTAGTACTTGCTCCAAACCATATAAAACTTTGTGTAATCTACATACCATATTTCTATTGTCTGGGTCAATGAATCCTTCAGGTTGTTCTATGTAGACCTCTTCTTCAAGTATACCATTCAGAAATGTTGATTTCACATCCATTTGATAAACCTTAAATTTCTTGTGTGCAGCATATGCAAGTAACATTCTAACTCCTTCCAATCTAGAAATAGGTGCAAATTTTTCACCATAATCAATGCCTTCTTCTTGTGCATATCCCTTGCATACCAATCTCACTTTATTTCTTGTCACTTCACCATTTTCGTTCATTTTGTTTCTGAATATCCATTTAGTACTGATAACATTCTTATCTTTAGGTTGGGGTACTAAGGACCAAGTTTTGTTTTTCTCTATTTTTTCTATTTCCTCCTTCATTGCATTAACCCATTCTTCATTTTCTAATGCAACTTTCACATTCTTTGGTTCAAATTCACAAACTAGACATGTACCTTGTCTTGTTTTGCTTCTTGTTTGCATTCCAACTTGTTTATTTCCAATAATTTGTGTATCAGGATGATGTCTTCTGAAAAAACTAGCTAGTACTCAGTTTCTTCTTTCTTGTTCATCCTGTTCAGGTTCATTTGCTTGCTCAGTAGCACCATCTTGTTCATAGATTTCCCTTTCCTGTTCCTCAGGGTTATTTTCTTGTTGACCAGTTATCACAGATTGTGACTTCGGTAGATAGTCATGAAGTTCAATGTAAGTGAATCTACCATAGTCTTCTAGTTCCTTTATTTCTTTTATGTTTATGTCATCATACTCATCAACATGAACATTGGTACTTTCAATCATCTTATTTGTAATCTTATTCAAACATTTGTATGCTTTAGTCTTAGTAGAATATCCTAAGAATATTCCTTCATCACCTTTAGAATTAAATTTCTAATTTCTCTCATCCTTCAGAATAAAATATTTTCTTTCAAAAATTTTGAAATAACTTCTAGTAGGTTTGTGTCCAAACCATAGCTCATAAGGTGTCTGGTTGGTGTCCTTCTTCAGTTGTACTCGGTTAAGCACATATACAGTTGTGCTGATAGCTTCCCTCCAATATGTCTGAGCAACATTATTTTGTAGCATTAGTGTTCTAGCATAGTCAATAATTGACCTATTCCTTCTTTCAGCAATCCCATTCTGCTAAGGTGTTCTCGGTGCAAAGACATGTCTCTTAATACCATTCTCATTACAGAAATTAGTAAATTCATCAGAGATAAATTTACCTCCTCTATTAGATCTTAAGCATTTGATTTCTTTTCCAGTCTCTTTTTCTACCTTAGCCTTATACCATTTAAACAACTTAAAAGCTTCAGATTTCTCTTTCAAGAACATAACAATCATCAGTCTAGTATAGTCATCAACAAAAAGAATAAAGTATCTATCACCACAATAGCTCTGAGTTCTTATAAGACCACATAGGTTGGTATGAACTAATTCAAGTATCTTCTTTTTTGAGTAGTCTTTTCTTTTAAAACTGGACTTAGTCATCTTACCTTTCTAACATTCATGACACATAGCATGATCTGATTTTGACAAGTTAGGCAATCCTCTAACTCTTTTTTTTACTAATCTTGACCATGTTATCAAAATTCACATGACATAACCTCTTATGCCACAACCATGCATCTTCAACTTTCATTAATAAACAAGAAGACTGATCAATATCAAGATAAAATAGATTACCTCTAGATTGTGTACCGGTTCCAACAAGTCTTCCTCCATCATCATAGATTCTTACCTTTTTGGTCTCAAAAGCAAGTTGGTGTCCTGAGTTGTTCAGTTGTGCCACACTTATCAAATTATAGTTTAGTCCATCTACCTAGTATGCATTCTCACATTTTATTCTATCATTAATCATCAATGAACCTTTACCTGTCACCATACAAGGTGCATCATTTCCCATTCTAATAGATCCACCATCATATTCATCAATTAGATCAAATTTCTCTATATCACCAGTCATATGATGTGTACAGCCACTGTCTATGATCCATGTATCATTTCTACTTACTTTAGAGATTAGTGTTGTCTCTTCATATTTATCTTCTTCTTCTTAATCATCCTTCATAGCAACAAATACTACTTCTACATCATCATCAGTGTCAAATTCATATTCAAATTCTTTGGCTATGTAACATACCTTTTTCCCTTTGTCATAGCTATCTTGCTTGTCTCTTTTGTTGTGTCGGTAGCCTCGGTTGGCTCTTCTTCCATAGCTTCCTTTGGATCAGTCTTTGGATCTATCATCATCTTTCTTATTTGGACATCTAGTAGTGATGTGGCCAAGTTATTTACAATTGAAACATGTTAGAGGTAACTTGCCTCTATATCTTCCCTTACCTTTGGGCAATCTTTTGGCCATAAGAGCTTCAAGCTCATCAAGTTCATCATCGGTATTACTGTCACTATCATTATTCTTATCATTCTTGCTACTAGACTTACCAATCTTCAAATAGGACATGAAAGTGGATTCAATAGAAGGTACAACACTATTGTCAAATTTATTCAATTCAAAGGTTGTAAGCTTACCGATCAGAGTGTCAAGGGTGAGGTTGGATGTAGCCCTTGTTTCATGAATTGCAGATATCCTGATCGCATAAACTGGCAGCAAAGTTTTGAGAATCTTGCTTATCACTATTTCATCATCAATAACTCCACCAGATACTCTAATAGCATGTACTACCTCTTTTAGTCTATTTGTGTATTGCACAATGTTTTCATCTTCATATCATCAAATCGACCTCTTAGGCTTTTTTCTCTGGCTCTCATGACATTTGCATCTCCACTATATATTAGAGTCAATTTATCCCACATGGCTTTGGTAGTAGTGCATCCCTTAATGTCTTCAAATTCGGTGTCGGTACAGGCAGAAACAAGTTCCATCATAGTAATATTATGTTCATGCCTATCCTTTAGTTGATCAAGAGTAAGGGGACCTGGTGTCAGTTCAATGTAGCCATTCTCCATCAGTTCTAGTGCAGAATTCCCAATTCCAAATATGTGCAACTTCATCCAACTTTGCCATACTGTGAAGTTATCTTTGTTCAGCTTTGGCACTTCCCTCTTATACATCTTGAGACCTTTTTGCTAAAGTCCTTAAAACTCTGTTCTAAGAAACTGAAGCTCTGATACCAATTGTTAGAATAACTGAGGGGGGGGGGGTGAATTAGTTATCCAGTGTCCCAATTCAAAATGTATAATCCAAAACAATTCTACTCCTTCTGCAAGTCGGTAAACATATAATACTTTCACTATCTGTGTATTTACCGATTGTCAGTCTAAAATTTTTAATAATTACCAATTAAATCTAACATGTAATATGCAAAGTAAAATATCACAATCAACCATAACACAAGAGATTTAACATGGAAACCCCGTAAAGGGAAAAACCACCTTGGACCGACAACCCAAAATTGTTCACTCTTCTGAAGTGAGGTCGATGAAGACCCAACCCTGTTAAAGGTTTACAAACACACTGTTAGGTGTGACCTTGTTAGAGGATTTTAGACCAGAAGTTATCATCCAACTAGTAGTCACTCTGGGGTTGACAGGATAACAATGTTCACTCTATGAATGAAACATCAAAAGACTTTCATAGTCCACTCAGTTAAGAGATTTGACTATGTACAATGGTTAAATATGTAACAATAGATGATCTACCTAAATACAACTTCAGTTTGCAATTTACAGATCAATGTTCAGCTCATTCAAATATTTCTAACCAATATAACACTTCAAATTCAATACTGTATCAACTTACTATCCATCGGTAATAACTCTTTGCAGCTCGATAACTCTTCTATAACTTAGTTCTTATTAACCAGTATGATCAGAATGCATGAAAACTTCTTCATGCAATAATTCTGTAGTATCTTCTTCTTCAGACATCTTCTTCATAATGAAACCAATCTCTCTTATATAGATGAGTAAATCATTTTCTTTTCCTCCATAATATTTTTTTTCTTAATCACATTCATATATTTTTCCTCTTTAAGCTCCCTCAGCTGATGTGTCAGTAACACATTTCAATCTATTCCATTAGATCTTTTGATTTATGTTAGCCGTCAATCTTCATGACAAACATTATCTGTTACCTCAATTTCATACACTTTACAGCTCATCACTTTATCAGCTAAAATGATCATTTAATTCCTTTCTATTTTTCTCGGTTAATACTGCACTCGGTATACACTACACTGTGTCAGTGTATACTGAAATGCTTTATTTACCGTCAACACTGCTTTGTGTCTTTCAGCTCTATTCTTCATCATAGATGAATGCAACATAATAAAGTCAATTTCATCAAGTCATAGACTCATCAAGAAGTTACTTAGTGTATTCCTTATCCTTGTCTTTCATATACATCTTCCTCATGTAGATATTTATGTTCTTCATCTCTTTCACCTTCCTTCAGATGTGTCGGTATAGTAACTTACAAGATAAGTACTATCAAGCTAGTTGACATCAATGACAACATAATACTGATTTAATCATCTTGCATATCTAATCATCAACTCCTCGGTAATCTTGAATTAAAGATTCTTCATTCTAGTTCTAAATCAGTTGTAGTTCATCATATTTTTCTTAGAATAATCTAATTCTGTTGATTTGTCATAATCATCCTTATTTATCTTCTTTGATGATCCTTTAATTTTTCCCTTGACTCTATTCTTAGATGGATTAGATTCATCTTTAGGCCCAACTCATTTAGGCTTAGTAGCCTTAGGTGAAAGTGTCCTAACCTCATATTTCATTGCTTATTTTTTCTCAGATTTACTAATTGATGACTTCACAGAGCTATGAGTAGTCCTTGAACTAAATGGAATGTAGGGTGGAGGTGATTCATGATCAACTACATTAATTGGCTCTTCTACTTTAGATTTCTTATTTTCTTCCTCTTCATGTTTCCTCCTTTCTTTTTCTATCTTCTCCTTTGTAAATATCATCTTTTCTCCCATCACTTCTACTTCCTTTCTTACTTTTATTTGCATGGATTCTTTGTTAAGTTCTAGGTGTACCTTTAGATTCTTCTCCTCATATGTGCCAAAAATTTCTTCCTTGGGATCCTTAGGATCTTTAAACATATATTTTACATATTCTTTAAGTAGATAGGGATATACCTCATATCCCATAGGCATCACAAAACAAGTTCTAGGTTCTACTGCCTCTATACAACATGCATCTATTTCTACTATGAAACAAACTATGTTTCCATACTTTTCAACAATTTCTCTGGGAATTATACATCTGCACTGCATTTTCTTTTGAAATGTCTTAAAGTAACCCCAAATCTCTTTCGTTACATCCTTCTTGCTTTTCATGTTATAATATCTTGTGATTTTCAAAGCTATTGGTACATCCATTTTTAAAGTGATATTACTACTTCTAGGAGAGAAATTCATAACATAGAAGAATATATGAAAAATTACCAATCCATTCTTGAAAATTTTCTTTTTGTCCTTCTTAATCTTCTTCAAATTCTCTAAGAGATGATCTCTCAATATCTTGGAAACATCAATTTGTGCATTTTCATTCAACATTTTGTAAGCACTATAAATGACTATGGTTGAGATAGAATTAATTTTTCTTGTATGATAAACTTTATAACCTAAAATTATAGATGTGAACTTTACATCAAGTTGCTTGATATGATCAACAATCATTTCTCTTTTACCTCACTCAAATTCTATCAATTCTATTATCAAATATTTATTTCTTGACTTTAGATGAGGTACTTCACCTTTAGCATTGAATCCAATGACTACTTCCAATACGTCCTTAGTGATTTTAAAGATTTTATCACCCAAAAGGAAAAATTGATCATGAACTCTTCTTAACACTATCCTAATCCATTCTGGTTCATCAAAAACATGAAATTACATTACTTGTGAAAGCTTTATTTTCTCTACATTTTTAAATTCATCTTTTAGCTAAGCATTCACACACAAAGATTCATATTGTTTGAAAATATCATAATCTCCTAGTTCCTCAAATTTGCAGTGAATATATGCCCATATATCCTCAACATGTAAAATCTTGTGTAGTACATGTGAATGCTCCATCTAGATCATCTTCCATGGAGTTTTATGGATGCCTCTCAAATTTTTGATGTGGTCTCCTACTTACATCAACTACCCTTGGTGTATCCATCTCTATTAGTAAAATTAACAAGATTCAAAATGATAAATACCTCTTCTTCATCGATTAGGGTTTATAAGTAAATCCTCTACAATCTGCATGATCTCTACTCAAATATTTATTAATCTCTTCTACGAGATCATTCACAAGATAGAGAGTTTCTAAATGATTTCATTTTAACCCTTTTTATTCAATTGAAAGATTCAAAAATTAACTTCACAATAAATACCACCAAACCCTAGTAGAAAGTTGCATATCCCAGTGACATAAATTCCTTTTGTGATCCTCAAAAGCTACTATGTCATCCAACAAGAATGAAACATTACATTTCAATTTCAATTCTCATTCTAAGACATAGATCTCTTTCATAACAGGGGTAAAGTAATATTTTTCATGACAAGCTCCCCTTTAGGTCTAATTAGGTGCAATGTGAGGCCTTAACATAAGAAACACACTAAAGTGGGCTAAAATGGTCCCAAAATGAACACAAAAGTAAGTTCTTACTTTTTAGGACTATAAAAGTAGTATAGTCTATTCTAAGGGGGATGTTATATTTTTATGTTTGGTTGTATTTTATCTAATGATCATATTGTCTCTACATCATAGGTTTTTCTCATAAAATTTTCAAATTTGTATCTTAGTGTCTACCTTTGTGGGGTCCACTCCACTATCGTAGTATCTTCCTTTGTGGGGGCTAATTCACTATCTTACTCTCTTAATTTTGTACTATTGTATGTCTATCTATATTACACTATGTGTACTAGCATGATTTGAAGTCATCATATCACATGCCTATCTACCATTTTCTGTTAGGAATGAATGTTGAATGTTTGGCAGCCATTCTGTAGTACTTGTTGTTGCATTCATGACTATGATTGTCATTGATGTCAACACAATGATCTACCAGAGACTTGCAAAGAAGCAGATAGTGTTTGGATTATCGCATGTGGGATATTGCAGTTGGAGCTATGCTGTGTTGAGGATATACTCTTTGATGTGTTATATGTTCATGGTTAAGAGTGCAAATAGTAATTCATTTATTCATGGAAGTTATGAGCATTTTGGTGGAAGCAGTATTCAGGCAGTGTTCCTGAGTAGTGGTTTGTGGAAATCAGATGATATCTCCTAATCGAGATGGAATCTAGTTTTGCACAGTTAAAGGGAAGATTAAGACACATTGATAGTGATGTGGATGATAGCACAAACTTTGAAGTCACATGAGTGAAGAATTATTGTATTTGGAAGCTGACAATTTTGTGTAATTTTGATGTAGCATGTGGAAACTTTTATTTTGTAATTGGATGCCGACTCATTTGTAATTACTTGAGTGTGGTATAAAGGAAGGAATGTTTTTCCTTATTTTAATATGGTTGGATGTGATGATGTATGCATGAAGTGAAGAAAAGAGCTAATGCAATTGTGAAAGTGAATTTGTGAAGGAAGACATGTAAAGTACAGAGATTTGAAATTGAGATCTGGTGAACTAGAGAGTGTGGTTTGGCATAGTGAGAAAGGAGGTAACATATTTTCTATTATTCTATTGAATAATCTAGAGATCATTTGGATAGTGAGTCTAGTGATCTTGACATTGAAGCTATTTGGGCAGTGGGTCCATCTATCTTCCATAACTCTTAATAGGGTTAGAATCTTTTAACAGGGATTCAAAATCTCCTAATAGGGATTCATATGTATTGAATGTATTTCATAAGACTCCTAACAGATTCCATCCTTTCACAAGTGATATTCATAATAGTGCATCTTTTGTGGGCATCATTACCACCAGGGTTTACTCTTTGATCAAGAGGTTCCCTTGTCAACATATCTTGTGTCATTGTGTTATTGTGTATGAATATATTTCTATGGTTGGTAATTATATTGATTACATGGTTTAATGTTGTTGAAGTTGATAAAAGTTATAATTCTCAAATAATTGATTCACCCCCCCCCCTCTCAATTATCTTGATGGAATTTACTTTTTAACAATTGGTATCAGAGCGGTAGGTCCTTAAAAAAGAAGTTTAACAACTTAAGGAGATCCATGGTGAATTTTAGAAAACAAAGCCCTAAGTTTGATGGAGTAAATTTTGACAGTTGGAAAGAAATGATGAAGACACACCTACTGTGTTTAGGACCAGGTTATTGGTTGATTACATATAATGATAAGACTATCATTAAAGAGGACAATATTGAAACATGTACTAGCGATGAGAGAGATCTATTCATGTGTAACATACTTGCAAGAGAAGCACTTTTGATAGCCCTTCTAGAGAATGAGTACAGTCAGGTAAAATGTCTAAAAAAATCTCATGAAATTTGGAATGCTTTACACTCTACTTTTGAAGGTGATGAACATGCAAAGAAAGTTAGATTACATAATTGGATATGTTCATTTGAAGATATAAGAATGATGGAAGATGAATCTGTTAGAAGCTATATTGGTAGAATGTCAGAAATTGTTGCAAGCATAAAATCTTGTGGAGGAACAAAGATAGAGAATGAAGTGATATGGAAAATTCTAAGGACATTCACTCCTGTATTTAAGTAGACAACATAGATGATTGAACAAGTTATACCTTTTACTTAAAACTTTACAAGAGAGACTCTTCTTGGAAGATTGGAAGCAACAGAGATGAACCTGAGGTTATCAGGAGACTTGCCTAGAATGGAGATAGCATTTAGTGCTCTTAGTATTCACCCTACTTTGACAAGAAGCATCAATGTGAGTGGAGATTATGTTGGCAGTAGCAGATCTAGAAATGAAGAAGACAGGAAGATTGAAGAAGCTATTGCCTTGCTTGTGAAGAGAGAACCAGACGGTAAGAAAAATTTTAAATGTTAGACTTGTCACGAATATGGTCATTTTGCATCTAAGTGTCCTAAGAGAGTTAAAAAGTATAGAAAAAATTTCAAACCTAGAAGATCTAAGGAATGTTATTATGCTCATGATGAAGATCTTGAAGCTAGTGTAGAGAGAACTCTAAGTGAAAGTGATATTGAGAATAATGATGACATAGGATTTGTAGCAATTAAAGAAGAGAATCCTAAAACTGATGTTAAGGAAGAAAAAACCTTAGTTTCCATAGTTGAAAATAAAGCTAATTGGATTATAGATAGTAGTTGTTCACATCATATGACTGGAGACATGAAAAAGTTCATAAAGTTTAACAATTATGATGGAGGAGTTGTTAAAGTTGGAAACAATGCACCTTGTTTGATTAAAGGTATAGGATCTATTACCCTTGATGGAAAGACTAATACTGATGATGTTTATTTTTTGGATGGATTGAAACATAATCTTTTAAGTGTTGGACAATTAGTTGATAAGGGATATCAAGTTTGGTTTACTGAGAAAACTTGTGTGATAAAGGATAAAGATGGAAATCTGATTGGAACTAGATCTAGAACTGGAGGTAATGTATTTCAATTGAATCCTACTGAGATGACATGTTTGATTACTAAGATTGATGAAAGTTGGTTATGGCATAGAAGGTTTTGTCATATAAACTTTGACAACATTGTGAAAGTGAGTACTACACTTGCAGTAAGGGATTTGCCTAAAATTATGAAACCTACTAACATGATTTGCAAAGAATGTGTGATGGCTAAACATAAGAGAAGTTATTTTCCTAGTAAGAAGTTTACATCTGTAGAAAAGTTGTAGATTGTTCATACAAATTTGAGCAGTCCTACTAGGACTAGAGGATTCTATGGAGAAAGGTATTTTATGATTCTTGTTGATGATTTTACAAGAATGATGTGGATTGCATTTCTTAAAAAAACATCTGAAGCATTTGATAAGTTTAAGATCGTTAAGAATAAAGTTGAGAATGAATATGGAATGAAGATTAATTGTTTGAGATCTGATAAAGGTGGAGAATTTACTTCTAGATAGTTTAACACCTTTTGTGAAGTAAATGGCATTAAGAGATAGTTTTCAGCCCCTAGGACACCTGAACAAAATGGTATTGCAGAAAGAAGAAACAGATCAGTGACTGAAGTAGAAAGAGCTATGTTATTTGAGAATGACTTGGTGAAGATATTCTGGAGAGAGGTAGTGAACACAATAGTGTATACAATGAATAGAGTACAAACCAGAGCAGACACAAACAAGACACCCTATGAATTATGGTTTGGACATGCACCCTCAGTTAAGTATTTTAGAATTTTTGGAATCAAATGTTATATAAAGAGAAATGATGATATTGGAAATTTTGATCCTAGAAGTGATGAAGGTACATTTCTTGGATTTTCTTTGAAAAGAAAAGCCTATAGATATTACAATAAAAGAACTAAGACTATTGTTGAAAGCGCAAATGTTAAAGTTGATGAAAAGTTCAAAATTCAAGAAAGAATGCTTGATTATGAATCAGATGAAGAAGCTCATCCTAAACCTAACACTGGAACTACTAATTTATTTTATGAGACTGATAGTGATTTGTTGAATGAAAGCCACAGTGAAGTCATTGAAGAACCTACACTTGAAGTGAGATCTGAAATAGTGACAGCTAACAAGATTTTATCAATAAATCATCCTATTGGGAAAATTATTGGAAGATTACAAGAGGAGTTCTAACTCGGAATAAGGTACAAGAACAGTTATGTTTGATTTCTCAAATTGAACCTCAAACTACTAGTGAAGCTTGTGAAGATGAAATTTGGATTAATGTTATGAAAGAAGAACTAGATCAGATTGAAAAGAACAAGACATGGGAATTGGTCCCTAGACCTAAAGACAAGAATGTTATTGGAACTAAATTGGTATTCAGAAACAAGATGAATGAACAAGGAGTAGTAAGAAACAAAGCAAGATTGGTATGTAAGGGATACTCACAGCAAGAAGGAATTGACTATGAAGAAACCTTTGCACCTATAGCAAGAATTAAAGTAGTAAGAAATTTTTTCACTTATGCAGCTTATAAGAAATTCAAAGTATATCAGATGGATGTAAAGTCAGCATTTTTGAATGGAGAATTGGAAGAAGAAGTCTACATTGAGCAACCTGAAGGTTTTCCTTTGACTCAAGAAGGAGACATGGTATGTAAACTGAAGAAAGCCTTATATGGACTAAAGCACGCACCTAGAAGTTGATATGCAAGATTGGAAAAGTATTTGTTAAAGTTGGGATTTACAAAAGGAACAACTGGTAGCAATCTGTACACAAAAGAAATTAAAAATGGTTTGTTGATTATAGTTATTTTTGTTGATGACATTATTTTTGGAGGAGAAGATGAAGCTAGTGACAAATTTGCTGATGAAATGAAGACTGAATTTGAAATGAGTATGATTGGTGAAATGAAATACTTTTTGGGATTACAGATAACACAAAACAATGATGGTATCTTTGTAAGCTAGACAAAGTCCCTGAATGACTTGTTGAAAAGATTTGGAATGGAGAACTGTAAACCAATTGGAACACCTATGGTAACTGGACATAAATTATCTAGCATAGATGAAACATCGACAGTTGAACAGAAGAAATGAAGATCTATGATTGGAGGATTGTAGTACTTGACTCATACAAGACCTGATATAGTACATTTAGTTAGAATTGTAGCAAGATTTCAAGCTGAACCTAGTGAATCACATTATGCAGCATTAAAGAGGATACTGAGATATTTAAGAGGCACAATGGACTATGGATTGTGGTATGAAAAATCTGATGATTTTACCCTATGTGCATATACAGATGCTAATTGGGGAGGTAGTGTTGATGATAAGAAGAGCACCAGTGGTGGAGCATTTTTCCTTGGAGGAAGATTGGTTTCTTGGCTAAGAAAGAAGTAGAATTGTATCTCACAGAGCACAATAGAAGCAGAATATGTAGTAGCAGCAAACAATTGTAACCAGATGATTTGGATGAAGAAAATGCTAAAGGATATTGGAATAAAGTTTCTTGAACCTTTTGTCATACATTGTGACAACACTAGCATAGTTAGTATGTCTAAGAACCCTATATTACATTCTAAGAAAAAACATGTAGAGATTAAGTATCATGTAGTAAGAGAGAAAGTTGTTGAGAAAGAAGTCAGACTTGAGTACATGAGTACAAAGGAGCAGATAGCAGACATATTTACAACCTTTTCCTAAGGATACATTTGAGTATCTGAGAGGTATGCTTGGGGTTATGCCCCAACCTACTTTTGAGAAGTGATGCAGTTGTTTACATCCATCTAGTGGTATATGAGCCTTATCTTTCTTGTGGACTAGATGTTGGTACTTCCTCTATGGGGGATTATATGTATCTGAGCTGAGTCGTGAGGACTCTAGTGAATGTATTTTTTGAATATTGTCTTTTCACATCAGATTTGTTGTTGACATAATGATGAGATTTCTATCATTGATGTCAATGGGGGAGAAGTGTACATGAAAAAACCATTTGTACTATCTGAATAGGAAAACAAAGCAATATTTGATTGATGAAGAGGACTTGAAATATTTTTCTAGAGAAGCAGTATTGCAGTATTGGATTTTTGGAACATTGAATGTTTTTTCATCTATGTTGCCATCAATTCCAATGGGGGAGATTGTTAGGAATGAATTTTGAATGTTTGGTATCCATTCTATAGCATTTTTTGTTGCATTCATGATTGTGATTGTCATTGATGTCAACACAATGATCTACCAGAGACTTGCAGAGAAGCAGATAGTGTTTGGATTAGCGCACATGGGATATTGCAATTGGAGCTATGAAATTTTAAGGATATACTCTTTGATGTGTTATATGTTAATTTTTAAGAGCCTAGATAGTAATTCATTTATTCATGGAAGTTATGAGCATTTTGGTGCAAGCAGTATTCAGGCAGTGTTCCTGAGTAGCGATTTGTGGAAATCAGATGATATCTCCTAATCGGGATGGAATCTGGTTTTTTGTAGTTAAAGGGAAGATGAAGACACATTGATAGTGATGTGGATGACAATACAAACTTTGAGGTCACACGAGTGAAGAATTATTGTATTTGGAAGCTGACAGTTTTGTGTAATTTTGATGTAGCGTGTGGAAACTTTTATTTTGTAAATGAATGCTGACTCATTTGTAATTACTTGAGTGTGGTATAAAGGAAGGAATGTTTTTCCTTATTGTAATATGGTTGGATTTGATGATGTATGCATGAAGTGAAGAAAAGAGCTAATGCAGTTGTGAAAGGGAATTTGTGAAGGAAGACATGCGAAGTACATAGATCTGAAATTAAGATCTAGTGAAGTAGAGAGTGTGGTTTGGCACAGTGAGAAAGGAGGTAACATATTTTCTATTATTCTATTGAATAATCTAGAGATTAGTTGGACAGTGAGTTCAGTGATCTTGCCATTGAAGCTATTTTGGCAGTGGGTCCATCTGTCTTCCATAACTCTTAACAGGGTTAGAATCTTTTAACAGGGATTCAAAATCTCCTAATAGGGATTCATATGTACTGAATGTATTTCATAAGACTCCTAACAGATTCCATCCTTTCATAAGGAATATTCATATTAGTGCATCTTTTGTGGGCATCATTCCCACTGAGGTTTACTCTTTGATCAAGAGGTTCCCTAGTCAACTCTTGTGTCATTGTGTTATTGTGTATGAATATATTTCTATGGTTGGTAATTATATTTCTTACATGGTTTAATGTTGTTGAAGTTGATAAAAGTTATAATTATCAGATAACTGATTCACCCCCCCCCCCTCTCAGTTATCTTGGTGGACTTTACTTTCTAACATTTTCTACACATGTCAGTGCACCATCTAAAGAATCCCTATCATATGCCTATGTAGCTTTCATTATTCATGTTAGAGAACTATCAAAATTGACCTATCATATGACAATCTACCATAAAAAAACCTAAAACCCGTATCAGTGTCCCATCGATTGTCTTGAGTCAACAAGTTGTCTTCATCATCTAGCATACTCATCTACAACTTGCATGCTAGATGCATCTCAACAAAAATTCAAGACTTCCTAGCTAAGGGAAAATCCCACATGATAAAATCACCAAATATAAGTTCTGTAAGTTTTATCTTACTTTAGCTTGCATCTCTCTTTAGATATGATATGCTCACTAAAGTGGGTGAAAAATATAATGACACAAATTTGTACCTTAGTGTAATTTTCCATTTAGCATCACCCCTACCTTAGCCTAAGACTTGAAATTGTACATCATCTATCTATAGTCATTCACATTTCTTTGTCATCACTAGCTTCAAATATCAAGCACGCGACCTAGATGATACAAGACATGTGCACACCAAAGATATGTTTGTTCATCACAAACTCATTCGTGAATATGTAGACATGAAGATAATTATTGAGGGGTTAAAAATTCCACCTTGTATAATGTAACACCTAAATTTGTTTATGACCAATGCTCATTTTCAAATTTTCATAATATAATCCCAATTTTGGGATTCATGGGGTCTTCTACACACTCTAGAGATTTCCTCACACATTCTAGACACTTCACCATTGAATTTTTCCTTCTTAAGTAGCTTCTCATCATATTGGATAACTTGCAACTCCTTGGAATTGATCTCCATTATTGATTAACCTTCACTTCATTGAGCTTGAGCTTCATGGTCTTGAGTGGAGGTCACTCTTGTCAAGTGTTTTGTGTCTCATTGAGTATATTATATTATATTTATCATATTATTATTATTTTCTATTACATATTAGTCATCTTCTATTATCTATCACCATCTTTATATCTATTCATTGTTGAGGAGGTGGAAACACAAAAGAAATGACCTGGTTGAGGTAGGTCTCCAAAAAACTCTAACATGTTCCTTACTTTTATGTGTGAGGTATTGTAGAGAGGTGAGTTTGAATCATTAGCTTCATCAAATGTCAAATTGTGTGGCATCTTCTTTCTTTCCTTGTGATATCATAGCTTAATTCTTCACCTATATTATGTTATTTCTATTCAATTTATTATCATTAATCTAGATATAGTCATTCTATTTTTTGTATTTTCAATGTTTTTTGCATCATTATTCATACTCTATCTATAGGGGATGTATGTGTGTCACACTTGTTTCCTAAAGTTCCTCATGTGTCTAAGGAAGTGAGCTTATGAATCTCATTGGTTGTTCTATGTTATTATCTCTTTTGTCTATTGTAATTAAAACCTTTTAATAAGTTGGTATCTTTAAAATATTTACATTTAGTTTCATGTGGTTTCTTTTATATTTTTCACTTATCACATTTAAACACTTCAACTATTTAAAAGGTATTTCCAATGATCATTACCTTGATCTTGTAGCCCCGTGTGCTAGTAGAAGTAAGGTGACACAAGGAAATGTCCATCCCTTGAGATTTTAGTCAACCTCTAAGTCAGTGTACATTTTCCTTCTCCACACAATGTAGTAGGGACCTATTCTAATTCAATCTTTGGCTCAAAATCAGTCTTATTCTATGTTTCATTAACCTTGATATTTGCACTTTCTACCACTTAATTTCTTAATTTTGAGATTATACACTAGTAAGCCTTTATTATTATATAGTATCCAAAGATAATACCTTCATATGATCTTGCATCAAATTTTCCTAGATTTCTTTCATCTTGTTTGATGTAACATTTACTCCCAAATATTAAAAAATATTTGATAGTAGGCACTTTTCCATACCATAACTTGTAAGGGGTCTTTGGATGAAGTAATTTGATTTTTATTCTATTGAGTAGGTAAACAAAAATGTATTACATCTCTCCAGTAGACATTTGACACATTTCCATCTTTCAACATTTTTCTTGCCATTTCAAAAATAACCCTATTCTTTCTTTGAAGAACTATATTTTTTGAGGTGTCTATGGTGAAAATTATTTACTTCTAATCCCATATCTCTCACAGAATTAGTTAAATTCATATGATGTGAATTATCCTCCTCTATCATATCTCAAGCACTTCATCCTAGCATCCATTTAATTTTCAACTAGGATTTTGAAAATTTTAAATCTATTTAGGGCCTTAGATTTTTCTTTTAATAATGTTACCAATGTCATTATAGTGTAATCATCAATAAGTAAAATGAATTACATTTCACCATTGAGTTCCCTTTGTTCTATTTAGTATGCATAAATCTGTGTGTATCATCTCCAAAGCCCTTGTATTTGAGTGCACTATATTTTTAATATGTTATGGGCTTTCTTTCCAATCTAACATTCTCTGCACATAGTATTTATGAGTGTATTAACTCCTCAAATGTCTCTTACAACATTAGAAGAATTTATCTTCACTAAATTATTGAAGTTAATATGTCACATCCTCTTGTGCCAAAGACAACATTCATTCTTTAGTGCCAAGGAACAATTTCTTCCATTATTCTTTTTGAGATAATACATATTTCCATTTCTTATTCCTTCTACAATAAGTCTTATAGACTCATTACTAGTGCCACACCTTCCTCCAAGAAAAATACTTGAAAACCCCTTTTTCATAGTTGAGTGACACTGAAAAGGACTTGCTTCAATCCTTTCACATAATAAACACCAATAGCTTTATGCTTAATATTAATTGAAATAGCTCCCTTGCCATGAATAGGTGTTGAGCCTTTGTTAGAAAATGAAATTGACCCTCAATCATGATTTTCTAGATAAATAAATACATTTGTGTCTTCAGTCATGTGATTTGAGTTGCTAGATTTAATGATCCAAGATTTGGATTCTTCTATTGTATGTAGAGAAATAGTATGTTCTTTAAATCTATTGGTGTCTTTATCCTTCATGGCCAAGAATAGAACTTCATCATTTGAATCATTTCATTCTTCATCCTCTAATGAGTGAGATTACATTATGAAGTGATTTTTATCTCTATAATCCTATTTTCTAGACTTTTTATTAACTTCTTATCAAAATTATTCCTATCCTCTCTAAAAGGAAATTTAGCAGCATAGTGTCCTACTCTTTCACAATTAAAGAATTTAAGGGAAAATTACCTTTGCATTTTTTTGATACTTTCTTTATCTTTCTAACAAATTTTTCTTCATGAAAATTAGAATATTCTTATGTATTTTGAGTGGCCTTGAAAGCATCATTTGTATTTTCACATTGGTTCTCCTTGACCGTAGAAAGTTCAAAAGTAGTGACAACACCATATATCTCATTCAAGGTATACTTGTCCATATCTTGACTCTGTTGTATACCAATTGACTGGATTTTGTAATTTTTTATCATTATCCTCGTCACCTTTAGAAATACTTCATTATCTTCAAACTTTCATCTAGAGCCTCTGATCAAGTTGACAACTTTATTTACTCAATGGAGGAAACCTTCAATATTCCCATAATTGGACATCTTCAAGGTTTCAATCTATTCTTTAGATTTTGTAACTTGATCTTCTTAATTTTCTTATCTCCATAAATACCAAAAATCTTTTCCCATACATCAAATGCATATTTGTAAACCATAAATTTTTGTTATTCTCAATCAGCCAAACTACTAAAAATTGAATTTCTCATCTTACCATTATTCTCATGTGCTCTAATTTCTTCAAAAATAGTAGGAGTACCTGCAACAATAGGATCATATCATTTTTTGATTGCATCAATAACCCCATATGGAAAAGAACCCAAATGAGACTCCATCATTTCCTTCCAAAAAAATAGTTAGTTCCATCAAAACTAAGTACCTTAGCACTATATTCACCATTCATACCAAATCTACATCAAGTAGTTAAGCTTCACCTACAGGAACCTTGCTCTAGTAACAATTGTTCAACACAATCTATTGCTGAGAGGTAGGGTTGAATCAACACACTTTTAAAATTATAAAAATATTATTCTACAACTAAAATAAACTAATTAATGATCAACTAAAGATTAGAAAAAGATTATAAATAAGTGAACAAAGCCTCCAAATCATGAAAGCTTCCACTGAGCAAAGTAAGATTCTTATCGAGAAGCTGGATATGAACAGAGGTGAGGAGATCAAGGAAATTAAAGACAACATGGGAATAGGTGTCAGGACCAGGGCCAATAGTAAGAAAAAAGAAACAGATCTAGAAGATCTGAAATCTACTATGGGCAATATGGATCTCTTAGTCATTTAGGCTAACAAGTTAATGGACTTTAACTAGTTTCTGCCTACTTTTTTTTTTTGCGCCCTTACGTTGTTTTGTTGTCTTTTTATTGTTAACAACTATTGTGCAGTCTTTTCCTACTATCTTTTGTTGGGCTGAGTGCCCATTCTCTTTTGTTGGTTTTTTCTTTCTTTAGTTGATCAGTAATGCTTATCTTTTGATCCTATTGTAAAAGGTTTCAAGATCTTTCAAATCCTATTTTTACTTAATCAGAACAAAGATTATAAATAAACAGAAGAACACCAAATTTATGTGGAAAACTCAAGATGGAAAAAACCTTTGTGAGAAATGTACTCACTATATTTAATAATTGAATATAATATTTTATCTTTGAATTCAAGAAACTCACTGTCCCTACCAATCTAGGAACACTTCCAAGGATTATACTAATCCTTAATGAATAGAAAGAAACTCACTAATTCAACAAAGACATAACTAATACTTTTGATCAACAGTGATGATCTTTGAGTTTGATTCTTCAAATAGATTTTCAATTCTTCCTCCTTTTTCACATAGACTTTCACAATCTTCATTGTTTTCCTCACTCACTCTATTACATACCTCATTCAATTTCATTAAAATATATAGTGAATTGTTCATCAAACACATGAACAAGGTTGGCTATAGGAAATAGGCATTATTGATACAAATTTGGCCACTTTGAAAAGAAATAGACAAGGTGGCCTACTGGTGCAGGAGCACCCTTCTAAGGGCAGCCACCATTGAAAATTTTGTTATGATGTTCTTCTGAATGAAGCCTTGTAATTATAATAAGAGCCATAAGCTCAGTGTGTGTGAAGGGTCTAGTTTGGGTCCTAAAGTCACAGTCTTATTCTATCTTTTGTAAAGGCTTAGGGACTAAGTGGATGATGTCATCTTGATGTCATCTAGCCTTAGGTTTTCTAGAGGTCTGTAAGCATGGGTATTTAGTGGTTTAGCACATTTGTGCTTAGATTTTTGGCCTTTGTGTGGCCTAGAAAGGTGGAGAGAGCAAAAATTGCTCAAGCAACAAAAGTTGCTCAAAACTTGCTTAGCAACTTTTCTAATTATAAGGTTAGAACCCTAACCAAGAAACTAAGAGCCCTAACCAAACCCATACCCCAAGGAGAAGACCATAAAATCTTGGAAAAACCCTAATCTAAGGGTTAGAGGTAAGATTGTAGGACTCTGAGAAATAATATTTAGACTGTGACTATATTGTGTATGCCACTCTACACAAATGGCATGAAGGTGTAAAGATAATGAATTGAAATTGAGAGTTTTGGCATTGTACATCTTTTTCTATGTATAATTTTTCATTTTGGTGTGATTAGATTAGTTCTTTGCAGGTTTTAAGTGTGTTTGTGTTAATAGTTTGAAGTTAGCACTTCACTGTCCAGTTTGAAGTGACTTGTAAACATGGGCATGTAGCTCCTATCCCCATCATGGAAACATCGTGGAACCATGGGATATGGAATTAAAAATCCTATGCTCTGTAAATTATCAAGCAGGGCCCTAGGAAGAGAGTGCAAGCATTTTTAAGACCAAGCCCTGGGTGAGCCTGGACTGTGCCAGGCTAGGTAAGGTCAGCGTTGTGAAGGCTCTAGAAGGAAAGGGTGAAGATTGTAGAAGAAATCCTTTGGAGGAGTTCAAGAAGGGTTAGAGAAGATTCATTGGTGAGAAGGAGAAGCTTTCACCAATCCAAATAAGGTTCCTATACACACAAACTAGCTCTGTGACTCCGTTAAGCTCAAAAAGACCTAGAAACCCTCATTTCTGGTTAGGGCACTGTACGGACACTTGGGGTCCTGAAACCTTGAAAATACTTGAAATTTATGGATTTTAATGGGAGTCTCTTTGGAAGACTAGTCATGGTTTTTTTAAGGTTGCCGGTGAAAGTCCTATAAACCCGGAGAGGAGGCCTAATTGGGGCTCTTTCCTTGTAGCCCTATTTTGGTAAGAAATGGTGAGATTGGGTAACAAGAAAGATTACCCAAACCCTTGGACTCATTTAGGAGGTCATAAAAACACCTTAATATCCATCTCCATCCTTGCTAGAGTCTAAGAAGGTGTGGAAGCAATGTAACCCTTATAAGCCTATGTAAGGGTTTGAAGCCAAATGGTGTGAAGGAGAGCTTAGGAGGAGTGTTTGATATTGGTGGTTAGATTGGGTTGGGTCAGGGGATCCTATTGATAAGAGGCATCCTAGAGACCACAGGGTGTGGGTAGAGCACACTAGGAATTCAAGAAAAGGATCAAGGAGCATAGACTAGGCTAGTCTATCCCAATCTCCCCATCGGATTAGTATTAGAGCAAGTTAGATTTGGGAAGTGGATAGTTGGAGAGTATGAATGTTTCAACCTATAGAAGAATTAGTAGGGCCATCTCAGAAAAATAAGATGGTAACTAATGTAGAGCTAGCAAAGAAGGTAGAAGATCAAGAGGAAGCTAATAGACTCCTAGAGGAAAGATTGTTTCAATTAGAGCAACTCTTGGATAATGTCCAAGCTAAAGAAGATAAGGTTAATGACAGAATGGAGGAACATGATGCCAAGGAGAAAGAAAATACTATTGATTATGAAGTACCTATGCCTGATCCTCCAACTCAAGATGAGCAGTTCTTGAAAGAAATTAAAGCCATCACTGGCAAAGCACTTGAAGGTGTACCATTACTCACTGGCAGAATGGACATAGAACTAGTCATGCAATGGATAGAGGGTATGGAGAATCACTTCGAATGTGAAGAAATCTCTGAAGCACAAAAGGTCAAAGTGGCCAAATAAAGATTGAGGGGCCAAGCTCTAACCTTGTGGAACTATCTCCAAGAAGAGAGGGAGAAAGAGGGAAAGAATTCAATTGCTAATTGGAAAGCCATGGTGAATAAGGTAAGAGAAGCCTACCTACCTGTAAACTTTGAAATCTAGTAGCATAGAAGGAGATTGAACCTAAAACAAAAAGAGATGGATGTGGCCACCTATATAGAAGAATTTCACAAGTTGAGCCTGAGATCCAAAGTCAAGGAAGAGGAGAAAATTAAGGTGGCAAGGTACTTGAGTGGGTTGAAGTGGAGTATAGTAGAGGAGATGCAGTTATTTAGTCCTAATACTATTCTTGGGTGTCAACATATGGCACAAAAGATAGAAGAAAAGAAAAGAAGGAAGAAAGAACCCAATTCTAAAAACAAGGGCAGAGGTAGAGACTCTAGAGGGGGTCAAAGAGGAGGATCTAGTGGCAAAGGAGGTGACTCAAGAAGTCAAGGAGAAAGTAGACTCCTAGAATAAGTTATAGAGACCAGTACAAGAGGTACTTTCAGTAGAGGAAGAGGGTCTCATAGTGGGACAAGTACAAGAAGGAGTGCAGGAAGAAGCAGCTCCTACTTTGCCACAATGAAATGTTACCAATGTGGACAACTTGGACACCCTGCTTATAGGTGTCCTGATAAACCTACAAGCTCTAGCAATGAGAAAAGGATAGCTTATGCCCAAGAAGATGGAGCTAGCTCATGCACCAATGAGGTTAGTAAATTAGAATCAGATATAGGGGAAAACTTAATGTTTCAAAGAGTATTGATTAGGCAGCCTACTCAAGGAGAACCCAAGCAAAGAAGAGCTCTGTTTAGAGTTAGATGCAAGATCTTAGCCAAGGTCTACAAGGTGATAGTTGATTCTAGATCAATTGACAACATCATATCAGATGAAGTAGCAAAGAAGTTGAAAATCACCAAGATTCCCCATACAAACCCATATAAGGTGACTTGGTTGAATCAAGAGCAGAGTGTGCTAGTAAATGGACAGACTTGGGTGGAGTTTTCCATAGGGGGGTATAAGGACAAGATCCTTTGTGATGTCCTACCCATAGATGCCTTCTGTGTACACCAAGATGTGGTACACTTCTGTGAATCTTTATATGCAAGGAGACTCAAGAATGAGCCCTCACAAATCGACTCACAGCTCTCTATCCAAGTATGTGAAGGGAATGATTATAAGGCCCTTAGATTGACTTGGTAGACCCATGCAAGTCCACCCTGGAATGAGAGATTCAAAGATGAATAGAAAGCATGCTCATATCCATCGAATCTAGTTCATGCATGCAAATAAAATTAAACTATATGATTGAAAGAAGTAAACTATTTTAAACTCTATGATTGCAATGCAACAAATGAACTACTTTTCTAATCAATCTATTATGAAAATTAAACTAAAATGCAATATTAAACTAAAATGTAAATGTGCAAGCTAAATGATGATCTTAAAAGCTCTAATGAAAATTGTAGCATAATAATAATATGAAAATTCTGGAATCCCTAATTGAGAAGGAGAGGACTCCTTATATAAGAAACTGATGAAAAGAATGCATCTCCAAGATCAATGTGGGATTAATGATAAAGGAGGAAAGAAATCTCATTTTTAGAAAGTGTGGAGAGAAAAGGAAATCTCTTTATTTTATTTATTTTTATTTCACTTATTTCCTTTTTTCATCACAAAAGATCTTTCGAGAGGATTTTATTTATTTTAAAAGAATAATTCTCTTTTAATTAAATAAAATAAGGTTATTTAATTAAAAGATGAATATTAATTAAATAAATAAAATCATTTAATTAAAAAGGGTTTTAATTAAATAAATTTATTTTACTTAAGAGATATTGCACACATGAGTTTCTGGATTCGATTGTGTGAGATTTTTTAAGATGATAAAAAATCTCACACAATCGAATCCAGAAACTCATGTGTGCATCATAATGGATTGTGGAAATCTGATCTTGTTAAGAGATATTACTTTCAATTAAATAAAGTTATTTTATTTATTTAAAAGGAATTATTTCTTTTAATTAAATAAAATTATTGATGACATGATTAAACCTTAGAAGATTATTGAAATGATTGAAATAGTTATGATTTGATCAAGGAAATTGATTTGAATATATTGTAAAGCATTGATTCAGAAAATTGATATTTGACAAATTGAATAAATGGGGCCCAAAGTCTAGGCGACCATTTTAGGGTGCATACATTTGCCCCTCTTTGACTAATGTGAGGTCAACTTGGGATCACATGCAGTCAAAGAATGGAATTGAAGTGTGAGATTGATTTGGGATCACAAAACAACCCAGATGTGTGTTCGATGAATGGGAACACATCAGAACATAGATAAGCAGACTGAAAAAGACAAGGCCAACACCTGTGAATAGGTAATTGTCAAGTCTCAAATAAGAGATAAGAATCTCAAGCAAGGTTGCCCCAAGAGAAGCAATTGATAAATTTGATAAAGCTGAATCAAGCATTGAAGTTTGGTAGGTACTGCCCCCTCATGATCGAAATCGAAATGAGATAGAGGAGAAACAGTAAATTGATAAATTTGATCAAATGGAACTAAAGATAAGGTTCTTGATGTAAGATGAAAGATATAAGAATCACAGAACCAAGGTAGCTTACCAAGAAAGATTATGCCCCAAGGTTGAATTAGAAGAAAAGAAGTGGGGTGAAAGTGAATGGAAGATAGAAGTTTGGAAGAAATGGAAAGAAATGGAGAGAAGAAAGAGAATTTGCCTCCAGAAAGAAGATGCCCCAAAATCAATCAACTATTTAAGATAGGGAATTTTGATTGAGATCATGAAAGAAGGTAAGGAAATGAAGATCAAAATGTGACCACAGTTGACTAAAAGTCCACAAGAAAGATGAAGGAAACCCTCTCAAACTCATAATGCAGCCTAAAAGTGCAAATTTAACATGAAGTCTAAATAATGCAAGCTACATGGAAATGCAAAGGTGTACTTGCAATAGGGTAACATAGGATTTTTGTGTTCATCATTCATTAGAGAATGTAAGAGAACTTATTTTCATCATAGGGCCATTATTACCAGACATCGGCTGATCACACAATCATCACTACTCACAAATGCAACTATGAAGATATTAATGTGATTTATATCAGATTGGAATGTGGAAAGATTCTAACATGAGCATCAAGGACATAAAGGTCAAGATGACTGCAATGTTAGCTTACCCAATTTAATGTAGCAAAACCACACTCGCATCAAGGCATAAACACCAGGATGACCATAAGAATGGTTGTGCAAAAACTATCAAGGATGATGCCTTAAATCTCCTAAGTGTGTCAAGGAGACAACAAGAGACATTGAAGAGGTTCAAGATGACACCCACAAGCAGAAAGCAAATAAAAACATGCCCCATGCCCCAAGTCTTCTAGCTATGCATCATGGAGAGACCTATTAGACAGGGACACTCAACAAAAATCAATAATAGTCAGTACACAAAGAAAAAAATCATGACATATCTCAAGCATTAAATGTTGCATTAAAAAATTTAAGTGTGTAAACTGATACTGAGTTTCGAGGATAAGGATCAAATGCTTGCAAGCAAGTAAGATCACATGACCAAACTGGATAAGACCAAAATGATAAGTGTTGAAAAACACTCGATGTCAGGAGTTGTGTTGAAAAACATAGTTGGGTTGGTGTTGAAAAACATGGTTTTCTAGGTGTCCTAAAGACAAGCATATCCAAGAGACCAAAGCTAACACAGTGATGCCCCCTAGACAAAGACAAAGACCAATTCCAAACCAAGGTGACAAGGACAAGGCATGATGGAGAAAGGCTAAGTGTCGAGAACGCATGCTAAGAAATAGGGGTACGAAGGCCTCAAGTAGTGCCTATTTCCAGGTTTTCACCACTTGGATTTTTATTGCAATTTTTCTCTTTTTTTCATTTTTTTTATATTTTTGCTACCAAGGTGCCTGTTTCCAGGTTTTCACCAAGGCACTTTTTCTATTTTTTATTTTATTTTTTTTATTTTTTATTTTTTTGTATTTTTTCAGCATCATATATGAATTTTTTTGGAATTTTTTCAGGATCAATAAGGTATATACAAAGGATGCCCCCAGATAGAACGTGCATCAAGGATAGAACTTCTTCAGGTGCAAAACATTGATAGGCTCACGGAGCTGCTCCCCCTCTTCAGTAGATAGTAAATAAGCACTTGTACCAAAAGCTACTGTGATAATGTAGGGTCCAAGCCAATTAGGTTTGAATTTTCCCTTTTATTCTCTATTTTGTTGGTTCTTAGGATTCTCTCGCAGGACAAGATTTCCTACTTGGAATTCTCTAGGGCAAACCTTTTTGTTGAATGCTTTGGACATCCGCTTCTGGTAGACCCTCATATGGTCAAATGATGCTTTACACTTTTCATCCAGAAGTTCCAATTCTTGTAATCTCATGGCACGATAATCTTCATCTATAACTAGACCTTTGAGAGAGACTCTAAGTGACGGAATCTCAACCTCTAAAGGTAACACTACTTCAGTGTTGTATGTGAGGGCAAAAGGAGTAGCCCCAGTTGGAGTACGAATACTCGTTCTATAGGCCCACAAGGCTGGATTTATCTGTAGATGCTAGTCTCTACCATTCTTATGAATTGTTCTATGTAAAATCTTGAGAATGGTTTTATTTGAAGCCTCTGCTTGACCATTTCCTTGCGGGAAGTAAATGGAGGACCAATGTTGCTTTATCTTAAATCTTTGGCAGAGTTGTGTAAGGTCTTTTTTTTTTAACTGACCTCCATTGTCAGTGATGATCTCATATGGCACTCCATATCGACAGATGATATGGTTTAAAATGAATAAAGACACTGTCTTGCCTAAGGCAACAGAAAGTGGAACAGCCTCTACCCATTTTGTGAAGTAGTCAGTAGCAGTGATAATGAACTTATGTCCACCTGATGAGTTGGGATGAAGCTACCCAACAAGGTAAAAGGCCCAACCCTAAAATGGCTAGTGAGATATAGAAGGAATTAGCTCCCTACCTGGAGCATGTATCAGGTGTCCATGTTTCTGACATTTTTCACAAGACTTGGCAAAAGCTACCGCATCTATCTGCATCGTAGGCCAATAGTACCCCACCCTAAGCAACCTTCAAGCCATGGAAAGACCATTAGAATGTCCCCCACATATGCCCTCATGGATGTCAACTAGCACTTGATCAGATTCCTCCTTTTCTAAGCACCTAAGAAGTGTCCCATCTAGACCCCTCCTATACAAATCACCAGAGATGAGGGAATGACGAGAGGCATTACAGACAAGGTTTCTTCTTTTAGATTGGTTAAATGTGTCGGGGATGATGCCATCATGGAGATATGAGTAAATAGCACCATAGCGGGAGGATTCATGATTGACAAGGGTACAAATGATGTGGCTTTCTTGAGAGTCATAAATGGGATAATGTAGCTCTTCTGCCAGGAATTCATATCTGGACTCATGTTCCTCTAACTAAAGAAGTGAAGCAAGGGTGGCCATAGCATCAGCTGCTTTATTCTCAACCCTAGGGATTTGTTGAAAGGTGACAAAAGTAAAGTACCATCTTAATGAATCAACCATTTTTTTGTAAGGTATCAACTTGTCATATTTTGTTTGGTATTGTTCATTGACTTGATTAATGATCAGCTAAGAATCCCCATAGATATGTAGTTCTATGATATTCCACTCTATAGCCATTTTTAGTCCATTTTTTAAAGCCTCATATTTAGCTATGTTGTTTGTGCATGGGAAGAGTAACTTGTAAGATTTGGGAATAGTGTACCCATGAGGAGAGACAAACAACACACCAGCTCCAGAACCATTTTGCATGTAGGAATCATCAAAGAACAGTTTCCAAGATCTCTCAGTCATGTAGATAAGATGTTCATTTGGGAAATTGACTTGAATGGGCATATTTTCTTGAATTGGGAAATTAGCCAGTTGATCTGCAATAACCTAGCCTTTGATTGCCTTGCGCTCAATATACTCTATGTCAAATTTAGAAAGAATCATCATCCGTTTAGCAAGTCTACCCATGAGAGTAGCTTTACTGAGTAAGTATTTGAGAGGATCAATTTTTGCTATGAGGTGTATGGTGTGCGCAAGCATATAGTGTCACAATTTTTGAGAAGAAAACACTACTGCAAGGCAAGCTTTTTCAATACTAGTATAATTGACCTCATAAGCAACAAGAGTGCAGCTAATATAATATATGGCCCTTTCTTTCCCTTGTTCATCTAATTGAGCCAAAAATGCCCCCAGTGAAGATTCAATAGCTGAGACATACAAAATGAGAGGTTTTCCTGGAATGGAAGGCATTAAAATGGGAGGATTTGCCAAGTATTCCTTAATTTGATCCATGCTCTTCTGGCAATCCTCATTCCAAACACATTGAACACCTTTATGCAAGTTTTTGTTAAAGGGTTGTGCTCTATCTGCCAATTGTGAAATAAACCTCCTTATGGATTGAAGGTGTCCTTGAAGACTCCTCATTTGACTGATATTTTTGGGAGGTGGCATGTCTATAATGGCTTGGACCTTTTCAGCGTCCACTTCTATCCCTTTGGCTGAAATGATGAATCCCAATAATTTGCCAGAAGTAAGACCAAATGCACACTTTTTTGGGTTTAATCTTAGTTGAAATTGTTCCATGTGATCCAAAATTACTTCTAAATGAGCCAGATGTGTTCCTCTTTTCTTAGACTTAGCGAGGGTGTCATCCACATAATCTTCCATATTCTTATGCATCATGTCATGGAAGATGGTTGTCATAGCTCTTTGATAAGTAGCTCCTACATTTTTCAATCCAAAGGGCATGACATTCCAACAATAAGTACCCCATGCACATGTGAATGCAATCTTTTCCTGATCCTCAGGAGCAATCTTGATTTGATTATACCCAGAAAAACCATCCATCAAGGAATAGATCTCATAGCCCACCGTCATGTCCACTATCATGTCTATGTTAGGAAGTGGAAAATCATCCCTTGGGCATGCTCTGTTAAGATCTCTAAAATCCGTGCAGATTCAGATGGATTTATCATGTGTAGAAATAGGTACAATGTTGGAAATCTAGTCAGCATAGTCTATGGCTCTAATGAATCCTGTACCAAGGAGCTTTTCTAATTCAGCTTTCACTAAAAGAGCTATATGAGGGTGCATTTTTCTCAACTTTTGTTTGACTGGTTTAACACCTGGAGCTATGGACAAATGATGCATAATGAGATTAGTGTCCAACCCTAGCATGTTTGAATATGTCCATGCAAAATTAATTTTCTTCTTTTGGAGGAACTCAGTGTAGGCTTTCTTTTCTTGAGATGATAAAGATTTAGCCAAGTGTACAATTTTTGGAGCCTCTTCTGTGCCCAAATTAACAGCTTCCGTAGGTTCAACCAATACTGATGATCTGTATGTGTACACCAAGATGTGGTACACTTCTGTGAATCTTTATATGCAAGGAGACTCAAGAATGAGCCCTCACAAATTGACTCATAGCTCTCTATCCAAGTATGTGTAGGGATTGACTATAAGGCCCTCAGATCGACCTGGTCAACCCATGCAAGTACACCCTAGAATGAGAGATTCAAAGATGAATAGAAAGCATGCTCATATCCATCGAATCTAGTTCATGCATGCAAATAAAATTAAACTATATGATTGCAAGAAGTAAACTATTTTAAACTCTATGATTGCAATGCAACAAATGAACTACTTTGCTAATCAATCTATTATGAAAATTAAACTAAAATGCAATATTAAACTAAAATGTAAATGTGCAAGCTAAATGATGATCTCAAAAGCTCTAATGAAAATTGCAGCATAATAATAATATGAAAATTCTGGAATCCCTAATTGAGAAGGAGAGGACTCCTTATATAAGAAACTGATGAAAAGAATGCATCTCCAAGATCAATGTGGGATTAACGCAAAAGGAGGAAAGAAATCTCATTTTTAGAAAGTGTGGAGAGAAAAGGAAATCTCTTTATTTTATTTATTTTTATTTCACTTATTTCCTTTTTTCATCACAAAAGATCTTTTAAGAGGATTTTATTTATTTTAAAAGAATAATTCTCTTTTAATTAAATAAAATAAGGTTATTTAATTAAAAGATGAATATTAATTAAATAAAATAAAATCATTTAATTAAAAAGGGTTTTAATTAAATAAATTTATTTTACTTAAGAGATATTACTTTCAATTAAATAAAGTTATTTTATTTATTTAAAAGGAATTATTTCTTTTAATTAAATAAAATTATTGACGACATGATTAAACCTTAGGAGATTATTGAAATGATTGAAATAGTTATGATTTGATCAAGGAAATTCATTTGAATATATTGTAAAGCATTGATTCAGAAAATTGATATTTGACAAATTGAATAAATGGGGCCCAAAGTCTAGGCGACCATTTTAGGGTGCATACACCTTCTATTTCCTTTTAGGAAGACCCTAGCAGTTTGATAGGAATGTGATCTATGATGGAGAGGAGAACTCCATTTCCTTCAAAAAGGATGGCAAAACATTTAAACTTCAGTCTCTAACAGAGAATGATGAAGGAGCCTCAAGGACACCTAGTGTGTTGCTTAGCAGTGGTAAGGAATTATTACACTTATTGCATGATGATGAAATAGTGGGATGTGCCACTGTTGTGAAGCCAAAGGAGGAAGAACACAAGTTGCAAATAGAGACACCTAAGGAGGTGAAGCAAATGTTGGAAGAATACAAGGACATAGTAAGTGATGGAGTACCTACAAAAGTTCCTCCAAGAAGGGCTATAAGCCATCAAATAGATTTTTTACCCGGTGCATCTCTGCCTAATAAAGCAGCATATAATCTTACCCCTGATCAAAACAAGGAAGTGGCAAGGCAAGTGAAAGAGTTACTAGATCAAGGACTGATAAAAAAGAGTATTAGTCCATGTGCAATCCTATTGGTGTTGGCATCAAAGAAGGGAGGCAAGTGGAGACTTTGCACTCATTCAAGGGCCATCAATAGGATTACAATCAGGTATAGATTCCTAATTCCTAGAATAGAAGACTTGATGGACTGTTTAGGGGGTGCTATGTACTTTACAAAGTTGGATCTTAAAAGTGGTTATCATCAAATAAGGATTAAGGAGGGTGATGAGGGGAAAAGCACTTTCAAGACCACATATGGGTTGTATGAATGGCTTGTGATGCCATTTGGGCTTACCAATGCCCCAAGCACCTTCATGAGGTTGATGAATGAGGTCTTGAAGGACTACACCGGCAGATTTGTAGTGGTGTACCTAGATGGTATCCTCATCTATAGCAAAACCAAAGAAGAACACCTTGAGCATTTGAGGTTAGTCTTGAAGAGGTTACATGAGGAGAAGTTGGCAATCAACTTACAGAAATGTGAATTTTTGTAGTAGGAGCTAGTCTACTTAGGATTTGTGGTGTCCAAGGGTACCTTGAAGATGGACCCAAGCAATGTGGAGGAAATTTTGAATTGGCATGCCCCAAAAATAGGGACTGAAGTTAGAAGTTTTCACAGCTTGGCACAATTCTATAGGAAATTTGTGAGAAACTTTAGTGGCATATGTGCACCAGTACTTGACACCATCAAAGGAGGACTTAAGACTAAGTTCAAATGGACTGAGGAAGCTAACAAAGCATTCCAAACATTGAAGCAAGAGGTAGCTACTAAACCTATCCTACTCCTACCTACTTTTGACAAATTGATTACACTAGAGTGTGATGCAAGTGGTATTGCAGTAGGGGGTGTATTGAGTCAAGAGGGAAGGCCTGTGGCATTTTTTAGTGAGAAACTAAATGAAGCAAAAAAGAGGTATTCAGCCTATGATATAGAGTTGTATGCACTAGTTCAGTCCCTCAAGAAGTGGAGACATTACCTTCTCCCAAAGGAATTTGTGGTGTTCACGGATAACCAAGCCTTGAGTTACATCAACACTCAAGAGAAGCTTAGCAACATACATTTTAAGTGGATGGAGTACCTCCAATCCTTTACCTTTACCATCAAGCATAAGAAGGGGTAGCTCAACAAGGTGGCATATGCTTTAAGTAGGAAGTTATTGACTATCCAAGAAGTACAATTGTAGAGCATACAGATAGAAAGTTTCAAGGATCTCTATGAAGAGGATGAAAACTTCTCCATAGCCTATAAGGTATGAAATGAGTTTGAAAATCACTTCCATAGTGAATATGCAGATTATACACTTCAAAATGGACTCTTGTTCAAAGGAAATCAGCTATGTGTGCCTAGAGGATCCATGAGAGAAAATATAATTTAGGAGAAGCACAATGGGAGCCTAAGTGGGCATTTTGGCATCAATAAAACCATGGAGTTAGTACAAAGGTACTATTATTGGCCTATGTTTCCAAGGGATGTATAGAGGTATGTGGAACAATGTGGTGTATGCCAAAGGGCTAAAGGGGGCTCAAGCAATGTAGGCCTCTATCAACCCTTACCAGTTCCAAATAGGCCTTGGGAGTGTGTGAGCATGGATTTTGTGGTTGGAATCCCTGAAAAAAAATAGGTATGGATAGCATATATGTGGTAGTAGATAGGTTTTCTAAGATGAGTCATTTCATTCCATGTAGAACTACTCATGATGCTAGTTATATTGCACACCTCTTCTTTAAGGAGATTTTAAGGATTCATGGACTCCCATTGAGCATTTTTTCAGATAGGGATAGCAAGTTCATGGGTCATTTTTGGCAAACCTTATGGAAAAGGCTTGGAATGAACCTATCATTCAGCTCAGCTTACCATCCACAAACTGATGGTCAAACTAAAGTTATTAACATAATATTTGGCAATTTATTGAGGTGCCTAACCAAGGAGTATGGGAAAACTTGGGATCTAGTTATTCCACAAGCAAAGTATGCCTATAATGATAGTGTTAATAGGACCACATGAAGGATTCCTTTTAAAGTTGTATATGGTATACATCCTAGAGGGTTGTGTGAACTAAGAGAACTTGGTTCAATGGAGATGAAGAGTGGCCAAGTAGAGGACTTCAATCAAACCATCAAGGAAGTACAAGAGTAGGTCAAGAGAGCTATCCTAGAGTCTACTAAAAAACTAAAGGCTAAAGTGGATAAGAGAAGGAAAGAAGATCAATTCCAAATAGGTGACTATGTGATGGTTCACTTGAGAAAAGATAGGATGCAAAAAGGCATGCCTACCAAGCTGCAAATGAAGATAGTAGGGTCTTGCAAAATTCTGGCCAAGTAAGGTGAAAATGCTTACAAAGTAGAACTACCATCAGAATTAGCTATCTCACTAGTCATCAATGTAGCTAACATGGTCCTATTCAAAGGAGAAGTAGCAGGGAAAATTAAGAACCAAGCAAGGGTGTTGTAGGACTTAGATAGCAATGTCATGCCTCAAAAGAAGCAGCCTATAGCAGAGCAGATTTTGGAATCAAGAGTGAAGAAGTCAACAAGGCACCAAGTTTACATGGAAAACTTGGTGAAATGGGTAGGTCAACCTGATTCTGAAGCCACTTGGGTTGAGGAGAGTAAATTCAAGAAGCTAGGTATTGACCTAGCCCTTATCACTCCCAAAGTACCCTAAGTTTGTGTCGATGGGGACTATGGTGTAGGAGCACCCTTCTAAGGGCTCCCACCATTGCAATTTTTTTTGTGATGTGCTTTTGAAAGAAGCCTTATAATTATAATAAGATCCATAAGCTCAGTGTGTGTGTGAAGGGTCTAGTTTGGGTCCTAAAGTCACGGTCTTGTTCTATCTTTTGTAAAGGCTCAAGGACTTAGTGGATGATGTCATCCTAATGTCACCTAGCCTTAGGTTTGCTAGAGGTCTATAAGTATGGGTATTTAGTGGTTTAGCACATGTGTGCTTAGATTTTGACCTTTATGTGGCCTAGAAAGGTGGAGAGAGCAAAAATTGCTCAAGCAACAAAAGTTGCTCAAAAGTTGCTTAGCAATTTTTCAAAGTTGCTTAGCAACTTTTCTGATTATAAGGTTAGAAACCTAACCCAGTGGCTAAAAGCCCTAACCAAACCCATAACCCAAGGAGAATACCATAAAATCTTGGAAAAAACCTAATCTAAGGGTTAGAGGTAAGATTGTACGGCTCTGAGAAAGAATATTCAGATTGTGACTATATTGTGTATGCCAGTCTACACAAATGGCATGAAGGTGGAAAGATAATGAATTGAAATTGAGAGTTTTGGAACTATACACCTTTTTCTATGTATAATTTTTCATTTTGGTTTGATTAGATTAGTTCTTTGCAAGTTTTAAGTGTTTTTGTTTTAATAGTTTGAAGTTAGCACTTCACTGTCCCAGTTTGAAGTGACTTGTAAACATGGGCCTGTAGCTCCTATCCCTAGTGTGGAAACACCATGGAACCATGGGATGTGGAAGTAAATACCCTATGTTGTTGAAATTATCAATCAGGGCCCTGAGAAGAGAGTGCAAGCATTTTTAAGACCAAGCCCTAGGCAAGCCTGGATTGTGCCTGGCTAGGTAAGGTCAGCGTTGCAAAGGCTCTAGAAGGAAAGGGTGAAGATTGTAGAAGAAATCCTTTGGAGGAATTCAAGAAGGGTTAGAGAAGATTCATTGGTGATAAGGAGAGGCTTCCACCAATCTAGATAAGGTGCCTATACACACAAACTAGCTATGTGACTCTGTCAAGTTCAAAAAGACCTAGAAACCCTCATTTTTGGTTAGGGCACTATATGAACACTTGGGGTCCTGAAACCTTGAAAATCCTTGAGAGTTAGGGATTTGAATGGGAGTCTCTTTGGAAGACTAGTCATGGTTTGTTGAAGGTAGTAGGTGAAAGTCCTATAAACCTGAAGAGGAGGCCTGATTGGGGCTCTTTCCTTGTAGCCCTGTTTTGGTAAGAAATGGTGAGATCAGGTAACAAGCCAGATTACCCAAGCCCTTGGAGTCATTTAGGAGGTCGTAAAAACACCTTAAGATCCATCTCCATCCTTGCTAGAGTTTGAGAAGGTATGGAAGCAAAGAAGCCCTTATAAGCCTATGTAAGGGTTTGAAGCCAAATGGTGTGAAGGAGAGCTTAGGAGAAGGAGTGTTTGATATTGGTGGTTAGATTGGGTTGGGTCAGGGGATCCTATCGACAAGAGGCATCCTAGTGACCATAGGGTGTGGGTAGAGAACTCTAGGGATCCAAGAGAAGGATCAAGGAGCATAGACTAGGCTAGTCTATCGCAATCTCCCCATCACCTACTCCAAGAAGTAGAGAGGACTCAGATACATATCAAAAGATTTTTTAAATCAATATAATTAATCCATAAGCATCACAACTATATCCAAAACAAAATCCAAAGGTAACATGTGAAAATGAATTAAAAACAAGTTACAATCAGGCCAAAAATATTCTTCAATTCATGAAGCACCTTGCAAAGTATGGCTCACCATAGCCAAAGCACCATAATCCTATTATGTCTCCTCTTGATTTATATCCAGATCCAACCAATATGAATCAAGTCACTACAAATAGTTGAGTCAGCCAAAATCCAACATAGACAACGCAATAGCACATATGACAACAAATATTCACTTGCAAAGAAAACCAACAAAAGATATCAACAATAAAAACCCACACAAACAATTTGACCAAGTCCACCAAACCACATACCATGAAATTCTTGTATGGAGCAATGCAAGTCATTCTTCAATCATGTTCAAACCATTTGATAGTTAGCCTTACTGTTAGCCAAAAAGTGCATCAACCCTTTATTAGACAATCAATTTTGGAACTTGTCGACATGATAGTGCAATGTTTATAGTAATAATTCATCAAATATAGAGCCACACGCATCCATCATCTTAGGATATTCTTCAATAATCTCTTCAAATACTCTTTCTTTCTTATTTCAACTTTCCAGAAACAAGTCTTCTTCCTCAATGATTGTTGTAACGTTAGTAAATTTCTTAATCCTCTTTTCAAATGTTCTTCATCAATCATAACTTTAGCAAATAAATCCTTTGCAGACAAGTATTAATGTTGCACCAAAAAAGGTTGTTATCAATGACAAAACAAACCATAACGCCAACAAAGTACAGAGCTCAAAGAAACTTATGTATGTGTGTGTGAAAATTGTACCTAATCTGTAGACACAACACTCAGTAAAACATTATAGGTTAGTGATAATCAAAATCGTGCAAAATTGAAATCTAATCTAACCAAGCGATTTACTGCCTTCTAATAGGTGCGAGATTGATGTTCTTAGATTGTAATCGAGATCAGTGACCTAGACAACACCTAAATGAAGGATTTGAATGCAAAAGATGGATATGAAATTGAATGTAATTAATCTATATTTTTGATATTTTCTATGCAATAAGAATGATAAAATGATATGCTATGGATGCTAAATGATCTAACAATGAAGATTCTAACAATGATATGAAAAATATGAAATTCTATGCTAAGATATAAAAGCTATGCAATTGAAATTGATCTCACAAAGCTTTGAATTCGCAAGTTGATTCCTCAGCCTCCAATTCTCTAGCATGATTGTGCAAAATATGTGGATGAATTATGAAGAGCTGAAGCCTTAATTTATAGAAATCCAGGGCTTTGGAGGTGCATGGATAAAAGCCATAAATCACTCAAAAAACTCAGCTTGATTTTTGAGTTATCTAATAATAACAGATAATCAAGTCACAAAAACATGCAAAAGCTAAGCTTTAACTCAAAATAGAGTTTAGCTTTAATTGATAATTGACAGTTGTCTGCTTTTATGATTGTGCATGTTTTAATTATGAATTAATTTAATAATAAAGTGATTTATGCTCAACTTAACTAATTTTTGAAATAAAATAATTAATTTATGGGTTAATTAACTATTTTATCAAACTTTTATTAAAAATTATATTATTAAATAATGACAACATGCTTTAATTAATTAAATAAGAATTTAATCAATTAAAGATAGGAATTTTGATTTATTGTCAAAATTAAATAATACAATTAATAATAAATAGAATTAAATTTAATTAAACAATTAAGTTGCAAATATTAAATCTAATTAATTAAATATGAAAATATTCAATTAATCAAATTTTAGGATAAATGTGATTTATTGCCAAATAATCATTAAATTAAAGATAATTATGATAATTAGGAATATTACTAGGAATATTCTCCGATGCAGAATTTAAGATAATCAATTATGATTTGATGATGTTTAGATGTGCCTTAGATTAGGACTTTGATGTCGATTTCATTTGAATTGAAGATGTAGGAGATTAATGAACTTATAGCCCATTTTTGGGGTATTACATTTTGCCCCTCTTTGAATTACTGTGCGAAGCGCAGTGGTTCAAAGACAGTCTGTGTTTGATAAAGATATGAAACTGATTCGAAATTGATAAACCGATCTCAAGATAGAAACCGATTGAAAGATATTGAGATAGGAGGTCCTGAATGACCAAAGATAATGTTTACTATAGCAGCAATGAACCGATGATTGTGAAAAAGTGTCAAAATACCTGATTCTGAACCTTAGGATTGATAAGAAGTGAGTGACCCGTTCTAGACTCGATTGTCTTAGCAGAACTAGTAGGTATCACATCCGAATCCTTCAGTTGCCGAAGAACCAAGGAAAGAACATTATGATCCGATGGTTGCAAAAACTGATACAGTTTACAAGATTAGGAGAATACCAGATTGATATGGATCTTGATGAATCTGATATGCCCCAAGTGATGATAGATTTGCCCTGAGCGATGAGGACTTTTGATGAATCAGCAACTAGACGTGATTGTTTGTCTTGATCACTGATGAAAGATATTGATAGACTTGATCGATAGAATTTGATTTACAGACTTTGAATGATGTGTAATACCATGCCCCCTTTAAGATGAAAATTGAAATTTGACAAGAAAAAGTCAGCGTTGATAGTTCAAAAGCATGCTAATTGATTTGAAAAGTGGTTATACACGTCCGAGAACGCATTCTGCATCGTTTGGAGGTCCTGAAGACCAAGTTTGACTAGGTTAAACCATGAGTTGACCAAGGTTGACCAAGTTGAAATTTTGATAGTTTGATGTAAGCTAATCAGTTAAGTTGAATACTAGATTTATGTGAAGATTGAAGGTCGATTATGCAAGCAGTAGACCGTCCTGGTTCCAAAAATTTTAAATCACAATTTTGACATAATAAATGATCTCAAATTTCAATTTTGATCCCGAAAATGGATTCAGAATGTCGAAATTAGCTAGGGGTGCAATTTTCATGGAAAACGGAGCACTTTTAAAAATTAGGTCGAAAGCTATATAAAGGTCGGAAGGGTCATTTTCAATTCATTTCAACCCTTTGACTTTAGAGATTCTATGGAGCCCTCTGAACGAGAAAAATGGTAGACCAGCGAGAACTGAAGGTGCCTGTGAGTTTGCACCGTTTTGAGCGCAGCTGGAGACATGACAGACATCGACAGTATGGACATTCGGTAGGTGGACCTCTGTTCCCCCCTGAAAATTTTGATGATTTATAGCATTTTTAAATTTTTCCATACGCGTTTTTAGCTTTAGAATTTCGTATGTGTAGAAACTCATACGAGTATAGTCCAGACTCGTATGACATTTCATTTGAATTTAGTTTGTCGTTTCAACCACGCCCAAGTGTCGTATGAGAGGGACCCTTGTGTCGTACAACATTTCATCAGGTCCCTCTAAACTTGTATGAATCCGGGTGCAGTGTCGTATGACTATGGATTGTCGTTTGGTCTATTGTGGAATGTCGTATGACATTTGATGCCAGTCTGGAATGTCGTTTGAAAAATAGAGTGTTAAAAACTCATTTTTAGGTCAAAAATCTAACTTTTCTGATCCTTTTGCCTGATTGCGGACACTTTGCCCCACCTTCTGAAACTTCAAAATTGTGTCATTCTGATACTTTTGGCCTGATTTTGAACTAAATTTCTGATAAAACACCCTGTTTCTTTATGATTTAGGTCACATATCCTGATGTACATGTTCGCCATTCTTATCCGGCCACCCAGAGATTGTGTATTGCGTTGCCAGACCCTATGAGGGTTCATCTTGCTACATGTGGTTTTGAGCACTTGATACATTTACCCGATATTAGGGTAAATCATGGCCTACTGACTGCGCTGATAGAGTGATACCATTCTGAGACACAGACGTTTCACCTACCTACCAGAGAGATCATTGTTACACCAGAGGACGTGTATAGGATCCTTCGTATTCCATTTCATAGTCCTCGTCGGCCTGAGTATGTGAGTGGAGGATCCACTGGTCTGCATGCTTTCAGACGACTGTTCGGTGATGATACCTAGCTGGTTGGGTCTATATCTTGGGAGACACTCATGCAGAGATATGGGCAGACACATCATCCAGAGTGTATCATTGCGGGGATGATTGGAGAGTTGATTATGCCTGGCCGTCAGCAGAATGACTTCTTGATGGGATGGGCACCTATGGTAGCACTCTTGATGGCTACACCTATTGAGCTTGCTTGGGGTCAGTGTCTGCTGGCTCACTTGTATTCTGAGATGCACGAGGTCGTGTATCAGGACTGCAAGACATTTGCTACAGGAGAGTTGGTACTGCAGATATGGGCTTGGGAGCATATCCCAGTTTTGAGGCCAGTTTTTCAGACGTAGAGGTAGCCACAGGACCCTGTCATTTATGCTTATGCTGGCTATGTCACACAGGTTCACATGGGACACACCGAGTACTTCCGCCAGTGTTTAGATGATATTACCTTCGTGATCTGGAGGCCATATTTATAGATAGAGGCCTGGCCTACTGCGAGAGAGCAATTTTCATTCTTTTTCCAGAGCAGGGTACTGATAGGACGGACCTCCACCATCTTGGAGAGATTTTTGATTACTAGAGTCTGGCATCAATATGGATGTATTCAGGATGTCCCTCAGGAGTATACTGCTTATGCCCGCATTGTGCGTGAGATAGGGCTTGGATGGGCACCACGGCTTATTTATGTTGTATGTGCTGATGAGTACCGTCATATCATTGGGAGAGACTAGGAGTATCACCTAGAGGTGGTGGATGCAGGGGTTACATATGCATATGTGGCATGGCTTGCTGATCATCGAATTCACTAATTTTTTGATCCAACAGAGCTGATACCCTCCATGGAGGAGGCTATGGATGTTACAGGGGCTCCTATGAGATCAGGACCGAGACCACAGGTGGTACACCCTACTCCTCCAAGATAGAGAGCCATGGCTCCTTCACAGAGAGCACCAGGACATGCGATGCCTCTGTGTCCTTCTACATCTACAGCGGGTACATCTTTCGGGTAACAGAGATGGAGCAGAGGTGAGAGTGGTACACTGGGCGGAGTAGGATCTGCAGATGATGTTCTAGGAGCTGAGCAGTTTGCAAGTGGTACAGATGTGGATGACACATTTGATTTGGGTGCTGAGGTTAGACACTGTAAGGTGCACAGGGTTAGCATTCCTTCACATACAGATCAGCCAGCACAGGACACAGATATGCCAGTAGCTGATGCAGAGCCTGCAGTTCCTCTTACTTCGGCTGAGATTATCAGATGGCTTACAGTCCAAGTCCGGGACCTGAATATAGAGAATGCCAGATTAGAGGAGAGGCATTGAGAGGCAGATAGGCAGCGTACAGAGCAGCGCGCAGAGATGCAAAGATTACAGGCAGAGGTGATTCATCAGACTGTGAGGGCCTCATATTATGTATCTGCTTACTATGCAGTAGTCCCTGCTGCACAGAGAGTGCCCACCTATTCTTAGTACATGGCAGCATCAGAGGGAGCTAGGGCACCAAGAGTAGAGGCGATACCAGATGGACCACCTCCTCCTCCACCAGATGTAGAGGTGCATGTTGATAGTTGATTTCTCTTCTCATCTGTTACTTTCTGACTGATACATTATTGTGTCTGATAGCTCTACGGAGCTCATTTGTTTGTACCCTGTGCTAGTAGTGCACCCCTGACTATTTGAGATTTTTGATATATAGATGAGATCGATATGTTTGGTTGTGACATCATGTGTACTTTGTCATTTTTGTTATGTATGATGATATCATGTGATGTTAATGTTATGAGTAGTGTAGAATGTATGTATGGATCAATGCAATGCAATGATTTCTTTCATATGTATGAATGTTATGCAGAGGTGATGATTATGGAAATATGTATGTTTATGCAATGGATATAAATGTAATGCAATAAATGTTTATGATATGATATGTAAATGCAACGATATACATGATATGTTTTGCAGGTTGATGAAGACAAGTACTCAGTCTTATGTCAAAAGGATGGTTAACCCAGGAGGATCATTGCTTGCGATTCTCTGAAGAGACCTTCGAGTTAGGTTCAGCTCTTGTTAGATTTGAAGATGTGATTGAAGAATCATTTAAGCTTTGAAGTTCATTTAGTCATTGTGAGATCATGCAAACATGCAAAATGCAAAGAGACATGCAAGATGAAATGCAACCTAAGACCTAGGACCTAGTCCTTGATCATATGTCGATTTGTGATCATCATTGAACTTTTAGGTAACTAGATAAATAAATACAATGCCCACTAGCTATGAAACCATAGACATATGAATATTGATTTGTTTGCACAAGAATCAATACAACACCCACTGGACAACAACCATGGATATATGAATATTGACTTTATTTTCAGAATGTCGGATTAGATATAAGCATCAAGGCACAAACGCCAGGATGACCTGAATATCATGTCCATTTTGATATAGCAATTTGTACAAGCATCAAAACATACACATCGTGATGACCTGAGTACGCCTTGCGTTGCAAACACATCAAACAGTCAAGAGATCATTCTAAATCCAATGTGAATTACCCGTAGTGACCCTTTATCGTTCACATCCTTAGGCAAGATCGTGTTTCACAGTAGGAGAAAGAATTCACTTCAAAAAGACAATAGTTAGATCAAACTTCCTTGAATTTTCTGGGTATCAGTGGTCGAGGTACGCATGGCCATCCAATTCGAGATAGAGGCTCTTATACTCGGACACCATTTCAATCCGAAATTTCCAAAGTTGTTAGATTTTCACATACGAGCAGAAAACAAAGAAAAGATTATGCCCCCAGTCATCACTCTCTAAATCCTATAAAGGACATCATCGAAGAGCTCGAAGGGACACAATATGCAAAAATCTCAATGTGAATCAGTAAGCATACAAGGAGATAAAAGCATGTAAAAAGCATAGATTGTTTTCAGTTGAGTTTTGATGTTTGATTGCGTTGTTGTAGATGCAAAATCCTTTCTGGAGACAAGGCAGACTGACTGACTCAACTTGAAGCTTCAAAGGACTCTGATCGGATAGGATACGTCTAAGATACATTGGAGACCATAGGATATGACATTGATTGCCCCCAAGTGTTAAACATTGATAGGATACAGACGCTTGAGCTGATTGGTGTACAGATCGACTTATTGAAAACTGGAAATGCAGAAACAAACCGGGAGATATGTACAAACTAAAGCAAGACTGAAAGCTGGGAAAGACCAAGATTATGCTGATAGATGGAGCATTTTGAACAAGTGGCACCCGTTTGCCGGGTTTTCACCATCTTGGCAGAGATTCTATTTTTGCTACCAAGGCGCCTGTTTCCAGGTTTTCACCAAGGCACTTTTTCTTTTTCTCATTTTTTTGTATTTTTTCATTTTTTTCATTTTTTTTGTATTTTTGATATTTTTTTATTTTTTTGAATTTTTGATATTTTTTTATTTTTTTGAATTTTTGATATTTTTTTATTTTTTTTGTGAATCATCAAGGCGCCTATTGCTAGGTTTTCACCAAGATGTTCATTTTTTCAGGACTTTTTCCAATTTTTAAGATTTTTTAGGACATTTACCAAGCACTAAATGCCTTAGGCGTAGAATTTCTTTAGATGGAGAACGTTGATTGGTTCTCAGAGCTGTTCTCCTTCAGTCGTTGAGAGTTGATAGGCACCAGAGCCAAAAGTAGCAGTGATTACAAAGGGACCCAACCAATTGGGTTTGAACTTCCCCTTGCGTTCTCGATGGGATTGATTTTTAGGATTTTCTCTCAAGACTAGATCACCAACCTGAAATGCTCTGTGTCTGACTTTCTTATTGTAGCCTCTAGACATTCTTTTCTGATACACTCTAAGATGATCATACGCTGCTTGTCTGCGCTCATCTAGTAGCTCCAGTTCTTGTAACCTAGACACTCTGTAGTCATCATCAGTTACTAGACCATGCATTCTGATTCTGAGTGATGGGATTTCAACCTCAATAGGCAGTACCGCTTCAGACCCATAAACTAAAGTGAAAGGTGTAGCCCCAGTAGGTGTTCTGATACTTGTTCTGTAGGCCCATTCTGATACTTGTTCTGATACTGGTTCTGATACTAGTTCTAATACTAATACTAATACTAGTTCTGATACTGATTCTAATAACTGTTCTGATACTAGTTCTGATAATGATTCTGATAATTGTTCTGATACTAGTTCTGATACTTGGTATACTTGATAGCATCTTTTTCTATTGCAAACTCCCAAGCAAGATTATATCATGCAGTCCCAATGTCTAGCAAGGTGGAGAACAAGAGGGATTGACAAGAGAATAAAAGATAATGAAGGGAAGAAATCTTCAAGGGAAAACTCCTCAAGAATACCCAAGCTAGGGAAAAATTGTCATGTAAAGCGCATTTGGACAAGCAATGAAAGGCTAGCATAGGATAAGTCACAAAAGTGTAATGCAAGAGTAGAAAAGGATGTAGTCCAAAGGAGTAGACATGTCAAGAGGCTTCATAGCATCGTGTTTCACTCTTTCTTTCTTTTTTTTTTGTTATTAGATCAAGACCAAAGGGGAAAAGGATAGTGATAGTGATAGTGATAGTGTTTAGCAATTCTTGCACTTTTCCCATTTTTGGGGTATTACAATGTAACCAATACTTCTCTTAGGAGTGCCAAATAAATTGAAATCAAAACTATAGACAATCAATAGGAGGAAGGCTGAGACACATTTCCTAACACTAAAGTAAAAATTCATTTTCCCTATATAATTGTTGGAGAAGTCCTTAACAAATGACGATGTCACTGGGAGCAATTCAAAGGTATTTTTGAATGGGTCCCTCCAAATTCTCTTGCTATGCATTATTCCCTTCCGGTATGAGATTGAGACCTCTTTCTAGGTCTCCTTTTAATTCCGTGATGGCTAGATATCTTCATAGAAAGGAAATTGGTGAGGATATTTATATTTGATCCTCTAATTTGTTTAACTATCTTTAAATTTGGCTTGAACATGCTACTAAAGACATTCATAACAAGATGTTACATCTACATATTAATGCTTTGGAGGTCGCTAGCTCCAGTCATATTTGTGAAGATGGAAACCTTAGTTGAAGTTTAGTATTTTTTCTTGTTAAATATGTCTTTGTAATTTTATGAGTCCTTATAGATATGTTTTAGTTTCAAGATTGAATTCCTATCTACTTCATATGTTCTTTTTTTTTTAATACATTAATATAATATGTGGCATTTCTCAATTTTGGATTGATCAACTATTTATAGAGATAAGTCAATATAGACAAACATAAATGTGATAGTTGAATGAGAAAAAATAGGTAATTAGCTCTAATATTGATGGTGGAAAAATGATATTGATGATGAAAAAATAATTCACTACTATTCTTAAATTTGTATTTTTTATTTTAAAAGTACCTCAAAATTTATTTGATTCTAACTCTTTGTCCCTTGATAAAATATAGTACACGGTAATGTTTTGTTCCTTGTAATCACCTACATCGTATATATCACTTGATAATTAATTGCATCCACATCTTTAAATACAAAAACATAGTAACATGTTGCACAAACACATACTAAGGTACTCACAATGGATAGTGAAAAGGTGTGGAAAAGTTAATTTTGAATTTTAGTATTTGATTTTGAGGTCCATTCTCATTCATTGCAAAAATGAGTGATATAAAAATGTGTTGGTCATCAATGGACTCGATCCTACAAAACCAAATGACGTCTTCCACAAGAAACTAATGAGAGCAAAATAATGCTTGATTATGGGCATAATAGATCAAAATGATAGTGGACCATACATCACAAATGTACATATTATGTATTGCTTATAAAAGCAAGGTTAGGTTGATATATATGGTTAAACAAAATTGTGAAGTGTCTTAATCCTATATAATGAGACAAGTAACTTAATAAATATTAAATGACCAAGAAAATAAGAATTACAAGTTAAAAGATAAGATAAGATCTAATTGAGAAGATTTATAATATTTAAATAGACTTAACATATAAATAAGACCTACTAGAGAATTAGTTAGGTAAAAATATTTTATTCACACCAACAAAATAAACTCGAAAAATAAATTGATAATCATAAGAGAAAAAATATGTATGAAAATAGATATGAAATAGATACAATAGTAAAGATTGAATGACAAATACATAAAAATGCAAATACTTTTGACATAGAGTTATCAATTGATTAGATTATGAATGGGGGTAAAAAAGTAATGAGACCAAAATAATGCTTGATTATGGGCACAATAGATCAAAATGATATTGGACCATACATTGCAAATGTACATATATATCTTGCTTATAAAAGCAAGGTTAGGTTGATAGATAAGATTAAACAAAATTGTGACGTCTCTTAATCCGATATAATGAGACAAGTAACTTAATAAATATTAAATGACCAAGAAAATAAGAATTAAATATTAAAAGATAAGATAAGATCTAATTGACAAGATTCATAAAATTTAAATAGACTTAACATATGAATAAGACCAACTAGTGAATTAGTTAGGTATAAATATTTTATTCACACCAACAAAATAAACTTGAGAAATAAATTGATAATCATAAGAACAAGAAAATGTATGAAAATAGATATGAAATAGATACAATAGTAAAGAATGAATGACAAATACATAAAAATACAAATAGATAATAAATTTTTTTAAAAAAAATCTAAATATAAACCATACTTTGCTTAACACAAGAATATGTTTCTAATCTATATATAATTATATTAAGTATGTTTTATCAAAACAAATACAAAATTAAACACTAAGTTTTAATATTAGCAATATTTTCAACATCAATATAAATATAAATCCAATACAATAATACTTATCGTTTTTTTTAACTTGATTCAATATGAAGAAAATAATATAGAGCTACGGAATATATTTTTAAACCTATGAGCTCATTTTTTAATCTTAAATTCCAAAAGTTGTACCAATCGTCCGACCTTTGTGTTAAAATTCTATTATTCTCTTACCATAGAAATTTAGTTTCATATATCATTGGTCTTGTTTTCTTTAGTGGATATGACTGATTGATTTCATCATAGCTAGTTGGTCAACAAAGACATACTTTCTCTAGAGAAAGTGATTAAATTGTCACCACACTCCACTTGACTATCTCGAAGGTCTTATTCTCTTTCGTGCTTTATGTACGATAGATGCCGTAATCTCGGTGACTTCTACTTTTCATTCGTGCTAGGATTCTATACAATGCTTTCATCATTCCATTTGGTATTTAATAGATTTCTTTCTTCTTCTTAAAGATTTATCTAGAAATAAAGAATTTGTTTTAAATTTATTATTTTTTTAGGGGTAAATATTTTTAACATGGAGTTATAAATTGATTAGATTATAAATGTGGGACCTCGCCCTCATTTAAACATTCATTAATAGCATTCTAACGAAGTTTGGGTCTCAATGATAAGAATAATACCACAACTTATTCATCACACCATGTCAATAATAACTATTTTTTAAAATAATAATATCATTGATTTGTTATTTTGCATATGATGGTGTTTATGGTTGGATATCATTTATACATCAAAATCTTAATATGGTGATAATTTTGTAAACCTAGATGTGATAAAGGGAATATCATGCAAACATTTGTAGAGGGAAAGTATCATATTTTGAATGATGGATTGATTCATTTTCATATGTGTATCATCTTTGTGTTACTCAACAATGATCAATATATAAATTTTTTGGTATATCACATATCACTAATATTTTTGTCAGATCACCTTTATGTTACTAGCTCTTGATCTTAAAGCCTTATCAACAGTGATTTCTCTTGCGGCATTACAATGACCCCTTTTCCAAGGGTCTTGGGTTATACAACCTTTTAGTGGAACCCGCATGTGGTCCTTGAATGAATGAAAGTATGTTTTTAATAACTTCCATAAGGCCAAACAACCTATGGGATCCATAGATAGATAGCAAATAGAAAAGCACACAAAGCCTAAAACAAAAAACCCAAAATTGTGCCAATTAACTCTCTTTTTCCTTTTACGTCTTGGATCTTCTACTGTCTAGTTTGATCAGGAAATACACAATCCTTAATATTTTTTCTTCTTTAGATAGATTTCTCAAGGTTTCCACATTTAGTATCTAAATATAGTTGACTCCAACATCTGTGTAGGTTGGGCACTCTATGATGTAGTGCCATTTTGTCTCCACTATTTTTTGAGTGCAATAAAAATATCTTTTTTCTGCCCACTCTTGTTTATGTATCATCCATCTTTCGGTTTCACATCTAAGTTGATTTGAACTAGCTCGTATCTGAGTGTTTTCTTTCCATTTTATTTTATTAACCTTGCTTGAGTTTGTTCATAGCGACCTCTTGTCATTTCCAACTCTTTTCTCAAGATCCAAGTATGTACTAACCTTCACTAATGATTTCTCTCATTTCACATGGGTGTACTTTCTTAATTACAAGAGTGATATCTTCACCACATTCAATACTTTTAGGGTGTCCATGGAGAAGTAAAGTTCTATTCAATAAGTATCCACAAGTAATAGGGGAATATGTGAACAAATCCTTTATGAAAGATCACATTAAGCATATTAATCACTGCTATTATTTGGCTCCATGTACATAACATCTAATAATGTTGTTGAATGAATGAACATACCATTAAGGGAGGTGAAAATTTGAATGCTTCAATTTAGTCCTATGGCCCCATCATTTTTTGTTGAAGAAATCATGTGCCAAGAATATTCAAATTGCAATCCCCACAAAGTAGTTCAAAATCTTACTCCAGAGGACACTTGGTCTAAAATCAGAATTAATATTTCCTTCTTTAAAGTATGTGGTAATGAGGCTTGGACTTTCATACTAGATGATCATTGTAAAGTGATGAAAAAAAATCTATAACACTAGATATATCTAATGTCACATAGATGATGATGGATGTTCACATAAATAGATCTTCCACCTACTTCTTCCCCTTTGTGAACATCTAAAATTGACTAATGTATTTTCATATTATCATTTCATCATGATCTAAGCATTTTTTCTATCTATATAAATTCAAAAAAAAAAAATTATTTAATCAAGATAATATTTCCTCTTTTAATCTTATAATAATGAATTATTTTTAATTATTTTTGTGGTGAAAGAAAATAGGTATGATGTGCATTCACTAGGATGGATGGTCAAACTAGGAAGCTCACACCTAAATGATTTTATTCATTGCAAGGAAAGTTGATCCACTAGGCTCAAGGAGGCTCAAGCTCTAAGAGGATGCAAGTTTCCTTTGTTGTGCAGTAGAAAATGGCTATGTAAAGGCGAAATGCAATAATGTAGGGAAAGAATGGAAAAGAGCGGTATGCAGACAAGTCATAGAATATAAACTTGATTTTGATACTAGATCTGGAAATCTGAAATAGAAGCTAACTTGTGATCAAAATTTTAGTCTAGAATGGCAAGAACGGGGAACCTAGACAATACATGATGACTAGACTTGCCTAAGGCCCTAGAAGGCACCTAAGACAAAGCAATTTTTTTAATGAAAAATTTTCCCCTATAGCTCTCTATCAAATCCACCTATAGCCTTTTTCGCAGTTGTGCCACATGTTGTCTACACCCAGAAAATGAGAAAAATGTTGGGGAAAATGGATTTTCCTTAGTCAAAAACCTATTTAGGAATTAACCTTGAATCGAATTGAAATATGTAAAAAGGAAAGTGTGTTGTCAGTAGAAAAGACTTGATAAGATATCATACCTTCACAAGTGTTGAATTTATCATGAAAATCCTTGCAAGTATTGTAAATTTGTTATCTTGACCTTGGATCTATGATAGGAAGAACATGAATGCCTTCACTTATGCTTAGACCTAGACATTAATCCTTGTATTTCATGCTTGACGAGTATCAATGTGGATATAATTCCTCAATTTCTTCTTGAGTTGATAGATTCAATATTTGAATGGTTGTCATAGAATTAAATACATAGGATTGCCTCTTTTTTAAATAAGGGAGGTATCTTTGATTTTATACCTCACCAAACCATTTCAAGGCTCAAAACTTGAAGGAGCCAAGAAGGGTTTTGAATATCCTACTAAAATCCATAGACCATTCTCTAATTCAAATTTTGGCCACTTTTATCAGGTACAAGATGCCTCCCAAGGCATTGGGTGACCTATCTTGCTTCATGCATTACAAGATACCTTATACAAACCAATTAGGGCTTAAATTTAAATCTAGGGTCAATTAGGATATGGGGATACCAAAAACACGCACAAAATTAAGGTTTGAAATATGAATAAATACAAGAGGCCACCCATAATGGAATAGGTCTTATGTATGTACAAGGCGATAAATGAATAAAATCATTAAAGGAGGCACACCTAAAAGTAAGGGCCCACACATAAATTAATTTAATAGAGAACATATGTTTGAATATTTATTAATTAAATTCATACAAAAAGGCTAATGATGCATGGAATCCATGGAAACTAAAATGAGGCCTAGCTAAGGACTAAAATTGTATATGCATACAATTTAGGATGCTATATTTAGCCCCCACTTTAGCGGGATTATGAACCTGCTTCATACTCATGGTAAAGTACACTAAAGAATAGGAAATAACTTTTATCAGTCTAAAACCAAGACAAAAGAAAGATCCATATGTGTGTGTGTGTGAGAGAGAGAGAGAGAGAGAGAGTACAAAGTAAAAGGATTACCCCAAGGAAAGAATTGTCTCTAAATAAATAGATTAAGAGGAGACTACAAAGTAAAAGGAAACATTTTCTAAGTAATCTAAAAATAAAAGGTTGTAAAATTGGATTTCGGTGTGTGCATAATGTGCAACAACAAGAAGAGTGTATATCTCCACATTAAAACAATTGTGTACACCTTAATGGGAGCAATGGCTTTAAGGTATCATACATGCATCTAAATACAAGCATGTTTCCTCTATGATATACCCCCATACAAGGAAAAAATAAAGACAAATAAACACATTACAAAAATAGTACATAAGGGATCTACTAATTATGGGGTCAATATGCATATGTGATCACTCATGTATATAAAAAATCATCATAATGAATTGACCTCATCCCCCAAAGGTAGTAGAACTACAAGAACAATAGAGGATAACATAAGACACACAAACAAAAGTCTTTTTGGGTCAACATTGTGAAGACCAAAAAGCTACATGGTTGCAAGAACTTTGCGTCATCCCCATGTTAGATAAAAAAGACACATTTACAACAATAGCATATATATGACATAACATATATATGACATATAGAATAGTTGAGATACAAATAGAATAATATCACAATAGGTTTGATCCCTTTATCACCTTGTGCCAATGAAGCAACTAGGTTCATCTAAAGAAATTTAAAGAATAACATATAACAAGCAAAAAATTATGGAGGAAGCAAATTATGAACAAGAAAACACACAAAAGAATCCACCACACAAGATGACTTATGCAAATGTATCATCTACAAACTAATATTGTGTAATTTATTTAGGTAAGGTGGATAGCATGTGAGAGGAACAATCTCGAGCATGGTATATGTAGATACTACAAGTTTCAAACAAGGACCATGCTCTAATAATGAGTCACTTTGTTTGTCACAAGGACCGAGAACTAATGATTTGGAAAATATTGCAAATAATTCATGATTAATTTCAACAAATTTATTAATATCATTATAATAATTATGATAAACATGATTTACATCACTAACATTGTTACCATCATCTAAATTAATCACAATAGGATCCTTGATATAAAAATTAGAATCATAATGCTTAGATAATTTAATTTTCTTAAGATTAAATTCCTCCCTTGGGCTATGCATAGTTTGGTCAAAGGGAATAAAATTATCCTAAGGTTTCTTAAGGTAGGAAATGATTTGAGAAGCAAGAATATGGGCCATAGTATGATGTCTAAAATGGCAATAATGAGCACATTGGTTGCATTTAATTTTTCTTTATATCTAGGAAGGTTTATGATCAATCATCATGGCCTCTTCTTCCTTAGAAGGAGGAATGGAAGGTACCTTACTAGGTTGAGAGATAGAGGATGTTGATCACTTTTAGGATATAGGAGGTGGAATAGAAGCATAAATAGGAATAATGGAATGTGTAGGAAGGATTCCAAGTCAATGACAAGGAGATGGAACATTCTTAGGGTTTCTTAATTTGGAAATAATTTAATATTTTTTTTGTTGGTAAGATAGGAATAAATGGTCTTGGAAGGTTATAATGGTTGAGGCATGTTTGGACAAAATAAGTCAAGGTCAAATTTTTCATGACTCACTAGAGATTGGCAGAGACTATGATTGATCATGATAATTTCTCCATTATGGAGAAACTTAGAGTACTTATGGATAGGAGAAAAATAGCTTTCATGTAGGTGAGTCAAGGTAAGCCAAGTCTCACTTTAAATTGATCTAGAATTCAGGATGACAACAGAGGTGACATCTTCACACTTCTTACAAACTTCAACTAGAATGGTGATAGAACCATGGGTAGGACAAGTAAAACCATTAAGATTATTAATCACCATATTATATTTTTTATAGGAGTCTTGATGGAATTATCTTGTGAAAATATGTTCCTCGATTATAAAATTCACCATCCAAGTAGGATCAATAAGCGATCCTTGAGAGAACTTATCACTAATTTATGTGGAAATATAAAGAGGACCACCATGTGCTTTAATAGTCTCCTTAGGGTAAAATTGAATGAAAATATTAGTTTTAGACTTGGGTTTGGGTTTAGGTTTGGATTGGTCAATGATATTAACAATATTTTTTACTACACTACACATAGCATCAACCTCTACAGGGATAGGGTCACTAGCCATAACAATATCGGTGGAAGAAGGAAATGTTATTGGTAGAATGGAAAGTTAAAAGATTGGAATAGATTTGTAGATTTGGTTCAGGGGTAAAATGATTTTTTTTCCATTATCATTCACACCCTCAACATTTATGGTATTGGAATCTATGAGATATTGGATAACATCCTTCCAATGATAACACTTTTGAGTATTATGGTTAGGTTCAAGATGGTATTGGAAAAGGGATTTGGGATCATGGGAAGCTAGAAATGATTTGGAAGGTTCAATAGGTTTTATGTGAGGAAGTTTCAAAACATTAAAAAATTAAGTAACTTCAAAAACACATTATATAAAGATTTAGAAAGAGCTATAAAATTACAAGATGGTTTTAAAATAGATGACAAAGGATCCACACTTGATGTTGCAGCTTCACTTGTGCATCAATAGATCTAGATTAATTATTGATCTTGATAAAACCTTGGTTGATCTTTTGAAACTTTTGGGGAGATTGTTGAGATGCATTACTCTAATAAACTAGAGCCATTGAAGTGGATGTGTCAATCTGGCTCACCTGAAGCTGATAATTATGAAGCATGGAATGAATGAGATCATGAGATAATGGTATAAAAATTTCACAATTAGGGATATTATAATTGGATTGGGTTATGAGAGAAAGTTTTTTTTGAAATGATAAAACACTTTGGGAAATTTTGTTGATGGTTTCTGCGGTTGATATGTTGGTATTAGATTATGAAGGATGTGGAATGTTATGATAAATGGATAGAGAATTGGAATATGATAATGGGACATTGTGGTAAGTAGGTATAGATGATGGTTGGAAAATACATGGAACACTCATGAGAGAACATATTCCTCTACAAATTGGATTAGTAACCACCTCGGGTTTTGTATACTTATCCTGAAAAACCCTGTTATATTATAGAAACAAAATGTTATATTATTATGTTCTTTTCTTTAGTTTTTTGGAGTAATTTTGATAGTTTTAATAATATTCTTGTCATAGATGGATGTTCGGGGAAAGGGAAAGGAACCTACAACACCTCAAGACATCCTAACAGAGATGGACTCATTATTGGGCAATGATGGCATCTTACTTTCCACAAACCTATTCAAAATTATTAAAAAGTTACTAGAGAAGGTATTGGTTTTTCATCCATAGACCATCCAACTGAGGAGATAAAAGAGAGGATGGAAAAATTGATGCTAAAAGAAGAAAGATTGCAAGTAAGAAGTAATCAAATATTTAATTATAACAAAAGTTCAATAATGGTTTATATTTTATACTCTTTTATGTCGTTAACTAGAATGTGTACATGTTTTTTTATAGATTTTTATGCGTCCTCATCTACCTAGTGGCCATGATCAGGGTACTACAAATAATTCGGGTGATGGCCATGTTATATACATTATTACTACTCATTTTAACTTGTAAACTTTATTTTTTAATGGTAGAGTTATTACTCATATATTTATTATGTAGTTGATGTTTTTTTAAGACTTATCAACTCATCTTTCCATGTTTTTTTTGTAACAACACCTTAAAACTGTAATACCCCAAAAATGGGCTATAAGTTCATTAATCTCCTACATCTTCAATTCGAACGAAATCGACATCAAAGTCCTAATCTAAGGCACATCTAAACATCATCGAATCCTAATTGATTATCTTAAATTCTACATCGGGGAATATTCCTAGTAATATTCCTAATCATCATAATTATCTTTAATTTTATAATTATTTGGCAATAAATCACATTTATCCTAAAGCTTGATTAATTGAATATTTTTATATTTAATTAATTAGATTTAATATCTTGCCACTTAATTGTGTAATTAAATTTAATTCTATCTATTATTAATTGTATTATTTAATTTTGACAATAAATCTAATATCATATGAATAATTGATTAAATTCTTATTTAATTAATTAAAGCAAGTTGTCATTATTTAATAATATAGTTTTTAATAAAAATTTGATTAAATAATTGATTAACCCATAAATCAATTGTTTTATTTTTAAAAGCAGTTAAGTTGGAACTAAATCACTTTATTATTAAATTAATTCATAAATAAAACATGCACAATCATAAAAGCAAACAACTATCAATTATCAATTAAAGCTAAACTCTATTTTGAGTTAAAGCTTAGCTTTTGCATGTTTTTGTGAGTTAATTATCCTTTATTTAAAAATAACTCAAAAATCAACCTAAGTTATTTGAGTGATTTATGGTTTTTCCCATGCACCTCCAAAGCCTTGGATTTCTATAAAAACAAGGCTCATCTCTTCATAATTCATCTCTCAATCATCTCGCAAATTGCAAACTTACTCTACAGGAATCATAGCATATCAAATTTGGAGAATTTGCACAATTGGAGCTTGAAAGAATCAACTTGCGAATTCAAAGCTTTGTGAGATCAATTTCAATTGCATAGATTTTATATCTTAGCATAGAATTTCATAGTTTTCATATCATTGTTAGAATCTTCATTGTTAGATCATTTAGCATTCATTTCATATCAGTTTTCAATAGCATTCATAGATTCATATCAGTTTTTATCATTCTTATTGCATAGAAAATATCAAAAATATAGATTAATTGCATTCATATTTCATATCTAGATCAATTGCATTCAAATCCTTCATTTAGGTGTCATCTAGGTCACTGATCTCGATAATAATCTGAGAACATTAATCTCGCACCTATTAGAAGGTAGTAAATCGCTTGGTTAGATAGCTTTCAATTTTGCACGATTTTGATTATCACTAACCTCTAATATTTTACTGAGTGTTGTGTCTACAGATCAGGTACAATTTTCACACACACATTTCTAGCACGCACCGTGGGGCAAACCACCTTTGCATGCTGATTTTGATTCTTGGAGCTAAAACCCTAAAGTTTCAAAGATTTAATTTTATCTCCCAAACAGCTTAGAGTTTTGGTCTGAATTTTTTTTTGCAAGTTGGAGACATATCAGGGAAGCTTCAAAAAAAATTTAGAATTTTCTAAATTATTTTGAATTTTTAATAATTTTTTTTTTATTTTTCATAAACAATTAATTTTCGGCGAAAATCAAAATATTTTTTTGAAATTTTTACATTTTCGAAAAGATCTTCAAATTATATAGGGGGTCTATTATTTGTGTTTTAAATTTGGATGCAATTTAATAGCTAAAATAGTCAATTTGCAAAAACTGGTCTGTTTTGATAAAACGGGTCTCTAGGGCACAAATGAAGAGATTTTTCTAAAATTTTTGCATTTTTGGAAATTTCTCTATTTTTTAGTAGGGGTCTCTATTCTGAATTTCTATTTTTATGGCCAAAATCATATCAAAAAAATTAGATCTTGTTGACTAGGTCAAATGTAGTGCAAAAAAATTAAAATTTTATGATGGGTATGCACTTATTTTTCATATGATTTAATGAATGATATAAGTTGTCATTTAGGTTAATTGTTGGTTATTATTGCTGATAATAATTGATTTTTAGAGCTAACCCTATGGTTTTCATAATTTGAATATATTTTGCATATCTTGTTTGCTTGTTTGCTTCTTGGAGAGTTCATCACTTGCTTGCATGGAAAAGCTCAACAAAAATTGCTAAAAATCAGGTAAAATCTACTAAGCGCATTGCAAGGATCCCAGGTATTCTCCTTCATCTAATAAAATTTTGATTTGGGACTTAAAATAAATCTCTTATGTGTCAAGCTTGTGTGCATCTTTTCATGCTTTTGATCTATTTCTACACACTTGCATAATTGATACTAGGTTGTGACCCCTTAAGGATTCATTAAGTAGTCTTAGATACTTGTGATTGATCTTGATTGCTATCTTGGGTTATTGGACTCGCTAATTCACCGGCCCCTCATTTTCACCCCGTGGTTGCAATCTCAGCGCCATAAAGGGGAGGGGTCAACAAGACAGAAGAGTTCAGTGTTCCACTTGGCAACCCTTTTGTGCTTTTAGGAACTCACTTGTTTTCTAAGTTGTGGACTCGTTTTCAGCTTGTGTGAGGTGTTAAGTGTTCCACCTTGTGGACTCATCTCATATTTTCTTTAAAGGTTAAGTGTTCCTCTTTCTACTTTTTGGATGCTTTTGGTAGATTTGCTTTCGAGAATATATCTGTGCTCACATAGTAATTAGGCCCTATGAACACTATTCGTGATTCTTGAGAGATTGGATTCCTAGAGAAATCTTTCTTGACGATAGAATCCTTGTAGGTAGGGAGGATACTTAGTGCATTTCACATTCAACTTGGTTAGTGAGTCTTCTCTTATTGATCGACACATTCTCTCTCCGGAGAGGTTGATAGATCACGTAGGGTTGATATCACGAGCTTTGGTGAATCAAAATTGGTTAGTGCGTCTTCTCTTATTGATTGATACATTCTCTCCCCGGAGAGGTTGATAGATCATGTGGAGTTGATATCACAGACCTCGGTGGAATGAAACTTTGTCTTAGCGTGTTAGATTAATCTGCTTGCTTTGTTTGGGTTAAAAGTGAAGAGGTGTCAAAACCTTGAATCTGGAGCCAAGTCCCCTTGTGGTATAAATCTATGAGTCACCTTTAGAGAGGGTTAACCATAGCGGACAATCCCTTCACAGGGAAAACTGCATTGACGGAACCTCAAGCGGTAATAGCCATTTTTGCCATGGTAGTGACAGCCGCTATATAAATGTCCTTGTGGAAGAAATCTCCACGGGTATGGTTCATTGTTGGGTTGTTAGATCTCCCTAGCAGCTCTTGAAGATTAAGTTCTTGAACTGTGTCAAAACCCTGGTGCACCGGGATTGGAGTTCACCCCTTTGAATCATAAAAGTTGCAGAGTCAAACCATTACTAAAAACCCTAGAGAGGCCAATTTTTCACTTTTAGGTATATGTGTGTTATTGCAAAACTTTTCAGAACATACACAATTAGTACTCTCAGGGATTAGCACAATTTGGTCACTTGATTGTTCATGCGCAAGGTTGCTTTTGCCCTTGTTCATTGTTTTCAGACGTGCTTGGAATCACTTGCTTGCTGTTCTGCGTGTTTGTTTATCTACTTGGCTATTAAAAATGATCAAATTTGGTATAACCTTCAAAATTTGGATGGTACAAATTTGCAAACAATTCAAATCTGAAAACTCAAAATTTGCAAAATCTGAAGTAAAATTCTTTTCTGGAGTCAAAAGTCATCTCAGGAGGTCAAAAAGTCATACGAGTTTTGTCAACTGTCATTTCATTGCTACCCAACTGTCGTATGAGTTTAGCAACTTTCATTTCATAGACTACCCAGTGTCGTACGAGTCTGCAGAGTGTCGTTTGGAAAAATTTGAGAGAGTTGTCAGAAATTGTCAAATTGCAAGATATCCAATGTTTCCAGCCTAGTTCCAGAATCTCTCAAAAATATTATTGTGTCAGGAACAGAGCAGTAGCTATTGAGCATTCTACCATTTTTTGAGTTTGATCTTTTGAATCTGATCTAGTCTTCTGTTTAATCAATTTGAGTCCTTTTTATCTCATGTCAAAACCTTGTCATAACTATCAATCCTCAATCAATCTTCAAAAATAGAATAAGTGTTGAGAACTCATGTCCGCTATCTTTTGGGCGATCTATCCCATACATCCAGGGCACAGTTTCCTTCACCCACATCTCATCAGATCTTCAAAACTATCATAATCTTGACAAGGTTGCGTCATCTGATTTTCTCGAATCAAATTGTTCTTCAGTTGTCTTCATCCTTTTCTTCTGTTTCATTCAAAGTTAATGGTGGAGACCAGAGCTTCTTCACACAAGAAATCAGAAGAAACATCTCAGAACTTACTTTTGACCAATACCCCAGGTCCAACTCTTGAACAACTCATCAAGTCAGGTATCTATGAAGATGACGGTCTCGGTAACTTTCATTTGAAAACTGGTTACATACCTCCTCTATCAACTCACAGAGGTAACCAGAAAACTCCTCCTCAATCTATTCCAGGGAGCCCAAAAACTCCTACCATGTCTGAAGCAGGGACAAACCAGAGTTCTCTAGGAGGAGGATCCCAAGGACACCATTCTCAACATAATGCCGACCAAGAACCTACCCCCTCTGAAATCCATCGATGTCAGAATGACGATGAATTCCAGAGAATGATGAGGCATTTCTTGAAAGTGGATAGAGAGGCATACTTTTTACAATTAGCCTAGGAAGGGGCTAAGCTTCCTCCCAACTTTAACATTGATGATATAATCACACATGAGGAAGAAACTCCACTCACAGCTATGACAAAATAGATGCATGCTATACAAGTCAAATTTAACAATCTTAAGAAGGAGAAGGAACCCAAGGAGTTCTCCATGGAGGCCCTATGTCCTTTCCCGTTCGACAAAAACTTATATATGCCACCATTCCCAAAAAGAGTGGAGATACCAAAGTATGACAAATATGATGGATACTCTGATCCTCAAGATCATGTCAGAGAGTTCTGTATGCAATCCATGGAATTCATGCATGAACTGACTTATCTAATGCATCTTTTTCCTAGATCCTTGGGAGGAGCATCCATTTAGTGGTTTTCAAGATTACCTTCTACGATCAAAACTTTTGAGGAATTGATTAAATTGTTTTATCAACAATATTCTTACAATATTCAACATCCGATCACCATGATCGATATCTATAACCTCAAGCAATATCCAGGGGAATCATTCCTAACTTTCCTCAAGAGGTGGAGAAAGAAGTTCTCTCTATATGCTAGACAAATTCCCAAAATGGAGAAACTTGAAATCTTTATCAATAACCTTATTCCAGAGCTCAATTATCCATTACAAATGCAAGATCATGTATCTTTTGATAAAATGGTGGATAATGCAATCAAGATTGAGAAAGTACTTGTCAAGAAAGGAGAAATCACACTTCAAAAGGACAAGTCTGAATCTGGATCTAGCTCAAAAGATAAAAACAAGAGCTGGAATAGAAACAAAGGTATCATCTTTGATGGTATTGTTGACACTATCCGCACCCCATCAAAGGCATCAGCCTACAATCTCACCCTTGCCACCAAATCCATTGAAGCTTCAAAGCAAAAATCTGCTGAACCATCTCCAAAGAAGCCATTCAAATGATGGGATAATAAATAAAAGTTTACTCCCCTGGGAGAATCTTTGGAATCTGCCCTGAGAACCTTGATAGCTGATAACATGATCTCTTTACCACCAATCCAAAACCCTGATCCAGATCCAAAACCATATTGGTGGAAAGATAATGCATTCTATGCTTTCCATCGGACTAAAGGCCACAAAACTAATAGATGCTTCCACTTGAAGCATACCATTCAAAACTTGATAGATCAAGGGGACATCATGATCAATAATCCTACCAGCAATAATGATCACACAGCATTTACAGAACCATTTCCACAACATGGCAAGGGATTTTCCACTTCTCAGCCTAACATGGGGGCAAAAGTCAACTATGCCTACCCTGGAAACAATACTGCCATTAATATGGTTGAGCCATGTCTCTCTGAGAGCTGCAATGTCATCACAATTATCCGAAGAGACCAAAATCATTCCTCAACTAATGTAGTTACCAGATCACAAGGTCAGGCTCATCTGAAAGGACAAACACCAAGTTCATCTAATGTCCCTAAGATACCTTTCAACCTCACATCTGCTTCCAAACAGAAGGCTGCCTCAAAATCTTCCAATCCAAAGGATACAAGACCTACATCTTACAGCATCGTCCAACAACTCCAGCATACCAATGCCAAAATATCTATGTTTGAGTTACTTCGAATATCTCCAGCTCACAGAGATATCCTAGACAAAGCTTTGCTTGGCTCTAATGTTCCTGATGATCTAGATCTAGACAGGTTCCAGACTATGGTTGGTCATCTAACGTCTCTGCAATATATCTCCTTTTCAGAGGAAGATGACAACTCTTTGAGTCACCCACATAATCAGCCCTTACACATAGAAGTCTTGATCCAAAACCGTCGAGTCAAACGTGTGTTGATAGATGGGGGTGCAGGCCTCAACATTTGTTCTTACAACTTAATCACACAGTTGGGATTCTTAGAGATGGCTATTGATCCTCGAAAGAAGATCACCATAAAAGCCTATGACGAACAAGAAAGAGCTTCTAAAGGCACCATTGTCTTACCCATCCGAGTGGGTCTGGTCATCAAAGATACCACATGTCAGGTGCTTGATCTACCATTGGCTTACAATATCCTTCTAGGGAGACCCTGGATCCATGAAATGCAAGCCATTCCTTCTACATACCATCAATGCTTGAAATTTCCCTATGAAGGAGTGGAGGTTACTATCCTAGTAGATCTGAGTACAAATTGCAATACATTGAAGGAAAGTGCCAATAAGCTTGTTCCCAATAATAGAGAATCTTCCATCAAGCAGCTAAATGTTGCTTCCACATCTAAGATGGACGACATTGCTAAAGAGATCAATATCAAAGAAAATGTGATGGGAGAATACACTATAGAGCCAGTCTTGTCTCTAACATCTCTCCCAATCTCACCTAAGTCATATGGACAATCCTTGAAGCAATCTAAATCAGAACCTAAGGAACCTATGGAAGCATACAAAAGAAATTTTGTGGTGGAGCAAGTATCCAAACAAGAATTTGAAGAGGATGAAGCTGTGCTGGCATGGCTATATAAAGAGGATTCTGAATCTAAAATTGTTCAACCTAGTGAATCTATAGCACCTACAATCCCTTCTAATTCATATGGTCCAGGGAACAAATTGATAGCCAAGATGGGATATTTCAGTCAAGGACCTCTAGGAATTAGAGGAAAGGGTCTTGTGACACCCATTTCACATATTGGTAGAGCCAACAAAGATACTGGTGGCTTAGGGTTTAAGAAGAAACCCTATAATCTCAAAGGTGGTTGTTCTCATGTCATAGAACAAATTGCACCAGGAGAACCCCTTCTTAAGAAAGAAGAAACAGAACCCTCTGATGATGATTCAGATAGCTCTGAGCTTATCCGCTATGAAAAATTGCCTAAAGAGATCAAAGATCTTCTTGATGATAAAGATGATCCTATCAGAAGAATTAATGTAGTAGAAACACAAGAACCTACTGTAGCGCAAGAGATGGTTGCAACACAAGAACTAGCCAATCTCGAAGGCAATCAAACTGATCAAGATGAAGGGGGTAGTTATTCTGACACTAATTCCCATGAATGTGAATTCAAGTCAGAGACTGAGGGTATTCCTTCTTGGGGTATTCATCCTGATTTCACACATTTTCTAAGATTTCCTAGAGATCCTGAATCTGAAGCTAAGTCAAATGACTATGAATGGGGTGCCATTCTAGAAGAAGATGAGCTTATCACAGAGAAATATATTGATGTTATTCACCAATATGTATCTCAACCCAACGTAGGTCTAGAGCGAAACAATGAACTTAACGTGTCTGATCCACCTATGGCTGAAGAGGACTCCCATGATGATGTTGAGCCTATTCACGAATTGAACATTTTGAGCTGTAATATCACCTTTGAACTTGAGTGTCAGGTTATGACCAATGATGACATATCCACATCTGTGAACACCATATCCCAAGCCTTTCCTACTTTAACTATCCAACACCCTGATCTTATGGATTGAACTTCCACGAACCCGAGCCATGGTATCTACACCTTTCCAAGTGACTATGCCCTTGCTTGTTACCTCAATGCAGTTGAGCCTATGATGACTTCCATCAGCAAACTAAGCATCAGCATGACCGAGTCGGACATCAAATATCTTAGTCAAAAAAATAAAAAGAAAAAGAAAAAGAGTTCTGAGGGTGAAAACCACTTTGTGGCAGTCTCAGAACCTACAAAAGTAAAAAGAAAAGATGTATCTGAAGGTGAAAACCTCTCTAAGGCACCTAAGGATGAGATATTTGATGTCCTTCCGAGTCATTTATAGGATAGATCTCCAGTTTTGATTGAGCCAACTCAATCCATCAATTTGTGTACAACAGAGGAACCACAATTGGTACATGTAGCACAATCTCTATCAGAAGAAGAGAAACAGAAATTCACTACATTCTTATCAGAAAAAAAGATCAACTTTGCATAAAAATATTCAGATATGCTAGGATTGGATCCCAATCTCATTATGCACCATCTATCCATTGCTCCTGGAGTAAAACCAATCAAACAAAAATTGAGAAAGATGCATCCTCATGTTGCACTCTTAGTCAAAGCAGAACTAGAAAAACTCCTAAAAGCTGGATTCATCCGTGTCATAGACTATGCTAAGTGGATCTCTAACATTGTACCTATTTCAAAACTAGATGGTTCAATCAGAGTGTGCACAGACTTTAGAGATGTGAACAGAGCATGCCCTAAGGATGATTTTCCACTGCCTAACATTGATATGATAGTGGACATGACTGCGGGCTATGAAATGTATTCCTTAATGGATGGTTTTTTTGGATACAACCAAATCAAAATTTCTCCAGAAGACCAAGAGAAAAATGCATTCACATGTGCGTGGGGAACCTTCTGTTGGAATGTTATGCCATTCGGACTCAAAAATGTTGGAGCTACATATCAAAGAGCAATGACATCTATTTTTCATGATATGATGCATAAAACAATGGAGGATTACATGGATTATACCTTGGCAAAATCCATGATTAGAACTGAACATCTAATAGACTTAAGCATGATCCTAGACAGAATGGAACAGTTTAGTCTCCAACTAAATCCTAAGAAGTGTGCTTTTGGTGTCACTTCTGGAAAACTCTTAGGATACATAGTTTCAAAGAAAGGCATTGAAGTTGATCTAGATAAAGTCAAGGCTATAATAGAGATGCAACCTCCCACAAATGTCAGTCAAATGAGGACGTTGCAAGGCAGAGTTCAATCTATTAGACGATTCATATAACAGCTAGCGGACATATCACAACCCTTTACAAAAACATTACATAAAGGTGTGACCTTTGCATGGAATGAAGAATGCGAGAACAACTTTAACCATATCAAGACGTATCTATTAAATCCGCCTATCTTGATGCCTCCTATTCATGGGAAGCCATTGATCTTGTATGTCTCTGCAACAACCACATCACTAGGGGCATTGCTAGCACAGCATGATGAGAACAAGAAAGAAAGAGCCATCTACTATATCACCAAAACTTTAGTGGCCTATGAGAAGAACTACTCTATGATTGAGAAAGCTTGTCTCGCTGTGATCTTTGCATCACAGAAATTGAGACACTACATGTTAGCTCATACTACTCATTTGGTAGCTAAAATTGATCCACTAAAATATCTCCTAAGCAAAGCTTCCCTCACAGGTAGACTAGCTAAATGGGTCATGCTCTTGAGCAAATTTGACATTGAATATGTTGAAAGAAAAGCTATCAAAGGACAAGTCATTACTGATCAATTAGCTGAAGCACCACTGTTTGATGATACACCCATGCAAATAGAATTTCCCGATTCCTCTATCATGCACTTCTCTTCTAGAGAATGGCAGTTATTCTTTGATGGCTCCTACACACAAAATGGATCTGGAGAAGACATATTGTTCATCACTCCTCAAGAATACTTGATACCCAAAGCATTTAGACTAAAGTTTCCTTGCACAAACAATATTGCTGAATATGAGGCACTTCTCAATGGTATGAAAATGGCAATACAGTGGAGAGTTACAGAGATGCACATCCATGGAGACTCACAACTGGTTATCCATCAAGTCAATGATGTGTACCAAACCAAAGATGAAAAGCTCATTCCTTACAAGAGAATGGTAGATGATTTAAAGAAATACTTCATCTCTATCACATTTGAGCAAATACCCAGAACGAAGAATAAGGCTACCGATGCAATGGCGACATTATCTACTCTCTTACAGCAGCCCGAACATGAACTACACTATGAGTTCCTGGTGGAAGCCCTATCCTATCCTGCATATGACTCCCCTGAAACCCACATGATCTGCACTGTTGTAGGTTATGACTCATCTCGCTACAAAAATCTATTCTCCTATCTCCACGACCAAATCATCCCTGAGTCCTTTAAGCATTTTGAGAAATGAAACCTTATCCGATCCACATCCTGATATGTCATCATTGGTAATGATCTGTACAAACAAGGTCTAGATGGTACACTGCTTAGATGTTTAGAACGGGAAGAGTCTCAACGTGCATTAGAGGAAGTCCACGAGGGTATATGTGGGTCACACTCGAACGGTTTAACGTTAGCTCGAAAACTTATTAGGGCCAGGTACTATTGGCTTGAAATGGAGAAAGAGGCTATTAAATTTGCTAAAAACTATCAACAGTGTCAAGTACATGGCAACTTGATTCATGCTCCCGGGAGAGATCTAATTCCCTTTACTACACAATGGCCTTTTCAACAATGGGCATTTGATCTCATAGGTGCTATCCATCCGCACTCTTCCAATGGACATACCCATATAATCACAGTTACAGATTATTTTACAAAATGGGTAGAAGTAGTTCCTCTAACACAAGCAATAGGGAAACAGATCTCTATGTTCATCCTGAACTACATCATTTGTAGATATGGGATCCCTCATTCCATAGTCACAGACAATGGGGGACAATTCAAAAACAAGGACCTAGATGACTTATGTGCCAAATTCAAGATTACTCAACATTGGTCATCTATCTAGTATCCTCAAGGGAATGGACAAGATGAGGCTTCAAAAAAAAATCTCCTGAAGATCTTGCACAGAACAGTGAATAAAATAGGAAGAGACTGGCATCTCATGATCAATCCAGCTCTCTAGGCATACAGAACTAGTATCAGAATGCCTACAGGGGCTACACCTTTCACTTTAGTTTATGGGTCTGAAGTGGTACTACCTATTGAGGTTGAAATCCCATCACTTAGAATCAGAATGCATGGACTTGTCACTGATGAAGACTACAGAGTGTCTAGGTTACAAGAACTAGAATTACTAGATGAGCGCAGGGAAGCAGCGTATGATCATCTCAGAGTGTATCAGAAAAGAATGTCTAGAGGCTACAACAAGAAAGTCCAACACAGAGAATTTCAGGTTGGTGATCTAGTCTTGAGAGAAAATCCTAAAAATCAATCCCATCAAGAACGCAAGGGGAAGTTTGAACCCAACTGGCTGGGTCCCTTTGTAATCACTACTACTTTTGGCTCTGGTGCCTATCAACTCTCAACAACTGAAGGAGAACAGCTCTGAGAACCAATCAACGTTCTCCATCTGAAGAAATTCTACGCCTAAGGCATTCAGTGCTTGGTAAATATCCTGAAAAAATCTTTAAAATTGAAAAAAGTCCTAAAAAAATGAACATCTTGGTGAAAACCTAGCAATAGGCGCCTTGATGATTCACAAAAAAATTGAAAAATGAAAAATACAAAAAAAATGAAAAAAAGAAAAGTGCCTTGGTGAAAACCTGGAAACAGGCGCCTTGGTAGCAAAAATAGAATCTCTACCAAGATGGTGAAAACCCAGCAAATGGGTGCCACTTGTTCCAAACACTCCATCTATCAGCACAATCTTGGTCTTTCCCAGCTTTCAGTCTTGCTTTAGTTGTACATATCTCCCAGTTTGTTTCAACATTTCCAATTTTCAATAAGTCGGTCTGTACACCAATCAGCTCAAGCGTCTGTATCCTATCAATGTTTAACACTTGGGGGCAATCAATGTCATATCTTATAGTCTCCAATGTATCTTAGATGTGTCATATCCACTCAGAGTCCTTTGAAGCTTCATTTGTGTCAGTCAGTCAGTCTTGTCTCCAGGAAGGATTTTGCATCTATAACAACGCAATCAAACATCAAACTCAAACTGAAAACAATCTGTGCTTCATGCTTTTATCTCCTTGTATGCTTACTGATTCGCATTGATATTTTTGCATATTGTGTCCCTTCGAGCTCTTCGATGATGTCCTTTATAGGATTTAGAGAGTGATGACTGGGGGCATAATCTTTTCTTTATTTTCTGCTCATATGTGAAATCTAATAACTTTGGAAATTCTAGATTGAAATGGTGTCTGACTGTAAGAGCCTCTATCTTGAATTGGATGGCCATGCATACCTCGACCATTGATACCTAGAAAATTCAAGGAAGTTTGATCTAACTATTATCTTTTTGAGTAAGTTCTTTCTCCTACTGTGGAATGCAATCTTACCTAAGGATGTGAATGATAAAGGGTCACTACGGGTAATTCACATTGGATTTAGAATGATCTCTTGACTGTTTGATGTGTTTGCAATGCAAGGTGTATTCAGGTCATCATGACATTTATGTTTTGATGCTTATACAAATTGCTATATCAAAATGGACATGATATTCAGGTCATCCTCGCGTTTATGCCTTGGTACTTATATCTAATCTGACATTCCAAAAATAAAATCAATATTCATATGTCCATGGTTGTTTGACCAGTGGGTGTTGTATTGATTCTTGTGCATACAAATTGATATTCATATGTCTATGGTTTCATGGGTAGTGGGCATTGTATTGATTTATCTGGTTACCTAAAAGTTCAATGATGATAACAAATCGACACATGATCAGTGACTAGGTCTTAGGTCTTAGGTTGCATTTCATTTTGCATGTCTCTTTGCATTTTGCATGTTTGCATGATCTCACAATGACTAAATGAACTTCAATGCTTAAACAATTCTCCACTCGCATCTTCAAATCTAACAAGAGTTGAATCTCACATGAAGGTTCCTCCAATGAAGCAGCAAGTAGAATCCTTTTTCGGGATCAAAATTCAAATCTAAGATCATTCATATTATTAACTACTTGCATAATCGACCTTCAATCATCACAGAAATCCATAATTCAACTTAACTGATTAGCTTTCATCAAACTATCAAAATTTCAACTTGGTCAACTATGGTCAACTATGGTCAACTCATGGTCAAACCTAGTCAAACTTGGTCTCCATGACCTCCAAATGATGCAGAATGCATTCTCGGACGTGTTACACCACACTTCTCAAATCAATTAACATGCTTCTAAACTATAACGCTGACTTTTCTTGTCAGATTTCAATTTTAATCCCGAAGGGGGCATGGTATTGCACATCATTCAAAGTCTGTAATCAAATTTGAAATCATATCTTTTTTTTATCTATCAACATCTTTCATCAGTGATCAAGACAAACAATCACATCTAGTTGCTCATTCATCAAAAGTCCTCATCGCTCGAGGCAAATCTATCATCACTTGGGGCATATCAGATTCATCGATCCATATCAATCTAGTATTCTCCTAATCTTTTAATCTGTATCAGTTTTTGCAACCATCAGATCATAGTGTTCTTTCCTTGGTTCTTCGGCAACTGAAGGGTTCAGATGTGATACCTGCTAGTTCTGCTAAGACAATCGAGTCTAGAACAGGTCACTCACTTCTTATCAATCCTAAAGTTCAGAATCAGGCATTTTGACACTTTTTCGCAATCATAGGTTCATCACTGCTACAGTGAACATTATCTCTGGTCATTCAGGACCTCCTATCTCAATATCTCTCAATCGGTTTCTATCTTGAGATTAGTTTATCTTTCGAATCAGTTTCATATCTCTATCAAACACAGACTTTCTTTGAACCACTGCGCTTCGCACAGTAATTCAAAGAGAGGCAAAATGTAATACCCCAAAAATGGGCTATAAGTTCATTAATCTCCTACATCTTCAATTCGAACGAAATCGATATCAAAGTCCTAATCTAAGGCACATCTAAACATCATCGAATCCTAATTGATTATCTTAAATTCTGCATCGGGGAATATTCCTAGTAATATTCCTAATCATCATAATTATCTTTAATTTTATAATTATTTGGCAATAAATCACATTTATCCTAAAGCTTGATTAATTGAATATTTTTATATTTAATTAATTAGATTTAATATCTTGCCACTTAATTGTGTAATTAAATTTAATTCTATCTATTATTAATTGTATTATTTAATTTTGACAATAAATCTAATATCATATGAATAATTGATTAAATTCTTATTTAATTAATTAAAGCAAGTTGTCATTATTTAATAATATAGTTTTTAATAAAAATTTGATTAAATAATTGATTAACCCATAAATCAATTGTTTTATTTTTAAAAGCAGTTAAGTTGGAAATAAATCACTTTATTATTAAATTAATTCATAAATAAAACATGCACAATCATAAAAGCAAACAACTATCAATTATCAATTAAAGCTAAACTCTATTTTGAGTTAAAGCTTAGCTTTTGCATGTTTTTGTGAGTTAATTATCCTTTATTTAAAAATAACTCAAAAATCAACCTGAGTTATTTGAGTGATTTATGGTTTTTCCCATGCACCTCCAAAGCCCTGGATTTCTATAAAAATAAGGCTCATCTCTTCATAATTCATCTCTCAATCATCTCGCAAATTGCAAACTTACTCTACAGGAATCATAGCATATCAAATTTGGAGAATTTGCACAATTAGAGCTTGAAAGAATCAACTTGCAAATTCAAAGCTTTGTGAGATCAATTTCAATTGCATAGTTTTTATATCTTAGCATAGAATTTCATAGTTTTCATATCATTGTTAGAATCTTCATTGTTAGATCATTTAGCATTCATTTCATATCAGTTTTCAATAGCATTCATAGATTCATATCAGTTTTTATCATTCTTATTGCATAGAAAATATAAAAAATATAGATTAATTGCATTCATATTTCATATCTAGATCAATTGCATTCAAATCCTTCATTTAGGTGTCATCTAGGTCACTGATCTCGATAATAATCTGAGAACATTAATCTCGCACCTATTAGAAGGTAGTAAATTGCTTGGTTAGATAGCTTTCAATTTTGGATGATTTTGATTATCACTAACCTCTAATGTTTTACTGAGTGTTGTGTCTACAGATCAGGTACAATTTTCACACACACAAAAGCTCCTCCAAATGGATCACTTCCTATACCCAACCAATCAGATCTTTACATTCTAAAGACCTATCAAATGTCAAACACTCTCCTAAGCCCACTACACTCCACATTTCAATGTCCCTTAATCTCTCATCAAATTAGATCACATTCTCTAATGAGTAGTACTATCTTGTGACTACTTGTATCCAACATCATACAACATACCCACATATAGATCTTAGACTTGGATCTAGCCCCTAACTTTAGGCTCCCCTTTACCCCACCATCAAAAGAACACCAACACCTTGTATTTAATAACCAAACACTCAACATTACTCCACTTGATTCATAAACAATATGATTTAACCCCTTTACTATCATCATGATAGTCCTATGAAACTTTATTATGATAATCACATCAATCTCCTATTTATGTGTCCCCTCTTTCCTAATAACTGAGACACTTTGATGTGGACCTAGCCCAATCTCATGGGAAAATATCTTTTCTTTGATTTTTTTTGTAACAACACCTTATCAAAAGGATCAAATCCTAGATCCAACCAAACACCCTTCACATTCAAGAGGTCTATCAATGGTCAAAATCCACCTTAGGATCCACTATTCTCCACATGTCAATAATTCTCTCAATTTTGATCACCATTGGATCATGTTCACTGATCAGCATTTACTGTTAAGTTTTCCCACACCCAACTTCTATTGGACACTTCATGTGTATAGGTCCTAACCTTTGATCAAACCTTGAATTTTGGACTCCCAATATCCTATCAACATGGGGAATCCTTAACACCTTTTTTTCAATGACCAAATAACTCCACACTTTGTCCCAACTTATCTTGCAAACACTTAACCATATGTCATTGTCATCCTGATAGTTACCAGCCTCTTCTACTATGACAGTCACCTATCACTCTTAAAAATTTGTGTCCTATTAACCCTATCATGTAAGACACTTCCTAACACCTTCTAGGCCTTTTCCACATACTACACACACCTTGATCTCAATATATAATATCATTAAACTTGAAATAATAGAAACTTACCATTCAATGTCTTGCATTATAATCAACTCCCTTGTTACTGCAAATTCCTTTTTCCTAGCCTTATTCTTGGATATCAATCCTTAAAAACACATTCTACACTTTGATAAAACTCTTTCCTTCACCCTCCTCATGCTCCAAAACAATCTACTTTCACCCATTTGGTTGACAAAGCCCTACAAATCCAAACTGTTACTATCCTAACCCTCTTCCTGACTATTCACAGTCAATTCTCTCCTTTCATTCCACATTCCAAACATTGCATGAGTCTCCTACACTTAAATGATAGGATATTTACATCTTATACCATAACCCTATCCATTATGGTAGTTAATTCTATGTGGATTATAAATGAAACTACATTTCAATGCTCTCGGGTTACCCTTGTTAAGGGCTTTAACACTTACACATCAAACACAAATATCTCATTTATTTATTGACCAAATAAACCACTTCAAAGACCAAAATACAAAGGATTTAATGCATTAATACACTAACATAATGGATCTTTGAACCAAAGACTTAAAAGCCAAGGAAACAGTTTACAAACTACTGAGAAAACTGTCAAAAAAATGTAAGTGCACATGAAAATTTTGTCTTTATTGATCTCCAACTTCTTACATCGACCACCTCTCTTACCGCGACCATTTTCATCGACCCTTACATTTTAAGTAGACTCAAATGATCCCAAAGACCGACTAACCAACCTCTAAACTGACTATAACTTCCTCAAAACTGACTTACCTGATTGTCATGTCTATACTTACCGACAGGCTTACTAGTCTGAGTTTGGCAACCAAATAAACTATGATAATTTTTTAAAGTTGACAAATAAGTTGTCAACTTGGAAACTATACATCAGTTAAATTCTTATTACATAATTTTTCTATGATTCATCACCCTAAACACCTAGACTCCATCAACCTATATACTAGCCTCTATAGGCCTTATTGCCACTTTGGCACACATTACACTATAATGCCATTATTACATTATTTTATGACCAAGAATGGTCACCCTACATACTTTACTTTCTCTAAACCTCTTAAAGACCAGAAACCCTTATCCCATTACATAATGACCCTTATAGGGCTATTTGCCTCATTATGGAAACTTTGAATACATAGACTCTTTGTGACTCCATTACATTTCATAGGCACTAATAGCCCAAGTTATAATGGTTTGAGACCCTTTAGATCCTTGTAGTCTTCAAATACTCAAGGTGACCCCTTGGTAGCCTTCCAACTCTATGATTTTACTGGTTCATCCCTACCCTTTGGTTCTCTTCCTTCTCTAAGATCTTGACCATGTTATATATTTCCCCTTCCATCCTTCTCATACCATCCATGGAAAATCCCTTTCTCCAATCTATGGACAAAGTCTTACTCCTTCAAACTCTTACTATTAAACCCTCTTCCTGTAACTATCACAATCACTTTCTTTCCATTAATTCAATGAAAATTGCTTCATGGTTCTTTGTAACTCCAAGGGCATGTAGTGTACATGCATCCGCTTCTCCATGCCAAGTTTGGGGATTAAAAACACCAAAATGTGCAAGTTATTACATTTTTATCCCTCATTAGTTAACCCAGGACATGGCTTGGTCAATGTAATATAAATCCAAATACTTTTGTTGTTAATAAACAAAGAGCAATATCACCAAGTGTAGAATGATGTATATTCACTATTTAACCATACCCAATAAATATCCTTCGAAATGAATAAGTAATTAATGGAAAAATACATGTTATGATATCTCGGTTTACCTTTGTAAGGGTTTAAACCTGATTTCACCAAAATACCAATATCTCAGTCAAAATGTAACAAAATTAAATGAAACAAAACCCAATTTTTAGAGGATTCAAACCTCAATCAGCTCCACTAATTGGATCAATGAAATACTAAGATATTTATCATGAAAATTCATGAAATTAGACTATTTTAACAAGGAAATAAATAAAATGTGTAGGAAACCAACTTTACCAGGCTCCTTTAGAATATCATGAGGCTATGTTCACATCCCTATACATATTGGATTCACCTACCAAAATACTATGTAGTCAAACAAAATAAATTGCTTCTTCATTATCTTGTTATGATAGTCTTACTTACCTCTACAACTTCCTTGGTCTATCCCCATCCTTGGGCTCCTGATCCTTTGAAGACCTTTAACACCCCATAGAATCTTCCTCCCACACTTATCACTTTCTTCATGACATTCTTCATTCACCATGATGTGGAAAAAGAATTGTTTGAATGCTTCCAAGATTAAAATTCAAGGAATACAATGAACTAACATATTCAATCAGTGGGGATTTAAGGGATAACACGAAACAAGTGAAAACCCTACTATTCTATTTAGTATAGTCTATACTCTCAAAAATTGCAAACTTACTATTTTTTAATGTATTATTTCTCATGCACCATTATTGCTAATATATTTAATGTATTATTCTTTAGGCCATGTCAATGAACCTGTGCAAATACCAATGTATTGCCAACTATGATGTCAGCAACATGTAGTATGAAAACATCATCTATTGCACATCAAATTGGTATATCCCTCTTTTTCTCTCTTTTTTTGTGTGCTTATTTCCCTATAAGTGTTCTTTCTTGGGGCATTTCATAGTGGATTCATTTGATGTAGTAGGCGATGCACGTGGGGATGCGCTAGAGGCAACTACTGGTGAAAACACACCATTTCTTGGATCTTCTTGTGTTTCTAGTATGAGAATGTTGCCTACCACATTGGTGGTGAGTGACGAAGAAATGATTCCCTTAAAGATACAAAATGTTCCAAGTACTTAAAAATTATTATTATATATAGTCTAGTTGTAATTTACTTATTGATCACTCATTTTTTACTAATGATCCGATGATTTTTTTGCAAGAAATGATGTTTTATATAAACATATTAATGAATTTTCATTGGATATATTAGAGCCCACCATATGTAAAAGGTGGAACATCATATGTGAACTAACCATAATCCACTATTTTGATTTCATATCATTACTAGAGTAGTTTTCCTTTGATCCATTTCTTGAGATATATTAAAGGTAGATTCAGTTCATTTCTAAATCTAATAGGTTTTTGTTTTCTTAAGAGGTGGAATGAAAAAGAAAAAGGGTTAAACTATGAACTCATAAACTATATGGTTGGGTTGTTTGGAGCTAACACATTAAAAAAAACCAAGCTCCTTGAGAAATATAGAACATATCTAAAGTATGTGAGGGACCAATATAGGACACATTTAGAGAAGAACATAAAGTATGAGTGTCCCCCCATGATTCCAGAGAAGGATTGGAAGGACCTCATTTTGGATGTGAAGGAGAGAATTGAAAGGAAAAAAGGAAATACACCAATAGACGCCAGAAGAAGGTATGTGATACTATTAAGAATGTAATTATATACTAATTACTCTTTATATTTATATAATCTAACATATTTCAAACTTTTAATTTTCATAGATTGAGTGACACATCAAAGGAAACCAAGGCAAGACAATAAAAGAAAAGGAAACATAAGCTTGGCTCTGGTGGTTATATGAAACTTGCAGTATAAATTGTAAGTATCAGTAAATGAAATAGCTCATCAAAATATTTATAAATTATAATCAATTTTTTTTTATGAAACAATACAAGAAAAAATCATGATATTAAGAAAAAATGTAGGGCTCTAAGTTCAATAGAGAACCCATAGAAGAGGACAAGCGAATTGCCTACTAGAAAGGCTATACAACTATGTTTGAATGACTATGAGAATTCAGTGGGAAAATAGGAGATTATGGTGCATCCGTCACACAGGTAAATAAGACAAATGAAAATGATTTCAAATTGAATACTTTACCAATAATATATTTGATGTTAAGTTCCAACATAAAGTGACTATATTTGTTTTCAATAAGCAAGCAATAAAAATGTGCATGACATTGGAATGCAACATGTTAATCCTAGAACACAACTTGCACATGATGAAGGTCTAGATGTGCATCCCAGTAGTGTAGGTATTCATTTGCTATTAATTTTTTTTTATGTAATTATTAATGTAATTAAACATCTTAAATTGAAATTGGTGTAGTAATTAATGTAACCTTTTTTTTTAATATTTTAGAGAATGTAGTCATTGGTGACCAAGTGGAGCATGACCTAGGTACACAACATCAGGAACGTGATGTTCCCCCATCATGTAAACAGGACCACTATTATTCCTTTAAACAAATTTAATTGCAATTGGTTTATTGATTAATGTAACCTTTAGTATTTCAACTCCAGATGGTGTTCAACATGATGAGTTTGAGGTGAGACAAAATGATATGGAAGATGATGCGGTCCCATCAGGTAAAGAGCACTATATTCATATTCTTTAAATTAATGAAATACTTGTAACAATAATAAAAATATGTTTTGAATTTAACCCATTTCTTTGTTTTTGCAGAGGACGCCCCTTTGCATCAATGTCCTCGTCCTCAGTATATGACTAGGCATACATTGAGATCACGAGAAGAGTGCAAAAAAATTGAAGAGGGGGGAAATGATGAAAAAAATTATGCTCAACTTACTCTTTACATAGCTTCAAATAAAAAACCAAAAAAGAAATTATTGTAATCTACCTTATTTGATAATGACTAAATTTTATGTGTTAATGAATGTATTTATGTGCTAATGAATGTTCATGAATAATATGTGTTAATGAATATTGATGAATCTTGCGTGTTGAAGAATGTTAATGAATGTTATGTGTTAATTAATGTCATGTGATAATGAGTGAATGCTATATTTTATTAATGGATGAAAGAATGAATGAATGTTAGATGTTAACGGGGAATTTAGAGTGATGTTAGGGGGGGAGGGGCTAGATGAGCTTCCACCTTCATGTGGTTGGCCTTGTTAAGTAGATAATATTAAACTATTCTCGAAACAAAGAGAATATCAATAATATGACAAATTTTACTCAATAATAAAATCAATCACTCAAATCCTTGATCACTTATTATCAGTAGGGATCAATGGACCAGTAGCCTAATGCCTCATTATGATGGCACCTTGGTGCAGAGGGATAGTGGACCCACACCAATATCATAGGAAACTTATCTATTCCTAGTTTGTTTTGTAACAACACCTCTACAATCTCACCAAAATGATCACTCCTAGACCCTATATCTCAAATCCTTTCCTTAAGACCTATTAGTGGTAAAAAATCCTCCTAGGATCCACTATTCTCCACATGTCAATATCCTCTCAAACTCTTATCTCTATTGGATCATGTTCATTGTTTAACATCCCCTTTATTGGTTGCTTGTACTCAATACCCTTCAACATGTCTTACCTGTCCTACTCTAGATCACTTGATTGGATCAAATACCTTGCACTTGAGTCCTCCTACACATTATCATGAACCCTATTAAATATTTTTTTTAAGAACAATACACCTATTACTATCCAATTATGATAGTTTCAACTAACTCCACAAAATCCACTTACCAAGCCCTATCCTCCGAATATAAAACACCTCCAAGTCCTTGAGTTTTTTTTTGACTCCATTATAACCTACTCCCTCAAGCCTCTATGGCCAAATCATGCCCCAACTTATGGACAAAGCCCTTATTGCAACTCTATCACAGTCAAGCCTTAATATGACTATCAATAGTCAATTTCTTGTGATCAAACCACGTGAAAATTGTTGCACAAATGTCTACAACTCATAGGATAGGTAATGCACAAAATTATCCATCATCCCATCCAATGTGGAGCCTTATCACACATGCAAAATAAGGGAAATCACATTTGGAATACTTGTTATTTAACCTAGTTAAGGGTTTAGCAATTTAGTTCAAAACCTGATATATTCCCAAATACTTAACCAAATTTCATCCTTCAAATACCAATATGTAGTGATTTCATTTCATTATCATATTCAATTAGTGAAGTCTTAAAATATAAGTAAGAAACTAATAAAAATGTTACTTTTGTATCTTGTCAATAAGTAAAAACATGGAATTTGCAGAAACATGTACTTCCTTGATATTAAACTCTTATTACAATGACCAGTGCCCATTGCCTCAGGCATCACAAGTTTAAATAGACTCATATTAGTCCCAAAATACTGATCAAAACTCCCAACTACCCTTATAACCAACTCCATACCCGGTAAGGTGATGCAAAACTAACTCCATTGACTTGCATCAAATGCAAAATTCTTTACCTTTTCTTTGAAGGTTAACGTAAGTTGGCAAATCATTCAGATCTTACTGCAAATTTTTTGGAATATATAATTAAGCATGTAAGGAACTTTAATATCTAGGAATTAGTTTACATGACAAATTATTGAATGACATGACAACATTATTATAATTATTTGAATTATATTTCCCTTGTCCTAGCAAGATACTTGTCAATAAGATAAGTTTTGTGGACTTGAGAGGTTTAACACATCAATAGAGGTTGGCATTTTGGATCAATATTTACAACATTTGCATCATGAATGTATGGTAGATGCATTTTCCTTTTATCCCATTTGAATTCTTTCAATTTTAAAAAGACATTTTTTTGTTACTCCATTTTTTGTTAGAATGACTTTACTAAACAGGTTTTGGATTAATGTATGGTGGATGTTTTTGATATTGTTACCACAATTGATAATAATGTTGAATATTAATTATCTGATGGAGCTGATAATGAAGACCGACTAAGATTAAAGGAATAGATGATGATAGTAGAAATCTTAGATCATTTATTTTCTTGTAATTGATTTCAAGCAATTGATTTCTGATTTATATTATGTTGGCATATCATTCAGTAATGATATAACATGAATGAGTTAAGGAGAAGAAGAAATGAGAAGATGAGAAGTTGTAGAACTTAGTTAGGAAATTGATGTAGGTCAGACAATGATTAGATTATGTTGATATAATTATTTTCTACCTAACATATGATTATGTTAAGTCAGTAAAGCATGGTGATGAAGTTTTGACAACTCGGTGAGATAAGTTGTTTTGGCTACCGAGATGGAAAATTCACCCAATAAGGTCAAGGTAAAATATAGGTCACTCGGTAGAGAGGAAAGGTTTAGGCACTGAGAAATGTAACCAAAATTCTAAGTGAAGAACATCGAGAAAGAAAAAAAATATTAAATAAGGATGAAATTGACATTTAATGATTAGCTATGCTGAGCTGGATGATCATGACGATGAGGAGAGTTAGTTACAAGAGATCTATGGTTATGAAAATTCAAGATGAAGATCTATGGAAATATGTAAGAGGCAAAAGAAATGGATCAAGTTTCAAGAAAAGTTTAAGTTCCTAGGTGAAAAGGAAACATATTACCAAGATTTGATTTCAAGGTATAATGTGTTGGAAAGTTGAATATACTATTGTATATGACTAGATATAGTGTTTTCATTATGGCAACAAAGTCATATAGAGTTTTGGAGTCAGCGCAAATTATCATAAGGTCAAAATATGGCTAAGTATAGAAGACTAGATAGTTAGCAGAGCACCGAAAGATTAGAGCATCAATGCATGTGTGTATGAATGAGTTATGGTTTTCACCCTTGAAGTTAAGCTGGTAAGTGTGTATTCATGCTAAGTCTAAGAGCGCATGATTAGATGAGACCATATGATGAAGATACAGTTAGTTGAAGTGGTACAAATAGTGAACACCAGAACAAAATAGAGTATGCAGTTGACTGTTAGTATTTTGATTAGTGGTTATAATAATGTTTTGTAAAGTCTATGCGCCTATTGTAATTAGGTTGTAGACATGTAAATATCTTTTTTTTTAAACACGCTTGAGCCAATTCACTTGGAAGCTTTATATGTAATCGGTTATAGGCCGACCTAGTTAATTATTTTGTTAGCGCATATAAATATAAGATGCACTTTTGTAATAAAGTGTGGAGATGGATATAGAGATAAGATAAGCAGAGAAAAGACATGTGAAGTGAAGATATAATAATTTAGAGCTTTACAAGGGGCTAAAGCATCAATGCACAAAAAGAACTGATCAGATAAGCAATGTCACAACACCAGTTCATCCAACAGATATAGCGTGTATCTGAGATCAAAAGGTTTTAGCCTTCATCACTTGAGAGCAGTGAGCTCTAGGAAAGTGTGTCCCCACCCCTAATAGGGTTATTGTAAAAGACTCCTAACAGGGTCCAACCTTTGACCAGGTCACTGTACTAAAAGAATTGTAAAGAACAATTCCTAACAGGGTTGCAGATCTTCTAACAAGGATCATAAAACACTAGTACAGTTCTTAGTGGGAGCTAATTTAGCTCTAGAACCCTATGTGGCTGGTATACTCACCCTCAAAGTATGCACCTTTGGATTTAACATTTTGGAGACTATTTGATGCTATGTGCAAGAGCGCACTGCCTGATCGATTGCAGGATGGAAGCTGGAAATTCTCAGTCGAATTATAATTTACGCGGAAAGCATTAATGGTGGAAATTTTAATTTATAGTATACAAAGACTTATAGCTCACTCATTGCATTTGAGATAGAGAGATTGGAGACCACCGAAGCTCCAGCAGTTGGATTGAGAAGTGTTGGAGCTTTATTTACTAGTGAAGAAGTGTGATTGATCAATTGTGAAACCCTAGTCTGACATGATGATTTAGAAGTCTTTGAAAACCAATTTGAAGCATTAAAAAAGTAATTCATGGCTACACCTATTGTATTTGATGTCACGGAATGGAAGAGATATGTTTTTAAAAGGCACCCTTTTAAGTCCACCTTAGATGACCTAGAAGATGCATTTTCAAGAACCCCTATAGGCGTCATGCATGTTGAAGACATTCATGCATATATATATTATAAGAAGGAACCAGTTGGACTTGATAGGATAAGGTCGCACCTTGAGTCCATGATGAAACCATACAAAAGATTCCTAGATGAGTTCACACATTTGGAAAACCATCCCATTGTTGAGTATGCTACGACATGTGAGTTTTATGAATCTGAGTGAATCAAGATATTACTAAGTAGGATTCATGATGACCTATTCTGGATAGGTGAAGTGCCAGTTAGAATCACAAGAGAACTCATTCATGAAATGATAGGCCTCTCTAAGATAGGTGCCATTCTTCCATGGGAAAGGATGTGAGGAAATTAGTTGAACAAGCATGTAAGTCCAGAAGTGATAGGCACGGTATGAAAATTGAGCCTATTGAAGAGAAAGACATCAAATTGATGTCTATGATACTAGGTTATAGGTTTTAGCACACCAACAAGGTGAATAGTGTGTCCGCAACCACAATTCTTGCAACAATCAAACTTGTTAGAGAAAATGGAGAGTTCAATCTATGTGAGATCTTGTGTGCATAATTGATTGATAACATTAGAGCCATTAAGCATGATAAGACCAAAATATTCAAGTTTGAGTCTCTAATCATTTACATGTACTTCCATATACTTGGAAAGGTCTCAAATTTGTACTTAGACAAAAGTATTCCTAAAATGCCTCAAATATCTCTTAAGGCATCTACTAAGAGAACATTGAAGGATTATATGGAGCTAGAATTGAATATATTCAGGATCAAAATACAGATGAGGTACAAGATACCAGAAAGTATTGTTGAGAAATACAAAGACAACATTTGTTTTATGGTAGAAACTGACATAATATGTATGGAAGCAGTTGAGCCTAGAACAAAGTGGATCCATCCACTTGGTTATGAGGTAGAACCAATCTTGGAAGCTTATGCACAAGTACTACTTTTAGAACCTAAGGACCCTAATGAACCTAGATGGGGAACTTATGAAGAAAAGATAAGGGAAGTTGATGAAGTTATGAAATGTTAGGAATGAATGCTGAATATATCCTATGGGGGAGTATTAGTAGCCATTCTGTAGTATTGTTTTTGCATTCATGACTGTGATTGTCATTGATGTCAACACAATGATCTACTGAAGATTAGTAGAGAAGTAGATAATGTTTGAGTTAGCACACTTGGGATATTGAAGATGAAGCTATGTGCAGTTGAGGACTTATTCTATGATGTGTTATAATATTATGGTTAAGAGCATAGACATTAATTCATTTATTCATGGAAGTTATGATCAAATCAGTGGAAGTAGTATTCAGGCAGTGTTCTTGAGTAGCAGTTTGTGGAAATCAGATGATATCTCCTAATCGGGATAGAATCTGGTTATGCGTAGTTAGAGAAAATTTGAAGACATGTTGATAGTGATGTGGATGACAATGCAAGCTTTGAGGTCACATGAGTGAAGAATTATATTGATTGGAAGCAGACAATTTTGTGTAATTTTGATGTAACGTGTGAAAACTTTTATTTTGTAATTTGTATGCTGACTCATTTGCAATTACTTGAGTGTGGTATAAAGGAAGGAATGTATTCCTTGTTATAATGTGTGTGTAATGAATGCAAGTGTGTATGAAGAAAATGTGAAAGAGAATTTGTTGAAGGAGGATATGCGAAGTACTAAGATCTGGTATTGAGATCTGAAGAAGTAGTTGGTGCAGTTTGGCATAGTCAAAGGAGTATTGAATTGATGAGATTAGTAATCTCTTGTTATTATTCTATTGAATAATAAAAAGATCAGTTGGACAGTGAGTTCAGTGATCTTACCCTGAAGCTGTTTGGGCAGTGGGTCCTTTTGTCTTCTATAACTCCTAGCAGAGTTAGAATCTTTTAACAGGGATTCGAAATCTCCTAACAGGTATTCATATGTACTGAATGTATTTCATAAGACTCCTAATAGAGTCCATCCTCTCACAATGAACTTTCATATTAGTGCATCTTTTTTTGGCATCATTCCCACTGGGGTTTACTCTTTGATCAAGAGGTTCCCTAGTCAACATATCTTATGTCATTGTATTATTGTGCATGTATATCTTTCTATGGTTTTTTATTACATTGCTTACATGGTTAAAATCTATTAAGGTTGATAAAATTTATATTTAACTGATAACTGATTCACCCCCCTCCCTCTTAGTTATCTTGGTGGAATTTACTTTCTAACAATTGGTATTAGAGCGGTAGGTCCTTGAAGGAAAAGTTTAAAAACTTAAGGAGATCCATGGTGAATTTCAGGAAAGAAATCCTTAAGTTTGATGGAGTAAATTTTGACAGCTGGAAAGAAAAGATGAATACACACCTACTTTGTTTAGGACTAGGTTATTAGTTAATCACAAAGAATGAGAAGACTATCATTGATGAGGATAAGATTGAAGATTGTACTAATGAAGAAAGAGATCTATTCATGTGTAACATACTTTCCAGAGAAGCACTCTTTTCAGCCCTTCTGAAAAATGAATACAATCAGGTAAAATATCTAAAGACATCTTGTGAAATTTGGTTAGATTTACAATCTACTTTTGAAGGTGATGAACATGCTAATAAAGTCAGATTACACAATTGGATATGTGCATTTGAAGATATAGGAATGATGGAAGATGAATCTATTAGAAGCTATATTGGTAGAATGTTAGAGATTGTTGTAGGTATAAAATCTTGTGGAGGAACAAAGAAAAAGAATGAAGTGATATGGAAAATTCTGAGGACATTGACTCTTGCATTCAAGTAGACAATGCAGATGATTGAACAAGTTATACCTTGTACTACAAACTTCATCAGAGAGACTCTTCTTGGAAGATTGGAAGTAGCAGAGATGAACCTAAGGCTATCAGGAGACTTACCTAAAATGGAGACAACATTCAGTGCTCTTAGTGTTCATCCTACTTTGTCAAGAAGCATAAGTGTGAGCAAAGATTATGCTAGCAACAACAAATCTAGAAATGAAGAAGATGGAAAGATTGAAGAAGGTATTTCCTTGCTTGTGAAAAGAGAACTAGACGGTAAGAAAAATTTTAAATGTTGGACTTGTCAAGAATATGGTCATTTTGCATCTAAATGTCCTAAGAGAGTTAAGAAGGATAGAAGCAACTTTAAGCCTAGAAGATCTAAACAATTTTATTATGCAAATGATGAAGAACTTGAAGCTAGTTTGGAGAAAACCTTAAGTGAAAGTGATACTGAGAATAATGATGATATAGGATTTGTAGCAATTAAAGAAGAAAATCCTAAAATTGAAATTAAGGAAGAAAAAGCTTTAGTTCCCAAGTAGAAAATAAAGTTGATTGGATTATAGATAGTGGTTGTTCACATCATATGACTAGAGACATGAAAAAGTTCATAAAGTTTAACAATTATGATGGAGGAGTTGTTAGCGGTGGAAACAATGCACCTTATTTGATTAAAGGTATAAGATCTATTACTCTTGATGGAAAGACTAATATTGATGATGTTTACTTTGTGGATGGTTTGAAACATAATATTTTGAGTTTTGGACAGTTAGTTGATAAGGGATATCAAGTTAGGTTTACTAAGAAAACTTGTGTGATAAAAGATAGAGATGGTAATTTGATTGGTACTAGATCTAGAACCAGAGGTAATGTATTTTAGTTGAATCCTACTGAGATGGCATGTTTGATTACTAAGATTGATGACAATTGGTTATGGCACAAAAGATTTTGTCATATAAACTTTGCTAACATTGTGAAAGTGAGTACTACACTTGCAGTAAGAGATTTGCCTAAAATTATGAAACCTACTAACATGATTTGCAAGGAATGTGCGATGGCTAAACAGAAGAGAAGCTCATTTTCCAGCAAGAATTTTACAACAATAGAAAAGTTGGAGATTGTTCATACTAATTTGAGCGGTCCTAAAAGGACTAGAGGATTCTATGGAGAAAGGTATTTTATGATTCTTGTTGATGATTTTAAAAGAATGATGTGGATTGCATTTCTTAAAGAAAAATCTAAAGCATTTGATAAGTTTAAGATCATTAAGAACAAAGTTGAGAATGAATCTAGAATGAAGATTAAATGTTTGAGATCAGATAGAGGTGGATAATTTACTTCAAAAGAATTTAACATTTTTTGTGAAGTGAATGGTATTAAGAGACAGTTTTTAGCTCCTAGGACACCTGAACAAAATGGTATTGCAAAAAGGAGGAATAGATCAACAACTGAAGCAGTAAGAGCTATGTTATTTGAGAATGACTTGGTGAAGATATTCTGGAGAGAAGCAATGAATACAACATTATATACAATGAACAAAGTACAAATTAGAGTAGACACAGACAAGACACCCTATGAACTATGGTTTGGACATGCACCATCAGTTAAGTATTTTAGAATTTTTGGAAGCAAATGTTATATTAAGAGAGATGATGACATTGGAAAGTTTGATCCTAGAAGTGATGAAGATATATTTCTTGGATATTCATTGAAGAGAAAAGCTTATAGATGTTACAATAAGAGAACTATGACTATTGTTGAGAGCACAAATGTTAAAGTTGATGAAAAGTTCAGAATTCAGGAAAGAATGCTTGATTATGAATCAGATGAAGGAAATCGGCCTAGACCTAATCCAGAGACTACTGAATTATTTTATGAAACTGATAGTGATTTTTTGAATGAAAGCCACAGTGAAGAAACCATTGAAGAACTTACAATAGAAATAAGTACTGAGATAGTGACACCTTACAAGAATCTATTAAGGAATCATCCTACTAAGTAGATTATTGGAAGCATAGACAAAGGAGTTTTGACACAAAATAAGGTAGAAGAACAACTATGTTTGATTTCTCAAATTGAACCTAAATCTACTAGTGAAGCTTGTGAAGATGAACATTTGATTAAAGCCATGAAAGAAGAATTAGATCAGATTGAAAAGAAAAAGACATGGGAATTGGTCCCTAGACCTAAAGATAAGAATGTTATAGGAACAAAATGGGTATTCAAAAACAAGATGAATGAACAAGGAGAATTGGTAAGGAACAAATCAAGATTGGTATGTAAAGGATACTTACAGAAAGAAGGAATTGACTATGAAGAAACTTTTGCACTAGTAGCAATAATTGAAGCAGTGAGAATGTTTTTGGCTTATGCAGCTTACAAGAAATTCAAAGTGTATCGGATGGATGTGAAGTCAACATTTCTAAATGGACAATTAGAAGAAGAAGTTTATATTGAGCAACCTGAAGGTTTTCCTTTAACTAAAGAAGGAGATATGGTATGTAAACTGACGAAAGCTTTATATGGACGGAAGCAAGCACCTAGAATTTGGTATGCGAGATTGGATAAGTATTTGTTGAAATTAGGATTTACAAAAGGAATCGCTAATAGAAACCTATATACAAAATAAATTGAAAATGGTTTATTGGTTGTAGTTATTTTTATTGATGATATTATCTTTGGAGGAGAAGATGAAGCCAGTGATAAATTTGCAGATGAAATGAAGACTGAATTTGAAATGAGTATGATTGGTGAAATGAAATGTTTTTTAGGATTGTAGATAACATAGAACAACGATGGTATCTTTGTAAGTCAGAAAAAGTACTTGAATGACTCATTGAAGAGATTTGGAATGGAGAACTATAAATCAGTTGGAACACCTATGGTAACTGGACATAAGTTATCTAGCACACATGAGACTCCTACAGTGGAACAAAAGAAGTATAGATCTATGATTGGAGGATTGCAATATTTGACTCATACAAGACTTGATATAGAACATTCAGTTGGAATTGTAGCAAGATTCCAAGCTGAACCAATAGAATCACATTATGCATCAGTAAAGAGGATTCTGAGGTACTTAAGAGGCACAATTGAGTATGGATTGTGGTATGAAAAATATGATGATTTTACCCTATGTGCATATACAGATGCTGATTGGGGAGGTAGTGTTGATGATAAAAAGAGCACCAGTGGTGGAGCATTTTTCCTTGGAGGAAGATTAGTTTCTTGGATAAGAAAGAAGTAGAATTGTATTTCACAAAGAACAATAGAAGCAGAGTATGTGGTAGGAAAAACAAATTGTAATTAGATAATTTGGATTAAGAAAATGTTGAAGGATATTGGAATAAAATTTATTGAGCCTATTGTTATACATTGTGATAACACCAGCATAGTTAGTATGTCTAAGAACCCTGTGTTAAATTCTAAGACAAAGCATATAGAGATAAAGTATCATGTAGTGAGAGAGAAAGTTGTAGAGAAAGAAGTCAGACTTGAATATATAAGCACAAAGTAGTAGATTGCAGACATATTTACAAAGCCTTTGCCTAAGGATACATTTGAGTATCTGAGAGGTATGCTTGGGGTTATGCCCTAGCCTACTTTTGAAGAGTGATGCAGATTGTTTCATCCATCTAGTGGTATATGAACCCTATCTTTCTTCTTGACTAGATGGTGGTACTTCCTCTATGGGGGAGTATGTGTATTTGAGCTGAGTCATGATGACTCTAGTGAATGTATTTACTGAGAAGTGTCTTTTGACATTGAAGTTGTTGTTGACATAGTGATGAAACATCTATCATTGATGTCAATGGGGGAGAAGTATTCATGAAAAACCATTTGAAACATGTGTTGGAGAGAACTGAATAGGAAAATAAAGCAAGATTTGATTGATGAAGAAGACTTGAAAGCATTTTTAGAGCAATAGTGTTGTCGCTTTGGATTTATGGAACTTGGATGTTTTTTCATCTATGTTTCCATCAATGCCAATGGGGGAGATTGTTAGGAATGAATGCTAAATATATCCTATGAGGGAGTATTAGCAGCCATTCTGTAGTAGTTTTTGTTGCATTCATGACTGTGATTTTCCTTGATGTCAACACGGTGATCTACTAAAGATTAGCAGAGAAGCAGACAATGTTTGAGTTAGCACACTTGGGATATTGAAGATGAAGCTATGCACAGTTGAGGAATTATTCTATGATGTGTTATGATATCATGGTTAAGAGCATAGATAGTAATTCATTTATTCATGGAAGTTATAAGAAAATCAGTGGAAGCAGTATTCAGGTAGTGTTCCTAAGTAACGGTTTGTGGAAATCAGATGATATCTCCTAATCAAGATAGAATTTGGTTATGCACAGTTAGAGAAAATTTTAAGACATGTTTATAGTGATGTGGATGACAATGCAAGATCCTAGGTCATACGAGTGAAGAGTTATATTGATTGGAAGCTGACAGTTTTGTGTAATTTTGATGTAACATGTGGAAACTTTTATTTTGTAATTTGTATGACAAATCATTTGTAATTACTTGAGTGTGGTATAAAGAAAGAAATGTATTCCTTGTTGTAATGTGTTTGTAATGAATGTAAGTGTGTATGAAGAAATTATGAAAGTGAAATTGTTGAAGGAGGATATGCGAAGTACTAAGATCTGAAGAAGCAGTTGGTGTGGTTTGGCACAGTCAGAGAAGGAGTATTGAATTGTTGAGATCAGTAATCTTTTGGTATTATTCTATTGAATAATAAAAAGATCAATTGGATAGTGAGTTCAGTGATCTTACCCTGAAGCTGTTTGGGCATTGGGTCCTTCTGTCTTCTATAACTCCTAACAGATTTAGAATCTTTTAACAGGGATTCAAAATCTTCTAATAGAGATTCATATGTACTGAATATATTTCATAAGACTCCTAACAGAGTCCATCCTCTCACAAGGAAATTCCATATTAGTGCATCTTTTGTGGGCATCATTCCCACTAGTTTACTCTTTGATCAAGAGGTTCCCTAGTTAACATATTTTGTGTCATTGTGTTATTGTGCATGTATATCTTTCTATGGTTGTTGATTACATTGCTTACATAGTTAAAATATATTAAGGTTGATAAAATTTTTATTTATCTAATAAATGATTCACCCCCCCCTCTCTCAATTATCTTGGTGGACTTTACTTTCTAACATGAATAGTGCAACAACTAAGAGGAAATCCTCTAAGATTATATCTGAGATACTCAGAATTTATGGTGTAACACTGGAAGATCTTGAAAAAGAAAGAGAAGCAAAGATAGCCTTGGAGATTGAGAGCGCATCCATAGTGGAAGATAAAACTAATGATCCTTAAATGAAGAAAGTCAAGATTGAGAAGACTGATGATCCAAAGGATAAATAGGGTAAAATAGATGTTAGCCCTCCTACGCCCAAAGATACAATTGATCTAACATCACCTACTAAGTATAAGACAATGACCAAGAGGAAGAAGGAGACCGGTGCAAGCTACCCATCCTCGCAAACAACCATAAGTCAAAAAAAGAATACCCAAGCACCTCCGTAGGTAGGTTTCAGACCTAGTCTTTGAGTGTTGAAAACAAGGATTATTGAGGAAGGCAAAATTGATCAAATAGGGAAATTCTATGAGAAATACAGTGAGATTGATAAATCATAAATTCATGAAATGATAATTAAACACATGCTCAAGTTGAAGAAGACAGTCTTAGAACTTAAGATAGTAATTCCGGACAATGTGTGGAACATCTTGGAATTCTTGAAAAGACAAGCTATTGAGGAGGATCTAAAAATAATAGAAAAGATTCTAGATGAAAGCCTCACTATATGTGATGAAGGCTACTCCCCTTAATACCACAAACACATAATAGAAATAGAGAAACAACAACAATATGCAAGAAGAGAAAATTGGCTTCTTATTATCTCCAAAAATGTGGAATTACAAACTTTCAGAATTACAATATGTAAAGCCACATGGGCATTCCCTTACAATATTGTGTAGGACAAAGCCTTGAATCAATACCCAGATCTACTACCCATAACTTCCCTAGACAACACTACGGGCCTTCTTTATATAGGCATTTTCCACCACCCAAGAAGGTTCCAGAAATTTAGCCCTTAGGGCCGACCAAACTTAGAATTATTTTATTTTTCAATTTATTACATCAGAGTTGGCTCAAAATAACTTTTGAAACCCGAACATAAATTTTGAAGGAAAATTATTTTCTGCCATTTTAGGTAACCCGACTTTCAGGGACCATAAGTCATCACCAGTTGACCCAATTGACTATTATAACCCCATTTCGGAAAGGCCACGAAGTGCTCTACAAGCTTGATTGGTGCAAGCACTTATCACCCAAATTTTTGACCTCATCCAGAGCCTCTAAAGCCTTCAAAATTGAGTTCAAAGTTTATGTACCTTGCTGCCAATATCAAAAATCTTCAATATCTTCAAAACTAGACCTGATCTAGCCATGAAACTTTACTAGTAGGCTGATATGACTGAGATGAACCGCCACATGTAAAATTAGAACATTCTAAGATTTATGACCAACTTACTAAAAACAACAAGTTTCCATAAATAGTAGCTCTGCACAAGATAGCCCTTATTGAATACAAAAACATAAATATTTTTGGTTGATGCAAGATTGCTCTTACACCCAGGATGCTCCTGCATTAGACACCTGGGGTAATTTGAGAAGTGACCCCACCATGTCTCAGGTGTGTAGAGGAAAACCAAGGTGGTTAACCTCCTCCTTTGTCAGCAATGATGAATCTTCAATAGGTCTTCCTTTCCACTTGACCAGATATTCTTTATATGTCTTGTTCTTTGTGCTTCTGCCAACATGACTATCCAGTATATCCTCAATCTCTTTGGTATTTGAACTAGTTGCTAGAATACTCCACTGTACTATTGTGATCTCATCTTCAACACCTCCCTCATGATACTCTGTTAGATCTAAAATGTTAAACACTGGTGAAATATTCAGCTCAGTAGGTAACTCGACCTCATATGCATTTCCTGAATCATGCTTCTTTAATATCTTACATGGCCCAAACTTCTTCATTTTTAGCTTGTTATATGTACTAACTGGAAATATTTCCTTTCGCAAATGAACCATGAATTCATATCCAACCTAAAATTCCTTATGCCTCCTTTCCTCATCTACCTTAGCCTTATACTGCACATTCATCTTGGTAATATGCTTCCTCACCTCCTCATGGATGTTCTTCAAATGTTCTGCAAAATCCTCAGCTTCAGCACTACTTATTTCTCTGTGATCTATCCTTCTCAACTTAGATGCATTTCTGGGACTACTCCCATATACAATCTGGAATGATGATTTACCAGTGCTCCTGTTGATAGAATTATTATATGCAAATTCTACCTCTGGTAAAATCAAATCTCATCCTGTTGGCTTATCTCTAACCAAACATCTCAGCAAATTTCCCAAACTCCTATTCACCACTTCTATCTATCCATCAGTCTGTGGATGATGTGATGAACTAAACTTCAAATCTATCTTCAACTTCTTCCACAATGTATGCCAGAAATATCCAATGAACTTAGTGTCCCTATTTGAAACTATACTCTTTAGAAAACCATGTAGTCTCACCACTTCTCTAAAAAATAATTCTGCTACATGAACAACATCATTAGTCTTCTTGCAGGGAACAAAATGTGCCATCTTTGAAAATCTGTCAACTACTACAAAAATTGAATCATGTCCCCCTTGTGTCCTTGGTAAACCAATCCTCCAGCCAATCCTCTGCTATGCTTCTCTTCGATGATATTCTCCCTGATAGAACTTCATGGAATGCACAACTCACTCCCTCTGAATAGCATATCATCCTGGATGATAAATCCAGCCACTTCATTATGTCTAGAGTAATAGGTTCTTTACAAGCTTTCCAAGCTTCACCAAAATCAGGATCCTCTAGATACAAATTCTTGAGTTCCCTAAACCCAACCACCACAATCTGCATCTTTGTCAGCAATAGTTGCCTTCTGCTAAGCACATCTACAACCCTATTAGACTTTCCACTTCTATGTTTCAAAACAAATATATAACTCTGCAAAAACTCGACCCATTTCAAATGCCTTTGATTCAACTTTCCTTGACTATTCAAATATTGCAAAGCTTGATGATCAGTATACAAAACAAACTCCTTAGGAAGCAGATAGTGTCTCCACTTCTTCAATGCCTAAACTATAGCATAAAATTCCTGATCATAAACATAATACTTTCTCTTGGCATCATTTAACTTCTCACTAAAATAAGCAATAGGTTTACCTTCTTGTCTCATAATAGCTCCTATTGCAGTACCGCTAGCATCACAGTCTACTTGAAACACCTTATTAAAATATGGAAGTGCTAAAATAGGTTGTTCTGTAACTTTCTATTTCAACAGTTTAAAACTCTTATCTGCCCCATTAGTCCACTTGAACTCTTTTCTATCCCCTCTCATTATTTCAGTCAAGGGTCCACAAATACTACTAAATTTTTTGATAAACTTTCTGTAAAAGCTAGCCAAACCATGAAAAGATCTTACCTCAGTAGCACTCCTTGGAGTTGGCCATTCAAGGATAGCCTATACTTTCTCTGGGTCCATTTTTAGACCTTCTGTTGAAACTACAAATCCCAAATACACTAACTCTTTCTTCACAAAACTACACTTCTTCAAATTAATCAACAATTTCTCATCTTTCAGCTTCTCAAACACCATACGAATATGCATCATATGCTCTTCCAATGTCTTACTAAAGATCAAAATATCATCTAGGTACACAATGACAAACTTACCCAGAAATTCTTTCAAAACCTCGTTCATGAACCACATGAAAGTGCTCAGTGCATTGGTTAGCCCAAAAGGCATGACTAACCACTCATACAGTCCTTCCTTTGTCTTGAAGGTAGTCTTCCATTCATCTCCTTCTCTGATCCAAATCTGGTGATATCGACTCTTTAGATCTATCTTTGAGAAATACATAGCTCCACTCAAACAATCCATAATATCATCCATTCATTGCAATGGAAACCTATACTTGATTGTGATCTTGTTTATTGCTCTGGAATCTATACACATCCTCCATTTTCCATTCTTCTTTGGTGCTAATACCACTGGTACAGTAGAGGGACTCAGACTCTCTCGAATCAACCCCTTCTGCAATAACTCATGTACTTGTTTGTTCAACTCTTCACTTTCTACTGGTGTCATTCTGTGTGCTACCTTGTTTGGAAAATTGGCTCTTGGAATCAAATCCATCTGATGACTGATCTTCCTTACTGGTGGCAATCCATTAGGTACATTATCAGATACAATATCCTGAAACTCATTCAACAAATTTGCAACCTCTACAAGTACATCCTCTACTTCTTCTTTACCATCTTTTAGAATTAAAGCAAAACACACATGCTCATGCCTCATACCATCTAGGAATTTTCTTCCATCAACAAAATTTATTCTTGCATTACCACATACCTTTTCTTCGGTCTCCTTTAATGGCTTTAGCTCATGTCGCACTCCATCCTTTGTTAGGGAATATGTATTTGCATGACCATCATGTACAACACATCTGTGAAACTGCCATGGTCTACCCAACAACATATGACATGAATGCATAGATATGATATCACATAGTACCTCATCTTGGTACCCTCCAATCTTGAACTTTACTAGGCACTGTTCACTGACCATGACCTTGTGGTCATCCTACACCCAGACAATCTGATATGGATGTGGGTGTTTCTATCTCTTGAGCTTCAACTTTGTCACCATCTCTTCTGACACCAAATTTTTAGTGCTTCCACTATCAATAATCACATCACAACATTTTCCCTCACACTTTCAGCTAGTGTGAAATAGGCTCCTCCTTTGTTTAGGTTCATTCTCACCACTCAGCAAGACTCTTCTATTAATTAATGTTTCTCCTCTTTCAGCATCTTCTGAATTTGATGATCTGACATCTTCATCTACATGTACAACTCTAGCCTAGCCTTCATTCCTCCTATCTATCCTTCCTTGGCATTGAGGACATTCAAATGCCCTATGACCTTCTCCACAGTGAAAACATGTTCCACGGAAGCCTCCTCTTCTTGAACCTTGTCCTCTTCCTCTTCCTCTTTGATCTCTATTATTCTGATCTTGGAAATGATTGGAATTGTTTCCTCTTAGATTTTGACTACTACTAGCCTCATCTTTCTTTTTCGGATCTTCATTTTAGCCTCCATATGACCATCCCCCAGATCGTCCACCATGACCTCTTCCATTTTGTCTGCTCTCGAACTTCTTGTTCAACTTTTCCTTCACTTTTAGGGCCAACTGGTATGCCTCTTCAATACTGTTCATTCAAACCAGATTTAGCTCCTCCTAAATGCTCAGCCTCAACCCATTAAGGTAATGAGAAACTTTCTCCTTATCAGCTTCCGCATGGCATATTCTGATGAGGATTCGATAGAACTCTTCTGTATACTCCTGAACAGATCTTCCTGCTTGCTTCAAACTTTGCATCTTCTTCAGTAGGTCAAGCTCATAATCAATAGGAATGAACTGTTACTTTAATTTATCCACCATCTGATCCCATCTTGTGATTTTATCTTTCCCTCTTCTATTTTGCTCCAATTGAATCTCTTGCCACCAGATCTTCCCATAACCTTTTAGTCTGGCCTTCGCAAATTTGACCCTATCAAGATCCTCAATATCTTCATACTCAAAATATTCTTCACATTCAATGATCTAGTTGATCAATTCTTCTGGGTTAAGATTTCTTTAAAATGCAGGAACCTCGATCTTAGGTCTTTTTCCAATCTTGGAAATGGCTCGAAAAAGCCTTTCTTCTTCTCGATTCAAAATTTCACCTTCTTCTTCTTCTTGATCATCATTTCTTTCTGCAGCTTCATCCTCACTTTCATCTCTGACATTAAGATTCATTTCTCTGTGAATCTCTTCTTGCAATGCTCGCACTTGTCTCTGGAGTGTTCTAACCTTAGATGTTACAACACCAGCTCTTCCACCACGTTCCCTTCATGGAGGCATTTTTGCGATGCACGCTACAACCCTAACCACGGTCTTGGTGTAAACTACCTCATATTTGGTGATCTATTTACACACGTAGGAACTCTTGCTCTGATACCACTTGATGAAGGGTGCTCCCCTTAATACCAAAAACACATAACAGAAATAGAGAAACAACAACAATATGCAAGAATAGAAAATTGGCTTCTTATTATCTCCACAAATGTGAAATTACAAACTTTTAGAATTACAATATGCAAAGCCACATGGGCATTCCTTTACAATATTCTGTAGGACAAAGCCTTGAATCAATACCTAGATCTACTACCCAAAACTGCCCTAGATAACACTACGGGCCTTCTTTATATAGGCATTTTCCACCACCCGAGAAGGTTCCAAAAATTTAGCCTTTAGGGCCGACCAAACTTAGAATTATTTTATTTTTTAATTTATTACATCAGAGTCGGCTCAAAATAACTTTTGAAACCTGAACAAAAATTTTGAAGAAAAATTATATTCCACCATTTCAGGTAACCCGACTTTCGGAGACCATAAGTCATCACCGGTTGACTTGATTAACTATTATAACCCCATTTTGAAAAGGCCATGAAGCGCTCTACAAGCTTGACTGGTGCAAGCACCTATCACCCAAATTTTTGACCTCATCCAGAGCCTCTAAAGCCTTCAAAATTGAGTTCAAAGTTTCTGTACCCTGCTGCCAATACCAAAAATCTTCAATATCTTCAAAACTAGACTTGATCTAGCCATGAAACTTTACTGGCAGGCTGATATGACTGAGATGAACCTCCACATGTAAAATCAGAACATTTTGAGATTTATGACCAACTTACTAAAAACAACAAGTTTCCATAAATAGTAGCTCTGCCCAAGATAGCCCTTATTGAATATAAAAATATAAATATTTTTGGGTGATGCAAGATTTCTCTTACACCTAGGATGCTCCTGCATTAGTATGTTCCCTAGAAGAGAAAACATTATTGTTAGATCTGGTGAAGCCACACCTAAGAACTAAGTCAAGAACTTTACACATAATGGATAAGAATGATGTGTTGGTAGCTAAAGAAACCAAGAAAGCTTTTGAGAAAGTTTTTTTGGATAGGCACATGTACCCACCTACTGGGCCCACAAATCAAGTGCCCTCTAAGGAATCCAAGGAGTCAGAGACCACCAATGTACCAATAACAGGTCCTCAGGACTCAGCACCTACAGTGGTAACACCTATAAAGGCAGTGAAGTTTGTGCCCATGACTGAGACACAAAAAGATGACACAATATTTATTGATAATGTAGAGATAGCAATCGCGGCCATAGAAAAAGACTTGGATAAATTTGACAAATCTTTTGTAAGCACAAAAGAGGTTGAAATTCTATGTGGTGACAATTCACCTAAGATATAAGAAGTGTTAATAGAGGATCTAATAGGTGAAGAAAAGGAGAAAGGAGAAGAAGAGGTGAAAAGAAGTGAACCAGCAGATGAGCCATCTATTGAAATATCAATCAGAATAAAGCAAGAAGTGATGGACAACACTCCTATCACTCTCATACCCTTAGCATCATTGTTGTCAAGTTTGACACCAGACACCACAAGCTTGGACTCTTGGGGAGAAGAAGACCTGATTAAGATCAGTGTCCTTGCTATGGAAAAAGAAAAAGAGAAGCAGGTGATGAGGAACCATCTATTTGTTGAATCAATCAAAATTCTCAACAAATTGTTACCTTTAGACAAGAAAGTGTCTAAGGTGTTAGGGATTTTTCTTGTAGGGTCAAACTTGAAAAAATTATAGGCTAGATTATGAGTTAAAAGAGGCTCCAAGTTTGCAAGAAAAGCCTAATTAATGAGGATTGGATAAGATCCTCCTTCTGCTTCTAGCTCCATAGGAATCAGGCGGGTATTGCCTATGAATAGGTTACTATATTTCAAGTAAGCTCTTGATTAGTGGATTAAGTTCTTCACTGCTATGCTATTGTGTTACTCAAATCTACTTCAATGAAAGATGATTCTATAAACAACTTAGAACAACCTTTTACAGAATATGATAAGTGAAACTACTAATGTAACAGCATGAACAGTGGGATAAGGATGTGAATCCTTCTTCTTTTTATGAGTGCAACTCGAGGAAGGTTAACCTATGGATTCTCTCTTCAAGGAATCAGCAAATGTGAATTGTATCATCTAGATACAGTCCCTTCATAGTAGGCATAAACTAAAGAAACTAAAATATACTGGTAATGATTAAACTTTGTGCCTGATGATAGAAAGATAGTTGCATAAACAAAAATTAGACCAGTGCCTAATCCCTTGGGCGGAAGAGTCTAACATGAATCAATAGAGAAATTTCAAGAAAATATAGTAGTGTGCCTTACAAACTGCATACAATTTAGACAGAATGCCTGATAGACTATCTTCTCAATATTAGATTGTTATCATCAAGATCTCAACAGATGTGTTCATTCTCTAAAATTGCACATGAGGATTTAATCCTTTCCTTGAAAGAAACTCATGAAATGATTAGAGTAATTGCCTAACAACTAGTATATTTTTGTGTGCCTTACACATAAAAACATAGAAGAATAAACACAAAGCTAAGAGATAGTAACAAAACCAAGATAGAAATTGTATTGTATTTCATGAAAAGTGTATCAATACATACAAAGAAAAACTCTTTACTCAAAGACTCAGACTCAAAATAAGAAGTCTGCTCTAATAAGCTTGTATTTTCAACATTCATCATCAAGGGACCTACTCATAATAGAGAAACTACAGGAGCCCTCCAGAAAGAGGAACAAGAACCCCAAAAATAGAGAAAAGAAGATAATAAATAACATAGGGAGAAACCTTAAAATCTGCACTTGACCAACACTTGTCCATTCTGCAAATTTAATCTCACTGTCTTTTCTCTCCTCTGAAAATATGATCTTCTCGGGCACCTCCAAAATTTGATAACATCTATCCTTTTGCATAAAATCTACTCATCTACTAGAAATTTGATTAATTTGTCCTTTACTCTTCCTTGAAATGTGATTTAGTCCTCTATACCCTCTTTTCCTATCATCATGCAATTCTGATTCATTCCTCCCGCCGAATCTGCAAAATCAATCAATTTTGGAAAAAAAAAAAAGTCTTCCCAAAATCTGCTCGTGGATTAAAAGCCTTTACTGCTCTCAGCAACTTGATCTGATCTGATTCTAACTGGCATCATTACATCCATCATCTTTTGGCATTTTTGAAAACATATTATACTGCCATATTTGGACAAACAATGGATTTCCCAAGCATTTTCCCATGAGCAACTCTGTCATTGAAATATTTTGAAATTTCTCCAATGTTTCAACTTTATGATTTTTAAATCTTTTATAACTTTTAAAATATGCGCATGCCACCAGAACTTGCCACTTGTCACCATTTCATTGGATGCTCAAACAAACTCACCTTTAACCTCAGTCCATCTGGAGATCTGGAGACTACATTAATCTCTAAGTCTCTGAATTATTTCCTTGACCATGGTTTCTTTTAGAGACTTGGAGAAATCCCTTTAGTCTCTAGATCTCTGAATAGCCATCTGGAGACTTGGAGACTAAGTGTCTAAGTCTCATAATGATTTCCTTTCTTTATGTTTCTTTATGAGATTTGGAGACTGCCTTTAGTCTCTAGATCTCTAAATTTGCATCTAGAGATTTGGAGACTAAGTCTCTAAGTCTCATAATGATCATCTAGAGACTTGGAGACTTGTGAGAATTGGAGACTTCTTCATTTGGAGATTTGGAGACTAACTCATCTAGAGACTTGGAGACTCATAATCATTTGGAGATTTGGAGACTAACTCATCTAGAGACTTGGAGACTCATAATCATTTGGAGACTTGGAGACTAATCTTATCTAGAGACTTGGAGACTAAGTCTCTAAGTCTCTAAATGAGTTCTTTTCTTTGTGAGACTTGGAGACTAAGTGACATGTGTCCTTTTTTGCAAAAATAATTTTGGGCTCACTAGCACAAAAACCAAGGTGGCCACACAAGCCTAGGCAAGCATAACTTCCAACACTTTGATTTATTTCATATGTTTGGAGCATTCCATATAAACATTTCAAATTTTGAAATTGGGAGCAATGTGGGACTAAACTTTATGAAGCATTGTTGATTTTTAATGGCTGTCAGTACTCAGAGGACCATAAATTTTGATTTTCAAAGTGATTTTTTCTATAAAAAATATTGTACAATGCACACATGGTCATCTCAAACATATGTAAAATTTAGCCCGACCCAGTTTGTATTTTTTGAGTTATGATAAAAAACATGACTGAAAATCTAAACAATGCACACTCAGAGAATATTGACAATGATGCAGGAGCATTCTGGGTGTAAGAGCAATCTTGCATCACCAAAAAATAAATATTTCAATTTTTGTATTCAATAAGGGCTATCTTGTGCAGAGCTACTATTTATGGAAACTTGCTATTTTTAGTAAGTTGGTGTTACGATCTTGGAATGTTCTAAGTTTACATGTGGAGGTTCATCTCAGTCATATCAACCTGCCAGCAAAGTTTCATGGCTAGATCAGGTCTAGTTTTGAAGATATTGAAGATTTTCAGTATTGGCAGTAGGGTACAGAAACTTTGAACTTAGTTTTGAAGGCTTTAAAGGCCTCAGATGAGGTCAAAAATTTGGGTGACGGGAACTTGCATGGATCAAGGCTGTAGAGTGCTTCGTGGTGTTTCCAAAATGGGGCTATAATAGTCAATCGGGTCAACTAGTGATGACTTATGGTCTCCAGAAGTTGGGCCACCTGAAATGGCAGAAAATAATTTTCCTTCAAAATTTTTGTTCGGGTTTCAAAAGTTATTTTGAGCCGACTTTGATGTAATAAATTGAAAAACAAAATAATTCTAAGTTTGGTCGGCCCTTAGGGCTAAATTTTTGGAACCTTCTCGGGCGGTGGAAAAATGCCTATATAAAGAAGGCCTGTAGTGTTGTCTAGGGTAGTTCTGGGTAGTAAATCTGGGTATTGATTCGAGGCTTTGTTCTACAGAATATTGTAAGGGAATACCCATGTGGCTTTGCATATTGTAATTCTGAAAGTTTGTAATTCCACAGTTGTGGAGATAATAAGAAGCCAATTTTCTATTCTTGCATATTGTTGTTGTTGTTTCTCTATTTCTATTATGTGTTTGTGGTATTAAGGGGAGAACCCTTCATCAAGTGGTATCAGAGCAAAAGTTTTTGAGTGTGTAAATAGATTGCCGACTATGAGGCAGTTTGCACTAGGACTGTGGTTAGGGTTTCAACGCGCATTGCAAAAATGCCTCCATGAAGGGAACATGGCAGAAGAGCTAGTGTTGTAACACCTGAGGTTAGAGCACTCCAGAGACAAGTGCGAGCATTGCAAGAGGAGATTCGTAGAGGAATGAATCTTAATGTCAGAGATGAAAGTGAGGATGAAGCCGAAGAAGAAGATCAAGAAGGAGAAGTCAAAGTTGTGAACCAGGAGGAAGAAAGATTTTTTTGAGCCATTTTCAAGATTGAAAAAAGACCTAAGATTGAGATTCCTACATTTTCAGGAAATCTTAACCCAGAAGAATTGATCAACTGGATCAATGAATGTGAAGAATATTTTGAGTATGAAGATATTGAGGATCTTGATAAGGTCAAATTCGTGAAGGCCAGATTGAAAGGTCATGCGAAGATTTGGTGGCAAGAGATTCAATTGGAGTGAAATAGAAAAGGGAAAGATAAAATCACAAGATGGGATCAGATGGTGGATAAATTGAAGCGACAGTTCATCCCTGTTGATTATGAGCTTGACCTGCTATAGAAAATGAAAAGTTTGAAGCAAGTGGGATGATTTGTTTAGGAGTATACAGAGGAGTTCTATCGAATCCTCACCAGAAAAGGCCATGCGAAAGCTGATAAAAAGAAAGTTGCTCGTTACCTTAATGGGTTGAGACCCAGCATTCAGGAGGAGCTGAATCTGGTTCAAATGAACAGTATTGAAGAGGCATACTAGTTTGCCCTAAAAGTAGAGAAAAAGTTGAACAAGAAGTTTGAGAGTAGACAAAATGGAAGAGGTCATGGTGGATGAACTAGTGGATGGTCATATGGAGGCCGAAATGAAGATCCGAAAAAGAAGGATGAGGCCAGTAGTAGTCAAAATTAGAGATGAAACAATTCCAATCTTTTCCAAGATCAGAACAATAGAGATTAGAGAGGAATAGGAAGAGGACAAGGTTCAGGAAGAGGAAGCTTTCGTGGAACATGTTTTCACTATGGAGAAGAAGGTCATAGGGTGTTTGAATCTCCTCAACACCAAGGAAGGATAGATAAGAGGAATGAAGGCTAGGCCAAAGTTGCACATGTAGATGAAGATGCCAGATCATCAAATTCTGAAGATTCTGAAAGAGGACAAACATTGATTAACAGAAAAATCTTGCTGAGTGGTGAGAATGAACCTGAACAAAAGAGGAGCCTGTTTCGCACTAGATGCAAGTGTGAGGGTAAATGTTGTGATGTGATTATCAATAGTGGAAGCACTGACAATTTGGTGTCAGAAGAGATGGTGAAAAAGTTGAAGCTTAAGAGATAGAAACACCCACATCCATATCAGATTGCCTAGGTGCAGGATGACCACAAGGTCATGGTCAGTGAACAGTGCCTGGTAAAGTTCAAGATCGACGGGTACCAAGATGAGGTACTATGTGATATCATATCTATGGATGCATGTCATATGTTGTTGGGTAGACCATAGCAGTTTGACAGATGTGCTGTACATGATGGTCATGTGAATACCTATTCCTTGACAAAGGATGGAGTGTGACATAAGCTAAAGCCATTGAAGGAGACCAAATAAAAGGTATGTGGTAATGCAAGAATAACTTTTGTTGATGGAAGAAAATTCTTAGATGGTATGAGGCATGAGCATGTGTGTTTTTCTTTAATTCCAAAAGCTGGTAAAGAGGAAGTAGTGGATGTACCTATAGAGGTTGTAGATTTGTTGAATGACTTTCAAGATATTGTATCTGATAATGTACCTGATGGATTACCACCGGTAAGGAAGATTGGTCATCAGATGGATTTGATTCCAGGAGCTAGTTTGTCAAACAAGGCAGCACACAGAATGACACCAACAGAAAGTGAAGAGTTGAATAGACAAGTACATGAGTTATTGTAGAAGGGGTTGATTCGAGAGAGTTTGAGTCTATGTGTTGTACCAACGGTATTAGCACCAAAGAAGAATGGAGAATGGAGGATGTGTACAGATTCCAGAGCAATAAACAAGATCACAATCAAGTAGAGATTTTCATTGCCATGAATGGATGATATTATGGATTGTTTGAGTGGAGCTGTGTATTTTTCAAAGATAGATCTGAAGAGTGGATATCACCAGATTCAGATCAGAGAAGGAGATGAATGGAAGAATGCCTTCAAGACAAAGGAAGGACTGTATGAGTGGTTAGTCATGCCTTTTGGGCTAACCAATGTGCCGACCACTTTCATGCGGTTCATGAATGAGGTTCTGAAAGAATTTCTGGGTAAGTTTGTAATTGTTTACCTAGATAATATTTTGATCTTTAGCAAGACATTGGAGGAACATATGATGCATATTCATATGGTGTTTGAGAAGCTGAGAGATGAGAAATTGTTGATTAATTTGAAGAAGTGCAATTTTGTGAAGAAAGAGTTAGTGTATTTGGGATTTGTAGTTTCAATAGACAGTCTAAAAATGGACCCAGAGAAGGTATAGGCTATCCTTGAATGGCCTACTCTAAGGAGTGCTACCAAGGTAAGATTTTTCATGGTCTAGCTAGTTTTTATAGAAAGTTTATCAAAAATTTTAGCAGTATTTGTGGTCCCTTGACTGAAACAATGAGAGGGGATAGGAAAGAGTTTAAGTAGACTAATGGGGCAGAAAAGAGTTTTCAATTGTTGAAACAAAAAGTTATAGAACAACCCATTTTAGCACTTACAAATTTTAATAAGGTGTTTCAAGTAGATTGTGATGCTAGTACTACCGCAATAGGAGCTGTTATGAGCCAAGAAGGAAAACCTGTTGCTTATTTCAGTGAGAAGTTAAATAATGCCAAAAGAAAATATTATGTTTATGATCAGGAATTTTATGCTATAGTTCAGGCATTGAAGAAGTGGAGACACCATCTACTTCCTAAGGAGTTTGTTTTGTATACTAATCATCAAGCTTTGCAATATTTGAATAGTCAAGGAAAGTTGAATCAAAGGCATTTGAAATGGGTTGAGTTTTTGCAGAGTTATACATTTGTTTTGAAACATAGAAATGGAAAGTCTAACAGGGTTGTAGATGCGCTTAGCATAAGGAAACTATTGCTGACAGAGATGTAGATTGAGGTGGTTGGGTTTAAAGAACTCAAGAATTTGTATCCAGAGGATCCTGATTTTGGTGAAGTTTGGAAAGCTTGTAAAGAACCTATTACTCTAGATAGAATGAAGTGGCTGGATTTCATCATTCAGGATGAAATGCTGTTCAGAGGGAGTCAGTTGTGCATTCCAAGAAGTTCTGTGAGGGAGAATCTCATCAAGGAGAAGCATAGCGGAGGATTCACTAGACATTTTGGTCATGATAAAACCCTTGCTTTGGTTAGTGAGAATTATTATTGGCCATAGATGTAGCAAGATGTCAAGAAGTTTGTACAAAGTTGTAGAGTATGTCAGATGGTGAAAGGAGTGAAGCAGAATACAGGGTTGTATCAGCCATTGCTTGTACCAGAGAAGCCTTGGGAGGATATCAGTATGGACTTTGTTCTTGGTTTACCAAGGACACAGCGGGGACATGATTCAATTTTTGTGGTAGTTGACAGATTTTCAAAGATGACACATTTTGTTCCCTGCAAGAAGACTAATGATGTGGTTCATATAGTAGAATTATTTTTAAGAGAAGTAGTGAGACTACATGGTTTACCAAGGACCATAGTTTCAGATAGAGACACTAAGTTCGTTGGATATTTCTGGCATACATTGTGGAAGAAGTTGAAGATAGATTTGAAGTTTAGTTCATCACATCATCCACAGACTAATGGATAGATAGAGGTGGTGAATAGGAGTTTGGGAAATTTGCTGAGATGTTTGGTTGGAGATAAGCCAACAGGATGGGATTTGATTTTACCACAGGCAGAATTTGCATACAATAATTCTATCAACAGGAGCACTGGTAAATCACCATTCAAATTGTATATGGGAGTAGTCCTAGAAATGCATCAGAATTGAGAAAGATAGATAAAGGAGAAATAAGTAGTGTTGAAGCTGAGGATTTTGCTGAACACTTGAAGAACATCCATGAGGAGGTGAGGAAGCATATTACCAAGATGAATGCATAGTATAAGGCTAAAGCAGATGTGAAAAGGAGGCATAAGGAATTTTAGGTTGGAGATGAAGTCATGGTTCATTTGTGGAAGGAGCGATTTTCGGTTGGTACATATAACAAGTTGAAAATGAAGAAGTTTGAGCCATGTAAGATACTAAAAAAGCACGATTCAGGAAATGCATATGAGGTAGAATTGCCTACTGAGCTGAATATTTCACCAGTGATTAACATTTTAGATTTGATAGAGTATCATGAGGGAGGTGTTGAAGATGAGGTTATAGTAGCACAGTGGAGTATTCCATCAACCAGTTCAGATATCAAGGAGATTGAAGACATACTGGATAGTCATGTTGGTAGAAGTACAAGGAACAGGACATATGAAGAGTATTTGGTCAAATGGAAAGGATGACCTGTTGAAGATTCATCATGGCTAACAAAAGAGGAGGTTAACCATCTTGGTTTTCTTCTGCACACCTGAGTCATGATAGGGTCACTTCTCAAATTACCCCAGGTGTCTAATGCAGGAGCATCCTGGGTGTAAGAGCAATCTTGCATCACCCAAAAAAAAAAATTTAGGTTTTTATATTCAGTAAGGGCTATCTTGTAGAGAGCTGCTATTTATGGAAGCTTTCTATTTTTAGTAAGTTGGTGTTACGATCTCAGAATGTTCTAATTTTATATGTGGAGGTTCATCTCAGTCATATCAGCCTGCCAGAAAAGTTTCATGGCTATATCAGGTCTAGTTTTGAAGATATTGAAGATTTTTGGTATTGGCAGTAGGGTATAGAAACTTTGAACTCAGTTTTGAAGGCTTTAGAGGCCCCGGATGAGGTTAAAAATTTGGGTGATGGGCACTTGCATGGATCAAGCCTGTAGAGCGCTTCGTGGAATTTCTAAAATGGGGTTATAATAATCAATCGGGTCAACTGGTGATGACTTATGGTCTCCGAAAGTTGGTCCGCCTGAAATGGCAGAAAATAATTTTCCTTCCAAAAATTTTTTTGGGTTTCAAAAGTTATTTTGAGCCGACTTTGATGTAATAAATTGAAAAAAATAATAATTCTATGTTTGGTCGGCCGTCAGGGCTAAATTTTTGGAACCTTCTCGGGTGGTGAAAAAATGTCTATATAAAGAATGATCGTAGTGTTGTCTAGGGTAGTTCTGGGTAGTAGATTTGGGTATTGATTCGAGGCTTTGTCCTACAAAATATTGTAAGGGAATGCCCATGTGGCTTTGCATATTGTAATTCTGAAAGTTTGTAATTCCACAGTTGTGGAGATAATAAGAAGCCAATTTTCTATTCTTGCATATTGTTGTTGTTGTTTCTCTATTTCTATTATGTGTTTGTGGTATTAAGGGGAGCACCCTTCATCAGACAATCTGCAAATGGAATGGCTCTGGAAAAGTGACTAAACGGCCACATGGGGAGCTAAAAATTAGCATGATGACTCATTCCCATGTCTACAACATGATGCAACAACTGGCACATTACAATCAATCTCTGGGAAAAAGATACAATCATCCGAATAGGGCCTCCAACTAAAGTATGCAACTGTCCTTCATCAAACTGTTAGAAACTGCAAATAGAATGGGCTTAGCAAACTAACTAAATGAACTCTTCCTGATCTAAAAATTGAAACATAGGAAGTACTTGACCACTGGAGTATAGTGAAAAAGGAAATTTATCAATTGGGTCAAATGGTCAAAATTTATAATCAGTCAAATAGGGCCACTCAGAAAACTGAATCATTACACAAATGCATAACAACAAACTACCAACTTTGAGAGGTTCGAAACCTAATCAAATGGATTCAAAATGACTTGAAAGTTGGAACATAGGTTCTTTGATATGCATACTAAACATCCTCAAAGTGGTGAGTCATGAAACATTCCTGGATGCAAGACATTCAAAGGCAAACTAGGCCACAATACTCTGTTTGACACAGACAAAATTATGCAATTTGACACTTGCTCAAAATGGGACTTCACCGAATGATTCAAGATGATTAAATAACATCATAGGATGCATGCACATACTGAATAGAGTGTGTTAAAAACCTAGGACACCTCATAGGCTTCAAAATGATAGCCGGGTACATATGCATGAAAAGCAATTAAAGGGTTTCAAACTGCAAAATTTAACATGGTACTCAAAACCCATGTTTCATTTTTTAGTACCAACATAAGGTTCATTTAGTTGATGATGTTAGCACCATTCTTACAAACTTCAAGACAAAATTTTCTAGCTTGGAAGAATCTGCATCCCAAGTTGTAGAAGAGAAATATATGAAGAAGAGATTGAATGAACTAGTTGGAAACTTTGCACTTGACCTCAGCTCATTGAAGGTAGGTCAAGCATCCTTGAAGAAGTTCATAGCCAAGGGAAGGAAGATCATTGTAGACTACATGAACCAGGATAAACTAACTATAGATATATACAAGAAAATCTAGGAGGTAGAAGAAATGATTGATAATGTAAGAAAATTAGTGGAAGATCCCTCCATCTATGTGAACATGTGAAACAATGTGTACAAGGGGAAAATAGACAAAATAGAATAGGCTAAGAAAGAGATGTCTAAGATAAGGGCAAGGAAAACACAGATCAGGAATACTCTTGCACCCTCTCTAGATGTACTTAATTAGAACATCAAGGAGATCGATGTCACTATGGTGACATATGATCAAGGTCCGAGTACAGACTTGGAAAAGATGGAGAATCTAACATATGCCTTATGCGCCCATCTATAGACTGTTAATGCACTGATAGCATTTTGGAAACAACAGATCCAAAACTTGTAGATTGCTTATCCGAATGTACTTTCTTTATAAGTACTTGTGGATACACTTTTTTTTAGCACCTTTTTCATTAATGTCAAAGGAGGAGTATTGTATGTAGAACATGGAGTATTATATATGATGTAAAGAGGAAGTATAGTACAGAGTATAAGGGAGATATAAGTTAGAGTATATATATTAAAGAATTTTGTATAACGGTACAGTTAGTAACTTCATCATATTCCTTTGTTGCCATTAATGAAAAATGGGGAGATTGTTGGCAAGTTGACTATACTATTGTATATGACTAGATATAGTGTTGTCATTATGGAAAAAAAGTCATATAGAGTTTTGGAGTCAGCGCACATTATCATAAGGTCAGAATATGGCTAAGTATAGAAGACTAGATAGTTAGCAGAGCACTAGAAGATCAGAGCATCAATGCACATGTGTATGACCAAGTTATGGTATGCACCCTTGAAGTTAAGCTGGTAAGTGTGTATTCATGTTAAGTCTAAGAGCACATGATCAGATGAGACAGTATGACAAAGATACAGTCAGTTGAAGTGGTACAGAGAGTGAACTCTAGAATAGAACAGAGTATGCAGCCGACTATTAGTATTTTGATTAGCGGTTATAATAATATTTTGTAAAGGCTATGCACCTATTGTAATTAAGTTTTAGACATGTAAACATCTTTTTTTTTAAACACGCTTGAGACAATTCACTTGGAAGCATTGTATATAATCGGTTATAGGCCGACCTAGTTAATTGTTTTGTTAGCACATATAAATATAAGATGCGCCTTTGTAATAAAGTGTGGAGATGGATATAGAGATAAGATAAGAAGAGCAGAGACATGCGAAGTGAGGATAGAATAAGTTAGAGCTTTTCAAGGGGCTAACGCATCAACACACAAAAGAAACTGATCAGATAAGCAGTGTCACAACACCAGTTCATCCAGTAGATACATTGTGTATCTGAGATCAGAAGGTTGTAGCCTTCATCACTTGAGTAGTGAGCTCTAGGATAGTGTGTCCCCACCCCTAATAGGGTTATTTTAAAAGACTCCTAATAGGGTCCAACCTTTGACCAGGTCACTATACTAAAAGCATGGTAAAGAACAACTCCTAACAGGGTTGTAGATCTTCTAACAAGGATCATAAAACACTAGTGCAGTTCTTAGTGGGTGTCAATTCCCACTGGGGTTTTTACTTATTTGGGTTTTCTCATAACCATATTGGTGTTATGTGTTGTGATTTTTTATCTTGTTTACATTGATGTTCATATTAGTACTTAAGTAATCAAGTTAAGATTCAAGAGTTAAGAAATTGTAAAGATATAGTGAACACTGATTCACCTCCCCTTCTTAGTGTTCCCATTCCTAACATAATGAAATAAATAGTTAAGATTGATTAAAGGGAAATGTAATACATGAGATTAAGAGGCAAAAATTTTCTATATAAAGGATGATCTTGTATGGACAAATGGTTGGAAAAAGGAATAGTTGAAGGGTTTTTTACTATTGCAAAGAAGAAGGAACTGAGAGATTTTGAGTGGGAAAATAGTGAGTTGATAAAGTGTTGATGCTAGTGGATAATGAAGAATTGAAGTGGAGATTGAAGAGTGAAAAAAAGGATCTGATTGAGCAAAGATAGTTGCACATATATAGGTCAATTTTATTACTATTTCTTATTAACATTTGTAATAGAAAAAATCTCTTAACAGAGTGGACTTAATAGTCTTATTGTAAATCCTTGAGAAAGGTGACATTATAAAGAGTTTTTAAAGTCCTCTAACAAGGCCACTCCTAATAGGGTGAAGATCATAACATATCTGAGGTAAATCCCTTAACTGGGTCACACCTAACAGTGTGTTTTGTAATTTTTAATTAGATTGGCTCTTAATCGGGAGTACTGTAGAAGATTATTTTTCTTAGTTGGTGACAATTCCTACAATGGTTTTTCCCACAACTAGGTTTCCATGTTAAATATTGGTGTTACATGTTGTGAATGTTTTACTAATTGATATAGTTTATTTACTATTGTCAGTAAATAGTAAACTATAATGTTACTAAGCTACTACTGAGTTAATTAGTGAAAAGTATTTTAAGGTATTTATGATCAGGTTTACTGATTCACCCCCCCCTCTCCATAATCCAACAATTAGTATTAGAGCTAAGTAATCTAAAGAGATAATTTTAAAAGACTTGAGTAAAAGATCTGAAGATGTATAGGAGAGAAGTACCTAAGTTGAACAAGGAAAGTTTCTCAACATGGAAAAGAAGAATGAGATTGTATCTGTCTGGGATTGGTGATTCTACACTACACATGATTGATAATAAATATACACCATCACCTACTAGACTGTTAACAGTTGATCAGATGAGATAAAGGAAGGAACACAACTCAGATATGATAGAGATTGTTTCTTCCCTCTTCAATGCTAAATTCAATGATATTAAGGATTGTGTTAATTGAAAAGAGATGTGGGACAGGCTTTCACTTATCTATGGAGGAGATCAACATGTACAAAAACCTAAGGTTGACAGTTTGAGAGGAAAATATGATGAAATGAGGATGAAAGATAAAAAGAACATCACTCAATATAGTAGTTAAATCAAGGAAGTAGTGAGTTCCATCAGAGGTGTTGGTGGATCATTGACTAATAAAGAAGTGGTAAGTAAAATATTGAAAACTTTGTCTTCTAAGTATGCTATTAGAGTATCTTCAATTTGGGAATTAAGATCTATACCAAACAATACTGTTACTCTTGAGGCGCTAATTAGTAGGCTGACTGCATTTGAGTTAAGTAATTATTATAATAGTATATCAACCATTGAGACACCCTTCAAGTCATATGTGAGCATTAAAACATCAAGAAGAGAAAGATAAAATCATAGTAATTCATATGGAAATAAGTATGACAATATCTTGACCAAAGAGAAAGAACAAGAGGAATTTGAAGAACTGCTAGTTAAACAACTACCTAGAGGCAAAGGAAAGTACAAAGGTAATTTACCATTGAAATGTTTCATTTATAACAAGATTGGACATATTGCATCTAGATGTCTTGAAAATGATGGAAATGATAAGAATGATAAAAGAGACAACCAATACTAAAGATTCAGAAATTTTAAGGAAAAAGAAAAGAAGTCTTTCTACCTAGCTAAGGAAGGTGTAATTGAGGATGAATCTGATGATACCGAAGAAGGATATGAAGTTGTCTTTATTATAGTAAAAGAATAATCAGATGAGGAAAAGTTTGAAGATGAGAAAGCACTTGTTTATCATGTAAGTAAACTAGACCCTTGGATTATTGATAGTGGTTATTCACATCATATGACTGGTGATATTGACAAGTTTGAGAACCTAGAAGAATATGATTGATGATTTTTTAGATTTGGTAATGATGCTCCATGCCATGTGAAAGTTAAAGGGTCCATTATGTTAAATGAGAAGATGAAATACAATGATGCATATTGGGTTAGAGGACTGAACTATAATCTGTTAAGTGTTGCACAACTGAACAATATTGGCCACTAACTGTAATTTTAAAATAGAAAAGTTAAGATCTATGGTGCTAATGGAGATCTAATTGGAACATGAGGACAATCAAGAGGTAATTTATTTTATCTTGATACTGATACAAAGAGTTGCTTGTTTTCTAAAACTAAAGATGTATGGTTATGGCATAAGAGACTATATCATGTAAATTTTGATAACTTGATCAAAGTGAGTAAGAAGAGACGAGTTAGAGGACTACTAAGATTAAGAAAACCTTATAAAGCTATGTGTAAAGAATGTCAAGTTGGTAAGATGACCAAGTCAAGTTTTCAAAGCAAGTCTTATTCTACAAATGGTATTTTGGAATTGGTTCACACTAACCTTTCTACAAAAGTTCAAAGCTATTATGGAGATTGGTACTTTATTTTGTTTGTTTATGATTATTCAAGAATGATGTCAGTTATGTTTCTAAAAGAAAAATCCGATGCATTTCAAATGTTCAAATGGTATAAGGCTAGAGTTGAAAAAGAAATAGGTAAACAACATAAGTGTTTGAGATATGATAGAGGAGGTGAATTTATCTCTGATGAATTTATTGTCTTATGTAATGAACATGGAATTAAAAGACAAGTGTCTGCACTAAGGAATCCACAATAGAATGAGATAGCTGAGAGAAGAAATAGATCTATTGTTGACTATTCTAGGAATTTATTGATTGATAAGAAGATTGCACAAACATTCTGGAGAGAAGCTATAAGTACTACAACTTACACTCTCAACTGAATACATTTGAAGAAAGGTACCAACAAGACACCCTATGAACTATGGTTTGGACACACACTGAATGTAAGTTATTTCAAAATATTTGGAAGTAGGTGTCATATACTGAAAGATTCTAGAAATGGAATGTTTGATTCTAAAGGTGATGAAGGAATATTTCTTGGTTACTCATCAAAGAGAAAAGCATATAAATGTCTAATCAAAGGCACTAATAAAATAGTTGAAAGTGAAAATGTAAGAGTTGATGAATTTGTAGAAAAGAATGAAGAGGATAGCAAAAAGAAACATGAGGATTATAACAGATTTGTTTATGTACAAGATGGTAATTTGGTTGATACAACTAAGAAGGAAACTAAAGGAACCCATGAAAAAAATGAGCCTCCACCAAAGATGAAAAAAATGATGAACAAGCTATCGAACTTGTATTATCAAAGTATGTGAGAAGACACCACTCGATGAGAAGAATTATTGGAGACAAGAATGCAAGAGCCATGGAAAGAAGTAAGTTAAAAGATAACACATGTTTGATTTTTGAATTTGATCTTATATTAGTAAAGGATGCACTAGATAATGAAGATTGGATGAATGCAATGAACAAAGAAATAGATCAGATTGAAAAGAATAACACATTTTTACTGGTATTGAGACCTAAAAATAAGAATGTGATTGGAACAAAATAGATTTTCAGAAATAAACTCAATGAGAAAGGAGATGTGATTAGAAATAAAGAAATATTAGTCTACAAAGGGTATGCACAAGAAGAAGGTATTGACTATGGTGAATTTTTTTCCCCTTTTTCTATATTAGGAGTGAGAATACTACTTGCATATGTTTATTACAAAGGATTTAAAGTTTATCAAATGGATTTTAAATCTGCATTTTTGAATGGAATTCTTGAAGAAGAAGTCTACATTGAATAGCCTGATGGATTTGTTGACAAAATTAATAAGAACATGGTCTGCAAACTGCATAAATCTTTGTATGGATTCAAGAAGGCTCCCCAAGCATGGTATGAAAGATTTCACTCCTATTTAGTTAAGATTGGATTTGAAAGGACTAGTGATGACATTATATTTGGTGGTAATGAGATAATGTCTAAGTCATTTTCTGAGGAAATGAGAAAGGAATTTGAGATGTCTATGATAGGAGAGATCAAATAATTTATTGGACTTCAAATATAGTAAGTTAATGATGAGATCTACATCACTCAATCTAATTATATCAAGGAGATCCTGACAACATTCATTGTGGAAGACTCTAAACTGATTGGAACACCAATAGCTAATGGTTATAAATTGTCAAAAGAAGATGATACTAAGGAAGTGAATGAAACACTTTACCGATCCATGATTTGTAAGTTACAGTATGTTGTACATAGTAGACCTGACATTTCACATTTAGTTGGTATTGTTGCAAGGTTTTCAGAAAACCCAAAGGAAACACATGTGTTTGTAGTTAAAAGGATATTAAAATATTTGATAGGGACTGAAGATTTAGGTCTATTATTCACAAGAGGAGGAAATTTTGATCTTAAGGTATATATTGATGCTAATTGGGAAGGAAATATTGATGACTAGAAAAGCACTATTGGCAGAGCTTTCTTTTTTAGAGAAAGGCTAGTGACATGGTTAAGAAAGAAACATAGTTGTATTTCACAATCTACTATTGAAGTTGAGTATGTGGCAACAACTATGAATTGTTCTAACATTGTATTGATTAAACAACTACAGAAAGGTATGCATGAAGAGATTACTGATCTTATTATAATCTATTGTGATAATACTAGTGCCATTAATATATGAAAGATCCTTGTGATGCATTCCAAGATGAAGCATATATCTATTAAGTATCACTACTTGAGAGAGAAAGTATAGGGTAAGAATGTGACATTGGAGTATGTGAATTCTAAAGAGCAGATAGATGATATATTTGTTGGAAACTGCAATTGAAGCAATTGTTATATTGTCATTGATGTCAAACCTTAACTGGTAAGAATGTTGCTATCTAAGAAAGTATTATATCTATTGAGTGATGAGAAGGATTAGGGTAAGGGTGATAACAATAGAACCTAGAGAAAGGTTGAGTTATTTAATACTTCAATGAGTACTTGATTATGTGGCACAGTGATAAGATAATGTATTGTTTATTTAAGTAAGAAGCAAGACTGAACAAGGAGGCTTAACTGAGAAAAAGTGAAGAAATCTAGTTAGTGATGTTAGTGTTGACTGAGCTAGTGTATGCAGAGTAAATTGAGTGTTGACCGAACATAAGTGTATTTCCAAGGGAGACAACATTAGCTAAGGGAAACAGTTTGAAGTGGTGACTGAGCTTCACAGTGATAACTAAGGAGTTGAACACAGTATTGACTGAGTGTCAATAATTTACATTTGAGGAAGAATTCAGATTCCTAGCTGACATAGTTGAATTCTTAGATTATGTAAATTGTGTTGACTTTATTAATTGATTGTATGGAGCATTTAATGCACATTAAATTGATGTAGGATCATCTCAGGTCCTTGGAAATTTTGTGTCACCAAAAACATATTTGAGTTTGTCTGTGTTTCTCAGTTCCTACTTTGACCGAGTTGGTTTGGTGTTTCTCAGGTTTCCTTTGTTCGCCAGTTTTGGTCGGTTATCTCTCTAGCGTTAGGTGAATTTCCCTAGCACTCGGTGATGCTTTTCTGGTTCTCAGTTTCCTTGCTTACCAAGTTGTTTATTTTGGATTTCTTTTGAGTCTGACTTGTGCATTTAATTTGGGTTGTAGATTTAATGTTGGTATCCATCCTTGGGAGTGTGTGGACCTAGATAAAGTCATCCCTTCTGTTGATGGTGGATCTGAAGACCAACTTGGCTCAGTAGCCTCTTGTATAAATGTAGTTGTTTGGTTAGAGTTTGAGGAGTAAGTCTTAGGATATAGAAGATAGAAGATAGAAAATTGGAGATTTTTGGGAGATCCTCACATGTTTGAGGACTTATGTACTTGATTGTTATATCTCTCCTAATACAGGAAGGCATTGCAACCTAGCATGTATGAATCTATTTGAAGATAATATAACATAGCATTTGCATTCTCTCTCTCACTATTGTGTGTTTTTGCTTCCATGTGTTGTTGAGAAAGGTGGATCTGGTTAGGGTGTGCCTTTGGCCCCTCTCCCCAGCCTCCCTTGTGTCAGGTGGTATCAGAAAGAGGTTAGATATGGATCTAGGTTTGCAAATCTATATTTGAAGGTTCCTTCTTGTGAAGCCCTAGTTGAATTGTTGTGGGGTAGCAGATTGCAATCTAACCTGCAATTGCAGAGGGTTTTTAAGATGGTTTGTGGGAGGTGAGATGTGGATCCAGGATTGGCAGGCATGTTGAGACAACTTTCTGCTAGATTAGAAGCTATTGAAACAACCTAGAGGAGAGGAAGACATCTTGAAGATGTTAGTGATGATGAAATTGAGGTAGAACAAGGTGATGTAGGACCTGCACCTGTGATGGATCAGGGTGACAAAATATTCTTGAAGGCTTTGACAAGTCTGAAGTCTACACCACACTTTAATCCTCCTGAGTATGGTGGAAAATTGGATTTTGATGAATTGATGGATTGGATCACTGAGATGGAAAAGTACTTTGAGTATGAAAATGTACCTAAGGAAAAGAAGGTGAAAATTTCAAGAAAAAAGTTGAAAAGTCATGCATCCCTATGGTGGGAACATCTACAGCTGGACAGAAAGAGGAAAGGCAAAGAAAAAATCAAGGTATGGAGTAAAATGGTGAATAAATTGAAAGGAAAGTTCTTACCTTGTGATTATCATATTAACCTAGTGAGGTGAATGAAAAGTTTAAGGCAGAAAGATAGCTCGGTAAAAGAATATAGTTAGGAATTCTATAGATTAGATATCAGATCTGGACATGATGAAGATGATGTGGAAAGAATTGCTAGATACCTGAATGGTTTGAGAGTTTCCATCCAAGAATAAATTAGTTTGGTCAAATTGGAGAACATTGAAGAGGCTTATCAATTTGCATTGAAAGCTAAGGAGAAATTGAATAAGAGACATGAGAAAAGACAAAGAGGAAGGGGTGGTAGATTCCCTAGAGGAAGAGGTAGATATCATGGTGAAAAGAATAGATCTGAACCTGAAAATACAACTTTGGATAGAGGCAAGACCGAGTGGAAAGGTGAAAGTTCATCTAGAGGTAGAGCCAATAACTACCGAGGTGGTTATAACAGAGGTAGTTTCTGAGGAACTTATTACAATTGTCGAGAAGGACATAGATCATTTGAGTGTACACATGCAAGTAAGAAGGCTGGTAGCAGTAGAAATGCTTTGGTGCAAGAAGAGTTACCAAATGAACTTGGGAAGGAAAATAACTTGATGGTAAGGAGAGAACTTTGGAATGAAGGTAAAAAGGAAGATCCAGTAAGGAAAAGTTTTTTCAAGACCAGATGTAGAGTTTGTGACAAATTTTGGAAGGTAATCATTGACAGTGGTAGCTCAGAGAATCTGGTATCTGAGGAGATGGTCACAAAGTTGCAGTTGAAAAGGTTGGAACATCTAAAGCCCTATCAAATTTCATGGATTAAAGATGAGCATACACTCTTGGTAAGTGAAAAATGTTATGTGAATTTGAAAATTGGAAAGTACTATGATAAGGTGTTATGTGATATCATGCCTATGGATTGTTGTCATATTTTGTTGGGTAGACCTTGGCAATATGATAGACATGCTATATATGATGGGAGATTGCATAAGTATACTATTTGGGATGATGGGAGAAGACAAATCTTGTTACCTTTGATGGAAGAACCTGTTAGTAATATTTGCACATCTATGAAAGTATGCTTGATGGAACGAAGAAAGTTTGTTAAGGATTTAAAGAAAAATGATGTATGTTTTTTGGCGACTCCTAACAACCGAATAAGAAAATAGAGGATAATGTCCCTAAGGAGATTGATAAGTTACTCACCAAGTATAGTGAAATTATTTCTGATAATGTACCTGATGGTTTTCCACTGAAGAGAATAATTGATCATTACATGGATCTTATCCCTAGAGCTAGTTTACCGAATAAGGCTCCTCATTGGTTGACACCTATCAAGAATCAAGAATTGAACTGACAGATTCAAGAATTGTTGCAAAAAGGTTTGATGAGAGAAAGTTTGAGTCCTTGTGTAGTACCTATAGTATTGGCACCTAAGAAAAATGGAGAATGGAAAATGTGTACTGATTCTAGAGAAATCAACAAGATAACAGTGAAGTATAAGTTTCCTATACCAAGAATGGATGATATAATGGATAGTTTGACTGGAGCAAAGTATTTTACTAAAATCTATTTGAAAAGTGGGTATCATCATATCAGAATTAGAGAAGGTGATGAATGGAATACTACTTTCAAGAAAAAGGAAGGTTTGTATGAGTGGTTGGTTATGCCTTTTGGTTTAACTAATGCACCGAGTACTTTTATGAGGTTGATGAATGAATTTTTGAAGAAATTATTGGGTAATTTTTTGATTGTATATCTTGATGATATTATGATATTTAGTAAGACCAAAGAAGAAAATTTGTTTCATATTAGACAAGTTTTGTAGAGATTAAAAGAATAAAAGTTCCTAATAAATTTGAAAAAGTGTTCATTCATGAAAGAGGAGATTGTGTATTTGGGATTTGTGATTTTAGCTAATGGTTTGAAAATGGATCTTGAAAAGGTTGAAGCTATTTTGAATTGGCCTACACCTAAGAATGATAGTGAGGTAAGATCATTTCATGGTTTGGAAAGTTTTTACTGAAAGTTCATTAGGAATTTCAGTTCAATTTGTAATGCTATGACTAAGACTATGAGAGGAGACAAAAGAGAATTCAAGTGGACACATGGAGCTGATACAATTTTTGAGACTCTAAAGTAGAAGGTTGCTGAATTACCTATTTTGGCATTGCCTGATTTCAATAAGGTATTTCAAGTGGAATGTGATGCAAGTGGAAGTGCAATTGGAGTTGTGTTGAGTCAAGAAAGTAAACCTGTTGCTTTCTTTAGTGAAAAATTGAATGATGCAAAAAGGAAATATTCCATGTATGATCAAGAATTCTATGCTATTGTTCAAGAACTAAAGAAATGGAGATATTATTTGATGTTGAGTGAATTTGTGTTGTATACTAATCATAAGGGTTTACAGTATTTGGGTAGTCAGAATAAGTTGAATCAGAGACATATGAAATGGGTTGAGTATTTACAGAGTTATAAATTTGTGATAAAGCATAAGAGTGGAGTCACTAATCGAGTTGCTGATGCATTTAGTAGAAGAAGATCTTTGATGAATGAGACGAAAATTGGAGTACTAGGCTTTGATGACATGAGAGATTCTTATGAATTTGACCCTGATTTTTCTGAGCCATGGAGAAAGTGCAGAGCACCTATTCAAGATCAATAGAGTACTAAATGGGATGAATATTTTATGCAAGGAGGTATGTTTTTTAAAGGTATTTAGTTGTGGATACTAAGAGGACCAATGAGAACTAATTTGATAAAGGAGAAACATAGTAGTGGTTTGGCTGGATATTTTGGTGTTGATAAGACATTGAATTTTCTTAAGGAGAAATACTTTTGGCCACAGTTGTATAAAGATGTTCAAAAATTTGTGAAAAGTTGTGGAGTTTGTCAAGTTGCAAAAGGAGTTAGTCAGAATACTAGATTGTATACACCAATTTTTGTACCTAAGAAACCTTGGATTGATATCAGTATGGATTTTGTTCTTGGCTTACCGAAGACAGTAAGAGGTAATGTTTCTATATTTGTTGTTGTGATAGATTTTCTAAAATAGAACATTTTATACCTTGTAGAAAGACATCAGATGTAGTACATGTATCAGATATTTTCTTTAAGGAAATTGTTAGATTGCATGGATTACCGAGGAGTATCATCTTTGACCAAGACAGTAAATTTGTCAAATACTTTTGGAAGACTCTTTGGAGAAAGTTGGGTACTGAGTTGAAATATAGTTCTACATTTCACCCACAAACTGATGGATAGATAGAGGTTGTGAATAGAAGTTTGGGTAATCTTTTGAGATGTTTAGTTGGAGACACACTGAGTAATTGGGATTCTATGTTGGTATAAGAAGAGTTTGCATACAATAATTCAATGAATAGGAGTACTGGAAAAACACCTTTTGAGATTGTAAATGGCATACAACCGAGAGGTATATCATATTTAAGAGACAATGCTGATGAAATAAAAAGAAGTGCTGAAGGAGTAAAATTTGATGAGTACATGAAGACATTGCATGAAGATGTGAAGCTTAAACTAGAAAAGAGTAATCACAAATACAAAGAGAGAGCTGATAGATCAAGAAGACATAAGACTTTTTATGTTGGTGAGGAAGTGATGGTTCATTTGAAGAGAGGCAGATTTCCTATTGGAACATATGGAAAGATGAAGATGAAGAAGTTTGGACCTTGCAATATTTTGAGAAAATTTGATAGTGGAAATGCATATGAGATTGAGTTACCTGATGACATGGATATATCAACTATATTCAACATTACTAATTTGTATGAGTTTCATGAACCTAATGAAGACATGACAATACCGATGGATTATCCTAAAAAGCAGAATGAAGAAGTTGAAAATATTTTGGAGCAAAGAATTGGCATAAGTAGAAGAGGAAAATAGTATATGGAATATCTGGTAAAGTGGAAGAATAGATTGATTGAAGATAGCTCATGGATTTTATAGTTTGAGTTGGATGCAGCTTGGATCATACTTATTTCATGATTTGGAGAATCATTTCAAATAAACCTAGGTGTTTGATGCAGGATCATCTTGGGTCCTTGGCAATCCTGTGTCACCAAAAACATATTTGAGTTTATCTATGTTGCTCAGTTCTTGCTTTGACCGAGTTGGTTTGGTGTTTCTTGGTTTTCCTTTGTTTGATGGTGTTGGTTGGTTATCTCTCTGGTGCTCAATGAATTTACCTGGTGCTTGGTGATGCTTGTCTGGTGCGTGATTTCCTTTCTTACCGAGTTGTTTATTTTGGATTTCTTTTGAGGCTGACTTGTGCATTTAATTTGGGTCATGGATTTAATGTTGGAAGCGTGTGGACCTAGATCTAGTCATCCCTTCCATTGATAGTGGATCTAAAGGCTGACTTGGCTTGGTATCCTCTTGTATAAATGTAGTTGTTTGGTTAGAGTTTGAGGAGTAAGTCTTAGGATATATAAGATAGAAGATAGAAGATAGAAAATTGGATATTGTTGGTAGATCCTCACTTATTTGAGGACTTATGTACTTGATTGTAATATCTGGCCTAAACTGGGAAAGCCTTATAGCCCAACATGTATGAATCTATTTGAAGATAATATAACCTAGCATCTACATTCTCTCTCTCACTGTTGTGTGTTGTTGCTTCTGTGTGTTGTTGAGAAAGCTAGATCTGGTTAGGGTGTGCCTTTGGCCCCTCTCCCCATCCTCCCTTGCATCATAAACCATTTTATTGTGATTCCAATAAAGAGATTAAAGATGTTTCTAGAAGGATGGACAAAGAACATAATATTGGAAGGATTCAATGAATCTGACCTAACCCTAAGATCTATAGAGGAGATTAAGAGGCAAAAGATGGATCTACCTATCAAAGAGGTATTAAGGAAACCTAAGTGTGAGGTTGAGAGAGATGCTGGAGTTGTTGATGTTATTGACTAAAAGAGAAGAAAGGTTGAAGGTGAAGGAGTTTATCAAAGTTGTGATTTCTTGAAGGTATTTTTGAGCAGATCAGTGATGGAGATGGAAATGGAACTCAGTCAGTAAGCCAACATATATGTAAGAATTGGATCTATTATTTTCAAAGTGAGTTGTATGTTTTCAAATCAAATATTACTATTACTTTCTAACCATTGTATCAGTCAAAATCCTTTAATCAAGGTTGACCTAACAATCATTGTATAAATCCTTTAATCAAGGTTGCATTCTAATGGAATGTACCTAAGTCCTATAACAAGGTGCACTCCTAATAGGGTGGTTAAAATCCTTTAATAGGGTCACACCAAGCAGTGTGTTTGTAAACCTTTGACAGGGTTGGATTTTCATAGAGCTCACTTCAAAAGAGTGAACATATCAGTAACATGTTACAAAGTGGTTTTTCCCAAATTGGGTTTCCACTATAAATCCTGGTGTCAATACTTGTGTGAATGTTTTGGTTTGAACATTTCTATGTTTTGCAAGTTAAATGTTGTTGGATAGTGGACTACACTATTATATGTTTTTGATATATATTCTGTAATAACTGAGTAGTGTTGATTACTAGATCTGAGTGGTTAAAGTGTTTAAAAGTTTAATTGATACATCTAGACCTAAGAACAACTGATTCACCCCCCCCCTTTCGCCCCTCTATTTTTCTAAATCATATTAACAATTGGTATCAGAGCTGTTGGTTCTTACACAGAACAATTTTAAAGGTACTTGAAGTAAATGATCAAGATGTATAAAAAGGAGATACTGAAGTTGAATAAGGAGAACTTCCCTGCATGGCAGAGTCTGATTTAACTGCATCTAGTTGGTATTGGTGACTCAGCAAAATATTATGTTGAACATGACTATGTTACACCTGCTGCACCTTTGACTACCGAGGAGATGAGATCTAAACAAGAACACAATCAAGCAATGTTGTAGATTGCATCTGCCTTAAGCTATCCTGAATTTGAAGACATTAAAGATTGCACAAATGAAAAAAAATGTGGGACACTCTTGCAAACATCTATGGTGGTGACATAAATGTACTAAGGGAAAAAGATGAAAGCCTGAGAGGTAAGTTTGATGAAATGAAAATGCAAGAAGGTGAGAATATTTCTCAATATTGTGGTAGGATAAAGGAGGTTGTAAATGTTATTAGAGGAGCTAATGGAACTATTGATGATGAGACTATTATTGGAAAGGTATTGAGAAATTTCCATCCTATGTATGCCATCAAAATTTTAACAATCCAAGAATCTAGATGTAACCCTGGTAATGCTCTAACACTGGAAAGTTTTCTTGGTAAGCTTACTGCTTTTGAGCTTTCTAATTATGATAACTTCATTATTACTAATGTTGAATCTGCACTCAAGTCACAAATGGTTTTGCATAAGTCTAAGAAGGAAAAAGAAAGATGTATCAGTGAGAGTGAAAGTGAAAGTGACACTTCTGATGAAGAACTAGAGGATCTTGAAGCTCTTATGGCCAGAAGATTGAAAAGAGGAAAAGGCAAGTATAAAGGTAAACAATTCCTATCATATGTTTCTCATGTAACAAAGTTGGCCATATAGCTACAAGATGTCCTGACAAGGATGATAAGGATGAAGAAAGATAAAGAAAGTACAAGGACAAGAGAGAAAATAGAGATTACCAAAGATACAAGAACTAAAGGGATAAAGGTAAGAAATCTTGTTACATTGCTAAAGAAGAAACTGACACTGATAATGATGATTTTGAAATTGAAGTAGTCTATGTTGCTATGAAAGATGAGTCTGATGAAGATGAGAAAATTGCACTTGTTTCTTATGTGAGAAAATGTGATAAATGGATTATTGATAGTGGTTTCTCACACCACATGACAGGTGAAAAAAGTAAATTTGATACCCTAGATCATTACAAATCTAGAAGTGTTAAGTTTGGTAATGATGCACCATGTCCTGTAAAGGGTAAAGGATTAATTAATCTGATTGATAAGATCACTTGTGAAAATGCTTATTTGGTTTAAGGTCTTAACTATAATTTTCTAAGTGTTGCACAACTTAATAGTACTAGTTACTGAGTGGAGTTTCATCACAGGAAGGCTAAAATATTTGATACCACTAGTGAACTTATTGGGAGTGGAGAACAGACACAGAGTATTTTTTCTATCTAGACATATTTGAAGAGACATGTTTGGTTGCACAACTTGATGACATATGGTTATGGAATAAGAGGCTATGTCATGTTTACTTTGACAATCTAGTAAATATTAGTAAAAAGAAGAAAGTTAGAGGTTTTCCTAGATTGAAGAAACATGATAATGTGATGTGCAAACAATGTCAGTTAGGTAAAATGAAAAAGTCTAGTTTTAAGAGAAAGACTTATACTTCTAAAAAAGTTTTAGATCTAGTTCATACTGACCTTTCTGGACCTATGGGTGTACAAAGATATTGTGATGCTAGATACTTTATTCTATTTTTTGATGATTACACTAGGATGATGATTGTAATGTTTTTAAAAGAAAAATCTGATACATTTTAGTTGTTTAAGTGGTATTTGGCTAAGGTTGAAAAGGAGACACATAGGAACCTGAAATGTCTGAGATCTGACCAAGGTGGAGAGTTTATATCAAATGAGTTCAATCTTTTATGTAATGATAGAGGAATCAAGAGATAGATGTATGCACCTAGAACACCTCCACAAAATGGTATAGTAGAGAGAAGGAATAGATCTATCATGGATTGTGCAAGGACACTAATGATTGAGAAGAATGTTGCACAAAAGTACTAGAAAGAAGCTATAAGTACAACTATTTATACTTTAAACTAAGTACAAATCAAAAAAGGTACAAATGTTACACCTTATGAACTATGACATGGTTATGCACCTAATGTAAAATACTTTAGAATTTTTGGGAGAAAATGCTATGTACTAAAAGATAATAGGAATGGAAAGTTTGATGCTAAAAGTGATGAGGGAATATTCCTAGGCTATTCCACAAAGAGTAAAGCTTACAAGTGTTTGAACTCTAACACTAACAAAATTATGGAAAGTGTAAATGTGAAGTTTGATGAATATGTAGAGAAAAATGAATAGGAAAGAAAAAGAGAACCTAAAGATTATAGATCTTTTGTCTATATAGAAGAAGGAGAGGCAAGTAACACACTTGCACCTGATGTAGAGTCTCAAGTAAGAAATGTCGAGCATCAGGGAGATCTTGCCGAGCATGAGGAGGATGTTGCCAAGTGACAGGAGGTTGCTATCGAGCATCAGGAAGAGGTTGTCGAGCAATCAAAGGCTAAATCTCATAATCTTATTGATGAACCTAAAGAGAAAGGAGAAAAGAAAGTTGAACCTACTTTGGCATAGTATGTAAGAAGACATCACAAGCCTAAGAAAATCATTGGAGATAAAGAAACTGGAGTTCTGACCAGAAGCAAGTTAAGAGATCCTACATGTTTATTGTGTGAATTTAAGCCTAAGACAACAAGGGAGGCATTAGAAAATGAAGTCTAGATTCAAGCTATGAATGAGGAGATAGACCAAATAGAAAATAATGATACTTGGACTCTAGTGCCTAGACCAGAAAACAAAAATGTCATTGGAACAAAATGGGTATTTAGAAATAAGCTTAATGAACATGGACAAATCACAAGGAACAAATCAAGGCTGGTATGCAAGGGTTATGCACAACAAGAAGGAATAGACTATGGGGAGACATTTTCCCCTATAGCAAGATTAGAAGGAGTGAGAACTCTACTCGCATATGCTACCTATAGAGATTTCAAGGTATACCAAATGGATGTCAAGTCCATATTTTTAAATGGTATATTTGAAGAAGTTTACATTAAGCAACCGGAAGGATTTTTTGATCCAAATGAGAGACACATGGTTTGAAAGATAAATAAGGTGTTGTATGGATTGAAGCAAGCCTTAGAGCATGGTATGAGAGGTTGCACAATTACTTGATATAGATTGGATTCTCAAGGACAAATGACAACAACAATCTGGACATGAAAGATGAAGAAGGTAAAGGGATCTTGTTAGCTAAGATTTTTATAGATGATATCATATTTGGTGGACAAGATGCCTTGTGTAAGAAATTTTCAAATGAGATGCAAACTAAGTTTGGAATGTCTATGTTTGGTGAGATAAAATTCTTTCTTGGTTTGCAAGTACATCAGATGGAGAAATATATTTTTATCACACAGTCTAAATATGTCAAAGAGATACTAAAAACCTTTGGTATGGAGGAATCAAGGCCAGTAAGTACTCCCATGGCCACTAGATAGAAACTATCTAAAAATGATGATACTGCTAAAGTAAATCAAACTCTGTATAGATCCATGATTGGAAAGCTGCAATATGTTGTTCATAGTAGACCAGATATTGCTCTAGCAGTTAGGATTGTGGCAAGATTCTCTGCCAATCCTAAGGAAAGTCATATAATGGTTGTGAAAAGAATAATGAGATATTTGAAAGGGACAGAAGACTATGGATTGTACTACAAAAAGCATGAGAGATTTCAACTGAGAGTCTATATTGATGCAGATTGGGCAGGAAATGTGGATGACATAAAAAGTACTAGTGGTGGAGATTTCTTTCTTGGACAAAGATTAGTTTCCTGGACAAGAAAGAAACAAAATTGCATTTCTTGATCTACAACTAAAGCCGAGTATGTAGCAGCTGTAGTGAACTATTCAAATCTGGTATGGATTAAGCAATTGTTGAAAGACATGAAAGAGGAGATCACTGAACTAGTTTTCATATACTGTGACAACACAAGGGCTATCAACATATCGAAGAACCCAGTGATGCACACAAAGACCAAACATATTGCCATCAAGTATCACTACTTGAGGGAATTGGTAAAAGATAAAGAGGTGAGAATGGAATATGTGAATACAAAGGAACAACAAGCAGACATATTCACACAAGTCTTACCTAAGGAGGCTCATGAATATCTGAGAGGTAAATTAGGGGTTCTTCCCCTAACCGAGGCTTCCTAGTCAAGATAGGAGCATTGCATCATATGTGGTGCAAAGAGTATCTGACAAATTGATGTAGAATAGGTCACACTTTAGGAACAACCTAGAGTTGTGAAAAGTACAACAAAGATACAATCAGTCATAAGCAAGATGACAGAGGGAGAAATATTGTTATTGAATTGACAAGATGGAATCTACACTTGAAAGATACAATTTCTAGCTATTGCTTTGGCACTATTGTCAAAGAGGGAGATATTTAGAGATGAAAACACATAAAAGAGGAAATCATTTAGAGAATTAGAGGATGAGAGACATAGAAAATATTTTAGAGGGAGTAACTGTGTGGATGGTCAAGCAAGCTAGGCTAAGAGGCTAAGAGATTGAGAATCAGAATGAAGCTAAGGATATTACAAATGTTTCTAATGCAAAGACACGTTTTGGATTGGTTGGTGAATCATGTGTTATTCATATGGTGTTTCCATCAATGCCAAAGAGGGAGATTGTTGGAAACTACAATTGAAGCAATTGTTTTATTGTCATTGATGTCAAACCTTAACTAGTAAGATTGTTGCTATCTAAGAAAGTACTATATCTATTGAGTGATGAGAAGGATTAAGGTAAGGGTGATAACAATAGAACCTAGAGAAAGGTTGAGTTATTTAATAATTCAATGAGTACTTGATTATGTAGCACAATGATAAGATAATGTATTGTTTATTTAAGTAAGAAGCAAGACTGAACAAGTAGGCTTAACCAAGAAAAAGTGAAGAAATCTAGTTTAAGCCTAGTGATGTTAGTGTCGACCGAGCCAGTGTATGCTGAGTAAATTGAGTGTTGACTGAGAATAAGTGTATTGTTGAGGGAGACAACATTAGCCAAGGGAAACAATTTGAAGTGATAATTGAGGAGTTGAACACAATATTGACTAAGCATCATTAATTTACATTTGAGGAAGAATTTAGATTCCTAGCTGACATAGTTGAATTCTTGGATTATGTAAATCATGTTGACTTTATTAATTGATTGTATGGAGAATTTAGTGCACAATAAACCATTTTATTATGATTCCAATAATGTTAGAAAGTAAAGTTCACCAAGATAACTAAGAGGGGAGGATGAATCAGTTATCAGATAAATACAATTTTTATTAACTTCAATAGACTTTAACCATGTAAGAAATGTAATCAACAACCATAGAAATATATACATGCACAATAACACAATGACACAAGATATGTTGACTAGGGAACCTCTTGATCAAAGAGTAAACCCCAGTGGGAATGATGCCCACAAAAGATGCACTAATATGAAAGTTTCTTGTGAGAGGATGGAATCTATTAGGAGTCTTATGAAATACATTAAATACATATGAGTCCCTATTAGGAGACTTTGAATCCCTACTAAAAGATTCTAACTCTGTTAGGAGTTATGGAAGACAGAAGGACCCACTGCCCAAACAACTTCAGGTGTAAGATCACTGAACATACTATCCAACTGATCTTAGTATTACTCAATAGAATAATACCAAAAGATTATTGATCTCAAAAATTCTATACTCCTTCTCTGACTATGCCAAACTACACTAACTACTTCTTCATATCTCAATACTAGATCTGTATACTTTGTATATCCTCTTCCAACAAGTATTGCACACTTCCACAATTCACTTTCAAATAAAATTCACAAATTCTACTTCATATTCATATTACAACAAGGAAAACATTCCTTCCTTTATACCACACTCAAGTAATTACAAATGAGTCAGCATACAAATTACAAAATAAAAGTTCACACACGTTACATAAGAATTACACAAAACTATCAGCTTCCAATTAAGATAATTCTTCACTTGTGCAATCTCAGATCTTGCACTCACTTCAACATCACAAACATCATGTCTTCAACTACCTCATAACTGTGCATGATCAGATTCAATCCCGATTAGGAGATATCATCCGATTTCCACAAACCACTACTCAAGAACACTACTTGAATATTGTGTCCCCTTATTTCCTCACAACTCTCATGACTAAATGAATTTCCATATGCACTCTTAACCATGATCTTATAGAACATCATAGAGCAAGTCCTCAACTCTACATAGCTTCATCTTCAATATCCCAAGTGTGCTAACTCAAATACTGTCTACTTCTCTGCTAATCATCAGTAGATCACTGTGTTGACATCAATGAAAATCACAACCATGAATGCAACAACAACTGCTATAGAATGGTTGAGAATACTCCCCCATAGGATATATTCAGAATTCATTCCAAACAATCTCCCCCATTGGAATTGATGGAAATATAGATGAAAAAAAATCCAAGTTCCATGAATACCAACACTACAACATTGCTTCTCTGAAAATGCTTTCAAATCTTCTTCATCAATCAAATCTTGCTTCATTTTCCTATTCAATTATCTCCAATAGATGATTTTTCATGAATAATTCTCCCCCATTGACATTAATGATAGATGTTTCATCATTATGTCAAAAACAATTTCAATGTCAAAAGACACTTTTCAGAAAATACATTCACTAGATTCCTCATGACTCAGCTCAGATACCCATACTCCCCCATATAGGAAGTACCACCATCCAGTCTAGAAGAAAGATAGGGCTCATATGCCACTGGATGGATGGAACAATCTACACCACTTCTCAAAAGTAGGCTGAGGAATAACCCCAAGCATACCTCTCAGAAACTCAAAGGTATCCTTTGGCAAAGGTTTTTTAAATATATCTGCAATCTGCTCCTTTGTGCTTATATACTCAAGTCTAACTTCTTTCTCTACCACTTTCTCTCTCACTACATGATACTTTATCTCTATATGCTTTGTCTTAGAATGTAACACTGGGTTCTTAGACATACTAACTATGCTGGTGTTATCAAAATGTATAACAACATGCTCAACAAATTTTATTCCAATATCCATTAGCATTTTCTTCATCCAAATTATTTGATTACAATTGTTTGCTACTACCACATACTTTTCTTCTGCTATGCTCTGTGAAATACAGTTATGCTTTTTGCTTAGCCAAGAAACTAATCTTCCTCCAAGGAAAAATGCTCCACCATTGGTGCTCTCTTTTTCATCAACATTGCCTCCCCAATCAACATCTGTATATGTGCATAGCATAAAATCATCATATTTTTCATACCACAGTCCATACTCAATTGTGCCTCTTAAGTATCTCAGTATCCTCTTTACTACTACATAATGTGATTCTCTGGGTTCAGCTTGAAATCTTACTACAATTCCAACTACATGCGACATATCAGGTCTTGTATGAGTGAAATATTGTAATCTTCCAATCATAGATCTATATTTATTCTGTTCCACTAAAGGAGTCTCATCTATGCTAAATAACTTGTGTCCTATTACCATAGGTGTTCCAACTAGTTTATAGTTCTCCATTCCAAATCTCTTCAAAAATTCATTCAAGTACTTTGTCTGACTTACAAAGATACCATCATTGTTCTGTGTTATTTGCAATCCTAAAAAGTATTTCATTTCACCAATCATACTCATTTCAAATTCAGTCTTCATTTCATCTGTAAATTTATCACTGGCTTCATCTTCTCCTCCAAAGATAATATCATCAACAAAAATAACAACAACCAACAAACCATTTTCAATTTCCTTTTGTATAGATTGCTATCAGCCGTGCCTTTTGTAAATCCTAACTTTTTCAAATACTTATCCAATCTTGCATACCAAGTTCTCGGTGCTTGCTTCAGTCCATATAAAGCTTTCTTCAGTGTACATACCATATCTCCTTCTTGAGTTAAAGGGAAACCTTTAGGTTGCTTCAATTCTTTCTACTAGTGCAAAATTTTCTTCATAGTCAATTCCTTTTTGTTGTGAGTATCCTTTACATACCAATCTTGCTTTGTTCCTTACTACTTCTCCTTGTTCATTCATCTTGTTTTTGAATACCCATTTTGTTCCTATAATATTCTTATCTTTAGGTCTAGGTACCAATTCCCATGTCTTGTTCTTTTCAATCTAATCTAGTTCTTCTTTCATAGCTTTGATCCAATGTTCATCTTCATAGGCTTCACTAGTAGATTTAGGTTTAATTTGAGAAATCAAACACAACTATTCTTGTACCTTATTTTATGTCAGAACTCCTCTGTCTATGCTTCCAATAATCTGCTCAATAGGATGATTCCTTGATAGATTCCTGTTAGGTGTCACTATCTCACTTCTTGTTTCTTTTGTAGGTTCTTCAATGATTTATTCACTGTACCTTTCATTCAACAAATCACTGTCAGTTTCATAAAATAATTCAGTAGTCTCTGGATTAGTTCTAGGATGATTTCCTTCATTTGATTCATAATCAAGCATTCTTTCCTAAATTTTGAACTTTTCATTAACTTTAACATTTGTGCTCTCAACAATAGTCTTAGTTCTTTTATTGTAACATCTATAAGCTTTTCTCTTCAATGAATATCCAAGAAATATACCTTCATCACTTCTAGGATCAAACTTTCCAATGTCATTGTCTTTGTTAATATAACATTTGCTTACAAAAATTCTAAAATACTTAACTGATGGTGCATGTCCAAACCATAGCTCATAGGGTGTCTTGTCTGTGTCTGCCCTAATTTGTACTCTATTCATTGTATACACTGTTGTGTTCACTATTTCTCTCCAGAATATCTTTGCCAAGTCATTCTCAAATAACATAGCTCTTGCTACTTCAGTCACTGATCTGTTTCTTCTTTCTGCAATACCATTTTGTTCAGGTGTTCTAGGGGCTGAAAACTGTCTCTTAATACCATTCACTTCACAACAAATGTTAAATTCCTTTGAAGTAAATTTTCTTGGAAATTTGTCTTAGTTAAATATCTAGATGTTGTCATTATGGCAACATATAATCTACATGAAGACCGCATATGACAGATCACAAAACAAAATTGTCTAAGTATGTGCAGTATTTTCCTAGTGTAACCCGAGATAGTTTTGATTGGTGATGTTGATTGGAGTAAGTTCAGTACTTGTGCACTTGAACATAGATACTATGATGACTATTGAAGACTCACCTAAGAGTGCAAGTCTGTATGACATGTACGAAAGAATTTATGGCAGTTATACCAAAGACAGTGTTAAAGCTGATAGAACAAAGAAGAAGACACAATTGGTAAAGAATTAAGGGATTATTTTGTTTCTCAAAATAATGTCTTAATAATATAAAGGGATGAAATTATAGATGTTAACCCTTGGGTAAATATGTATGTTGTGTAAATCTTTATGTTTTGTAAAGCCGACTGTAAAAGTTATTATTCCTAATAACTTGTATAAATGTAAGGCATATGAAATGTGAAGAGATATGATAATGTATTGTAATGAGATAGATGATATAGCAAAAGATATTGATGCAAAGTTTTGAAAGACAAGTAACCAGTATAAGGTTATGTACCTTACCCTATTTTGTAATCAGTAATCATTGTACATTACTTGTTTGGGCAGTGGGCTCATCTTGTAATCATTTGTAATCAGTACTACCAACTCTTAGCAGGGTTGAGGCTTCTAACAAGGCCTATACTCCCTTAATCAGGACTGAGACACTACATGCATGTAACACGCTCCTAACAGGGTCAACATCCTTAAAAGGATACTTTTGATTAGTGGATCTTTGTGGGTATCATCCCCACCAAGGTTTTCCCTTGGCCAGGGTTTCCTCGAGAACAAATAATGTGTTATGAGTTCATTTTATTTATTGTTATGCATGTTCTTTAGTTTACTCTGTTATGCAAGCATAAAGATAATCTGTTATATCCATAATTGGGCAAAAGAAAAATTTTGTAGGATACTGATTCAGCCCCCCCTCTTAGTATTCCCTATTTCTAACAATTGGTATCAAAGCTTAGTTACTCAGAAAAGAATCATTCAGAAAAAGCCTAGCAGCTTGAGTAAGATCTCTATGGATATGGATCAACTATAGAAGAATCTTGAAGAAGCTCTTGAATAGATTGATATACTTACTGAAGAAAGAGATACTCTGAAAGGAAAATATGATGATGCAAAGAACCTCATTGAAAAGATGAAGAATAAGCTGGAGGAACTAAAATCAGAAAAAGAATCTACAATTCAAGTTGAAGATTGTGATGATAATCTTGAAAAATAAAATGAGATCCTTAAACATGAACTGAAGATAGTAAATCTGAAGTTGAGTTTGAAAGATGGAAATATCAAGAATGAAGCAAATCTGAAATTTGAGAATGAAAATCTGAAATATGAGAAAGAAGACTTGAAATCTAAACTTTGTAAAGTGACATCTGAACTTGAGAAAACCAAATTGTAGTATGCTGAACTTGAAAAGTACAATACTATTGTGAAAGGTGAATTGACTCAGTTTAAGCAACATCTTGAGAAGCTATATTCTACTAGTGAGAAGATTGATGAACAAATGTCTTATCAAAAGCCATTTTATGATAAAACTGGTCTTGGATTTAACTCATCTAAAGTGAGTGAAGAAAGCAAGGAACCAGATCTGAAAGTTTCTAAAAACATAGAAGAAAAGAAATCTGATGAAGTTGAAAAATTTGAAGATACACCTAAACAAGAAGAACCACCTAAACAAGAAGAATCACCTAAAGGTATGCAGAGAGAATTTAAAAGTAGATGTTTTTCATGTAATACTTTTGGTCATATCAAGAAAGATTGTACAAGTAAGCAATTTAAACCTCTTAATGGTTATTGTTATAATTGTCATGATTTTGGACATAGAGCTATTGAATGTAGGAAGCCTAAATTTAATGAGAATAATAATAGTAGTAGAATGTTTAGAGATACTAACCATGCAAAGAAGAAACCTACTGAAGATATGAACAAAAGAAATGCAGTAGTATGTTATAGATGCAACAAGGTTGGACACATTGCCAGGAATTGCAGATCACAAATCAACTAGACTGGACTGAGATATGGAAACAATGGAGTAGTTTGTCAGATATGTAATAAAGTTGGTCATACAAGGTTTTGCAAGATGAATAAAATGAGAAACCCTAACCCTAGAAGTCATGCAAGGAGAAGTAAAAATGCAAGCAACAATCATGGAGGTTGCTGTAGTAATTCATAAGAAGTGAAGTTTATTAAAGCCATAGATCAAGGAGACACATTCAACACTGAAGGTAATTAGAAAGGTGAAGTATCTAATGGTAAGAGTGAATCTCTACCTAACCCATCTCAAAGTACTTAATTCATGAAAAATATAGTAGAATAGGAACCTAGGATAGTGTAGAAGTTAGGATAGGATGAATTGACTCTTGCGTAGTTGATGCAAGGTAGTATATGATGTAGTGATACTATGGTTAAGAGCACATAAGATAATATGATGTTATGCGAGATCGCAAGAAGTTTTAAGTTTTGCAAGTAAGCAAGAACAACTTTTTGGAAAGAAGTGGCAAAAGAATTGAATGCGATGTCAAAATTTTGTGAGATTGAAAGGTTAAAAGGTTATGATTAGTATTATTTGATCATTAAAGAGAATTAAAGTGTTAAGGAGATCAAAGGAGCAGTGATTCGAAGTAGTTTGCAAGGATTTGGTGAAAGAATTTCATGCTGGATCTACACAAACCCTAAATCATGGAATTGAGGTATTTTACTAAGAAAATCTATCAGTAAGTTAGAGAATTTGCAGAAGATATGGATATTTCATTGATTCAAAATGTAAGAGATAAGATCAGACCTAAGACTAAAAGGGAACTAGTAGAACCCTTGGAAGAAGACCCTAAATTAGCTTTATCATTCGTACCAGATGAAGTTCTACATTTAGAGAATGTTAAAAGCTATTTAGGATGTAAACTTGAAACCCTCAGTGATAGTGATTTTACTAAAGAATATGAGAAGCTTTACTATCAGGATATGTCATTGAGAGTAGGGTTTGAACATTTGAAGGATAATGAAATCATAAGGTACTCTTTACAGTATGAATTTGATGATGAAGAATGTACTAAGATAATTCTGAGAAGAATACATAATGGAAAGTTTTGGTTAGATGACAAAGTGATAGACATTACAACAGACCTAATTCATGAAGTAGCTGGTTTGTCTAAATCTGGAGTCATACCGTTTAATGAAAAGAATGTGAAGAAAACTGTATTAGACAACACTAAATCATCTTACAATGGTAGAGGTATAGTGATTAACAAGATACAATAGGATGATGTTAGGTATTTGTGCAAGATCCTTACAACTAAATTTTGTGCTAATTCAAGAGAAGATGACATGGTAGTGTAATACCCCAAAACTGGGCTATAGGTTCATTAACCTCCTACATCTTCAAATCAAATGAAATTGACATCAAAGACCTAACCTAAGGCACATCTGCACATTATCAAATCCTAATTGATTTTCTCCTAAATTCTGCATCGAAGAATATTCCTAGCAATATTCTTATTTATCATAATTATTCTTGATTGAATAATTATTTGGTGATAAATCCTATATTTCCTAAAGTTTGATTAATTAAATATTCTGAATATTTAATTAATTAGATTTAATACTGCCACTTAATTATTTAATTAAATTTAATTCTATTTATTCCTAAATTGTATTATTTAATTTTGACAATAAAATCTAAAATTTCATGACTAGTTGATTAAATTGTTATTTAATTAATTGATGTTGATTGTCAATTTTTAATAATATAGTTTTTGAATAAAAGTTTGATTTAATAATTGATTAACCCATAAATCAATTGTTTTAATTCAAAAATCAGTTAAGTTGAGAATAAATCACTTTATTTTTAAATTAATTTATAAATAAATCATGCACAATCAGAAAAGAAGGCAATTAGAAATTCACAATCATTTTTTAAATTGAAACTCAACATCTGATGATGAGTTGAAATCTTATCTAAACTCTATTTTGAGTTAAACACTGCTTTTGCATGATTTTTGTGAGTTAATTGTCTCTAATTTCCTGATAACTCAAAAATCAACTTGAGTTTATCAAGAGTGATTTATGGCTTTTCTCCTACATCCTCAAAGCCCTAGATTTCTATAAAATCAAGGCTCAGCTCTTCATATCTCATCAACACTCGAATTTGCACAATTACTCTAGCGAATTGGTGATTGAAGGATTAAGCACTTACGATAGGCAATTTGTGAGATCTTTCATAGTTGATCATAGTTTTGCATATTTTTCATATCATAGCATTCATTTTCGATCCATAACATTCTTAGATTAAATTTGCATTCAATTTCATTCATATAGCTTAGATTCATATAGTTTTTCCTATATTGCACAGAAAATACAAAAATATAGATTAATCTACATTCATATAGTCTTTCATTCTTTTGCATTCAAATCCTTTATTTAGGTGTTGCATTGTCACTGATCTCGATTTCAATCTAAGAACATCATACTCACACCTACTAGAAGGTAGTAAATCACCTGGTTAGCATAGTTTAGTTTATTTGCAAGATTTTGATTTCTGCTAACCTCTAATGTTGTACTAAAGTGTTGTGTCTGCAGCTAGGTACAAAATTCACACACACATTTTTGGTGCCTATCGTGGGGCCCTGAAATGGGTTTGTATCTCTTCTATTTCACTTCTATGTATTTTTCTGTCATTTTTTGGTCAATTCTATGATTTCATTTCTTTTTTCATACATTTTTTGTATGACTTTTGTCACAAAGTCATACCAGGAAGACCCCAATTTCATACAATAGTTGATTCTATCGAGGCTTGTATCAAAAGCTATACATTGTCATTTGAGAGCTAGATTATCGTATGAGAAGACACCCACTATCATACGAGTTTCCCGACTATCATCTGGAAGGTAACCCATTGTCGTACGAGTTTCAGTACCAGAATTCAATTGTCATTTTAGAATTTTAGGCAATTTTTTAGGTTTGATTCTTAGATTTGGACTAACAGCTAACCCTAACAATTAAGATCTTCTATTTTGTCTGATATTTGTTGAGTTTGATTGGAAAAAGCGCAACTAAATTGCTAAAACAAGTAAAATCTACTAAGCACGTTGTGAGGAATTAAGGTATTCTACTACGATCTAATAACACTTTGATTTGGATTAAAAGGAACTCTCACGTGTCAAGCTTGTGTGACTTTTTATCGCTTTCCTATCACAGACTTCATTTTGGGCTATAAAATGAACATAGATTTGCTTTCTACATATCTGTTACACATAGTAAATAGGCCCTATGAACACTATTTGTGGATGATCTTGAGAGAGTGGGCTTCTTTTGCTTGTTCACGCATGTGAAGCTCCTCTTGATGAAGGATCCCCTTGTAGGTAGGGAAGGTACTGAGATTGTCTTGCATTCTACTAGATTTGTGCATCTTCAACTTTTGATTGATACATTCTCTCTTCAGAGAGGTTGATAGATCATAAGCGATTGACATCATAGATCTTTGTGAGATAATTTTTATCTTAGCATGTCAGATTAATCTATCTTCTTTGTTTTGGTTAAAAGTGAAAAGGCTAGAGGAATATGCTCTACTCCCTTTTTGGGTAGTATCAGAAACTCAGATCCTTGAATCTAGAACCAGTCTCCATGTGGTATCTTTTGTGAGTCACCTTTAGAGAGGGTTAACTGTAGTGGACATTCCCTTAATTAGGTCAACCATATGGATAGAACCTCAAGTGGTAATAGCCATTTTCACTGTGGTAGCAACAACTACTATATAAATGTCCTTGTGGAGGAAATCTTCATAGGTGTGGTCTCTTGTTGGGTTGTCAAATCTCCCTAGCAGCTCCTAATTGATTAAATTCTCAGACTATGTCAAAACCCTAGTGCACCTAGATTGGAGTTCTCCCTCTTGAGATCATAAAATTTGCAGAGTCAGACCATTACTACAAACCCTAGTGAGGCCAAATTTTCATTTTCTAAGAATATGTGCATTATTGAAAAACTTTTTGGAACATACACAATTATCACTTCTAGGGATTAGCACATTAGTCACTTGATTGTTCATGCACAGGGTTGCTTTGTCCCCTGTTCATTTTTTTCAGACATTTTTGAAATCACTTGCTTGTTGTTCTACATGCTTGTTTATCTATTTGGTTATTGGAAATGAATGATCCTAGAATAATCTTCAAAGTTGGACAGAAAAATTTGCAAACAATCTGAAACTAAAAACCTAAAATTTGCAAAATTTGAATCAAAATACCTTTCTAGAGTCAAAAGTCATCTCGCAGCCTCAGATTGTCATACGAGTCTTGAGCAAAAGTCATTTCAGAACCCATGTATTGTTGTATGGTATCCAGTACTATGTCGTACAAGTGTTGTCACCAGAAATCAAAAGAATAATTATCCCTGGTAGCAACTATCGCATGAGTCTTGCAATTATCATTTGAGAGCATACCTAGTGTCGTATGAGCCTTCAGAAACTCATTTTAGAATTTTCAAAAAGTTGTCAGAGATTGGTCAAATTTTTTAGAAATCTAGTGTTTACAGCCTATTTCCAGATTCTGTCAAAACATTCCCTATGTCAGGAACAGAGCAAAAACTAGAATGAATTTGATCATTTTCCTAAAGTGGTCTCTTGAGTCTGATTTAGCCTTCTGATTTATTGATTTGAGTCTTTTTCATCTTGTGTCAAAAACCTTGTCAAAATTATCTTCAAATTTAATCTTCTTACTAAACGGCTAAGTGTTGTGAGCTCATGCCTGCCATCTATTGGGCATCTACCCATACTACTATGGCATAGTATCCTTCATTTACATCCGATCTATTCTTCAATCAAATCAATCTTGACAAGGTTGCGTCATTCGATCTTCTTGAATCAATTCATTCTTCAGTTGTTTTCATCTTGCTCTTTTGCTTCACCCAAGGTTAATGGTGGAAATTAGAGCTTCATCACATAAGAAATTTGGAGAAGCATCTCATACCTTACCTCTATCTACTCGCATAGGTCCAACTCTCAAGAAACTATACAATTCGGGTCTTTACAAAGATGACGGTCTTGGCAATTTTCAATTGAAAACTGGTTACATACCCCCTCCATCAACTCATGGAGTTAATCAACAAACCCCACTTCAATCTATCCTAGTGAGTCCTAAAAATCCTAACATGTCTCACAGAGGGACACATCACGGGTCTCAAGGACATCACTCTCAACATGGTATGGATCAAGAACCCACACCTTCTGAAATTGCTCGATATCAAAATGATGATGATTTCAAGAAAATGATGAGGCATTTCTGGAAAGAAGATAGAGAGGCATACTTTCTAGAGTTAGCTCATCAAGGAGATAAACTTCCTCCAAACTTTAATATTGAAGATATCATTACACATGAGGAAGAAACTCCAATCATCGCTATGATGAAATAGATGCATGCCATGCAAGTCAAACTTAATAAACTTAAAAAAGAGAAGCAACCTAAGGAGTTCTCCATGAAAGCTCCATGTCCTTTTACATTTGATAAAGACTTGTATATGCTGCCATTTCCTAAAAGAGTGGAGATGCCTAAATATGATAAGTATGATGGAAAATATGATCCTCAAGATCATGTCAAAGAATTCTGTACTCAATCTATGGAGTTCATGCATAGACCAACCTACTTAATGCATCTTTTCCCTCAATATCTAGGAGGGTCAGCTATTCATTGGTTCTAAAAAATGCCCCCAAATATCAAAACTTTTGAGGAGTCAATCAAACTATTCTATCAACAATACTCCTACAATATCCAACATCCAGTCACTATGATCGACATTTGCAATCCGAAATAATATTCAGGAGAACCACTCCTGACTTTTCTCAAAAGATGGAGGAAGAAACTTTTTCTATATGCTAGACCTATTCCAGAAACTGAGAAGCTAGAAATCTTCATCAACAATCTTGTTCTAGAACTTTACTACCATTTGCAAATGCAAAATCATACATCCTTTGATAAGATGGTAGAAAATGCTATTAAAATTGAGAAAGTACTTGTACAAAAAGGAGACATATCACTTCAAAAGGACAAGTATGAATCTAGCTCTAGTTCTAAAGACAAAGGCAAAAACTGGAACAAGAATAAAGGTGTCATCACAGATGGCATTGTTGATAATGTCCGTGCCCCATCTAAGGCACCTGCTTTCAATCTCACTATTGGCACCCAAGCCATTAAAGCTTCTGAAGCTAAAACATTACAATCTAATAAGAAGTCATCTACTTACAAACCTTGGGCTAAAGATCCTAACCAAAAATTCACTCCTCTTGGAGAGTCCTTGGAATCTACCATGAAAACTTTGTTGACCAACAACATCATTTACTTTCCTGAGATCCAGCTATTTGATCCTGAACCTAAACCAAAATGGTGGAAAGAGACTAATTTCTATGACTTCCATTGTAATAAGGGTCAGAAAACCAATAATTGCATATGCTTGAAACACCTCATACAAGACAAAATTGATAATGGAGAAATCACGATTGACAATCATAAGAGAAATAATGATCATACAACATTCACAGAACCATTTCCGAAACATGGTAAAGAAGTTTCTTCTTCTTAGCCTAATATGGGTGCTAAAGTCAATTATGCCTACTTTGGAAACAATGCTGTCATCAATATTATTGAACCATGCCTATCTGAAAGTTGCAATGTCATCGCAATTGTAAGAAGAGATAGGGAAAATCAATCAGCTAATGCAGTTACTCAATCACAAGCTCAGGCACATCTGCAAAGACAAATCCCAGATTCATCAAATGTCCCTAAGATGCCTTTCAATCTTTCATCCACTTCTAAATAGAAGGCTACCTCTAAATCTTCAAATCCTAAAGACACGAGGCCAACATCATACAGTATTGTCCAACAAATCTAGCATACAAATGCAAAAATATCCATGTTTGAGTTGCTTCAGATATATCCAGCTCATAGAACCATTCTAGACAAAGCTTTGCTCAAATCCAATGTTCCTGACAAACTTTATTTAGATAGATTCTAGACTATGGTTGGTCATCTGACATCTCCACAGTATATCTCCTTTTCAGAAGAAGATAATTCCTTGATTCATCCACATAACCAGCCCTTGCACATTGAAGTCTTGATCCAAAACCATCATGTCAAACACATTTTGATAGATGGAGATGCTGGTCTCAACATTTGTTCTTATAGCTTGATCACACAATTGGGCTTATCTGAAACTACCATTGATCCTAAGAAGAAGATAACTATCAAAGCATATGATGAGCAAGAAAGATCTTCCAAGGGAACTATTGTTTTACCTATCAAAATAGGACCTATTATCAGAGACACCATATGTCAAGTTTTTGATCTACATTTGGCTTACAACATCCTTCTAGGGAGACCCTAGATACATGAAATGAAAGCTATTCCTTCCACATACCATCAATGTGTGAAATTTCCTTATGAAGGAGTAGAGGTGAAGATTCTAGCTGATCTATATACAACTTGTAATGCATTGAAAGAAAGTGTTGATAAACTTGTTCCTAATAATAGAGAATCTTCTAAGAAAATAGATGTTACCTCTACATCCAAAATGGAAGACATTGCTAAAGAGGTTAAAATCAAAGATAATGGTATGGGAGAATACACAATGGAACCTATTTTATCTCTCACATCTCTCCCGTTGTCCCCAAAATCTTATGGTCAACCTTCTGATAAAGTGAAACCTACAGCTAAATAATCATAGGTCATATTCAATGGAAGCTTTGTCATAGAACAAGTATCTAAACAAGAGTTTGAGGAAGATGAAGCTATGCTTGCATGGTTATACAAGGATTAGTCTCAATTCCAATCAGTCCAGAAATGTGACTCCACTTCAAGAAAAATTCCTCAGAAGTCATACGGACCAAGGGACAAATTGATCACATAAATGGGATATACTAGAAAAGGACCCCTAGGACTACAAGGTAAGGGTCTTCTATCACCTCTTGACCACCATGGTCAAACAAACAAAGATACAATAGGTTTAGGATATAAGAAGAAGCCTTTCTATCTTAGCAAGAACTCCCCACATGTCTTAGAACAAATTGAGCCATCCACAACAAATCAACTAAAGGAAGAAACAACTAAACAATCTAACAGTGATGATTCAGACACCACTGATGAGCTCATTCCTTATGAACATTTTCCTAAACAAATAAAAGACCTCCTTGAAGCTGAAGATGATCCAATAAAAAGAATCAATGTAGTAGAAACACAAGAACCTACTATAGAGAAAGAGATAGTTGCACCATAAGAACCAGCTAATCTTGAAGGCAATAAAATAGAAAAAGAGGAAGGTGGTAGTTATTCTGAGACAGATTCCCATGAGTATGAATTAAAATCAGAATCTAAGGGTAATCCTTCTTGGGGTATCCATCCTGATTTTACTCATGTTCTTAAATTTCCTAGAGGCATAGATGAAGAATCAAATGAGTATGAATGGGGAGTCATTCCTAAAGAAGATGAACTTATCACAGAAAAATATGTTGATGTTATTCACCAATATGCACCTAAACCCAACGTAAGTCTAGAGCAAAATGATGAACTTAATGAGTCTGATCCATCGATGGCTGAAGTGGACTCACACAATGACATTGAGCCTATTCATGAATTGAATGTCTTAAGTTGTAATATCACCTTTGAACTTGAGATTTGGGTTAGGACCAATGATGACAGATCCATATCCATAAACACTATTTCCCAATCTTTCACCACTTTGACTATCCGACATCCTGAACTTCTTGACCAAATCTCTATGAATCTGAGCCAAGGTATTTATAACTTTCCAAATTAATATGTCCTTGCTTGCTACCTCAATGCAGTTGAGCCTAGAGGACTTCCATTAGTGAACCAAGCATTAGCATGATGGAGTCAGACATCAAGTATCTTAGTCAAAAAAATAAGAATAAGAATAAAAAGAAAAGGAGTTCTGAGGGTGAAAACCACTTTGTGGCAGTCTCAGAACCTACAAAAGTAAAAATACAAGACATATCTAAAGGTGAAAACCTCTATGAGGCACCTAAGGATGAGATATTTGATGTCCTTTTGAGTCATTTATAGGATAGATCTCCAGTTCTAATTGAGCCCACTCAATCCATCAACTTGGGAAAAATAGAAGAACCACAATTAATCTATGTAGCATAGTCCTTATCAGAAGAAGAGAAGAAAAAATTTACCACATTCTTAATAGAAAAGAAGATCAACTTTGCATGAAAATATTCAGATATGCTAGGGTTGGATCCAGATCTTACAATGCACCATTTATCTATAGCTCCAGGAGTCAAACCTGTCAAGTAGAAATTGAGAAAGATGCATCCACATGTTGCACTCTTGATCAAAGCAAAATTAGAGAAACTACTAAAAGCTAGATTCATCCATGTTATTGACTATGTTGAATGGATCTCTAATATTGTTCCTATTTCTAAACCAGTTAAATCAATCAGAGTGTGCACAGATTTTAGAGATGTAAACAAAGCATGCCCTAAGGATGATTTTCCATTACCTAACATTGATATGATAGTGGATATGACTGCGGGCTTTGAGATGTAATCTTTAATGGATGGTTTTTCTGGATACAACCAAATAAAAATTGCTCCAGAAGATCAAGAGAAAACTACTTATACATGTGTGTGGGGAACCTTCTGTTGGAATGTCATTCCATTTGGGCTTAAGAATGCTAGTGCTACATATCAGAGAGCTATGACATCTATTTTTCATGACATGATGCATCAAACTATGGAGGATTATGTTGATGATACTTTGGAGAAATCTATGATAAGATCTAAACATCTAAATGATTTGAGCAAAATTATGGATAGAATGGAGAAGTTTAGTCTTAGACTGAACCCTAAGAAGTGTGCTTTTGGTGTCACTTTTGGAAAGCTCTTAGGCTAAATTGTTTCAAAGAAAGGAATTGAAGTAGATCTAGCTAAGGTCAAAGCTATCATGGAGATGCAACCTCCCAAGAATATTAGTCAAATGAGAACATTACAAGGGAGAGTACAATCTATTAGATGCTTCATATCTCATTTGGTAGATATATCACAGCCTTTCACAAAAACATTACATAAAGGTGTGACTTTTGCATGGAATGAGGAATGTGAAAAGAAATTTAATCATATAAAGAAATATTTATCAAATCCTCCTATTTTGATGCCTCCTATTCAATGGAACCCATTAATCTTATATGTCTCCACAATAGATAAATCACTAGGGGCATTATTAGCACAACATGATTAGAACAAGAAGGAAAGAGCTATATACTATATCAGTAGAACATTGGTAGCATATGAGAAGAACTATTCAATGATTGAAAAGGCTTGTCTAGCTATGATCTTTGCATCACAAAAACTAAGACACTACATGTTAGCTCATACCACAAATTTGGTAGCTAAGATTGATCCACTAAAGTACCTACTAAGAAAAGTTTCCCTCACAGGTAGATTAGCTAAATGGGTCATGCTCTTAAGTGAATTTAACATTGAATATGTTGAAAGAAAAGCTATCAAAGGCCAAGTAATTGTAGATCAACTAGTTGATGCACCTTTGTTTGATGATACACCAATGCAAATGGAATTCCCAGATTCTTCTATCATGAACCTATCCTCTAGATCATGGAATTTATTCTTTGATGGCTCCTATACATAGAATGGATCTGGAGCAAGCATATTGTTCATTACTCCCCAAGGATACTCAATCCCTAAAGCATTTAGAATCAAGTTTCCTTGCACAAACAATATTTCTGAATATGAAGTCCTTCTTAATGTCATGAAGATAGAATTGAGTGGAGAATAACAAAACTACACATTCATGGAGACTCACAACTTATAATACACCAAGTCAGTGATGTGTATCAAACAAAAGATGAAAAGATAATCCCATACAAGAGAATGGTAGATGATCTAAAGAAATATTTCATATCTATCACATTTGAGAAAATACCTAGAATGGAGAACAAGGTTGTTGATGCAATGGCAATGCTCTCTACTTTATTACAACAGCCTGAACATGAGCTATGCTACGAGTTCTTGGTGGAAGCACTATCTTATCCTGCATATGATTCCCCTAAAACCTGCATGATTTTCACTGTTGTAGGTCATGATTCATCCCGCTATAAAAATCTTTTCTCTTATCTCAAAGACCAAATCATTCCTGATACCTTCAACTTCCATGAGAAATGATACCTTATCCGAAATGCATCCCAGTATGTCATCATTGGTCACGATCTATACAAATGAGGTCTAGATGGTATGCTCCTTAGATGTTTAGAATGGGAAGAGTCTCAATGTGCATTAGAGGAAGTCCATGATGGTATTTGTGGGTCACACTCGAATGGTTTAACACTAGCTCCAAAACTTATTAGGGCTGGGTACTATTGGCCTAAAATGGAAAAATAGGCTATCAAGTTTGCTAAGAACTGTCAAAAGTGCCAAGTACATGGTAACTTATTTCATGCACCAAGGAGAGATCTAATTCCCTTTACTAAACAATTGCCTTTTCACCAATGGGAATTTGATCTTATAGGATCCATCGATCCTCATTATTCTAATGGACATACCCATATTATTACAGCTATAGACTATTTCACAAAATGGGTAGAAGCAGTTCTTTTATCTCAAGTGACTGGCAAAAAAATTTCAATGTTCATCTTGAACTACATCATATGTCGGTATGGCATTCCACACTCTATAGTCACAGATAATGGTGGACAATTCAAGAACAAATACTTAGATGATCTATGCACTAAATTCAAGATTACACAACATTGATCATCTATCTACTATCCTCAAGGGAATGGACAAGCAAAGGCTTCAAACAAGAATCTATTGAAAATCTTGCACCGAATAGTTAATAAAATAGGAAGAGACTGTTGGCAATTTGGCTGAGTTGGTTACATAGATGTTTTCATTATGGAAACATATGATCCACATGAAGATCACATAGGTCAGAGAGCTAGTATGTCAGAGCGCAATGCAAAAGTATCTAAGTATGAGACAATATGTTTTTGCCAGTGAACCAGAAGATAGTTTTGATTGGTGATGTTTATTGAAGTAATTTCAATGCTTGTGCACTTTAACATAGACTCTATGATGACTATTGAAGACTCACCTCAGAGTGCAAGTTAGTATGACATGTACGGAAGAAGTTATGATACTTTTACTAAAGACAGTGTTAAGCCGACAGGACAAAATATGAAGACAGAATTGATAGAGTGAAGGGATTATTTTGTTTATCAAAATAATGACTTAACAATATAAAGGGATGACATCCTAGATGTTAACCCTTGGATAAACATATTTTGTAATATGATAGCTGAATGAAAGTTATTAATCTTAATAACTTGTATAAAGATATGTAAAGATGTAATTGTAAAGGAAGTAACGAATGTATGTAATAGCGATAGTGAAAGAGCAGCGAAGAGATATTGATGCAAGCAGTATAAGGTTATGTACCTTGACCTACTCTTTGTAATCAGTGAATTTTGTATATTACTTGTTTGGGCAGTGGGCTCATCTGGTAATCACATTTTGTACTACCAACTCCAAACTGTAATACCCCAAAAATGGGCTATAAGTTCATTAATCTCCTACATCTTCAATTCAAACAAAATCGACATCAAAGTCCTAATCTAAGGCACATCTAAACATCATCGAATCATAATTGATTATCTTAAATTCTGCATCGGGGAATATTTTTAGTAATATTCTTAATCATCATAATTATCTTTAATTTTATAATTATTTGGCAATAAATCACATTTATCCTAAAGTTTGATTAATTGAATATTTTCATATTTAATTAATTAGATTTAATATCTTGCCACTTAATTATGTAATTAAATTTAATTCTATCTATTATTAATTGTATTATTTAATTTTGACAATAAATCCAAATATCCTATGAATAATTGATTAAATTTTTATTTAATTAATTAAAGCAAGTTGTCATTATTTAATAATATAGTTTTTAATAAAAGTTTGATTAAATAATTGATTAACCCATAAATCAATTATTTTATTTTTAAAAGCAGTTAAGTTGGAAATAAATCACTTTATTATTAAATTAATTCATAAATAAAACATGCACAATCATAAAAGCAGACAACTATCAATTATCAATTAAAGCTAAACTCTATTTTGAGTTAAAACTTAGCTTTTGCATATTTTTGTGAGTTAATTATCCTTTATTTAAAAATAACTCAAAAATCAACCTGAGTTATTTGAGTGATTTATGGCTTTTTTTCATGCACCTCCAAAGCCTTGGATTTCTATAAAAACAAGGCTCATCTCTCAAATTTGCATCCACAGGATATCATAATTGTGCAAACTTATGCTGGAGAATTAGAATTGAAGAATCAAAGCTCTTGCGAATCGACATCTTTGTGAGATCAATCTTATTTTTGCATTCATATTGCATATCATTGTTAGATTAGCATTGCATATCAATTTTCAATAGCATTCATAGCATATCAATTTCATCTAGCATAGATTCATATCAAGTTTTTCATTATTATTGCATAGAAAATACCAAAAAAAAAAAAGAATAATTGTATTCAATTCATATCTAGATCAATTGCATTGAAATCCTTCATTTAGGTGTCGTCTAGGTCATTGATCTCGATTACAATCTGAGAACATCAATCTGGCACCTATTAGAAGGCAGTAAATCGCTTGGTTAGATTAGATTTCAATTTTGCACGATTTTGATTATCACTAACCTCTAATGTTTTACTAAGTGTTGTGTCTACAGATCAAGTACAATTTTCACACACACATTTCTGGCGCCCACTGTGGGGCAACCCACCTTTGCATGCTGGTTTTGATTTTTTTGGGGAGCTAAAACTCCAAAGTTTCAAAGATTTAACTTTATCTCCTTAACGTCTTGGAGTTTTGGTCTGAAATTGTTTTTGTAGATTGGTGACATATCAGGGAAACTTCGATAAAAAATTCAGAATTTTCCAAAATGTTTTAAATTTTTAATAATTTGTTTTTGATTTTTCATAAAAAATTAATTTTTGGTCCAAATCAGAATATTTTTTGAAAATTTTTACATTTTCAGAAAGCTCTTCAAATTCTATAGGGGGTCTATTCTTTGTATTTTAAATTTGGATGCAATTTAGTAGCTCAAATAGTCAATTTACAAAAACTGGTCTGTTTTGATAAAATGGGTCTCTAGGGCACAAATGAAGAGATTTTTCTAAAATTTTTGCATTTTTGGAAAGCTCTCTATTTTTTAACAAGGGTCTCTATTCTGAATTTCTATTTTTGTGGCCAAAATCATATCAAAAAAATCAGATCTTGTTGACTAGGTCAAATGCAGTGCAAAAAAATTAAAATTTTGTGATGGGTATGCACTTATTTTTCATATGATTCAATGCATGATATGAGTTGTCATTTGGATTAATTTCTATTTATTATTGCTTCTAACAATTGATTTTTAGATCTAACCCTAGGGTTTTCATAAGTTGAATATACCTTGCATATCTTGTTGGCTTGTTTGCTTGTTGGAGAGTTCATCACTTGCTTGCATGGAAAAGCTCAACAAAAATTGCTAAAAATTAGGTAGAATCTACTAAGCGCGTTGTGAGGATCACGAGGTATTCTCCTTGTTCTGAAAATGTTTCGATTTGGACTTAAAATAAATCTCTTATGTGTTTGGCTTGTGTGCATCTTTTCATGCTTTTGTCTATTTCTACACACTTGCATAATTGATACTAGGTTGTGACCCCTTAAGGATTTATTAAGTAGTCTTAGAATACTTGTGATTGATCTTGATTTCTATCTTGGGTTATTGGAATCACTAATCCATCGGCCCCTCATTTCCACCCCATGGTTGCAATCTCAGCGCCATAAAGGGGAGGGGTCAACAGGATAGAAGTGTTAAGTGTTCCACTTGGCAACCCTTTTGTGCTTTTAGGAACTCACTTGTTTTCTAAGTTGGGGACTCGTTTTCAGCTTGTGTGAGGTGTTAAGTGTTCCATCTTGTGGACTCATCTCATATTCGCTTTAAGTGTTTAGTGTTCCTCTTTCTACTTTTTGGATGCTTTTGGTAGATTTTCTTTCGGGAATATATCTGTGCTCATATAGTAATTAGGCCCTATGAACACTATTCATGATTCTTGAGAGATTGGATTCCTAGAGAAATCTTTCTTGACGACAGAATCCTTGTAGGTAGGGAGGATACTTAGTGCATTTCACATTCAACTTAGTTAGTGCGTCTTCTCTTATTGATCGACACGTTCTCTCTCCGGAGAGGTTGATAGATCACGTGGGGTTGATATCATGAGCTTTGGTGAATCAAAATTGGTTAGTGCATCTTCTCTTATTGATTGATACATTCTCTCCCCAAAGAGGTTGATAGATCACATGGAGTTGATATCACAGACCTTGGTGGAACAAAATTTTGTCTTAGCATGTCGGATTAATCTGCTTGCTTTGTTTGGGTTAAAAGTGAAAAAGTGTCAAAAACCTTGGATCTAGAGCCAAGTCCCCTTGTGGTATAAATCTATGAGTCACCTTTAGAGAGGGTTAACTGTAGCAGACAATCCCTTCATAGGGAAAACTGCGTTGACAGAACCTCAAGCAGTAATAGCCATTTTCGCCATGGTAGTGACAGTCGCTATATAAATGTCCTTGTGGAAGAAATCTCCATGGGTATGGTTCATTGTTTGGTTGTCAGATCTCCCTAGCAGCTCTTGAAGATTAAGTTCTTGGACTATGTCAAAACCCTGGTGTGCCGAGATTGGAGTTCACCCCTTTGAATCATAAAAGTTGCAGAGTCAAACCATTATTAAAAACCCTAGAGAGGCCAATTTTTCATTTTCAGGTATATGTGTGTTATTGCAAAACTTTTCAAAACATACACAATTAGTACTCTCAGGGATTAGCACAATTTGGTCACTTGATTGTTCATGTGCAAGGTTGCTTTTGCCCTTGTTCATTATTTTCAGATGTGCTTGGAATCACTTGCTTGCTATTCTGCGTGCTTGTTTATCTACTTGGCTATTAAAAATGATCAAATCTGGTATAACCTTCAAAATCTGGGCAGTACAATTTGCAAATAATTCAAATCTGAAAACTCAAAATTTGCAAAATCTGAAGTAAAATCCTTTTCTGGAGTCAAAAATCATTTCAAGAAGTCAGAAAATCGTACGAGTTTTGTCAAGTGTCATTTCAGTATTGCCCATCTGTCGTACGATTGAGAACCCAGTGTCATACGAGTTTTCAAACCAGCAAATTCAAGAAAGTCAAAACCCTGTTAGCAACTATCGTACGAGTTTTGTCAACTATCGTTTCATTGCTACCCAACTGTCGTACGAGTTTAGCAACTATCATTTCATAGACTACCCAGTGTCATACGAGTCTGCAAAGTGTCGTTTGGAAAAATTTGAGAGAGTTGTCAGAAATTGTCAAATTGCAAGATATCCAATGTTTCCAGCCTAGTTCCAAAATCTGTCAAAAATATCATTATGTCAAGAATAAATCAGTAGCTATTGAAAATTAGTACACGTCTCAAATAATCAATACACATGAGGAAGAAATTTTGATTGCCGCTATGATGAAATAGCTGCAAGCTATGCAAGTCCAGCTTGACAAACTTGAGAAAGAAAAAGAACCTAAAGAGTTCTCCATGGAAACTATGTGCCCTTTTCCATTTGATAAAGACTTGTACATGTCACCATGCCCTCGGACAAAATTTGAGCAATGTGACAACCCTTATGATACCTCTTCCACAAAGAGTGACACATCCAGCTTTGGAGACTATGATGACTATGATGATAGACAATGTAATGATACCTATGATGTAACACCCCGCCAGGCAACCCAAGAGGACAAGACATAAAACCTCTATAAAATGCAAGTAGTGAATTTTTATTTTATTTTATTTATTTATTTTAACTAGAATAATATTCATCATTACACTTCATATTTCTAAAAGAAGAAATAATTTTCTACTACTTGAATGTAAGATTTATACAACTTAAGTCCTCCCGGGTTCCCTAACGTCGCTACTAAAGCAACATCATATAAACCATTTACATGCATAAGATATTCACAGAATCATGAGCTTAAAAGATCTACATTCATTTTAATGCACCAAGTTAAATGTCCCTAACTTATTTATTTTATTAAACATAGGTTAATCATCCAACATCATTATTCCTTTTATCAACTCATTCCATAAATTCATATTGATTTCATCTACATCTACTATCCTTTATATCACTTTTCTCTAATAATTTAGGTAAGAGATTAATATTCATTAAGGTAGGCATCATCCTAGGTACTTCATTAACATGAACCAAGTATTAACATTAAAATCAAATTACTATTCTATTGCATTGTTTCATAACCATTCATTGTTAATAATTCCAATCACTAATCTATCATTTCTCAATAATCTCTTTGAATTCTTTCATCAAGAGAGAATACATTATTGTTGTGATACATCATTATATATAATTATATTTAAGATTATTTCCTTTACACATGGACAACATAAGAAGATAGGATAAATAACATAAACACTTTCTTTTAATGCTAGTAACATGTCCAATATTCCACATTCTTTTCCCTTTCTTTTACCTAGAACTACCCATTCCCTTATGCATTGCTTTGAATTGAGATTGCATCAATACTACAAGACCCCTTTTAGGAGATTAAAAATTACATGAATACAAATACATAGGTACATCTCAACATATTAAAATATCCAATAAGAAATCTTTAACTGCAGATCTGGAAAGGAATATGTGCTAGGATCATCTAAAGAATCACGATCAATACCTCGATATAAATATTAACCACCCACCCACGTGGAACCAATAGGCCCACTCTCCTGAGCTAGGAGATAGAACCAAAGGCCCATACAAGAGGTAACAACTAGGAAATTTCTAAGGTGGTGATAAAATTTCCCCAAAGTCACAACACAAAAGAAAAGACAAGAAGACCACAAGGACTACCAGAGGCATGATCAAATTTAGTAGAGACTCTAAGCTACAAGCTAGGTGAGTGTCATCGCATAGCCCTCACCCCTTGGGTTGTCCTGGTACTAGCCACTCTTGGCCCCGGCCCCCAAGTAGGCACATGCGGAACCGAATGCCTCTCGTACAGACAAGGTCATCCAGTCGTACCTATGCATAGGTACCTTCTCCCACTCTCATCCTTAGTCTTTACTAGCACTAAAGACATGGGTGAGGCATAATTAATCTTGATTAGTGTGTAATTTCCCATTCCAATAATCTCCCATTCCCAATTCATTTATTTAGGTTATCACTTGATTAAATAACTCATAGTAGGTTATCCTGGTACTAGCCACTTAGGGCCCCGGCCCCTCACTATGAGCCACTCACCTAGTGTACTTAGGTTCCCTAACATACATATAAAAATCATAAGAGCATAATAGATCCATCATCAAGAATTCATATCAATTCCATAACAACATTTGATTGAGTTTAGGAAAACATATGTTGTCCCTAGTCCACTTGACAACCCTAAACCCAATATGGCATACAGAATGTTCCAAACATATAAGAAGACATCCAAGTGATATTATAAACATATTCAGAGTATACATAGATCCAATTAACCAAAAAAACATTTTAATAGCCTCTGGTGACCATACGAAACCTTAAAACTTAATGATGTTCTTAAACTGAATTATTTCAAGCAAGGATTAAATGCAAAGAACAGTCATCATAGAACAGTCATCCATATCTTCCACAAAACATATAATAAAGGAAATCTCTTTGGTGGAGATTTAGATAACATAATTATGGACTCTAAATTTTATTTTTAGGAAGATCCAACGGTGGGAAAGAAATTTATGACTTCTGGTTTAAAACAGAAAATTCTGGTTAGGGTTCAGACCTACCTTCACTAAAACGGTTGTAATTTTCACAAAACATAATAAAAATTCTCCAAACTAATTTAAAATGAAAGATAAGACTTAGGAGAATATTTTATATCAAATTTAAACTTTTATATAATCATATCAGCCTGTAGCATATGAATACATTTGACAGAAAATTTGGAATCGAGAATGGACAGGCATAGTCTGCCAAAATGTCAAAAATAAGGCATTAATTTGACCCTAAAAATAAAATCAGAGAGATACCCATTTGAGATCTATGAATTTTACTTCCAGAAAATCAATTTAGTAAAACCCTAGATGCAATTTAAATTATTATAATAATAGATCTCCAAAAATGGGTTGCTAAAAACCATAGGAAAACACATGCCAATTCTTACAAACAAAAACTTAAAACTTTAAAATAACCATAGAAATTAAAAGTACAGATATAATAAATAATTATAATATATGAATAGATCCATAATCTATCAGAGACATAAAGTAACTAACATATTCAATCCATACCTCATGTCCTACGAAGGTTGAATCAAAGAAGGAAGGAAACAAAAGAGAAGACAAATCCAAACTTGAGATGCATCCTTCAAACCCTATCCACTTTCAGAAATCTCCATGAAAGAAAGAAATAATTCCACAGCAAAGAATCCCTCTCTCAACTATTGAAATTCTCACAAAAATGTCTCTCTCCCAAAAGCAAAGATAACCAAAAATTCTTAAAGACATATGCTTACAAAATCTCCCTCACATCTCCAAGTTTTCTCTCCAAAATCACCATGAAAATTAAGGCCATCCTCTCCTCAATGCTTCAGCCCCGAAAATCCCCCCTCTTCAAATGAGAAAGTAGTGCATATAAATAGATTTCCAAAGGTTGAGAGGAAAAGTAACCAACTCCCAACTAACTCTTAACTAAAGGGTATTATAAAATAACTTAATATCATACAACTATATTACTCAAATATACAATAAAAGATTATTTGTATTCATTCATACACATATGTAATATTATCCTAACATATATGCATATGCCATCATTAATTACATCAATATCTATATATATATCCTATCCTCATTATTAATAATTAACAATTGAGAATAATATACCTCGCATTATTTAATATTTAATTATTAATAATATTATACTTTACATTAATCTCAAAATATACACCATCAACAATATCTACAATAATTAACATATAATCACATATAAATTATATATATAAATACATATATGTGTGCATCCATATATATATTTCCATATATATATATATATATATATATATATATATATATATATATATATATATATATATATATATATATATATATATATATATATATATATATACATGCCAAATACCAAACACTATAATCTATAAGATTATGAAGTAATAGATCACAATATTATTACCTATTTATAATTGCTATAGGATATAACACTGAGGTAGAATAAAATCACATGCCTCAAAATAAATCTAATCATCCAAAGAGGCCATACAAATCATCTATGAAACATATCGAGAAAACCATAAGATCAAACAAGGTCAACCAAAGTCAACAAGGAAAGTCAAGCCAAACTCCTGAAACACAACATAGAAAGATTAACTAAGAATCATACCAAGAAGGAAAAATAAATAAAATGAGTAAACAAATCATACAACCAAATGAATTCAAGTGGTCACAAGGCACTAACTACAACCATGCCCAACCGGGTGCGTTGGATCTAGGTTTTTGACCCAAAGGTTGACTGACAAAGAAGGAACCCTAATATTCCCAAATTGGAATAATGACAAATGAAGACTCATGTAGGGGCCTTAGTACTATCTCCATAACCACAACTATTAAGGATTTGAGGGCATGCTCAGACCTGTGAAGCCAGGTGAAGTCGATGCCCGGTACCTGCAAGCCTGCATCACAAAGAAGAAATACATATGCACGGATATACATATAAAAGAAAACATTGCAAATAGATGACTAGGATCGATACATCATGTGGACCTCAGCTATGTGAGTAACTACGACTTCATCCTGAATCATGAAAACACATCATGTATATATATACACTCAAAGCATGTAGCATCATCATAATGAAGGTTAGAATCTCAAGCATTGTGTTAGTCTCTTATCAATACTAATAATAAATTAACATAATCAAATCATCAAGTGAGATACAAGATTCATCCAAGGTAACCTTAATAAAAGAAAATATAAATAACCACTTATATATATCTATCAAGTTCATATCATATAACATCCTAACTATGTTCATAAAGGTCTTGTAGGTACTCAATACATACATGGAGATAAATACATACAAGAATGATACCTTTAGATAGTATGTCTGATATTAGAATCATTGAGTACTAGCTTATGAAATTATTATAAACAACTATAGGAATAGATCAAACAAGTATCATGTACAACTTAAGCTGTAAGAAAACATCAAAGGATCTTAATTCTTTTAAAAACACAAAACTTATATTAGGGTTAGAGGGGTATTACATCCTCCCCCACTAAGATTCGACTTACTCCTAGAAGTCGGGAATGTGAACTATATATCACACATTATCTAACAGAATTATATTATTACTATTCTAGATCCTAATTTAATGACTGCACACATTCTTTTCCTATCAAGAGTTTTGGTAAATCCTATCTTATTACAACTTTAGTGTAGATTAACTCAATTCAATTAGTAATGACTTTCAAAAAAAATTACCTATGTGAGTCTATCACTTTATGCTGTAAGTTTGTTAACAAGATACTTGAAATTGCATCAAAATTATTGTTATCAAGTCGAAACTCTAAGGTATTCATGTTTACTCACTAATATCAATATATTAGAAAATTGCATGTTTTACCAACTAAGATTATCACTTCCTTTCACAATATCAAAGTTCCTATCTATGGTAACCAGTATAAAAAAAGAAAGAATTTATGATATATTTTCCCTTTTGAGACATAATCTAACCCTACATAATACAACTTGTGAGACCTTATTACAAATAGGGTCCAAAATTTGTGTCCCTTACAAGCTATGAATACCAAACATAGAGAGGTATGTAACATTTATATTTGTTATGATCATGAAGGGAATACGTCAAATAATTTTTATTTACTTTTGTAATCATGAAAATAAAACAATCTAGATACTTGAAACTTACCATTTTCATTACCACATAGTTTTATAAGAAATATTCCTTTCCATCAAAGCTTTAAGTAGAATTCCAATGACATAGGACACACAAATTTTACAATATACATATTCTAAGTCATCTTTCACAATAGTTGTAGTGCTTGATTTCCAAAAACACATTCACCCCCTAGAGGAGATCTAAACAATTTACAATTTATTGCACTATTATTCATTAAGTTGGGATCCCTTCTTAAAGCTTACTATTTATCTATGCACTTTTCCCTAATTTGCATGTCAGGCAATTTCCATATGGCATTTTCTTAAGAGTTATTTCAAATTCTTTATTGCATAACGATCATAGATCCATTAAGAGAGAAAGAAGTATATGAGTTCTACTACTATCTTCATAACCACAACATCTAAATTAATAACATTAACTACTGTACATAACTTTAATTTCTACCCTTTACCTATTTGAAACATTACCCTCGTACACTTTAAAATTTTGAGATAACATCAGTTCTAAGTAGAAATTGAGTAAGGTACATTTCTATAACATTTATTTACCACAACAACTCCTTATTCATAGTTGATCAATCACTTAATGTTGTTAATTTCTTACTACTATGGTGTTGATCACAATGTATACAAAACATGAATTTGTTTCCAAAATACCCATCTAGGATCCTAACTATTCACTAGGCATTTTGCAAGACATATATTTAATAAAAACAACTTCCATCATTAGTACAGATAATCCATCATCGCACATACTCTTCCCTAGAATTTCTTGATTATGTTATCTTAAATCCTTTTTGTGCAATTTAATAAGATATGCAGAAAGGATATAACTTCTTACCAAGATAGGGATAAAAATTCCTCTTCCTAAATGAAAATGTGAATTATAGCCTATGATAAAATCTTGGGGACATAGGTCCTTCACCCAAGGGTTTCCTAATTGAGTATTTACAAATTTTCCTAATATATTATTGCCTTGTCTAAACAATTTTAGTCATGCAAAACTTATTTCTTAAGAGGGGAGAGAGAAAGAGAGAGAAATGCATATGACAGTAAATTATTTGTTGCTAATTTATTTATTTATTATTATTATTATTTTTTACTTCTTTCCTAGGTACATATTATTAGCCATGTAATCTAATTATTTCCCTATCATTCCTATCAAGTACTACCACAATCATTTCATTCTTTAAAGATCCAAAAGAAATCTATTTCTAAGATACCTTGAGTAGGATAAAATTCAACTAGGTATTTGTAAGAAGATAGAGTGCACAATATTATATTATAGGTATGATCAAGGGGTAATATTATCTACTACCATAATTAAGATTCAAAACATTTAGCATCCTTTAACTTTTGACCCTTCTAGAGATACCAGCACCTTTCAAGAAAATAAACACAAGTCTTAAGAATTCTTCGTCATTCCATTAATATTATAGGAAACATCCATTTAACACATGATTGATCTCATTATGCAAAAACATAAATAATTGTTAAAATATAACTCAATCATAGAAGAATGGGTGTGCCCTTGTAAGACAATACAACATAAGAACATGAAAGGTAGCCTTTGTTTCCTAAGATTCAAGTTTTAGCATAACAACATAATCCAAAAAGAGACAAAGTTAAGATACTCAAGGTTATGCATAGGTGAGCTATGAGACCCAGAGTTCCCACTGTAGAAACCTAGGGCTCTGATACCAGATGTAACGCCCCGCTAGGCAACCCAAGAGGACAAGACATAAAACCTCTATAAAATGCAAGTAGTGAATTTTTATTTTATTTTATTTATTTATTTTAACTAGAATAATATTCATCATTACACTTCATATTTCTAAAAGAAGAAATAATTTTCTACTACTTGAATGTAAGATTTATACAACTTAAGTCCTCCCGGGTTCCCTAACGTACATATAAAAATCATAAGAGCATAATAGATCCATCATCAAGAATTCATATCAATTCCATAACAACATTTGATTGAGTTTAGGAAAACATATGTTGTCCCTAGTCCACTTGACAACCCTAAACCCAATATGGCATACAGAATGTTCCAAACATATAAGAAGACATCCAAGTGATATTATAAACATATTCAGAGTATACATAGATCCAATTAACCAAAAAAATATTCTAATAGCCTCTGGTGACCATACGAAACCTTAAAACTTAATGATGTTCTTAAACTGAATTATTTCAAGCAAGGATTAAATGCAAAGAACAGTCATCATAGAACAGTCATCCATATCTTCCACAAAATATATAATAAAGGCAATCACTTTGGTGGAGATTTAGATAACATACTTATGGACTCTAAATTTTATTTTTAGGAAGATCCAACGGTGGGAAAGAAATTTATGACTTCTGGTTTAAAATAGAAAATTCTGGTTAGGGTTCAGACCTGCCTTCACTAAAACGGTTGTAATTTTCACAAAACATAATAAAAATTCTCCAAACCAATTAGAAATGAAAGATAAGACTTAGGAGAATATTTTATATCAAATTTAGACTTTTATATAATCATATCAGCCTGTAGCATATGAATACATTTGACAGAAAATTTGGAATCGAGAATGGACAGGCATAGTCTGCCAAAATGTCAAAAATAAGGCATTAATTCGACCCTAAAAATAAAATCAAAGAGATACCCATTTTAGATCTATGAATTTTACTTCCAGAAAATCAATTTAGTAAAACCCTAGATGCAATTTAAATTATTATAATAATAGATCTCCAAAAATGGGTTGCTAAAAACCCTAGGAAAACACATGCCAATTCTTACAAACAAAAACTCAAAACTTTAAAATAACCATAGAAATTAAAAGTACAGATATAATAAATAATTATAATATATAAATAGATCCATAATCTATCAGAGACAAAAGTAACTAACATATTCAATCCATACCTCATGTCCTACGAAGGTTGAATCGAAGAAGGAAGGAAACAAAAGAGAAGACAAATGCAAACTTGAGATGCATCCTTCAAACCCTATCCACTTTCAGAAATCTCCATGAAAGAAAGAAATAATTCCACAGCAAAGAATCCCTCTCTCAACTATTAAAATTCTCACAAAAATGTCTCTCTCCCAAAAGCAAAGATAACCAAAAAATTTTAAAGACATATGCTTACAAAATCTCCCTCACATCTCCAAGTTTTCTCTCCAAAATCACCATGAAAATTAAGGCCATCCTCTCCTCAATGCTTCAGCCCCCAAAATCCCCCCTCTTCAAATGAGAAAGTAGTGCATATAAATAGATTTTCAAAGGTTGAGAGGAAAAGTAACCAACTCCCAACTAACTCTTAACTAAAAGGTATTATAAAATAACTTAATATCATACAACTATATTACTCAAATATACAATAAAAGATTATTTGTATTCATTCATACACATATGTAATATTATCCTAACATATATGCATATGCCATCATTAATTACATCAATATCTATATATATATCCTATCCTCATTATTAATAATTAACAATTGAGAATAATATACCTTGCATTATTTAATATTTAATTATTAATAATATTATACTTTACATTAATCTCAAAATATACACCATCAACAATATCTACAATAATTAACATATGATCACATATAAATTATATATATATAAATACATATATGTGTGCACCCATATATATATTTCCATATATATATATATATATATATATATATATATATATATATATATATATATATATATATATATATATATATATATATATATATATATATATATACATGCCAAATACCAAACACTATAATCTATAAGATTATGAAGTAATAGATCACAATATTATTACCTATTTATAATTGCTATAGGATATAACACTGAGGTAGAATAAAATCACATGCCTCAAAATAAATCTAATCATCCAAAGAGGACATACAAATCATCTATGAAACATATCGAGAAAACCATAAGATCAAACAAGGTCAACCAAAGTCAACAAGGAAAGTCAAGCCAAACTCCTGAAACACAACATAGAAAGATTAACTAAGAATCATACCAAGAAGGAGAAATAAATAAAATGAGTAAACAAATCATACAACCAAATGAATTCAAGTGGTCACAAGGCACTAACTACAACCATGCCCAACCGGGTGCGTTGGATCTAGGTTTTTGACCCAAAGGTTGACTGACAAAGAAGGAACCCTAATATTCTCAAATTGGAATAATGACAAAGGAAGACTCATGTAGGGGCCTTATTACTATCTCCATAACCACAACCATTGAGGATTTGAGGGCATGCTCAGACCTGTGAAGCCAGGTGAAGTCGATGCCCGGTACTTGCAAGCCTGCATCACAAAGAAGAAATACATATGCACGGATATACATATAAAAGAAAATATTGCAGACAGATGACTAGGATCGATACATCGTGTGGACCTCAGCTATGTGAGTAACTACGACTTCATCCTGAATCATGACAACACATCATGTATATATATACACTCAAAGCATGTAGCATCATCATAATGAAGGTTAGAATCTCAAGCATTGTGTTAGTCTCTTATCAATACTAATAATAAATTAACATAATCAAATCATCAAGTGAGATACAAGATTCATCCAAGGTAACCTTAATAGAAGAAAATATAAATAACCACTTATATATATCTATCAAGTTCATATCATATAACATCCTAACTATGTTCATAAAGGTCTTGTAGGTACTCAATACATACATGGAGATAAATACATACAAGAATGATACCTTTAGATAGTATGTCTGATATTAGAATCATTGAGTACTAGCTTATGAAATTATTATAAACAACTATAGGAATAGATCAAACAAGTATCATGTACAACTTAAGCTGTAAGAAAATATCGAAGGATCTTAATTCTTTCAAAAACACAAAACTTATAGTAGGGTTAGAGGGGTATTACATATGACACCTCTGTTCCTAAGAATCCTCCTCGTCGTTCGTTCCTACTTACTACAAATGGGCTGTCACATTAGATAGATCGTGATGGTGATCCATATGATTTTGATTTTGAAAGAGATTTTGATGGTTTTTGTGGACAATACCTTGATGATGATCCATCTACTACTGCTGAGGACTATAAAATACATCATGCTAGCTTGAAACATCAATACTATACAGATCTCCCCTCTAAGAACTCTCAGGCTGAAAATAAAGATTACACTCTCAAGAAAGATCATGTTAATGTTGGACCTTTGTCTAGCGATGGTTCCCTTCCATCCCCTACTTCCTCCAATACCCATACATTTCCTAAAGCTTCTGAGTCTTTCAAATCTTTCACAGAACCTTCATCTGACACAAGTCCTAATACTTTTCATGTGGTTCCCTATAGTTATCCTCCAGGGCTACCTCTTAAAGAAACTCAAGCTAACCTTCACCTGGCTGCAAATACTTTCAATGATGATAAACCTAAAGATCCTAAGCCTTCATACGCTACAATGCCTACGTCATCTAGTCCTTCACCATCTCTTCCAAATTCATCCATACAATTCCAACATGCTTCATTGTCCTTAGGAGTGACTCCATGTCAAGAGGACTCTAAAAATGATGAAGAAAAGAACATAAAGAAAGATCAAGATCAAGAACCCTCCATGTCATCCAATCCCTTTTGTGATGTCTCTTATCCACTTCATGGTTCTTTTGATCCTACACACCCTTTTTCATGCATTCCACCATGTCTTAAGTCTTCTCCTAAACAAGATCAAGCTACTACTTCCAATGTTAAGCCTATTGAAAATCAAGAGAAAAATTATGCGCTTATGCTATCCAAAGATCCTTGTCAAGATCAAAGTCTTCCATCTTCTTATTCTACCATTCCATGTTCACTTCCACTTTCTACTATTCCTAAGTCTTTGCAAGCTTTGAAAAATCCTATCAAAGAAGGTGCTCCTATTCAAGATGTCCACGATTCTATTGAAAATTCTAATGCTCACTCTAAAGATGCTGATATCCTTGGTTGTCATATAGATGCTAATAAACTTATTGATTATCCTTTTGCATCTTCCACTTCCATCCTTGGACCTCTTCCACCACTACTAAGAGCTTCACATCTGCCTTCCATCTTGGGTCCTTATGTCCCTTCACTTTCCCCTCCTAACTCTCCTAATTCACCATCCATCTTGGGTCCTTATGTCGGTTCACTTTCCCCTCCTAACTCTCCTAATTCACCATCCATCTTGGGTCCTTACATCCCTCCATCTCCCATCTTTTCTCAAGATCAACATAGATGCATACCCTTGAATCCTTTTCATCCACCCACCCATCTAAACCAGTAATATCCTCCTTCTTCTTCCACAAGTCCCAAGTCTTTTGGAAGTAACTTGAATGTTCAATATAAGAAAAAGAAGCAATACAAGAATCCATCAAAAAAAGAAGATCACCATGTCTCCTCTAATAGACATGGAAACATAAAGTCAAAAGAGATATCTAAGAAAAAAACTACAAGACAAGTATGGGTTCCAAAATCCATCATTGAAGATATTCTCTCTAGATCATCAAAAGGAAATAAAAAGCCTACGGCTATATGGATTCTAAAGTCTCTCTTGAAAGAGTCTGGTGTTGAGAAAAAATTGAAATTGACATTCAAGCTTCCAAAGGCTTCCACTTCATTTCCCTCCAAAATATTCTTTCATTCCATGCGCCTAAATCTCAACCTCTGCTATCCATTCACCATATTCCTTCACGTATTCCTTCATTCACATTTCCTCCACCCTCTCGCCACCCTTCAAGGTGTGTGTTTACATTGATCTTGCCTTCCTTTCCACCTACCCTTTCACAATCCTTCCATGCATTATCCTTCTACCTTCTATCATTTTTCCTCATTTGCCTATTCCTCCTATCTTCCAACCTCACTCGCTTTACATAAAACCTTATCCTCCATTTTTCTCTTCCATCTCCCTTTCCCTATCAGCATCTTTGAGCATATCATTTTGAATCCTTAGAATATCATAGTTTATCCTTTCAAGGAGCATTATCTAGCAAGCTTGCCTTCTTCTAAAAAAAAAAAAAGGAAATGAAATTAAAAAAAATAAAAATTGAAAATGTGCCCTGGTGAAAACCTGGAAACAGGTGCCTTGGTAGCAAAAGTAAAGAGAAAAAAAATTTCATCCTAAGGTGAAAACCACTCCCTTGTGTTGCCTTGGATAAGTACCATGATGAAAACCTGGCAATCAGGCATCATGTGTAGTTCTTCTACATATTTCATCTATTTCATCTTCTCTCTTTGATCTTGACAATGTTGATCTATACACGAACATTTGGCTATTTTGTGAGTTGTCTGATGATGATCTTGCTTTCAATCCCTTCCTGTTTAGAATTCATATTTATTTTCTTCCATTCATTTTCACCTGTCGCTATCCTTTTCGCCTTTGGTCTTGATCTAAGAAAGAAAGACTAAAACACGGTGCTATGAAGCCTCTTGACATGTCTACTCCTTTAGATTGCATCCTTTCCTGCTCTTGCATTATGATTTTGTGACTTATCCTATGCTAGCCTTTCATTGCTTGTCCAAATGTGCTTGGGTATTCTTGAGGAGTTTTCCCTTGAGGATTTCTTCCCTTCATTATCCTTTATTCTCTTGTCTTCCATCTCTTCCACCAGCTTGTCAATCCCTCTTGTTCTCCACATTGCTAGACATTGGGACTGCATGATATGATCTTGGTTGGGAGTTTGCAATGGAAAAAGAGCTACCAATATCAGAACTAGTATCAGAACCAGTATCAAAACTAGTATCAGAATCAGTATCAGAACAAGTATCAAAACAAATATCAGAATAAGCATCAGAACTAGTATCAGAACTAGTATCAGAACCAATATCAGAACCAGTATCAGAAAAAGTATCAGAACAAGTATCAGAACCAGTATCAGAACAAGTATCAGAACCAGTATCAGAACAAGTAATAGAACTAGTATCAAAATGCCTACTGGGGCTACACCATTCACTTTAGTTTATGGGTCTGAAGCGGTACTACCTATTGAGGTTGAAATCCCATCACTTAGAATCAGAATGCATGGACTTGTCACTAATGAAGACTACAGAGTGTCTAGGTTACAAGAACTTGAATTACTAGATGAGCGTAGGCAAGTAGCGTATGATCATCTCAGAGTATATCAGAAGAGAATGTCTAGAGGCTACAACAAGAAAGTCAGACACAGAGAATTTCAGGTTGGCAATCTAGTTTTGAGAGAGAATCCTAAAAATCAATCACATCGAGAATGCAAGGGGAAGTTCAAACCCAATTGGTTGGGTCCCTTTGTTATCACTGCTACTTTTGGCTCTGGTTTCTATCAACTCTCAATGACTGAAGGAGAATAGCTCTGAGAACTAATCAACATTCTCCATCTGAAGAAATTCTACGCCTAAGGCATTCGGTCTATGGTAAAATGTCTTAAAAAAATCTTAAAAATCAGAAAAAGTCCTAAAAAAATGAACATCTTGTTGAAAACCTAGCAATAGGCGCCTTGATGATTCACAAAAAAAATAAAAAAATATCAAAAGTAAAAAAAAATTGAAAAAATGAAAAATACAAAAAAAATGAAAAAGAAGAAAAAGTGCCTTGGTGAAAACCTGGAAACAGCGCCTTGGTAGCAAAAATAGAATCTCTGCCAAGATGGTGAAAACTCGATAAACGGGTGCCACTTGTTCAAAATGCTTCATCTATCAACACAATCTTGGTCTTTCCCAGCTTTCAGTCTTGCTTTAGTTTGTACATATCTCCCAGTTTGTTTCAACATTTTCAGTTTTCAATAAGTCGGTCTGTACACCAATCGGCTCAAGCGTCTATATCCTATCAATGTTCAAACTTGGGGGCAATCAATGTCATATCCTATGGCCTCCAATGTATCTTAGATGTATCCTATCCAGTCAAAGTCCTTTGAAGCTTCAAGTTGAGTTAGTTTGTCTGTCTCGTCTCCAGAAAGGATTTTGCATCTACAACAACGCAATCAAACATCAAAACTGAAAACTGAAAACAATCTGTGCTTTTCATGCTTTTATCTCCTTGTATGCTTACTGATTCGCATTGAGATTTTTGCATATTGTGTCCCTTCGAGCTCTTCGATGATGTCCTTGATAGGATTTAGAGAGTGATGACTGGGGGCATAATCTTTTCTTTGTCTTCTGCTTGTATGTGAAAATCTAACAACGTTGAAAATTCTGGATTGAAATGGTGTCCGACTGTAAGAGCCTCTATCTCAAATTGGATGGCCATGCATACCTCGACCATTGATACCCAGAAAATTCAAGGAAGTTTGATCTCACTATTGTCTTTTTGAGTGAGTTCTTTCTCCTACTATGAAACATGATCTTGCCTAAGGAGGTGAACGATAAAGGGTCACTACGGGTAATTCACACTGGATTTAGAATGATCTTTTGATTGTTTGATGTGTATGTTAAACACAAGATGTACTCAGGTCATCACGACATTTATGTTTTGATGCTTGTACAAATTGCTATATCAAAATGGACATGATATTCAGGTCATCCTGGCGTTTGTGCCTTGGTGCTTATATCTAATCCAACATTCTGAAAACAAATCAATATTCATATGTCCATGGTCATATAACCAGTGGGTGTTGTATTGATTCTTGTGCATACAAATCAATATTCATATGTCTATAGTTTCATGGCTAGTGGGAATTGTATTGATTTATCCAGTTACCTAAAAGTTCAATGATGATAACAAATCGACACATGATCAGTGACTAGGTCCTAGGTCTTAGGTTGCATTTCATTTTGCATGTCTCTTTGCATTTTGCATGTTTACATGATCTCATAATGGCTAAACAAACTTCAATGCTTAAACAATTCACCACTCACATCTTCAAATCTAACAAGAGCTGAATCTCACATGAAGGTTCCTCCAACAAAATAGCAAGTAGAATCCTTTTTTGGGATCAAAATTGAAATCTGAGATCATTCATATTATTAACTACTTGCATATTCGACCTTCAATCATCACAGAAATCCAATATTCAACTTAACTGATTATCTAACATCAAACTATCAAAATTTTAACTTGGTCAACCATGGTCAACTCATGGTCAAACCTAGTCAACCTTGGTCTCCAGGACCTCTAAATGATGCAGAATGCACTCTTGAATGTGTATAACCACTTTTACCATCAATCAACATGCTTCTGAGCTCTCAACGCTGACTTTTCTTGTCAGATTTCAATTTTAATCCCGAAGGGGGCATGGTATTGCACATCAATTCAAAGTCTGTAAATCAAAATTCTATCGATCAAGTCTATCAATATCTTTCATCAGTGATCAAGACAAACAATCACGTCTAGTTACTGATTCATCAAAAGTCCTCATCGCTCGGGGCAAATCTATCATCACTTGGGGCATATCAGATTCATCAAGATCCATATCAATCTGGTATTCTCTTAATCTTGTAAACTGTATCAATTTTTGCAACCATCAGATCATAGTGTTCTTTCCTTGGTTCTTTGGCAACTGAAGGGTTTGGATGTGATACCTGCTAGTTCTGCTAAGACAATCGAGTCTAGAACGGGTCACTCACTTCTTTGTAATCCTAAGGTTTGGAATCAGGCATTTTGACACTTTTTCGCAATCATAGGTTCATTTGCTGCTACAGTGAACATTATCTTTGGTCACTCAGGACCTATTATCTCCATATCAAATCAATATCAATCAGCTTCTGTCTCGTATCAATTATCAATTTCAAACATCAGTTTAATATCTTTATCAAACACAGACTATCTTTGAACCACTGCGCTTCACACAGTAATTCAAAGAGGGGCAAAATGTAATACCCCAAAAATGGGCTATAAGTTCATTAATCTCCTACATCTTCAATTCGAACGAAATCGACATCAAAGTCCTAATCTAAGGCACATCTAAACATCATCGAATCATAATTGAGTAATATTCTTAATCATCATAATTATCTTTAATTTTATAATTATTTGGCAATAAATCACATTTATCCTAAAGTTTGATTAATTGAATATTTTCATATTTAATTAATTAGATTTAATATCTTGCCACTTAATTGTGTAATTAAATTTAATTCTATCTATTATTAATTGTATTATTTAATTTTGACAATAAATTTAAATATCCTATGAATAATTGATTAAATTTTTATTTAATTAATTAAAGCAAGTTGTCATTATTTAATAATATAGTTTTTAATAAAAGTTTGATTAAATAATTGATTAACCCATAAATCAATTGTTTTATTTTTAAAAATAGTTAAGTTGGAAATAAATCACTTTATTATTAAATTAATTCATAAATAAAACATGCACAATCATAAAAGCAGACAACTATCAATTATCAATTAAAGCTAAACTCTATTTTGAGTTAAAACTTAGCTTTTGCATATTTTTGTGAGTTAATTATCCTTTATTTAAAAATAACTCAAAAATCAACTTGAGTTATTTGAGTGATTTATGGCTTTTTTTCATGCACCTCCAAAGCCTTGGATTTCTATAAAAATAAGGCTCATCTCTTCATAATTCATCTCTCAAATTTGCATCCACAGGATCTCATAATTGTGCAAACTTATGCTGGAGAATTGGAATTGAAGAATCAAAGCTCTTGCGAATCGACATCTTTGTGAGATCAATCTTATTTTTGCATTCATATTGCATATCATTGTTAGATTAGCATTGCATATCAATTTTCAATAGCATTCATAGCATATCAATTTCATCTAGCATAGATTCATATCAAGTTTTTCATTATTATTGCATAGAAAATACCAAAAAAAAAAAAAGAATAATTGCATTCAATTCATATCTAGATCAATTACATTCAAATCCTTCATTTAGGTGTCGTCTAGGTCACTGATCTCGATTACAATCTGAGAACATCAATCTCGCACCTATTAGAAGGCAGTAAATTGCTTGGTTAGATTAGATTTTAATTTTGCATGATTTTGATTATCACTAACCTCTAATGTTTTACTGAGTGTTGTGTCTACAGATCAGGTACAATTTTCACACACACACTAACAGGTTTGAGGCTTCTAACAAGGCCTATAGTCCCTTAATCAGGACTGAGACACTATATGCATGTAATATACTCCTAACAGGGTCAACATCCTTAACAAGATACTTTTGATGAGTGGATCTTTGTGGGTACTATCCCCACTAGGGTTTTCCTTTGGCCAGGATTTCCTCGAGAACAAATAATGTGTTATGAGTTCTTTTGTTTTATTGCTATGCATGTTGTTTAGCTTTCTATGTTATGCATGCATTAAGATAATCTATTATATCCATAATTGGGCAAAAGTAAAAGTTTGTAGAATACTAATTCACCCCCCACTCTCAGTATTCCCTATTTCTAACAATTGGTATTAGAGCTTAGTTACTCAAAAAAGAATCATTCAAGGAAAGTCTAGCAGCTTGAGTAAGATCTCTATGGATATGGATCAGCTACAGAAGAATCTTGAAGAATCTCTTGAACAGATTGATATGCTTACTAAAGAAAGAGATACTCTAAAAGGAAAATATGATGATGCAAAGAACCTCATTGAGAAACTGAAAAACAAGTTGGAAGATCTGAAATCTAAAAAGGAATCCAAAATTCACATTGAAGATTGTGATGACAACATAGAAAAAGAAAATGAGATCTTTAAACATGAACTGAAGATAGCAAATTTGAAGCTAAGTTTGAAAGATGGAAATGGCAAGAATGAAGCAAATCTAAAATCTAAGAATGAAAATCTTAAGCTTGAAAATGAAGGGCTAAAATCTAAACTTGATAAAATAACATCTGAACTTGAGAAAGTCAATTTGTAGTATGTTGAACTTGAGAAATACAATACAATTGTGAAAGGAGAACTGACTCAATCTAAGCAGCAACTTGAAAGACTATATTCAACTAATGAGAAGATTGATGAACAAATATCGTATCAAAAATCATTCTATGATAAAATTGGTCTTGGATTCAACACCTTTAAAGAAAATGTAGAAAGCAAGGAGCCAGATCTAAAAATATCTGAAAGCATAGATGAGAAGAAGTCTAATGAGATTAACAAATCTGAAGAACCACCTAAGGAAGAGGAATCATCTAAAGGTATGCAAAGAGAATTCAAAGGTAGATGTTTTTCTTGTAATACTATTGGTCATATGAAGAGAGATTGCATAGGTAAGAAATTTAAACATCTTAATGGTTATTGTTATAATTGTCATGGTTTTGGACATAGAGCTATTGAATGCAGAAAACCTAATTTTGTTGAGAATAACAATAATAGTAGAATGTTTAGAAATACTAACCATGCAGATAAGAAACCTACTAAAGATATGAACAGAAGAAATGGAGTAGTATGTTATAGATGCAACAAGGTTGGACATATTGCTAGAAATTGCAGATCACTGATCAATCAACCTGGACCAAGATATGGAAACAATGGAATAGTTTGTCAGATATATAACAAGATTGGACATACAACAAGGTTTTGCAGAATGAACAATAGAATTTTGCATACCAATCATAACTTTAGAAGTCATGCAAGAAGAAATGAAGATGCAAGCAATAGTCAGAAAGGATGTTGTAGTAATTCAGATGAAGTGAAGTTTGTTAAAAGCACAGATCAAGGAGACATATTCACCACTGAAGGTAGTCAGAAAGGTGAAGTATTAAATGGTAAGAATGAATCTTTACCTGACCCATCTCAAAGTACTTTATTCATGAAAATTACAGTAGAATAGGAACTTAGATTAGTGTAGAAATTGATATATGATGAATTGAGTCTTGCGCAGTTAATACAAGGTATTATATGATGTTCTAATGATATGGTTAAGAGTGCAATGAAAAATATTATGTTTTGCGAGATCGCAAGAAGTTTTAAGTTTTGCAGGTTAACATAATCAACTTTTTGGAAAGAAGTGGCAAAAGAATTGAATGCGATGTCAAATCTAAGTGAGATTAAAATAATAAAAGGTCGTGAATGGTATTATTTGATCATCAAAGTGAATACAAGTGTTAAGGAGAACAAAGAGTAGTGATTGGAAGTATTTTGCAAGGATTTGGTGAAGAATTTTTGTGTCGAATCTACACAAGCCCTAAATCACAGAATCAAGGTATTTTACTTGGCAGATCTTTAAATCAGTTAAGGAATTAGAGGAAATCATGGATACTTCTTTGATTTATAATGTAAGAGATAAGAATAGACCTAAGGTGAAAAGGGAACCAGTAGGAAGATGATCCTAGGTTAGCTTTATCATTCGTACCAGATGGAGTTTTACATCTAGAGAATGTTAAAAGTTATCTGGGATGTAAACTAGAGACTATCAGTGATAGTCATTTCACAAAGGAATATAAGAAGATCTATAATCAAGACATGTCATTGAAAGTAGGGTTTGAGCATTTGAAAGATAATGAGATCATTAAGTATGATTTGCAATATGAATTTGACAATGAAGAATGTACCAAGATAATCCTAAGCAAAATTCACAATGGAAAGTTTTGGTTAGATGACAGAGTGATAGATATCATAGCTGACTTAATTCATGAGGTAACTAGACTATCTAAAACTAGAGCCATTCCTTTGAATGATAAAAACATGAGGAAAATAGTCATAGACAACACAAATTCATCCTACAATGGCAGAGGAATAGTGATTAGCAAGATATAGCAAGATGATGTCAGATACTTGTGTAAGATCCTAACAACTAAGTTTTGTGCTAACTCGAGAGAGGATGACATGGTAGCTGGAATGATACATGTGGCTTATTTGATGTGTGTTGATAAAGTACAAGTTGACATGTGTGAGATTTTGAGAATTTAGTTGTTTGAAAATTTGAAAAAAAGAAGAAGAATAAGTATTCACAATTTAGATTCTCATCTTTAATCACTTATATGTTTTTCCTTTTATTGAGAAGATTTCCTTACACCATTGGAAATGACTGGAATGATGGAAAAACTACAATGGAAAGGATTAACTGAGTGTATATGAGGCATGTTATTGATAAAGTGAATGAAAGTGCAGTGTTGGTAATTAAAACATTTCATAATTTGATGACAAGCAGATCAAGGATCCCACAGTCTCTTTTGGAGAAGTATAAAAATGGGATATGTTTCATGGTTGATACTAACTTTACTTACATTGAAGTAGTAGAACCTAGAATAGAGTTCATAGACCCTCTTGGCTATGAAATATCTGAGATTGAAACAAAATAATATGTGAGTAGACTACTTAAGTGCAAGATGGATATTCATAGTAATAGGTTTGGAACCTTTGAGGATAATTTCAACTCTGTAAAGACCATCCTTGAAGAGAAACAATCAAAGAAAAGAGTTGAGAGTACAATCAAGAAAATTCTAAAAGATACAGGGATAATTGAACATGAGTTCTTGGTAGCCAAGAAAATAGTAGCAATAGTTAGAGAAATTGGAAAGAAAGAAGTTTTGTCTGTGCCACCTTTATCATCAATTGCAGTACAACAAAGAGAAACACCAGTTAAGGTGAAAGTGGAAGAAATAGAGAAGGATCAAGAAATAAGAAAATCCACTAGATCAACTTCCTCCACACCTAGCAAAAGAATAAAAGAGATTGTTACTAGATCAGGTAAGAGGCAAAAGACATTGGTGCCACCAGTTCAAAGGAAAGTTGCAGAAATCAAAGATGATGAAAGCATTCCCGTTAAGAACAAAACTTGGAAACCTAGAATTGAAAAGGTTAATGAACAGATTATTCAAGATGGATACTTTACAAAGATGAACAAATATTATGATCTCTATGATTATGCAGAAAGACTGAATGTAGAAAATGTAGTGGTGAAGTATATGATTTTATCTAATAAGAAATTTGATACAATTTAGGGTAAGATACCTAATGACTTGTACAAGAAACTTGTAAATAGAAAGAAGAGAGCATCAGAAGAAGATATAACTATTAGAGAAAATCTTGTAAGAAAACTCTGTGTTGTGAAAGATGAAGAAAACTTCAAATAGATCATGAAGGATCTAAGCACCCATCTGAGAACCAAGAAGAGAACTATTCAGATTATGGGAGGTAGTGTTACCCAAATTTTCATATGCATTCAAATTTGGCTGAAAATCATACCCAGGCCTCTTTTTTTTATCTTGTCTACCATCCTTGAAATTTTCATGGATTTATTCCATGTTCTCTGGTCTTTGCAAATTTGTTATCTCCCTAGTTTGCAATTGAAAAGTTTGAAAAACTAGCCGTTGGTGTTCAAAAATCCAAATAAACCCTAAGCCTTGTTATATTTTTATGTTACCTTTTTGAAAACTTAAGTCATCCCAATTTGCGTGTGCGCAAAATAATCCCTAAGTCCGGCGGTTTAATTTTTCCTAAGTCTCGGTACATAAATATTTCTCCCTAAGGTTAAGTATCGATTTGATCTGACGGCCTTCACCATTCCACAAGCCAAAGATGCACATGTGTTATGATCGATGGTATAGAGAGGGCCATCAATCTTGTTTTTCTTCCTGCACTGCAATGTGTCAGTGGGACTGTGCCACCTCATCCTATTTGGTAGCTCCTAATTCATTGGCGGTCTAGTGATTCAGCATGTGTCAGTGGGGCTGAGCCTCTTTCAGTAGTTAGAAGCTCTGACATGTGCAGAGGATCGATGACTGGCATGTGTTCTCAAGGGTTTGTGTCAGGGCTTGAGATCTTGTGATGGCCATGGATCTTGCTTTATCTCTGGGGTCTATCAGTGGGTCCTTTCCTGCTGACATGCTTGAATTTGGTTGGTCCACGTGGTGATGACTAGATTTGTCATGGGTCTATTGTCAGAGGGGTCTCAGGAGGTAAGGATCTAGTAGCTAGCATAAAATTGTAAGGAATATTCTAGGGCTATGAGATCATACACCTACCGTTAGATTGGTATCTCAAGCAGTGGGTCCGATGTCATAAAGTTGCTACGTGTATCCAAAATGGCACAGTTTGACTAGTTGTTTGATGTGCAACATGGCCGATGTCAGTGGGCCCGTGGGGTCAGGGGTTTCTAAAGAGGGTAAAGCACAGTTAGATCTCATGGCTATTGTTATACTGGGGATCCAAAGTGCTTGATCATTATCGCAGCGGTATAGCAACAATCATCCGATGGTGTTCTCAGGGATGTGGGTGCAGTGACTTGTCAGGGGTGCTAATTTGCTTGCTCTTGATTGTTTGCTGACTGCCGTGGTGGTAGTTAACTTGTCAAAAGAGTGTTAGACTATTTTAAAGGGTGCATCTAGGTCATTCATCTACCAGGAAGGTTATTCATTGATGGTTACGTTTTAAAGCTTGCCGCTAGCCATTACATTTCAAATTTTGAATTTTTTCTACTAGTTTTGCTAGGGTTTTGCATTCTTTTAGCCATGCACAACATCAATTAGCCTAGGAGTTTAATTCTCAGGATGGTTGTGGTTGAGAGGGTGATGGAGCTGACCGCTGGTCAGCATTGTAGGGTACTATGCTGTGTTTTCATGCTAGGAAGTGCTAGAAGGAGTTGGCGCCACCTTTTCAAATAGTACCTCTTCCAGGGAAACAAGATCAGATTTGAAGCCTTCATGGATTATGAGAGTCATAGGTGGGTAGATAGGTTGAGGTTGTTGTGTCTACAGGAGGGCTTAGTATAGGATCAACATGCAAAAGGAAAGATCTGATCTAATGACCAGTGTTCTTAGAGATTTTCATGATGAGTAATCAATGTACCTTTAGGGTTTGATACTATTGTAAATCTTGCAACCCTAGTTAGGTTAGTTTTGACTCTTTCCTGAGTGCAGTTGAGTATGTATATATTGTTTTGGAGCCTTTCGTGCTCAAGAGTTGGACAATTTGTAGAAGAAAATTCACCTTTTCTTAAAGGCCATATGTGGTATCATTTCTACCCTCTGGCTCATATAGTTGTATTTCTCCCATTGATGATTCAAATATTGTAGAGGTATTTTGTGACAATTCATCATGTCCCTATGCTTCCTTGTTTGGATTATCTCTTATTGGATCAAAGTATATGCATGTTTTCAGTGATTATTTTAGGGTTCCTGATCCCTCTTGCTTTCTACAATTTTGTGTGTTACTATGTTTGATCTGATTTAGATGTTCTTGTGGGTATACCTCAGCCCCCTTAACAGTCTTGTCTCAATCCTACGCCGAGTTGTAGAAGTGAATGTCTATTTGCAGGTCATAAGTTGTGCCTTATTCTCAGGCCCTCTTATGAAATATTTATGCAAGCCTATTCAGTAAGTTGTGACCTACTAGACTTGAGCTTTTCATTGATCTCATTCCTAAATACTGAGATCTAAACCCTAGTTTTGGTGCATCACCTAGTAGGTAGTTTTCTTTCAAGTCATTTCCCTTACAAGCATTCCTTCTATCCTTTTCACTCCAAAATTTTTACTTTCATGTCTAAAAGCAAATTAGGGTGATTATCCAAGAGGAACCAGCCTAGAACCTAGAGGTCTCATCTCAGTTAGCAAAGGTCCCACAACCTAGAGATGATTCCCATGTTATACTAAGTTATCAAGACCAAGAGAGCTTGGGAGAAAGGCACAAACTTAGTGTATAACAATTCTGGCACACCCAGTGGGACACTAGAAGTTATTCAAATTTAAAGATATGCTATCTCTGATATGTAGATTGCATAAAATAGGATTTTAGAAGTCATTCTATCAAGTATATCTAGTGACTCCACTGATTTCAAAGATCAGAGGCTACCTTATTCAAAGTTTTATGAGAAAGATTGAGACTAGAAGGTCAAAGCCTACCCAATTTTCAGAGTTGCCCTCAAGAGGAAGTCATAAAGGTAGGTCAACTCAAAGAATATCCCCTACAAGGAGAGTTCAATCTACACCTCCTAATACTTCAAAAAGGAGACCTTTTCCCTTTCATTCTAAAAGAAGAGGCAGATCTCTAACTAGAGATCTAGGAGAAGATTCCAATGAAGCAGCAAATACAACTCATATAGTTGTCAATCTCAGGATTCCAACTCCTACAATGGCAAGACAGTTTGCATTTGCACCCTTTAATTAGGGTAGCCCATTGGCATTTTCTCAACATCATGATGTGCCTTTGGTGGCACTTAAGAGTATACCTGATTTCACAGGTGAAGGGCAGACAACTGCTTTTGAGCACATAAGAGATGTGACCACCATACGCAACATACACAACATTACTCAAGAAGATGTGGCCACAAAGTTATTAGAAGCCTCTTTAAAAGGTAAGGCTCTAGAATGGTTTAGAACTCTAACTGTTGGTTCTATTACTTCTTGGGATGAGTTAGGGGATGCATTAAGTAAGCATTGTGAGGATAACTCAGATAATTTGTCTCTAGTTGAGCAGTTAACAACTATTAAGAGAGACCCTCAAGAACAAATGACAGATTACAATAGTAGGTTCCTTAAGACATGGAATAGAATCCCAGTCTCTATGAGACCATCAGTTGACCATGCTTTACTTTACTATTTACAAAGTCTGAATGGTCAAATTTATGTCATGATCCAGTCTATGGGTGGTACTTCTCTACCCCAAGCTTTTGACATAGCTGTCGGGGCTGAAAATTGTTTAATCCAAGTAGGCATGATTGCTAGAAGGCCTCCAATGCCCATTTTTCCTAGCCTTCAACCCATTGCACCTAACCAAGTACCCCCATTTACCCCTATTCCCACCATATTGGCACCCCAAGCTAGTACTAGTGGTCAGGAGCTGAAGACTAGTTTCTCTCAAGAGCTGCAGGAGATAAAGAATAGCCAACAGAGTAGTCAGCAAGAAATGACTAACTTGTTGTAGACCTTGACTAATGAGGTCACAAATCTAAAGAAGCAAGGTCAAGGAATTAGACCACCATTTCAAACACAAGGCCAAGGTCCTAATCAACAATATCAGAATCAAGGATAGCCTTATCAACAAAATAGGCCACCATACCAAGGAGGCTATCAAGGACCAATAAATTTTTTTAATCAAAGACCATTTCAACCATATAACCCTCCACCTCTAAATTCTACTAATCCAGTGAGGGATATGGTTCCTAGTCAAAATAATATGGCTATGGATAATGAATGGTGTTTTCCTTGTAATCAACCTCATAATTAGGCTACATGTTCAAATGGATGGATGAACCAAGCTCTAATGGTTCAAAATGCCTCACAAGCTCAATCAGAGGTTTCATCTAGTGGGTCAATACCTCAACAAGAATCACAAGAGATTGAGACTACCATTTTTAATTGGGAGCAACCAGACTTCAATGGAGTCAATGATGAGGCTACTTTTGTTGCCTTTACAAGAGCAAAAAGAAGAGCTCAAGACATGGAGAGAGAAGATTCTAATGCCAAAGCCACTACATCTATAGAGCCACTACAAAAAGCTAATTCCATCACACCTAAGGAGACTCCTATCATTACAAGCAAAGAAGGCTAGCATTCCAAAGAGGTAGAGCCCATCATGCCAAAGATACAACAAAGAGTACACACTGTGACACCACTTAATATTGTAGACAACATAAAGAAGGTGAATGTCACCATGTCCATGTGGGACTCTTTGGCTCTTCCAGGATAGCCTAAAATTTTGAAGAAGGCCATGACAAAGGTAGAAACTCCTCAACCTGCAAAAGAAGCTGCAAAGCTAGTGTTGGTTAACACTGATCAAGAAAAGGAGGATCCAAGTAGCAACTCCAAGGCTAATGCCATTCAAGGTAGGAACTCAAAGCCACCTCCCTTTTATGTATCTTTAATCATCAGAAAATCTTTAGTACATAATTGTATGGTAGATAGTGGAGCTACTAGCACTGTAATGCCCAAGAAAGTAGCTGACCAGTTAGGACTAAAATATGAGCCCTTCCAAAAGAAGGTTACCCAGCTTGATGGATCCTCAGTCAATACTATGGGTGTGGCTAAGGATACCAGTTTGATTCTTCATGCTAGTCCTAATTTTTCCATCCTCCTTGACATATATATCATAGATCTCCCTACCTTATTCACCATATGCTTATCAAGGGAATTTACAGCCAAAATAGGAGGCTATTTATCTTCTGATTGGTCTCACATGCTTTTTCATACAAGGTATGGGACCAAGGTCACCATTAAGTTAGAACCATTCGCAACACACCATATAAAACCATATGTATCCAACACCATCAACGTAAACTACCCTATATTTGAGGACAGTGACTTCCAAACCATTAGTGAAGCAAGCACAAAGATAGAAAGTATCCCTGATATTCTTCTAGATGAAAGAGCTTTAGAGGCCCAAGAAAATCCAATTTGGGATTTTGTTTTGGGAAGTTATTTAATACAAGAAAGTGATACTATAGAGCCAAGCCTTCTCAAAGAAAGTACTGATTCAGAGGATTAGAGCAGTCAGGTTTGGAAACTATTTTTTGATGGAGCTAGAAGTAGACATGGTTCTAGTGGTGGTGCTATGTTAGTGTCCCCAAAAGGAGAAAGGTATTATACTACATTTAGATTTAGTTTCTCCTACACTAGCAATACTATAGAATATGAAAGTCTAGTCAATTGACTAGAATGGGCTAGAAAAAGAGGGCTCAAGGCCTTAAAAGTTTATGGTGACAGTGAGTTAGTTGTCAGGCAAGTGAGAGGGATAAGTGAAACCAAGAATGACACCATGAAATCATACAAACATAGAGTTTGGGATGCAATTGAAGATTTCCTTGCTTTTAATATTGTTGCTATCCCTAGAAACTTAAATCAAAATGTAGATAGGTTAGCTACTGTTGGATCCCAATATGACATCCCAAACAGCATTTCAAAAGAAGTGGATCAATAGCATATCAAAGTGATTGTCAGACCTTCTATTCCTAATAATGATGTCAATTGGCAAGTGTTTGACAATGATGAACAAATTCTTCAGTTCTTGTTTGAAGAAGATGTTTTTTTAGAACACAATCAAGATAGCCTATCACAAAACTATGGTGATCAAGTGATACAACTCAAGTCCAATAAGATGCCTAGAGGTCTTGTCACTTTGGAGACTATCTTCAACAAGGATGATGAAGTTAAGAAAAGAAAAGCTGGCCTGGTAATCCAACAAGAACATTGTGTTGAACTAGAGTTGGAACCAGGTAACAGCTTACAATTTGGAAAAGTGAACACCGAATTGGAAAAGCAAGCTTACACTTAGTTATTCAAAGAATTTAGTGATGTTTTTTCATGGCAATATGAGGACCTCAAAGGTTTTGATCCTGCCCTTGCTCAACACACTATTGAGTTAGAACCAAATGCCAAACCAGTGAGGCAAAAGCAAAGGCCTGTTAATCCCAAGCTTGAGCCACTTATGCATAAAGAAGTGCTCAAATTGATAGAGAGTGGTATCATCTACCCCATCAAGCATACTAGTTGGGTTTCCAACCTTGTTCCTGTCAGGAAGAAGAATGGGAAGCTGAGGTTATGTGTTGACTTCAAGGATCTTAATAGGGCCTCATTAAAGGACCACCATCCATTACCCTCTATGGAACAAATCTTACAATGTGTCTCTGGATCTGAGAGATTTTCATTATTGGATGGCTATTCAGGATACAATCAGATCTTAGTAAATGAAGAGGATCAATACAAGACTACATTTACAACCAAGTGGGGAACCATGGCTTATCAAAAGATGCCCTTTGGTTTGTCAAATGCAGGAGCTACATTTCAAAAGGAAATGGATATGGCCTTTAAGAGCCTCATGTACAAGTTTGTGTTGGTCTACTTAGATGACATAACTATCTATTCAAAGCATGTAGTAGATCACATCAAACATTTGAGAAAGATTTTTGAAAGGTGTAGAGAATTTGGGATATCTCTTAATCCCAAGAAATGTGTGTTTGCAGTTCATGAAGGAAAACTATTGGGATATGTAGTATCCAAAGAAGGAATTACAGTGGATCCTGAGAGAATTGCAGCTATCTTAGAGCTACCCCTACCACATCACAAGAAAAGTCTCCAATCTTTGATAGGAAATATTTATTTTGTTAGGAGATTCTTTCCTAACATTGTAGATTTACTCAAGCCCTTGACAGCCATGCTAAAAAAGAGTATGAATAGAGATGCTCTTTTGTAGAAAAACATGTGCTTGTTGTGGTAAAGATCCTCAAAAAGTTCAAATATCTATTGACCCATAGAAGGGTACATTTAAGGGTTACTCATCCAAGTGTCAAAGAATATTTTCTCTCCAAAGACCTAAATGAGAAAAGAGCTGGTTGGATCACCAAGGTGATGGAATATGACATAGATATTTAAACTACCAAGTTGGTTAGAGGAAGAGGTCTTTGTGAAAATTTGGTAGGGGATGAAATTTCAAAGAAATTAGGACAGGTGGATGCATCTTTGGTGGTGCATTCTATAGAAGAACAAGCCAAGGTAACAAGCTGGTTGCCTAATATGATCAATTACTTGAAGATAGGACAATGTCCTGCAAGTTTGGATTCAACAAAAAGGAGGTATTATAGGTTACAATCTATTCCTTTTGTGCTGATTGATGATGTTCTTTTTAGAAAGGATCACAATGGTGTCCTTTTAAGATGCATATATTTAGAAAAGGTAGCAGATGTCCTATTTGAGTTTCATGATGGACCTTCTGGATGTCACTTTCCTCCTAGGACTACTGCTTTTAAAATCATGAGGGCTGTATACTATTGCCCATCTATCTTTAAGGATAGTCATGATTATGTCAGGAAATGCATCAGATGTGCCATGTTTGTAGGAAAAGAAAGGCTTGCAGCCTTGTCCCTACAACCAATTAGAATAGATCAGCCCTTCATGAAGTGGGGTATAGATTTCATTAGCATGATTAATCCTCCATCTAGTGCAGGACATAATTGGATAATTACTGCAACAAATTATTTCACTAGATGGATAGAGGAAAATGCTTTAAAAGAAGCAAATGAGGGTGCTATCCTAAGCTTTTATGATGATTTAATTCATAGGTTTGGAACTCCTGATTCCATCATTTTAGATAATGCCTTGGCATTCATAGGTCTTAAAGTCTTAGAGTGGGCAGTCAAGAATGGCATCCATCTGAATACCAGTTCAAATTATTACCCTCAAGGTAATGGCTTAGCAGAATCCACCAATAAGAATTTGATCAGGATAATCAAGAAGATTCTGCAAGATAATCAGAGAGATTGGCATACTAAGTTGAGGTCTGCATTGTGGTTAGATAGAATTACCCCAAAGAAAATCATTGGTAATTCTCCTTATGTGCTAGTGTATGGCAGAGAGGCTAAGTTGTCCATTTCAACTGAATTACCAGCTCTGGACTTAGCTACTCAGTATGCCCTATTTGATGAAGAGGATCCCTTATAGATCAGATATGCTCAATTGATGGAATTAGAAGAACTCAGAAGAAAGTCAATGCAAGATATGGAGTTTCATTAGAATCAAAAAAAGAAGAGCTTTGATAAAAGAGCCAAGGTCAGAAACTTCAAGGCTGGAGACATAGTCCTCAAGTGGGATGAGTTCAGGTCTAGACCTGGCAGGCACACAAAATTTGACTCCTTTTGGGGTGGGCCATTTGTAATCATAGAATGTAGGGGCTCCAATGCTTTTCAACTATCAAATATGGAAGGAGATGCCTTGCCTATCTTAGTCAATGGTTTCCACTTGAAGCCTTGTTTTGAGGTTGATCCCTCTCTGTAAACTTTTGTAAATACTTTCCTACTTTCTAGTTTAATTTCTTGCTTTTCAAGAAGTGCTCTGAGCACAATTCCAATTCTGCCTCTCAGAGAGAATTTTGAGTTTTGTGTTCAGAATGACCCCATGCCCAATGGATGTTCAAGGTCACTGGTTTCCTATGTCTAGCAGGCTGACATCCAGTAGAAATCACCAAAATGTTACCCAAATTTTCATATGCATTCAAATTTGGCTAAAATCCATACCCAGCCCTTTATTTTTATCTTGTCTACCATCCCTGAAATTTTCATGGATTTATTCCATGTTCTCTGGTCTTCGAAAATTTGTTATCTCCCTGGTCTGCAATTGAAAATTTTGAAAAACTAGCCATTGGTGTTCAAAAATCCAAATAAACCCTAAGCCGTGTTATATTTTTATGTTACCTTTTCGACAACTTAAGTCATCCCAATTTGCATGTGCGTAAAATAATCCCTAAGTCCGGCAGTTTAATTTTTCCTAAGTCTCAACACATAAATATTTTTCCTTGAGGTTAAGTATCGATTTGATCTGATAGCCTTCGCCATTCCGTAAGCCAAAGATGCACATGTGTTATGATCGATGATATAGCGAGGGCTATTGATCTTGTTTTTCTTCCTACGCTGCGATGTGTCAGTGGGACCGGTGCCACCTCATCCTATTTGGTACCTCCTGATTTGTCGGTGGTCTAGTGATTCAACATGTGTTAGTGGGGCTGAGCCTCTTTCAGCAGTTAGAAGCTCTGACATCTATAGAGGATCGATGGTCAGCATGTGTTCTCAAGGGTTTATGTCAAGGCTTGAGATCTTGTGATGGTCATGGATCTTGCTTTATCTTTGGGGTCTATTGGTGGGTCCTTTCCTACTGACATGCTTGAATTTGGTTGGTCCTCATGGTGATGAATAGATTTTTCATGGGTCCATTGTCAGAGGGTCTTAGGAGGTAAGGATCTAGTGGCTGGCGTAAAAGTGTAAGGAATATTCTGGGGCTACGAGATCATACACCTACCATTAGATCAGTATCTCAAGTAGTGGGTTCGATGTCAGAAAGTTTCTATGTGTATTTGAAATGGCATAGTTTGACTAGTTGTTTGATGTGCAACATGGCCGATGTCAGTGGGCCCGTGGGCTCAGCAATTTCTAAAGAGGGTAAAGTGTGGTTAGATCTCATGGCTGTCATTATACTAGAGATCCAAAGTGCTTGATCATTATCGTAGCGGTATAGCAACAGCCGTTTGATGGTGTTCTCAGGGATGTGGGTCCAGTGACTTGTTAGGGGTGTTGATTTGCTCACTCCCGATTGGTTGCTGACTTCTGCGGTGGTGGTTGACTTGTCAGAAGGGTGTTAGAATATTTTAAAGGGCACATCTAGGTTGTTCATCTGCCAGGAAGGTTATTCATCAATGGTTATGTTTTAAAGTTTGCCGCTAGCTGTTACATTTCAAAATTCAAATGTTTTCTACTGGTTTTGCTAGGATTTTTCATTCTTTCAGCCATGCATGATGTTGGTTAGCTCGGGAGTTTAATTCTCAAGATGGTTGTGGTTGAGAGGGTGATGGAGGTGACCGTTGGTCAACATTGTAGGGTGTTGTGCCACGTTTTCATGCCAGGAAGTGCTAGAAGGAGTTAGCACCACCTTTTCAAATAGTACCTCTTCCAGGGAAATAAGATTGGATTTGAAGCCTTCATGGCTTAGTGGAGTTGCAAGTGGGTAGATAGGTTGAGGTTGTTGTGTCTGTAGGAGGGCTCAGTATAGGATCAACATGCAAAAGGAAAGATCTGATCTAATGACCAGTGTTCTCAAAGATTTTCATGATGAGTAATTAGTGTACCTTTAGGGTTTGATACTATTGTAAATCTTGCAACCCTAGTTAGGTTAGTTTTGACTCCTACCTATGTGCAGTTGAGGATGTATATATTGTTTTGGAGCCTTTAGTGCTCAAGAGTTGGACAATTTGTAGAAGAAAATTCACCTTTTCTTAAAGGCCATCTATGTTATTATTTTTACCCTCTAGCTCATACAATTGCATTTCTCCCATTGATGATTCAAATATTGTAGAGGTATTTTGTGACAATCCTTCATGTCCCTATGCTTCCTTGTTTGGATTATCTCTTATTGGATCAAAGTATATGCATGTTTTTAGTGATTATTTTAGGGTTCCTGATCCCTCTTGCTTTCTGCAATTTTGTGTGTTACTATGTTTGATCTGATTTAGATGTTCTTGTGGGTATACCTCAGCCCCCTTAACAGTCTTGTCTCAATCCTATGCCAAGTTGTAGAAGTGAATGTCTATTTGCAGGTCATAAGTTGTGCCTTATTCTGAGGCCCTCTTATGAAATATTTATGCAAGCCTATTCAGTAAATTGTGACCTACTAGACCTGAGCTTTTCATTGATCTCATTCCTAAATACTGAGATCTAAACCCTAGTTTCGGTGCATCACCTAGTAGGTAGTTTTCTTTCAAGTCATTTCCCTTACAAGCATTCCTTCTATCCTTTTCCCTCCAAAAGTTTTAGTTTCATGTCTAAAAGAAAATTAGGGTGATTATCCAAGAGGAACCAGCCTAGAACCTGGACGTCTCATCTTAGTTAGGAAAGTTCACACAACCTAGAGATGATTCCCATGTTATACTGAGTTATCAAGACCAAGAGAGCTTGAGACAAAGGCACAAACTTAGTGTATAATAGGTAGATATGAAGAAATTAATATAGAAATAGAGCAATCAATCATTAAGGTTATGTGAGAGAATGTTAGAGAACCATTAGCTGCAGTAGAATCTAAAGATCAAGTAGAAGAAGCAGAACTAGAGGACATTCCCTCTCCACTAGCCATAAATATTGAGGATGAAGCCATGAATGTTGAAGGAACAAAAATCACCTTGGATAGTGATGATAACTTATTCAAGAATCTTGAAAACATTGTTGACAATTCGGCTTTTGAAGAGCAGGATAGTACCAAAGAAGAAGAGAAGATAGAAACCAAAATTGTAGAACCTAAAGTGACAAAGAAACAAGTACCTATTCCCACTCAAGAAGAAATCAATCTTACACCAGAGACTAGCAAAAAAACTCAGATCAGTTCTATGATTGAGAATTTGGGAAAGCAAGTAGATGATGATGATCAGATGGAATTGATCACATCTTTGAACAAGATCATCAGAAAGAACAAGAAAGTAAAGATTCTTGAAGGATGCCTAAAGGAGCTTACTAAGAAATTACAAGGCATTATATCTACACAAATTGTAGAAGATGACCTTTTGGATAGAGCAAAGAAAGTAATGAATACTTTTGATGATGAGTTTACAAATTTATTTGATATAGAAAAGGTGAAAGCTCAAGAAGCTTATGAGGCCAAAACACTTTTGGACATTTGTTAGAATATCAGAAATGATATCAATAACCTTGATTTCTGCATAAAGGACTTGAGAAAGAATTTAGAAAGAGGAAAATCTTTGTACATCTAGTGTACAAAATCAGAGAGCTTGGTAGTAGAAGAAGTTCAGAAGATGAAGATGAAGGAAGCAGAAATTCAAAATGAGACAAATCTTCTTTCAAGCCCCAATGTGAAGATATTTGATATTGAGAAGAAAATTTGCAAGATTTATGATGAAATAAGAGTTTTTCAAGATGACAAGGATAGGAAGCTAAAGAGGTTCACTCTTCTAAGAGAGCAGATTTCTATAAACTTGAGAATTTTTGAAGGGCAACTAGAAGAATGTCTTTCAGCCAAGACATCTTTTCAGAAGTTTAGTTATGATAATCTCCAAGCATGTGAGATTGAATCTTATGGATTGTGTGCACTACTTAGTGTGGCAGATTCAATTGAGAAATCATGGGAGAAAGAGTTAGAGGCTATAAAGATTAATTTTGGAGATTGTGTTGCAAGCCTACCAGCTTTACAATATTGAATCAAGGTATAACATTTTGTGAACACATTTTTGTAACCCTCCTTTCTTTTTTTTTGTCATTGTTGCCAAAGGGGGAGAGATATATAGTAGAAAATTGATAAGGATAGATACTCTTAGGGGTAGTATAGTATATAGAAAAGATTCATGAAGTCATAAAGATATTATATACATACTTTGTATTATGGCCACATTTTTTTGAAATTTTTTTGGAGTCTAAGACTTAGCCAATTTTCTCATATGTTGCCACCAATGAGAAAGGGGGAGATTGTTGAAAATTTGGCTGATTTGGTTACATAGATGTTGTCATTATTGAAACATATGATCCACATGAAGATTGCATAGGTCAAAGAGCTAGTATGTCAGAGCGCAATGCAAAATTGTTAAGTATGAGACAGTATGTTTTTGCCAGTGAACTAGAAGATAGTTTTGATTGGCGATGTTTATTGGAGTAAGTTCAGTGCTTGTGCACTTGAACATAGACTCTATGATGACTATTGAAGACTCACTTCAGAGTGCAAGTCAATACGACATGTACGGAAGAAGTTATGATAGTTTTACTAAAGACAGTGTTAAGCCGACATGACAGAATATGAAGATCGAATTGATAAAGAGTTAAGGGATTATTTTGTTTATCAAAATAATGACTTAACAATATAAAGGGATGACATCCTAGATTTTAACCCTTGGATAAAGATATTTTTTAATTGTTATGTATGTGGAGCCTAATTAGACTTTTCCACGGGGTCAAGGGGTAGAGCCCCTGATGGGGCCAAGAATGACTTAATAATATTGTAAAGTGTCGCCCATCTATTTTCTATTAGTTAGAGTATTTTTGCCCTAATTTTGTTATGCCAAAAATACTTGTAAAAGGGCTTAGGGTTTGAGATTCGTTGTATGGGGGATTATTGTAGCTTCCTGCGGTGGTATTGAGTTGCAGGTTTCATATTGTAATCGCTGGATAATAATAAAGATATTGGACTCGCTATTGGTGGATGTAGCCCAGGGATTGGGTGAACCATGTTAAATTTTGTGTTATTGTGTTCTCTCTTGTTTGTTAATATTTTCATTTTTGGCTTATTATCCTAACAGTAATATGATAGCCGACTGAAAGTTATTAATCTTAATAACTTGTATAAAGATATGTAAAGATGTAATTGTAAAGGAAGTAACAAATGTATGTAATAGCAACAGTGAAAGAGCAACAAAGAGATATTGATGCAAGTAGTATAAGGTTATGTACCTTGACCAACTCTTTGTAATCAGTGAATTTTGTATATTACTTGTTTGGGCAGTGGGCTCATCTAGTAATCACATTTTGTACTACCAGCTCCTAATAGGGTTGAGGCTTCTAACAAGGCCTATAGTCCCTTAATCAGGACTGAGACACTATATGCATGTAATAGACTCTTGACAGGGTCAACATCCTTAACAGGATACTTTTGATTAGTGGATCTTTGTGGGTACCATCCCCACCAGGGTTTTCCCTTGGCCAGGGTTTCCTTGAGAACAAATAATGTGTTATGAGTTCTTTTGTTTTATTGCTATGCATGTTGTTTATCTTTCTATGTTATTCATGCGTTAAGATAATCTATTATATCCATAATTGGGAAAAAGTAAAAGTTTGTAGAATATTGATTCACCCCCCCCCTCTCAGTATTCCCTATTTCTAACAGAGACTAGCATCTCATGATCAATCCAGATCTCTAGGCCTATAGAACAAGTATCAGAACACCCACTGGGGCTACACCATTTACTTTAGTTTATGGGTATAAAGTGGTACTACCTATTGAGGTTGAAATCCCATCACTAAGAATTAGAATGCATGGTCTAGTAATTGATGATGACTACAGTGTCTAGGTTGCAAGAACTTGAACTAATAGATGAGCATAGACAAGTAGCGTATGATAATCTTAGAGTATATTAAAAGAGAATATCAAGAGGTTAGAACAAGAAAGTCAGACACAAAGAATTTCAGGTTGGCGATCTAGTCTTGAGAGAGAATCCTAAAAATCAATCACATAGAGAACGCAAGGGGAAGTTTGAACCCAAATGACTTGGTCCCTTTGTTATCACTACTAATTTTGGCTCTGGAGCCTATCAACTCTCAATGACTGAAGGAGAAAAACTCCAAGAACCAACCAATGTTCTCCATCTAAAGAAATTCTATGCCTAAGGCATTCAGTATTCAAAAATGTCCTGAAAAAATTTTAAAAATTGGAAAAAGTCCTGAAAAAATGAACATCTTGGTGAAAACCTAGCAATAGGTGCCTTGATGATTCAGAAAAAAAATATCAAAAGTACAAAAAAATTGAAAAATGAAAAATACAAAAAAATGAGAAAAAGAAAAAGTGCCTTGGTGAAAACCTGGAAATAGGCGCCTTGGTAGCAAAAATAGAATCTCAGCCAAGATGGTGAAAACTCGACAAATGGGCACCACTTGTTTCAAATGCTCCATCTATCATCATAATCTTGGTCTTTCCTAGCTTTCAGTCTTGCTTTAGTTTGTACATATCTCCTGATTTGTTTCTGCATTCCTATTTTCAATAAGTCACTCTGTACACCATTGGCAAAAGTGTCTGTATCCTATCAATGCTCAAACTTGGGGGCAATCAATGTCATATCCTATGGCCTCCAGTGTATCCTAGATGAGTCATATCTAGTCAGAGTCTTCTGAAGCTACATTCAATTTAGTCAGTCTATCTCCTCTCCAGAAAGGATTTTGCATCTACAACAATGCAATCAAACAAAAACTGAAACCAATATATGCTCTTACATGCTTTTATCTCCTTGTATGCTTACTGATTCGCATAGAGATTTTTGCATATTGTGTCCCTTCGAGCTCTTCGATGGTGTCCTTTATAGGATTTAGAGAGTGATGATTGGGGGCATAATCTTTTCTTTGTTTTCTGCTTGTATGTGAAAATCTAACAACTTTGAAAATTTTGGATTGAAATGGTGTCCATTTGTAAGAGCCTCTATCTCAAATAGGATGGCCATGAGTACCTCGACCATTGATACCCAGAAAATTCAAGGAAGTTTGATCTAACTACTATCCTTTTGAGAAAGTTCTAACTCCTACTATGAAACGTGATTTTACCTAAGGATGTGAATGATAAAGGTTCACTACGGGTAATTCACTCTAGATTTAGAATGATCTCTTGACTGCTTGATGTGTTTGTTATGCAAGGTGTATTCTGGTCATCATGACGTCTATGTTTTGATGCTTATACAAATTTCTATATCAAAATGGACATGATATTTAGGTCATCTTGGCATTTGTGCCTTGGTGCTTATATCTAATCTGACATTCTAAAAATAAAATCAATAGTCATATGTCCATGGTTGTCTAGCCAGTGGGTGTTGTATTGATTCTTGTGCATACAAATCAATATTCATATGTCTATAGCTTCATAACTAGTGGGCATTGTATTGATTTATCCGGTTACCTAAAAAGTTCAATGATGACAACAAATTGACACATGATCAGTAACTAGGTCCTAGGTCTTAGGTTTGCATTTCATTTTGCTTGTCATTTTGCACTTTGCATGATTGCATGATCTCACAAATTGCTTGAACATTTCAATGATTCTTCTAAACTAAACTTAAACTGGAAACAAAGAGCTGAATCTCACATGAAGGTTTCCTCACAGAACCACAAGCAGTCACCATCCTGGGTTAGACATCCTTTTTTGACATAAGACTGAGTACTTATCTTCATCAATACCTAAAAAATATATCATGTGTATCATTGCATTTACATTACATATTCATGATCATTTCATCTATTGCATCTACATTCCATACATTTTCATACATTTTCCATAATATTCATACATGGGAAAGAAACCATTGCATTGCATAAACCCATACATACATTCTACACTATCTATAGCATTTACATCACATGATATCATCATAAATAAAAAAAATGACAAGTACACATGAAGTCAAAACCAAAATCTCGATCTCATATCATATAACTCAAACTAGTCAAGGGTGCACTACTAGCACATTGTACAAAAGAATGAGCTCATGTGAGCTATCAGAAGTTAGTACACTATACATGAACAAAAGAGTAAAAAAATTAGAATATCTAGATAGATCAGTTGTCTACATGATCCTCTACATCTGGTGGAGGTGGTGGTGGTGCATCAGGCACTGCCTCAGCTCTGGGCTCCCTAGCTCCCTCTGAAGCTATCATATACTGAGAGTATGTGGGTACTCTCTGAGAAACAGGTATAATTACATAGTACATAGAAACATAGTACACAGCTCTCAAGGTCTGATGTGTCACCTCTATCTATAATCACTTGTTCTCCACTCAGAGCTTAGATCTCTATCTATCAGCATCAGTGATTCACTCATCCCACCGAGTGGTCTATACCTTCAGGTCTGAGACCTGTAATCTCAGCCATCTAATGATCTCCTAAGGAGTCAATGGTATGCTAGGATCTACATCTACCATAGGCATATTAGTATCTACCACTGGCTACTTAGTGGTCTCTGCTCTCTACACCTTATGGTGTCTAACCTCAACACCAAGATCAAAACTGGTATCACCCTGTAAAGGATCTGGACTGGCACCCACATCCTGCTCTGCACCCAGTACCTCATATGATGTTCCCACACTACCTAAAGTGCCACTCTCTCCTCTAGTTGATCTCCTATGTAAAATGGTAGGTCTTCCTGTTGAAGAACTAGAGGGACAAGCTGGTCTCATCTATCAAGAGGGTCTTTGTGGAGGTGTGAACGTTGCTCTCAACCTTGAAGGTGTAGGCTGGGGCATTTGTACCCGTGTACATCTCTATCCTCGACCAATCAACACCTGTGCACCTGTGCATTCATGGCCTCATCCATGGAAGGTATCAACTTAGTAGGATCAGAAAAGCTATGTATGGGATGCTCTGTAAGCCATCCAATAAATCCATATGTAACCCTGGCATCTAGCACATCTACTTGATAGTCCCAATCTCTCCCAACAATACTATTGTACTCTTGTGCACAAAGAGCATAGGACAATCTAGGGCCCCATCCTAATCCAAGCTCTCTATCGATCCATGCATACACTGCAAGCTCCTCTAGCACATCCTGAATGCTTCCATACTGCTGCCATACTCTAGTGATCAGGAAGCGGTCAATAATAGCAATTGATCACCCAATTAGTATACGGCTCTGACAAAAATAACTAAACTACTCCCTCGCAGTGGGCTAGGCCTCTATCAGCAAGTACGGTCTCCATACTACAAAATTCATATCATCAAGACACCACCTAAAGTACTTTGTGTGACCCATGTACACTTGTGTAACATAACCAGAGTATATATATATGACCAGCTCCTATGGCTAGCGCTATGTTTGACACAATGGGTTACAAACTGGGATGTGCTCCCAAGCCCATATCTAAAGTACCAAAGCTCTGGAAGAAAAATACTTTCTCTCCTGATACACAATCTCATGTATCTCAGAGAACATATGTGCAAGCATGCACTGACCCCAAGCTAACTTAGAAGGAGTGGCCATCAATCGTGCCACCATCGAGGCCCAGCCCATCAATAGACCATTCTACTGATGGTCGGACATAATGATTGATGAACTACAACTGATTCAAAACTAGAATGAAGAATCTATAATTCAAGATTACTGAGGAGTTGATGATTAGATATGCAAGATGATTAAATTAGTATTATGTTGTCATTGATGTCAACTAGCTTGACAGTACTTATCTTATAAGTTACTATACCGACACATCTGAAGGAAGGTGAAAGAGATGAAGAATAGAAATATCTACATGAGGAAGATGTATATGATAGATGAGGATAAGGAATACACTGAGTAGCTTGTTGATGAGTCTATGACTTGATGGAATTGAATTTATTATGTTGCATTCATCTATGATGAAGAATAGAGCTGAAAGATACAAAGCAGTGTTGTTGGTAAATAAAGCATTTCAGTATACACCAATGAAGTGTAGTGTATACCGAGTGCAATATTAACCGAGCTTATGTTCACCGATGCATTTATTTTTTAACCGAGAAAAATAGAAAGGAATTAAATGATCAATTTAGCTGATAAAGTGATGAGTTGTAAAGTGTATGAAATTGAGGTAACAGATAATGTTTGTTATGAAGATCGATGGCTAACATAAATAAAAAAGGAGCTAATGGAGTAGATTGAAACATGTTACTGACACATCAGCTGAGGGAGCTTAAAGCGATAAAAACTGATGGAGGAAAAGAAAATGATTTACTCATCTATATAAGAGACATTGGTTTCATAATGAAATGTATACCAGAAGAAGAAGATACTGTAGAATAATCATGTGGAGAAGTTTTCCTGATCATACTAGTTAATAAGAACCGAGCTGGAGAACAGTTACTAAGCTATAGAGAGTTATTACCGATGGATAGTAAGTTGATACAGTATTGAATCTGAAGTGTTATATTGATTAGAAATATTTGAATGAGCTGAAAATTGATCTGTAAACTACAAACTAAAGTTGTATTTAGGTAGATCATCTACTGTTACACATTTAACCATTGTACACAGTCAATTAATCTCTTAACCGACTGGAATATGAAAGTCTTTTGATGTTTCATTCATAGAGTGAACATTGTTATCATGTCAACCCCAGAGTGATTGCTAGTTGGATGATAAATTATGGTCTAAAATCCTCTAACAAGGTCACACCTAACAGTGTGTTTGTAAACCTTTAACAGAGTTGGGTCTTCACCGACCTCACTTCAGAAGAGTGAACAATTTTGGGTTGCCGGTCCCAGGTGGTTTTTCCCTTTATAGGGTTTCCATGTTAAATCTCTTGTGTTACAAAGATAATTATTTATTTGTTTCTTTGGCATTGTTGTCAAAGGGAGAGATAAATAATATGAAAATAAAAGGAGATTTGCACCGATGAGAACTATCTAAGGGAGAGATGATTTGAAAGGAACTTGAGAATTGAAAAGGTTATATCTACAGAATTACAAAGTTATATTTTATAATGTTGTTTTAGTAATGTAGTGATTAAACATATTAAGCTAGGGAGAGCTTACACTACACAACATTTGATCATAGAGTTGTAGAATACATGTTTGGTATGTGTATGGTACATTTCATATTACTTGAGTTGCCATCAATGCCAAAGGGAGAGATTGATGAACTACAACTGATTTAGAACCAGAATGAAGAATCTATAATTCAAGATTACTGAGGAGTTGATGATTAGATATGGAAGATGATTAAATTAGTATTATGTTGTCATTGATGTCAACTAGCTTGATAGTACTTATCTTGTAAGTTACTATACTGACACATCTAAAGGAAGGTGAAAGAGATGAAGAACAAAAATATCTACATGAAGAAGATGTATATGACAGATGAGGATAAGGAATACACTGAGTAGCTTGTTGATGAGTCTATGACTTGATGGAATTGACTTTATTATGTTGCATTCATCTATGATGAAGAATAGAGCTGAAAGACACAAAGCAGTGTTGTTGGTAAATAAAGCATTTCAGTATACATTGACGAAGTGTAGTGTATACCAAGTGTAGTATTAACTGAGCTTGTGTTCACCAATGCATTTCTTTGTTAACTGAGAAAAATAGAAAGGAATTAAATGATCAGTTTAGCCGATAAAGTGATGAGCTGTAAAGTGTATGAAATTGAGGTAAAAGATAATGTTTGTTATGAAGATCGAAGACTAACATAAATAAAAAAGGATCTAATGGAGCAAATTGAAATGTGTTACTGACACATTAGCTGAGGGAGCTTAAAGCGGAAAAATCTATGAATATGATTAAGCAGAAAAATTTGATGGAGGAAAAGAAAATGATTTACTCGTCTATATAAGAGACATTGGTTTCATTATGAAACATATGCCGAAAGAAGAAGATACTATAGAATAATTGTGTGGAGAATTTTTTTTGATCATACTGGTTAATAAGAACCGAGCTACAGAACAGTTACTGAGCTATAGAGAGTTATTACCGACGGACAATAAGTTGATACAGTATTGAATCTGAAGTGTTATATTGATCAGAAATATTTGAATGAGCTGAACATTGATCTGTAAATTGCAAACTAGAGTTGTATTTAGGCAGATCATCTACTGTTACACATTTAACCATTGTACATAGTCAAATCTCTTAACCGAGTGGACTATGAAAGTCTTTTGATGTTTCATTCATAGAGTGAACATTGTTATCCTATCAACCCCAGAGTGATTGCTGGTTGGATGATAACTTCTAGTCTAAAACCCTTTAACAAGGTCACATCTAATAGTGTGTTTGTAAACCTTTAATAGGGTTGGGTCTTCACCGACCTCACTTGAGAAGAGTGAACAATTTTGGGTTGCCGGTCCCAGGTGGTTTTCCCCTTTACAGGGTTTCCACATTAAATCTCTTGTATTATGTGTTGATTGTGATATTTGTTTGTGATCATACTTTGCATATTACATGTTAGATTTAATCAGTAATTATTATAGAGTTTACATTGTCAATCGGTAAATACATAGACAATGGAAGTATTTTATGTTTACCGACTTGCAGAAGTAGTAGAATTGTTTTGGATTATACATTTTGAATTGGGACACTGGATAACTGATTCACCCCCCTCTCAGTTATTCTAACAAATGATACCTCCTATCATGCCTGCTATGATACACTCTAATCTATGGGTCTACCCATAGTGCTGCACTAATAACTCCCAAGAAATAGAACCAGTAAGCTGTGTATCATCTCCAAACAAAAGTCTGAAGGCATGTAATCCAGACTGCCCCAAACTCACATAGTCTGGATGAGGACCATGAAATAGAATGTGCAATATCCTATATACATCCTCCAGTGTGATAGTAATCTGTCCAGTAGGTAGATGGAAAGTTTGGGTCTCTGAATGAAACTGCTCTATCAATGCAGTCAATAGTCCATGGTTAACCCTAATCTCAGGCAACTAAATCAAATACTCAAACCCACAAGAAGCAAGATGTACCCTCATAGGGTCAGGAAGTGAAACACAGTCTCTGAGTAGCAGGATGTGATATGTGCACATGAACATCAAGGTATGTGACCTACATGGAATAGAAATGGGGAATCCTATCAATAATTTGGTTGAAAAATAGGCTAACAGTACAAAAATTTGAAAGTTCACTATCTTAGAAGGTACATTAAATGCTCAACAATTAGCCTTAAGGAATCAAAAAATAAAAAATTTTGACCTAAAGATGAGTTTTAAGCTCACTTTTTTCCATACAACAAATTAGATTGGCATCAAAACTCGTAAGAGTTTCAGCAGGTCCCATATGATAGACCATACATATATGACTTTATAGGTCTCACTGTATGATAGATGAGGGACCTGATGAAATGTCATACGACTCTTGGGTCCCTCTCAAATGAGTTTCAGGGGGTTCTGATATGACACTCTATAGGATATTGAAAATTTGTACGAGTCCCAGAGGACAATTGTATGAGTTTCCATGCATGCAAGAATTGAAAAGTTGAAATGTATAAAGAATAGCCTAAAAATGCTACAAACATGAAAAAAATGGAATTTACGAAGAGGCATAGAGGTCCACTTACCAGATGTCCATACTGCGGAGGCTGCTAATGTCTCTGGCTATGCTCAAATTGATGGGAAGAGATAGGTATCTTTGGCTCAGCCATTTTCTCACATGGAGGGCACAACAAGGTTTCAAAAGTCAAATGTGAATAATGAATTGAAAATGACCCTTTCGGTCCTTATATAGCTTTTGACCTAATTTTCAAAAGTGCTCTGTTTTCCATGAAAATTGCACCCTTGGCTAATTTCAATGTTCTGAACCTTATTTTAGGATCAAAATCAAAATCTGAGATCATTTACTATGTCAAAATTGTGATTTAAAATTTTCAAGACCCAGGATGTCTGACTGCTTGCATAATCAACCTTCAATCATCAAAGAAATCCAAAATTCAACTTAACTGATTACATCACATCAAACTATCAAAATTTCAACTTGGTCAACCCTAGTCAAACTTGGTCTCCAGGACCTCTAAAAGATGTAGAACGCATTCTTGAATGTGTACAACCACTTCTGAAATTAATTAACATACTTCTACACCATTTAACGCGGACTTTTCTTGTCAGATTTTGATTTTAATCTCGAAGGGGGCATGGTATTGCATATCAATCAAATCTATAAATCAAATTTCTTTCCTCAGTGATCAAGACAACAACTGCATCTACTTATTGATTCACCAACATTCCTCATCACTTGCAGCAAATCTATTAGCTCTTGGGGCATATCAAATTCATCGAGATCCATATCAATCTAGTATCCTAAATCTATCTTGTAAATTGTATCAACTTTTCATAACCAACAATTCATTAGCGTTATTTCCTTGGTTCTTCATAACTGATGGGTTCAGGATGTGATACCAATATGATTCTCTTGGGACAATCAGGTCTGGAATTAGTCACTCACTTCTTCACAATCATAAGGTTCAAAATCAAGTGTTTTGGCACTTTTTCGTAATCACTGGTTCATTGTTGCTATAGTTAACATTATCTTTGGTCATTCAGGACCTAAATCTTGCATCTTTAAATCTTTCAATCAGTTTCTATCCTTGAATCGGTTAATCTTTCAAATCTATTCCAAACATCTTTATCATACATAGACTAATCTTTGAACCACTACGCTTTGCGCAATGATTCAAAGAGGGGCAAAATGTAATACCCAAAAATGGGTTATAGGTTCATTAACATCCTACATCTTCAAATCGAACGAAATCAACATCAAAGTCCTAACCTAAGGCACATCTACACATTATCGAATCCTAATTAATTTTATCCTAAATTCTACATCGGAGAATATTCCTAGCAATATTCTTATTTATCCTAATTATTGTTGATTGAATAATTATTTGGTGATAAATCCTATTTATCCTAAAGTTTGATTAATTGAATATTCTGAATATTTAATTAATTATATTTAATACTGCCACTTAATTATTTAATTAAATTTAATTCTATTTATTCCTAAATTGTATTATTTAATTTTGACAATAAAATCTAAAATTTTATGACTAATTGATTAAATTCTTATTTAATTAATTGATGTCAATTGTAAATTTTTAATAATATAGTTTTTGAATAAAAGTTTGATTTAATAATTGATTAACCCATAAATCAATTATTTTAATTCAAAAATCAGTTAAGTTGAGAATAAATCACTTTATTTTTAAATTAATTTATAAATAAATCATGCAAAATCAGAAAAGCAGGCAACTAGAAATTAACAATCATTTTTTAAATTGAAACTCAACATCTGATGATGAGTTGAAATCTGATGTAAACTCTATTTTGAGTTAAACACTTCTTTTGCATGATTTTTGTGAGTTAATTATCTCTGATTTCCTGATAACTCAAAAATCAACCTGAGTTTATCAAGAGTGATTTATGGCTTTTCTCCTACATCCTCAAAGCCCTAGATTTCTATAAAATCAAGGCTCAGCTCTTCATAGCTCATCAACACTTGAATTTGCACAATTACTCTGGCAAATTGGTGATTGAAGGATTAAGCACTTGCAATAGGCGATTTGTGAGATCTTTCATAGTTGATCATAGTTTTGCATATTTTTCATATCATAGCATTCATTTTCGATCCATAACATTCTTAGATTAAATCTGCATTCAATTTCATTCATATAGCTTAGATTCATACAGTTTTTTATAAATTGCACAAAAAATACAAAAATATAGATTAATCTACAGTCATATAGTCTTTCATTCTTTTGCATTAAAATCCTTCATTTAGGTGTTTCATTTTCACTGATATCAATTTCAATCTGAGAACATCATACTCACACCTACTAGAAGGCAGTAAATTTCCTGGTTAGCATAGTTTCATCTATTTGCAAGATTTTGATTTCTGCTAACCTCTAATGTTTTACTGAAGTGTTGTGTTTGTAGCTAGGTAAAAAATTCACACACACAGTAGCTAGAATGATTCATGTAGCCTATTTGATGTGTTGACAAAATACAAGTAGACATGTGTGAAATCTTGAGAATATAGTTATTTGAGAACTTGGAGAAGATAAAGAAGACTAAGAACTCCCAGTTTAGATTCTCATCATTGATCACTTATATGTTTTTCCATTTTTTAAGAAGATTTCCATTTACAATTGGAGATGATTAGAATGATGGTAAGACCAAAATGGAAAGGATAAACCAATTATTTAGGAGACATCTTATTGACAAGGTCAATGAGAGTGCAGTTTTAGTGATTGAAATATTTCAGAATTTGATGAAGAACAGATCAAGAATCCCTTAGTCAATTTTTGAAAAGTATAAGAATGAGATATGTTTTATGGTTGACACTGACTTTACATTCATTGAAGTAGTTGAACCTAGAGTAGAGTTCATAGACCCTCTTGGCTATGAAATTTATGAAACTGAAGCAGAAGAATATGTGAACAGAGTGCTTAAGAGAAAGTTGGATATACACAACAACAGATTTGGGACTTTTGAGGAGAACTTCAACTCTGCAAAGTCTATTCAGGAAGAAAAATAGTCAAATAAAAGAGTAGAAAGTACAATTAAGAAGATTCTAAAGGACATGAGAATGACAGAACATGAGTTTATGATTGCAAAGAATACAGTGCCAGCTATCAGAGACATTGGAAAAAAGGAAGTTTTGTCTGTTCCACCCCTATCAGCTATTGAAACTAAAAATTTGTAGCATAAGGTGAAAGTAGAGCAAGAAGAACAAGAAGTTAGGAAATCCACAAGATCATCTTCAACTCCATTAGGGAAAAGAGTGAAAGAAATAGCTACTGGACCAAGTAAGAGACAGAAGACAATAGTGCCACCAGTACAAAGGAAAATAGTAGAGATAAAAGATTATGAAGATATTCAAGTGAAAAAGAAGACATGGAAACCAAAGATTGAGAAGGTAAATGAACATATTATTCATGATGGAGATTTTTCTAAGATGAACAAGTACTATGATCTTTATAACTATTCAAAAAGATTGAATTTGGAGAATTCAGTTGCGAGACATATGATCCTAGAAAATAAGAAGTTTGAATCAATTAAAGGTAAGATACCTAATGATTTGTTTGAGAAGCTAGTTAACAGGAAAAAGAGAGAAACTGAAGAAGACAATAAAATCAAAGAAAATCTTGTGAGAAAATTATGTGATGTCAGAGATGAAGATCTTTTTAAAGAAATAATGAAAGAACTTGGAACCCATCTGAGAAAAAAGAAAAGAACCATTCAGATAATGGGAGGAAACTAAAAAGAGATAAACAAAGAAACATAGCAAGCAATAGTAAAGTTAATGGCATCTAGTGTTGGAAAACACTCTAGTGCAGCAGAGCTAGCAGAACAGGCAGAGAAAGCTGAGCGTTGGAAGAGTTCCTCTCCACCATCAATTAACATTGAAGATGAGTCAATGCATGTGGAAGGAACTAAGATCATATTGGACAGTGATGATAATCCTTTTAAAAATCATGAAAACATTTTTGACAATTCGACTCTAGAAGAACAGGACAGATCTAGTGAAGAATGAAAGAAAGAATCAAGGAAAGAGGAAGAAAAGAAAATAGAGAATCAAGCAAGTACAGAAATTCAAGGATAGAAAGAAGTCCCTAACAAAGAGGAAATCAGTCTTACACCTAAGATTGCAAAGAAATATTAGATTGGATCAATATTTGAAAGCTTTGGGAAAGAGGTTGATGATGATCAAATGGAATTGATCACATCCCTAAAAAAATAATTGGAAAGAACAAGAAGGTGAAAAGCCTTGAAGGATCTTTGCTTGAAATAATAGAGAAGTTACAAAGTGTTGTGACTAACTAGATAGCAGAAGCAGACCCACTGGAAAGAGCTAAGAAATTTATGAATCCATTTGATAATGAGTTCACTAACCTATCAAATATGGCTAAAGTCAAGGTTCGGGCAGCCTATGAGGCCAAAATATTTCATGATATAAGTTCGAATATCAGAAATGATATTAACAATCTGGATATTTGTATAAAAGACTTGGGAAGGAATTTGGATAGAGGTAAAAATTTGTACATTCAGTGTACAAAATTTGAAAACCATGTATCTGAAGTAGTTGAGAAGATTAAGGCTAAAGAAGTAGAAATTCAGTTAGAGACAAATCTTTTAGCTAGCCCTAATTTGAAGATATTAGATATTGAGAAAAGAATCAACAAAGTAAATGATGAAATAAGGATTCTCAATGATGAAAAGAACAATAAGTTGAAAATATTCTCTCTTCTAAGAGAGCACATTTCAATAAAGATAAGCATTTTTGAAGGACAGTTGGAAGAATGTCTTGCATCTAAGACATCTTTTGAGAAGTTTAGTTTTGCAAACCTTCAAGCATGTGAGATCACATCTTATGGATTATGTGCACTACTTAGTGTTGCAGATTCCATTAAGAAGGCATGGGAGAAGGAGATAGAGAACATTAAATTGAATTTTGTAGATTGTGCTGCAAGCCTACTGGCCCTATAGTTCTGAATCAAGGTATATAACATCTTTTTGAACACAGTTTTTTGGCACCCTTTTTTTTGTCATTATTGTCAAAGGGGGAGAGATATATAGCATAAAATTGATGTATGTATGATAAGGAAGTATATTCTTAGGGGGAGTATAGAATATAGACAAGATTTATGGAGTTATAAGGACAACAAATATATTTTTTGTTATGGCCACAATTTTGAGTTTTGAAGTTTTGAGACTTAGTCAATTTTCTCATCTGTTTCCACCAATGACAAAGGGGGAGATTGTTGGAAATTTGGATGAGTTAGATATCTAGATGTTGTCATTATGGAAACATATAATCTACATAAAGACCGCATATGATAGAGCGCAAATCAAAATTGGCTAAGTATATACAGTATTTTCCCAGTGTAACCTAAGACAATTTTGATTGGTGATGTTGATTGGAGTAAGGTCAGTGCTTGTGCACTTGAACATAGATACTATGATGACTATTGAAGCCTCACCTAAGAGTGCAAGTCTGGATGACATGTACGAAAGATGTTATGGCATTTTTACCTAAGACAGTGTTAAAGCCGACAGGACAGAGCAGAAGATAGAATTGGTAAAGAATTAAGGGATTATTTTTTTTATCAAAATAATGTCTTAATATAAAGGGATGACATCCTAGATGTTAACCCTTGGGTAAATATGTATTTTGTGTAAAGATTTATGTTTTGTAAAGTTGACTATAAAATTTATTATTCCTAATAACTTGTATAAATGTAAGGCATATGAAATGCGAAGAGATATGATGATGTATTGTAATGAAATAGACGAGATAGCGAAAGATATTGATGTGAAGTTGTGAAAGACAAGCATGTAGTATAAGGTTATGTACCTTAACCTATTTTGTAATCAATAATCATTGTACATGACTTGTTTGGGTAGTGGGCTCATCTTGTAATCATTTGTAATCAGTACTACCAACTCTTAGCATGGTTGAGGCTTCTAACAATGCCTATAGTCCCTTAATCAGAACTGAGACACTATATGCATGTAACAAGCTCCTAATAGGGTCAACATCCTTAACATGATACTTTTAATTAGTGGATCTTTGTGGGTATCACCCACCGAGGTTTTCCCTTGGCTAGGGTTTCCTCGAGAACAAATAATGTGTTATGAGTTCATTTGCTTTATTGTTATGCATGTTCTTTAGTTTACTCTGTTATGCAAGCATAAAGATAATATGTTATATCCATAATTGGGCAAAAGAAAAAGTTTGTAGAATACTAATTAACCCCCCCCCCCCCCCCCCCCCCCCCCCGCCCCCCCTCTCACTATTCCCTATTTTTAACAAATTATCCACTTATATCTAATCTCAAACATTTAATCTTCATTCCAGATTCATTCTCAAAATTATTCTTAATGATCTTAAACTTATCAAATGCTTCAAAATTTTCTTTAACAAATGAAATCCACATGATTCTTGTAAAATCATCAACAAGAATCATAAAATATATTTCTCCATAGAATCCTCTAGTCCTTGTGGGACCGCTCAAATCTGTATGAACAATTTCCAACTTCTCTACTGTTGTAAACTTCTTGCTAGGAAATGAGCTTCTCTTTTGTTTAGCTATCACACATTCATTGCAAATCATGTTAGTAGGCTTCATAATTTGAGGCAAATCTCTTACTGCAAGTGTAGTACTCACTTTCACAATGTTATCAAATTTTATATGACAAAACCTTATTTTCCATAACCAACTATCATCAATCTTAGTAATCAATCATGTCATCTCAATAGGATTCAACTAAAATACATTACCTCTAGTTCTAGATCTAGTACCAATCAAATTTCCATCCTTGTCTTTGATTACACAAGTTTTCTCACTAAACCAAACTTGATATCCCTTATCAACTAGCTATCCAACACTCAAAAGATTATGTTTCAAACCATCCACAAAGTAAACATCATCAGTATTAGTCTTTCCATCAAGAGTAATAGATCCTATACCTTTAATCAAACAAGGTGCATTGTTTCCAAATCTAACAACTCCTCCATCATAATTGTTAAACTTTATGAACTTCTTCATATCTCTAGTCATATGATGTGAAAAACCTCTGTCTATAATCCAATCAGCTTTATTTTCTACTTGAGAAACTAAAGCCTTTTCTTCCTTAATTTATGTTTCAGGATTTTCTTCTTTAATTGCTACAAATCCTATATCATCATTCTTAGTATCACTTTCACTTAAAGATTTCTCCACACTAGCTTCAATTTCTTCATCATTTGCATAGTAACATTCTTTAGATCTCCTAGGATTAAAGTTATTTCTATACTTCTTAACTCTCTTAGGACATTTAGATGCAAAATGACCATATTCTTGACAAGTCCAACATTTAAAAATTTTATTATCTGGTACTCTTTTCACAAGAAAGAAAATACCTTCTTCATTTCTAGATCTGCTGTTGGTAGCATAATCTCCACTTACACTGATGCTTCTTGACAAAGTAGGGTGAACACTAAGAGCACTGAATGCTGTCTCCATTCTAGGTAAATCTCTTGATCGCCTCAGGTTCATCTCTACTACTTCCAATCTTCCATAAGAGTTTCTCTGGTAAAGTTCATAGTACAAGGTATAACTTGTTCAATCATCTATTTTGTCTACTTAAATGTAGGAGTCAATGTCCTTAGAATTTTCTATATCACTTCATTCTCTATCTTGGTTCCTCCACAAGATTTTATACCTACAACAATCTCTGACATTCTACTAATATAGCTTCTAACAGATTCATCTTCCATCATTCTTATATCTTCAAATGCACATATCCAATTATGTAATCTGACTTTCTTTGCATGTTCATCACCTTCAAAAGTAGATTGTAAAGCTAACCAAATTTGATGAGATGTTTTTAGATATTTTACCTGACTGTACTCATTTTTTAGAAGGGCTAACAAGAGTGCTTCTCTGGCAAGTATGTTACACATGAATAGATCTCTTTCCTCATTAGTAAATTCTTCAATCTTATCCTCATTAATGGAAATCTTCTCATTCTTTGTGATTAACCAATAACCTAGTCCTAAACAAAGTAAATGTGTCTTCATCTTTTCTTTCCAGCTATCAAAATTTACTCCATCAAACTTAGGGCTTTCTTTCCTAAAATGATTCACCATGGATCTCCTTAATCTATTAAACCTTTCCTTCAAGGACTTTTTTCTTTGATACCAATTGTTAGAAAGTAAAGTCCACCAAGATAACTGAGAGGGGGGGGGTGAATCAGTTATCAGATAAATAAAAATTTTATTAACTTCAATAGATTTTAACCATGTAAGTAATGTAATCAACAACCATAGAAATATATGCATGCACAATAACACAATGACACAAGATATGTTGACTAGGGAACCTCTTGATCAAAGAGTAAACCCTAGTGGGAATGATGCCCACAAAAGATGCACTAATATGAAAGTTCCTTGTGAGAGGATGGACTCTGTTAGGAGTCTTATGAAATAAATTTAGTATATGTGAGTCCCTGTTAGGAGACTTTGAATCCCTACTAAAAGATTCTAACTCTGTTAGGAGTTATGGAAGACAGAAGGACCCACTGCCCAAATAGCTTCAGGTGTAAGATCACTGAACACACTATCCAACTGATCTTAGTATTACTCAATAGAATAATACCAAAAGAATACCGATCTCAACAATTCAATACTCCTTCTTTGATTGTGTGAAACCACACCAACTTCTTCTTCAGATCTTAATACTAGATCTCTATACTTCACATATCCTCTTCTAAAAAGTATTGCACACTTTCGCAATTCACTTTCAAATACAATTCACAACTTCTACTTCATATTCATATTACAAAAAGGAAAAAATTCCTTCCTTTATACCACACTCAAGTTACAAATGATTCGGCATACAAATTACAAAATAAAAGTTCCCACACGTTACATAAAAATTACATAAAACTATCGGCTTCCAATTAAGATAATTCTTCACTCATGCGACCTTGGATCTTGCGCTCATGTCCACATCACAAACTCCATGTCTTCAACTACCTCATAACTACACATGATTAGATTCAATCCTGATTAGGAGATATCATCTGATTTCCATAAACCGCTACTTAGGAACACTGCCTGAATACTGCTTCCACTGATTTCCTCATAATTGTCATGACTAAATGAATTTCCATATGTTCTCTTCACCACAATCTTATAGAACATCATAGAGTAAGTCATCAACTCCGCATAGCTTCATCTTCAATAGCCCAAGTTTGCTAACTCAAACACTATCTACTTCTCTGCTAATCATCGATAGATCATTGTGTTGACATCAATGACAATCATAGTCATGAATGCAATAAAAAAAACTTCTATAGAATGGCTGTGAATGCTCCCCCATAGGATATATTTAGCATTAATTCCAAATAAATAAAGAGATTAAATATTTTTCTAGAAGGATGGATGAAGAACATAATGTTGGAAGGATTCGATGAATTTGACCTAACCCTAAGATCTACGAAGGAGATTAAGCGGAAAAAGATGGATCTACATATCAAAGAGATATTAAGGAAACCTAAGTGTGAGGTTGAGAGAGATGTTGGAGTTGTTGATGTTATTAACTGGAAGAGAAGAAAGGCTAAAGGTGAAGGATTTGATCAGAGTTGTGATTGCTTGAAGGGATTTCCAAGAAGATCAGTGATGGAGATGGAAATGGAACTCAGTCAGTAAGCAAGTATATATGTAAGAATTGGATCTATTATTTTCAAAGTGAGTTGTATGTTTTCAGATCAAATATTACCATTGCTTTCTAACCATTGTATCATTCAAAATCATTTAATCAAGGTTGACCTAACAGTCATTGTATAAATCCTTTAATCAAGGTTGCATTCTAATGGAATGTACTTAAGTCCTCTAACAAGGTGCACTCCTAACAGGGTGGTTGAAATCCTTTAATAGGGTCACACCTAGCAGTGTGTTTGTAAACCTTTGATAGGGTTGGCTTTTCACAGAGATCACTTTAGAAGAGTGAACATATCAGTAACATGTTACAAAGTGGATTTTCCCAAATTGGGTTTCCACTATAAATCATGGTGTCAATACTTGTGTGAATGTTTTGGTTTGAAGATTTCTATGTTTTTCAAGTTAAATGTTGTTGGATAGTGGACTGCACTGTTATATGTTTCTAATATATATTCTGTAATGACCGAGTAGTATTGATTACTAGATCTGAGTGGTTGAAGTGTTTAAAATTTTAATTGATACATTTGGACCTAAGAACAACTGATTCACCCCCCCCCCCCTTCTATATTGTTCTAAATCATATTAACAATATTTACTAAACCATTACCGAAGGATGCTTTTGAATATCTTTGAGGAAGTTAGGGTTTCTTCCCCTATCCAATATACATTAAAGAAAAATGCATGATGCATTAATTTAAGGACTCAATAGAATATTTGTCTTGTGAGTTGATGCTAGCCTTCATGTTAAGCATGAATGATGAATTTATCCTATGGGGGAGTATTCTAGTAGTTCTATAGCAATTGTATGTTACATTCATGACTATGTTTTTAATTGATGTCAACACATTGATTATAATGGAGATTAGTAGAGAAGCAGACAATGTTTGAAGTAGCCCACATGGAGTATTTTAGATTAAGTTATGCGGCATTGAGGGAATTTTCCTTATGGTGTCTTGATATCATGGTTAAGAATGCATATGGAAATTTAATTATTTATGTTAGTTATGAGTAATCTAGTGGAAACTCCATTCTATGAGTGTTCCTGAGAAGCGACTTGTAATAATTAGATTATATCTCTTAATTGGGATAGAATCTAGACATGTGAAGTTATATAGAGATTAGAAACATTGCAGAGGTGACCTGGATAAGTTAGCATAGTCAGAGGTCGCATGTGTGAAGATTTATTAAGTTCAAGAGCCAACAGTTTTATGTGGTTATGGAAAAATTATGTAATGTATTGTGTTTTATATTTTGTAATTGGCTAAGCTTAATTGGCTAACTTAGTTATGAAATATTATGTGTGGTATAAAGAAAGGAATGTTTTCCTTAATTTGTAATAAATTTATGTATGTGAATTGTGAAGTATATGATGTGAAGTGAGCAAATCTGGTGAAGCATTTGGTGCAGTTTTGGAAAAGACAGAGGAGAGAAGACAAGTTACCAAGATCATTAATTGTTGGTATTATTCTATTCGGATAATACATGGATCAGTTGGACAGTGTGTTTAGTGATCTTTCACCTGAAGCTATTTGGATAGTGGGTCCTTCTACCTTCCTCAACTCCTAACAGGGTTAGAATCTTTTAACAGGGATTCAAAGTCTCCTAACAGGGACTAACATGTATTGAATGTAATTCATAAGACTCCTAATAGAGTCCAACCTCTCATAAGGAATTTTCATATTAGTACAATTTTTTTGGGTACCATCCCCACCGAGGTTTTCTCTCTGATTAAGAGATTCCCTAGTTAACAAATTTGGTGTCATTGTGTATTATTATATTTCTATGGTTGTTGTTTATGTTCATTACATGTTTCAGATTTAATAAGTTTATTAAAACTTTTCTTTATCATATAGTTGATTCACCCCCCTCCCCCCTCACAGTTATCTTGGTGGACTTTACTTTCTAACAATTGGTATTAGAGTGACAAGTCCTTGAAATAAAATTTTAACAGTTTAAGGAGATCTATGGCGATTCATTTTAGAAAAGAAAGTCCTAAGTTTGATGGATTTAACTATGACAACAGGAAAGAAAATATGAAGACACATCTACTATCTTTAGGACCAAGATATTGGCTGATTATAAAGAATGACAAGACTACAATTGAAGAAGACAAAAGTGAAGACCGCATTGAGAAAGAAAGAGATCTATTCATGTGCAACATACTTTCTAGAGAATCACTTTTGTCAGCTCTTCCAAAGAATGAATACAGTTAGGTAAAAACTCTAAAGACATCTCATGAAATTTGGTTAGCTTTGGAATCTACTTTTGAAGGTGATAAACATGCTAAGAGAATTAGATTATAGAATTGGATATGTTTATTTCAAGAAGCAAAGATAATGGAAGATGAATCTATTATAAGTTATATCGGTAGAATATCATATAGATTGTTGCAGGTATCAAAGGTTGTGAAGGAAACAAGACCAAAGATGAAATCATATGGAAGATCTTAAAAAATTTGACCTTAGCCTTTAATAAAAAAGTGCAAATGATTGAACAAGTCATACCTTGTACTGAGAAATTCACTAGAGAAACTCTTCTTAGAAGATTAGAAGCAGTGGAGATAGGTTTGAGACAATCTGGAGATTTGCCGAGAATTGAAACTACATTCACTGCACTTAGTGTTTGTCCTACTTTGTCAAGGAGTGCAAGTGCTAGTGGAGATTATGCTTGTAGTAGAAAATCTAAGACTAAAGAAGACAGAAAGATTGAAGAAGGAATTTCCTTGCTTGTAAAAGGAGAACCGGAAGGTAAGAAAATATTTAAATGTTGGACATGTCAAGAATATGGTCATTTTGCATCTAAGTGTCCTAAGAGAGTAAAGAAATATAAGAAGAAATTTAACCCTAGAAGACCTAAAGAATGTTATTACACTAATGATGAAGAATTTGAAGCTAGCATTGAGAAATTCTTAAGTGAAAGTGATAATGAAAGTGATGATATAGGATTTGTTGCAATAAAAGAAGAAAATTATGAAATTGAAGTTAGAGAAGAAAAACCTTTAGTATCTCAAGTTGAAAAGAAAAGTGATTTGATCATAGATAGTGGTTGTTCACATCATATGACTGGCGATATGAAAATTTTTATAAAATTTAACCACTATGATGGAGGAATTGTTAGAGTTGGAAACAATGCACCTTTCCAAATAAAAGGAATAGGATCTATTACTCTTGATGGAAAGACTAATACTGATGATGTTTACTTTGTGGATGGATTGAAACATAATATTTTGAGTGTTGGATAGTTAGTTGACAAGGGATATCAAGTTTTCTTTACTAATAAGACTTGTGTAATTAAGGATAAGAATGATAAGATGATTGGAACAAGAGCAAGAACCAGAGGTAATGTATTTCAGTTGAATCCTACTGAGATGACATGTTTGATTACTAAAATTGATGATAGTTGGTTATGGAAAAAAATATTGTCACATGAACTTTGATAACATTATGAAAGAAAGTTCCACATTTTTAGTAAGAGATTTGCCTAAAATTGTGAAACCTACTAACATGGTATGCAAAGAATGTGTTATGGCAAAGTAGAAAAGAAGCTCTTTTTCCAGTAAGAAGTTCACCACAATAGAAAAATTGGAGATTGTTCATACAGATCTAAGTGGTCCCACAAGGAATAGAGGATTCTATTGGGACTCTAAAATTTTGATAGAATTTAGAGTCTATATTTTGAAAATTTCCCTAAGGCTCAATTCAGTGCTTCAAAAGACCATTTTAATGGACCCTAGTTCAAGTGCAAGTAAAAGAAGACCTATTGATTTCCATCAGATACCGCTTGGGATATGTGTTCATCACCTTTCATTTAGCATCTACAGTTAGTCACAACTCTCAGAGTTTAATTTTGATATGTTTCAAAGGTACCCATTTGGAGGTCAGTGCCCAAATCTGCACTTTGCATTTTGTTCGGTTTTTTTTAAATGGCCTACTTCGGAGGTTTGTATATAACACCTAGATGATAGTCATGATGAAAGGAATATTGAATCATATTTTAGGAATGAGATTGTGTCTCCATTCCCATTTTGAATTTTCTAGAGATTTGTATGATCAGATTACAAGGGCACTTTTGATTGCATTTTATTCAGTTTTACTGAACGTGAGAATGCAATTTTTAAGTGGCCTACTTTGAGATCATGCAGATTGCACCCTATCAGTGATCGGGATAAATTAAATGTTGTTTTATACTATAGACATGGAAATGAGTCTCCTTGACGAGTTTTAGATCATGACCGGTCCGTTTGACCCCTTTCCTCAGCCAGTTCCAAATGCAATTTCTACAATTTTACTGTGTTGTAGTTTAGGATGTTTTGTAGGCATGACTTTGAAGTTTATTTCTGAATAATCAGTTTATCATTTTAGAAATCTGATTTTAACCTTGTTTTCTATGTGTGAGATAAATTCTTCACCCAAGGTTTCAGACCATGAGGGTCTTGTTTGACATGTTTGCAAAGACAGAACATAAGAGGTTTTATGTTGATGGTTAATGTTGACAAGATAACTTTCTGAAGTAACCATTTTCATTAATTCATAATTTGATGCCAGATGCTTCTCTCTAGATAGGGGTTGATTCCTCACATTCCTTTCATATGATTCTTCTACCAGTGTCAGTGGCTCACCCTCAGCTTATCATTTGATATTTTTCATTCATCTCCTTCAGAGGTTGTTTCTAGTGTTTTCAGTTTGTGTCTATTGAACAAGATCTGAATAGGTGTTTTCAATTTTTAAAATATCTCGCCCTATTCATATTTATGAAAATCCCTTCAACAGGGTCACTCTCTATACTACAAAGTTTATGTTTGCCAGATGTCAAAATCCAGTGATAAGTTTCGATCAATCTTTTGAAAGTGTGACTGGAGATAAATTTTTCAATTTGGTGACTTTGGTAGTGTATTGGAAGTCAAAGTTTTAAATGACCATTGTTGTTTTAATTAATTCTAGTCATACAAGCCATTCATCTAGATCATTTTTTATGCTAAGTGTTTGAAATTGAAAAAAATTTAGGCCAAACCCACTTGGGGCCCGACCTACCTCATCAGTATCATTAAAGAGCTACAAGAATGGATGAGCCAATTGGGGTTTGGCATTGCATTGCAATATCCTTTGAGCTCTATATTTTGCACATTGTAATTAAATAGTTGAGGTCTCACAATTAAGAGAGCCTTTGGATAGAGGAGGAAAGACTTTACTATCATGTTAGTTCTTCCATCAGAGTATAGGGTACCAATTTATTTTTGATGGCGAATGAAGATACATGGTTGACCTATGTTAAATGGAAATGGACTTGGAATGCCAATATTTTTTTTCCTAGACTAGGTGCAAAAGTTTTTAAAACTGATACCCTACTTCCAAGTTAAATAGAAAATTATTACCTCCAAAGTAATTAGATATTGAGTTGCTCCTCACGTTCCCTCTTTGTTTTGGGTATCAATGAATGATTAAGGTTGCAGGCATTTTTTCAAGGCACAGGGAAAGCCTTTTGAAATTGTGTTGAGAACACTAGTTGGTGTTTCACGTATCATCTTCATTTTCAGGTGCATCATGAGAAAGGGGTGTTGCATGCACCATGCAGCAAGTGTTGTGCACACACACCCTTTGGGTGTTGTGTGTGCTACCTTGGGGACAAAAAGAAGTATGGGCCTTAGGTTGTTTCTTGAAGGTGTGAGGGGAAGGGGGAAAATATGTTTTTGCAGCCCTAAATTTATGGATTGGATGTGCCAAAGCCGATAGAGACAACAAACATAAGGGTGCTATGCGTACCCAGTAGTAGAACAAGGGAAATGAGGAATGTGTTTGTGCTTCCTTTGGGAGAGTGCAACCTCCTTTGGAGATCGAATGTAGCCTCCTTTGGAGGTGTTGCATGTAGCAATGGTGGAACACACAGGATATAATGGAGAACATGAGAAGCTACGTGTGCAGGGTGTGGAGGGGCGCATAAAGAAATGCAATATATTGCAAAAATCCATCCTTTGCCTATGCCAGAATAGTGGATATGGACTATTCATTTTGTAAAGACATTTTTCCCATATGTGTCCAACGTAATACTTACAAGATTTTTAAAAGGAACAAGGCCTAAGTTAAAGGTAAATAAGAAAGGAAAGGAGGGCTTTGTGGAGTGGGCCATCTAGATTTGGTGGGCCCACCTAGTGTGTGCCAATCGGGTGCACAATAAGAAGTATTTTTGAATGGAATATTATTATATTCAAAGGGATGTTTAGTCCCACATTTGGAGAAAACAAGGACTAAGAGTTATTTAAATACCGTCAAACACAATAACATGTTTAACAAGAGTGGACGCCTACATGGAAGCCATCCTACATGTGCACATAAACCCAGGCAAAGTGTGATGCTCAGTTTGTGGTGATGTGGCGATGATGAGGATGACAAATTGGTAGCAGGTGATGCAGAGGTATTAAGATTTCAATCCAACTCTCCAAACACACAAAGTTATTTCAAATTGCTACAGAGAATTAAAAACTAGTCAACTAATTCCACAGTAAACTTGTAACAAAAGTCACACAACCTTCTTTTAAAGCCAATGACCAGTTGACAACTTTCCCATACACTTTTATACTGTTCAATAATATATCAAACTCTTTTGTCTTATTGCTGGACAAACACCCCCTATTCAATATTGTTGCAAATCTTCAAATTTATTTGTTAAGAATAAATGTTCCAAACTCAATAACAATGCTCCTTCAAAATCTGATCATATGCATCACTTTGGAAATCAATACTTAGCAAATAGATATATGTAGATATTCAGGAGTAGATAATATCTAAACTTGGTTCCAACAAATATTACAAAATTTTCCAATAAACCAAATACATGTATGAATATTATGTTCATTCATAATATGAAGAGCCCAATTTTCACCACAAATCTATTCTATGATCACATTAAGTTCTGCATACAATTCATGATTGAATCACCCTTCTACGCACTTAACAAGTTGTGTTTTAAAGTATGAAACTGATACTCTATTTCTAAAATACTCCAGTTCAAAAATGAAATGCCAATTAATTGACCCCTAATACATTCAGTCTCAAATTGAAGTTTTCTTCTTGCTTTGAATTGAACAGTTACACATTTAACTAGCCACAATGCTCGACAACTTAGGAATACACAAACCTATTTCAAATTGCTATCTTCTCAGGCTTCCTCACACACCCGACTCCATCCTCACAATAGTACCACTTCCCAAATAGAGCATAAATGCTTCCAGTGGCAAATTGATCACTTTCAAACCTGTAATCACCATTCACTGTTTCCACATTTATAATAAACTCACTCCTTCCGTGCGGTCTGTATATATGTTAGCATCAAATAATAATACAAATTAGTAAAGATCGTTCCATGAACTAGGCCTATTTGTTCATGGAATGACCATGTCTGCTTCTAAATATGCTACAACAGAACTTAAAAGAAATTGACCACTATTTTTAATCAATCAATGTAACAGTCACTACGACAATGTTAAGACATTGCAAAAGTAAATTGAAACATTCAAGAACTCTGTTACTGCATATAGTCAATTCCTAAACAATTTCAAAGTTCAAAGGAAAAACAAAATGAACTTTGCAGAAAAAGGAAATTTTTTATTTACTGTTTGCCAAACTTGATTATGTCTATTTTTCCCCTGTTTCGTAATCGAAGACATTAAAAGATTGAAAATAAGTTAGCAAAACTATCTCAAATGACTTTTAGTTGAGGTAAGAACAGAACTTAAACAAACACAAAACTCTAACTTCTTCGAAACACATTCTTACCCAATGAAAACCAAAATAATCATTAAACCCGTTCCTAACCTATTCTAGACACTTTAGAATATTTATTTATTCATGGAAACTTTTGGTCCTTATACAATCCATACTTGTAAAAACTTCTAGAATTAGATTACCATTACATATAAGAAAAAACTATTAGAGGCTTAAGTATGGCCCAATTAACTTGTTGATCAGAATCATGACCAAAATCTCCCAATGTGTAAGGTGCTCTTGCACCATGTTCACCACCTATGAAAGGATTCTTGTCCCAAGAATCAATCCTTGCATTGGATTTCTGAGTCTAGACCTATACTTTCTAAATATGGCACCTTGGGGAAGGAATGAAGTCCCCTAAGGTCACTGCCCTTCTCCTGTACCCTGCACAAACCTTGAAAGTATTAGTACCAAAAATCTTTTGTGTAGTCTTTGTTTTTGAATCAGAGTGTAGCCTTGCTTCTTGTTCAGTCTGCCCACTATCCTTCCACATCTGAATATGCTTGTTTACTATCTATCCCTCAATAGGACATTTAACTGTACCTATTAGGATATAGTTCAAATCCCAAATGTCTACCTTTCTAGTACTGTTCAGCACTGTCCTATTTAGTCCACTGTTGGGTGCTTGTTTCTCATGCCAACCTGTATCATCTTCAATGTTTCCTTGCTTATGAAGAGGGATATTATCACCAAAACACATTATTATCTTGTTCTTATCCCTACAAGGTAGTGGATTCAACTTAAATTTCTCTTTCCCTTTATGAACAATATAAGTATTAGAGTAGCCATCATGAATTGTCCTCCTCATACATTGCCATGGTCTACCTAATATCATGTGCCCACAATTCATAGAAATTACATCACACCAAACTTGATCATGATATGGCCCAATTGAAAAATTGACAAGAGCCTTCTGACTAACCTTTACATTCAACTCTTGGGTCACCCAAGTGGCACTGTAAGGATTAGGATGTTCTACCAATGCTAATCCCAACTTAGAAACCATATCAATTGAAACCAAATTGCTATGTGCCCCTGAATCAATAATTAGAGTACATACCTTGCCTTGGACTAAACATCTGCATTTAAATATACCTTCTTGTGCTGATGTTGGTAATGGTCCCCCTTTCCTCATGAGAAGAAATTCTCCTACAACAGGGTCTGCTGCTTTAGGTTCCTGAGTTTCCTCTTCTTCAATTAGATGTACCCTCCTTTCCTTACCTTGATCAGGATCTATCCATTTAGGAAACCTAAAATCTTGATGTCCAACTTCATTGCAATGGAAGCATCTACCTATGAAGATGCCACTTCCTCTTCCTCCTCCATTTCTTCCACCTCTTTGGGTGTGACCTCCTCTTGCCTCAAAAGTAGTTCCTTTATCCTTTTCTTCCCAAACCTGATTCATCCTTCCTCCTCTTCCCCTCATTGAAGAACCTCCTCTATTGCTTCTATTCTATCTCTCACTCTTCCTCTTCAATTTCTCCTATATTCTAAGAGCCATCTGGTAATATTCCTTCACACTTCTGGGGTTAGAAGCCATAAATTCATCTTGGATATTAAATCTTAAGCCACCTAGATATCTAGCAACATTAACCAATTCATCTTCTTCTAATCTAGGTCTTATACTTAATTTATAAAATTCATCAGTATATGCTTTAACATCTAAGTCTTTTTGTCTTAAACCTTGCATTTTCTTATGCATTTTTACATCAAAATATTTTCGAAGAAAGTTACCTTTCATCTTTGCTATCATTCTTTCCCAAGAGATAATCTTTGCCTTACCTCTTCTTCTTCTATCAGCCTCCTCATGATCCCACCATAGGAGTGCATGCCCTTTAAGTTTTGTTTTTGCCAATCTGACTCTTTGTTCATCTAATACCTCTTCACTTTCAAAGTAGGCATACATTGATGCTATCCAGTCCAAAAGCTCTTCTTCTTTTAGACTTCCATCATACATAGGCATATCTGCCCTCACCTTATGCTGCTCATTCTTCAAAGCCTTCAATATCCTGATTGTCCTCTGCTCTTTAGGATCTACTTGTTCCTCTTCTACTTCTTCTTCACCTTCCTTCTAGGTTTCTTCCTCTTCTTCACTATCAACATCTTCATCTACTACCCTTCTTTGATTGGATTCTAGTGCTTTAAGCTTGGCCAAAAGTATATTATAAGATTCTTGCAACCTTGTGTTCTTCTCCTTCAACTCCTGGAGCTCCCTCGCAGTACCTGCATTCCTTGGAGACATTTTAACAAACAATAGTCAGACTTCCTTTAACAAAGTGTTCCTCTATCCCTTTAAGGATCTACTAGCGTGCTCTGATACCACTTGATGCAGAGGTCTTAAGATTTCAATCCAACTCTCCAAACACACAAAGTTATTTCAAATTGCTATAGAGAACTAAAAACCAGTCAACTAATTCCACAGTAAAATTGTAACAAAAGTCACACAACCTTTTCTTAAAGCCAATGACCAATTGACAACTTTCCCATACACTTTTATACTATTCAATAATATATCAAACTCTTTTTTCTTATTGTTGGACAAACACCCCCTATTCAATATTGTTGCAGATCTTCAAATTTATTTGTTAAGAACAAATGTTCCAAACTCAATAACAATGCTCCTTCAAAATCCAATCAAATGCATCACTTTGGAAATCAATACTTAACAAATAGATATATGTAGATATTCAGGAGCAGATAATATCTAAACTTGGTTCCAGCAAATATTACAAACTTTTCCAATAAACCAAATACATGTATGAATATTATGTTCGTTCATAATATGAAGAGCCTGATTTTCACCACAAATCTATTCTATGATCACATTAAGTTCTGCATACAATTCATGATTGAATCACCCTTCTATGCACTTAACAAGCTGTGTTTTAAAGTATGAAACCGATACTCTGTTTCTAAAATACTCCAGTTCAAAAATGAAATGCCAATTAATCGACCCCTAATACATTTAGTCTCAAATCAAAGTTTTCTTCTTGCTTTGAATTGAACAGTTACACATTTAACTAGCCACAATGCTCGGCAACTTAGGAATACACAAACCTGTTTCAAACTGCTATCTTCTCAAGCTTCCTCACACACCCAACTCCATCCTCACAATAGTACTTCCCAAACAGAGCATAAATGCTTCCAGTGGAAAATTGATCACTGTCAAACCTGTAATCACCATTCACTGTTTCAACATTTATAATAAACTCACTCCTTCCACGTGGTCTATATATACGTTAGCATCAAATAATAATACAAATTAGTAAAGATCGTTCCATGAACTAGGCCTATTTGTTCATGGAATGACCATGTCTGCTTCTAAATCTGCTACAACAGAACTTAAAAGAAATCGACCACTATTTTTAATCAGTCGATGTAACAGTCACTACGATAATGTTAAGACTTTGCAAAAGTAAATTGAAACATTCAAGAACTCTGTTACTACATATAGCCGATTCCTAAACAATTTTGAAGTTCAAAGGAAAAACAAAATGAACTTTGTAGAAAAAGGAAATTTTTTATTTATTGTTTGCCAAACTCGATTACATCTATTTTTCCCCTATTCTGTAACCAAAGACATTAAAAGATTTAAAATAAGTTAGCAAAACTATCTCAAATGACTTTTAGTTAAGGTAAGAATAGAACTTAAACAAACACAAAACTCTAACTTCTTTGAAACACATTCTTACCCGATGAAAACCAAAATAATCATTAAACCCATTCCTAACCTATTCTAGACGCTTTAGAATATTTATTTATTCATGGACACTTTTGGTCCTTATACAATCCAAACTTGTAAAAACTTCTAGAATTAGATTCCCATTACATATAAGAAAAATCCATTAGAGGCTTAATTATGGCCCACTTAACTTGTTGATCAGAATCATGACCAAAATCTCCCAATGTGTAAGGTGCTCCTGCACCAGTGGGTCCCACATGAGGTAAGGTAAATTTTAACAGTTTGAAGAATGTGCAGGTTGGATACCTTAGGATGCATGCCTAAGATCAACAGTCATCGCAATCCCACAAAGAGAAAGGAGCTCAGAGGTTAATCCTTGCGACATTTCCATGAGCTGACATGTGGAAGCGTGATGACATGGCAGATGGATGTAGTTCAGTGCCTAGTCAAAGAGATAGAAAAACCATGTGTCAAAACATGGCAAGAAGTGATGACAGGGTGAAGAGATGGAATATTCGATGGCCTCGAGATGTGTGCTCAAGATCAATGGTCTGCGTGAAAGTGCAATGAGAAATTTTCTCGGACGTTACCTTTGCGGGATCACGAAAATGTGACATGTACCATAGGTAATGATGTGGCAGTCAACTAGGTGATGAGGTGGTCAGCTGGACCAATTCAATGGTGACACATGGCACATGTGGAGCCCACCAAGATTTTAAATATATGTGCAAAAAGGTTTAACAAATTGTCAAAGTCCAAACTATGTAATAATTTTGAATTTGAAGAATATGTCAGTTACTCATGAAAGTGAAAATGCTTCTTGGAGGCTATATTTTTGCTCAAACATGCAAGTCTAATATACCATTGGAAATAGCATGAAACGATGGTTTCATTGGCAGTGATAGAAGTCAATTTTGAGAAAGTGAGAAAGAGTAGTAGGAGCTTTTGATTTTGAAGTCAGTTTTGGAGGGAAGAAGATTATTTGCAGAATTGTTTATTCTGGAGAGAGACATATGTCATGTTGAAATATATTTTAGGTCTCTTTCCCCCTCTCCATATATTCAAATCTTTTCATTTTTGTAAGGGTTCCAAAATCTTTGTATTTTTCTCAGAGTTGGTCCCAAGTGTTCTGTGGGCTGGGTAGGAGATGTAGGTTTAGTCTTTTTCTTAGTTTCAGAACATCGACTGATGACTTTTCTCTTAGTCTAGGATGTAACAAATGTTTATCAGACTATGTTTTTATATCAAAGGGAAAAATTCTTGATTGTTTTTTGTTATTGAAGTTGTTCAAATATCGAAGCAAGGTGTATATAGAGGCATGATCCTAATGCATAATACAAATATCAGCTCTTATTTCTCTCCATTTGTGTCAAGTTTATGAGTTTTCATATGTTTTCATCCTCTAGTTTTGATTTAGGATCAGATTAAATAATGTTGTAGATGAAGCATAAATTCATTCAGTTTTCACAGGGATGCTTGTAAGCAATGTAGGTTTTTTGTATTTGTGTGAATGAATTGGATTTGTGATGAAGGATAGTAGTTGGATTCTGTATACTGCAATGCATTAGGGGTTTTTCCCAATGGATAAGTCACTGATAAAAAATGAGTATATTCTACAATAACATGTCTGGTATGGTCGGTTATATCCCACAAAGTTTTAAATCATAACCAATCCCAAATCATTTAAAATATTTAGGTTATAGGGCCTATTGTTTAAATCATGGTGATTGAGTATCAATGAATGATTGGTTTCCATTTAGTATTTTCTCACCATTTCATTTCATCTGCTTTGTTCAAATCTAGTCCTAGTGTCATGAGGAGTATTGTTTTTATTTGACTAGATTAGGAGTGCCCTCCTTGGTTTTGTAGAGCTAGAAGTGCAGAGTGTAGTCTTGTCCCTATAGTTGGTCCATACATCTTAGAGCTTATATTTGGATCTAACCCATCCTTAAAAACTATAAATGTATTGGTTGCTATCCAAAGCATAAAGTCTGGTTTGAGGAACCAACAAATTCTATGGTGAAAGGTATTTTGTGATTCTTGTTGATGATTTTACTAGAATTATGTGGGTAGCGTTTCTTAAAGAAAAATCAGAAGCATTTGACAAGTTTAGATTGCTTAAGAACAAAGTTGAGAATGAATCAAGAATGAATATTAAATATTTAAGATCTGATAGAGGTGGAGAGTTTACTTCAAAAGAATTTAATACTTTTTGTGAAGTGAATGGCATTAAGAGATAGATTTCAGCCCCCAGAATACCTAAGAAAAATGGTATTACTAAAAGAAGAAATAGATCAGTAACTGAGGCAACAAGATCTATGTTGTTTGAGAATGATGCAGTGAAGACATTTTGGAGAGAAGTAGTGAAAACAATAGTGTATACAATGAACAAAGTACAAATCAGATTAGATAAAGAAAAAAATCCTTATGAATTATGGTTTGGACATGCACCATCAATAAACTATTTTAGAATTTTTGGAAGTAAGTTTTATATTAAGAGAGATGATGACATTGGTAACTTTGACCCTAGAAGTGATGAAGGTATGTGGTGCAAGAGCACCAAGGTCAACAACTAAACTGGGGATGCATACCAAGGTCACCAAGGATCCTAGGAAGAATGGACATGACCACTTGAGGTCATTTGGCATTGTAAAAGACCATGGATGGTCACTTTATGTTATTTGCATCATGTTTGTAATGATTGTAATCATTTGGTTAATGAGATCACAAAAGATGTTATGTAATCCATTCAATGGCATAAGGGGTTAATGAAGTAACCTTGGGGTCACTTGGTTGATCCAAGGATATATATAAAGGTAAAAGACCTATAAGGATATATAATTTTTTAATATGGCCATTAATTCCTTTAACATGTAGTTGCACTCAAAAGTGTAAAAGATGTAAAATGACATTTTATACAATTATGGCCTATAAGGCTCATGTGGGGGTAAAAGGTAAGTATGGATGGAAAGGTTATTTCTAAACCTTTTAATTATCATAATTAGGGGTATGAGACATCATTTTGTCAATTTGACATCATTGGTTGTCAACTTGACAACACTATTTAGCCATTTTGGTTTAGATAGTCAGTTGAAACTGTTTCTAGATAGTTGGAAATAGGTTGCACTTAGTTTTTAAGAGTTTGGAGTCTATTTCAGTGTTGATCCATGTGATTTAATCATAGATGTGGATGGTGATGTGTAATGAATCATTTTTTTAATGGTTCCAATAAATAAACTAAAGTTATTCCTGCAACAGTGAATCTTCCCATGGGAACAATCAGTGTAACAGTGAATTCAATTGCTTCGATAACATGTGACTTTGATTGGATCATGATATAATATCATTGAATTGGTGTTATTTACATTTCCATGCATTTACTTCAATATTTTTTATTGTTATTAAAGCCAAAAAAATTATTGGCATTGGGACTGTGACTGGGTTTTGGGGTACAGTCGGTATTTGGGATTGTAGTCTTCATACATGAATTGGCTCTCCCACCCCTATGACTACTGTGATTGGTGGAAGATGTAAAAATATGTATGATATCCTTGTATATAATGGTTTGATGTAGGTATATGTGATGATATGTTTGAGAGGCCATATAATGGTGGAGTTTGATGATTGAAGAGTGCCCTATTTGGAATCTGTCACTAAGGAGAGTGTAAGCCCTTAAGAATGGATGGATCTTATGTTGGAGGACCAATATTTATGTGTTAGATAAATTGTTTTGATCTGGAGAAGTTTCAAAGGTTCTTTGTGAAGAAGGCCTAGGTAAAACCCTAGAGGTGAGGGTTTGGTGGCTAGAAGTATAGGTGAGAGATGAAGCCTTACAAACTTGAAAATCTATTGTTTCTTAACCTTAATAGAGACTGTTCCTTTGTTGGGAGTCAAGGGAATGAAGATATTTATGAGTTTGTTTGTAAATGAGATGGAATTAGGCCTAGTTTGTGATTTATAGGGTATTGGATTTGATAAATGGTGCAAAGGAACCTATCTTAGGATTTGGGTAGGATTTATAGAACCCAAAAGGGTATATGAATCAGTCAAGAGTTTTCTCAGTGGTTTGGGAAGTTTTGGAGAAAAGGGAAATTTTGTGACTGGTGAGGGCTATAAGCCTAGAAGGCTAATGGAGTGGATTGGGTTAAAGATCACTTGATCAGACTTGGAGGGCTTGTGGAACATCTACCATGTTAAGGTGTTCTAAGGAGTGAGAACAAATGTGGAAGATTACTTTGAAGATTTCATAACTTGGAGGCTCTAGGTGTGTTCGGAGAAGGCCTAGATGGTGAATCCTTGAGGGGATGTTTGATGTGATAAGTTGTCTCACTTGTTGACTAATTTATCTTTCATTTCAATCAGGGTATGGGCTTAGGAAGACTTGCACACCACCTTGGCATCAGTATGTTTCTTGGTTATTCATTCAAAAGAAAAGATTATAGATGTTATATAAAGAGAACTAAAACTATTGTTGAAAGCGCAAATGTTAAAGTTGATAAAAAGTTTGTTGGATATTGCTAATGCATGGGGAGGTGATTGAGACATTTAATATGTTTAATCACTATGTTACTGAATGGAAACTCATACTATTGTCATTTTTGTTTTGTCACTAATGTCAACATATGTTTCTATGAGGAGATCAAACTAGTTATCATAGTGTACGGATGTTGTATGGATGTTTCAGATGCTGTGAAGATAGATGAGACTTCAGGAGGGTGTTGTGATCTTATATCCAAGATTTCACCATGAAATGTTTCATATTGGATGAGTTACAGATGTTTTGGTGAAGACTGGTCACTAACTGTGACAGTGTGAAATGATAAAGTTAGTCTCTATGTTTTGTGTATAGCTTACAGGTGATATGGAATCAGTGCATGTGAACTTCAAAGATGAAAGACATAGTATTGAAGAATGTTCTATGAATTGTGCAAGGTATGGAAGGCAGGATGATGTCAGCTGTGGTGTGTGTTTTGAAGGTGATCTATTTGGAAGCTGACTATAGAAATGTAGTGTATATGATGGGTGGTGAACTTGAATTAAGGATTTCAGTCCTTAATTATTGTAATGTAAACATTGTATACTTGTTCTAGATACTGTGTGTATCTTAGAAATATTTTATGTAATTGTTTGTAATTAGGAAAGGCTTATGGGCTGACCTATTCATGAGAATTGTAATAAGGTATAAACGAAAGGTCTTTTCTTTGGAAAAGATATGGATGAGAAGATGGTGATATAGAGAGGTTGTGAATTTTGTGAGCTTGTGTCTGATATATATAGAGTAGAGGTTTGTTGGTGGACTTCATTGGAACTAATCAAGCAAAGACAATTGCTTCCAAATAGTTCAAAGGATTGTGTATTTCTTCATATACACTTATGTTGCAAATAGTGAGTGTTGAAGGTTGACTTAACCTTGTTTGGGAAGTGAGCCCTCCCTTTTGTTCTTAACTCCCAATAGGGTTTGTCCTCTAACAAGGACTGTGTATTGTAATATTTCAATAAGCTCCTAACAGGGCTATATCTTCTAACAAGGATAACTATACTCTCAGTACATCATTTGTGTGTGATAATTCCCACTCAAGTTTTTTCCTTTAACAAGGTTTCTACAAGACCAAAATATTGTGTTATTGTGTTGGTATTCATTGTGTTCATTGGATCTGATATTGCTTCTACTTAAAGTTAAAGTTTAATAATCTTTCATACAACTAGTTTACCCCCCCTCTCAATTGTATTGTGGATTGTTATTCCTAACAATTGGTATTAGAGAAAGTGGTCCTTAGAGATAAATCTTAACAGCTTGAGGTGATTCTAGAGATGCCATTCTATAGGAAGGATAGTTCAAAATTTGATCCTGAAAACTTTGATAGTTGGAAGAAAAAAATGTGAACTCACCTATTTTGTTTGGGGATTGACTATTGGTTGATTACAAGTAACAAGGTGTCTATAAAGACTGAAGATGAATTGACAACAGCTACTGAAGATGAAAAGAAGATATTTTCACTTAACATGATCGCAAGAGAAGCACTGATCAACGCACTCTCTGAAGGAGAGTTTACTAAATTTAAAGACTTGGATTCAGCATACCTGATTTGGGAAAGATTAGAAGTGCTATATGAGGGAGACAAGTATACCTAATGCAGGAGCATCCTGGGTGTAAGAGCAATCTTGCATCACCCAAAAAATATTTATATTTTTTGTATTCAATAAGGGCTATCTTGTGCAGAGCTGATATTTATAGAAACTTTCTATTTTTAGTAAGTTGGTCATAAATCTTAGAATGTTCTGATTTTACATGTGGAGGTTCATCTCAGTCATATTAGCCTGCCAGTAAAGTTTCATGGCTAGATCAAGTCTAGTTTTGAAGATATTAAAGATTTTCGGTATTGGCAGTAGGGTACAAAAACTTTGAACTCAATTTTGAAGGCTTTAGAGGCTCCAGATGAGGTCAAAAAATTGGGTGACAAGCGCTTGCACCAATCAAGCCTATAGAGTGCTTTGTGGCCTTTCCAAAATGGGGTTATAATAGTCAATCGGGTCAACTGGTGATGATCTCCAGAAGTCGGGTCACCTGAAATGGCAGAAAATAATTTTCCTTCAAAATTTTTGTTCGGGTTTCAAAAGTTATTTTGAGCCGACTCTGATGTAATAAATTGAAAAATGAAATAATTCTAAGTTTGGTCAGCCCTTAGGGCTAAATTTCTAGAACCTTCTCGGGCGATGGAAATTGCCTACATAAAGAAGGCCCGTAGTGTTGTCTTAGGCAGTTCAGGGTAGTTCTGGGTAGTAGATCTAGGTATTGATTCGAGGCTTTGTCCTACAAAATATTGTAAGGGAATGCCCATGTGGCTTTGCATATTGTAATTCTGAAAGTTTGTAATTCAACATTTGTGGAGATAATAAGAAGCCAATTTTTTATTCTTGCATATTGTTGTTGTTTCTCTATTTTTGTTATGTGTTTGTGGTATTAAGGGGAGCACCCTTCATCAAGTGGTATCAAAGCAGGAGTTCCTAAGTGTGTAAAAAGATCGCCGACTATGAGGCAGTTCACACCAGGATCATGGTTTAGGGTTTTAGCACGCATCACGAAAATGCCTCCACGAAGGGAACGTGGCAGAAGAGCTGGTGTTGTAACACCTGAGGTTAGAGTGCTCTAGAGACAAGTGTGAGCATTGCAAGAAGAGATTCATAGAGGAATGAATCTTAATGTCAGAGATGAAAGTGAGGATGAAGCTAAAGAAGGAAATGATGATCAAGAATAAGAAGAAGGTGAAATTTTGAATCGAGAAGAAGAAAGACTTTTTTGGGCCATTTCCAAGATCAGAAAAAGACCTAAGATCGAGGTTCCTACATTTTTAGGAAATCTTAACCTAGAAGAATTGATTGATTAGATCAATGAATGTGAAGAATATTTTGAGTATGAAGATATTGAGGATCCTAATAGGGTCAAATTCATGAAGGCTAGACTGAAAGGTCATGTGAAGATCTAGTGGCAAGAGATTCAATTGGAGTGAAATAGAAGAGGGAAAGATAAAATCACAAGATGGGATCGGATGGTGGATAAATTGAAGTGACCGTTCATTCCTATTGATTATGAGCTTGACCTACTAAAGAAGATGCAAAGTTTGAAGTAAGCAGGAAGATCTGTTCAAGAGTATACAAAGGAGTTCTATTGAATCCTCATCAGAACAGGCCATGTGGAAATTGATAAGGAGAAAGTTTCTTGTTACCTTAATGGGTTGAGGCCAAGCAATCAGGAGGAGCTGAATCTAGTTCGAATGAACAATATTGAAGAGGCATACCAGTTTTCCCTAAAAGTGGAGGAAAAGCTGAACAAGAAGTTTGAGAGCAGACAAAATGGAAGAGGTCGCGGTGGACAGTCATATGGAGGCTGGAATGAAGATTCAAAAAAGAAGGATGAGGCCAGTAGCAGTCAAAATCAGAGAGGAAACAATTCCAATCATTTCCAAGATCAGAATAATAGAGATCAGAGAGGAAGAGGAAGAGGACAAGGTTTAGGAAGAGGAAGCTTCCGTGGAACATGTTTTCACTGTGGAAAAGAAGGTCATAGGGCATTTGAATGTCCTCAATGCCAAGGAAGGACAAATAGGAGGAACGAAGGCCAGACCAGAGTTGCATATGTAGATGAAGATGCCAGATCATCACATTTAAAAGATGCTAAAAGAGGAGAAACATTGATTAACAAAAGAGTCTTATTGAGTGATGAAAATGAACCTGAGCAAAGAAGGAGCCTATTTCACACTAGGTGCAAGTGTGAGGGTAAGTGTTGTGATGTGATTATTGATAGTGGTAGCACTGACAATTTGGTGTCAGAAGAGATAGTGACAAAGTTGAACCTCAAGAGACAGAAACACCCACATCCATAACGGATTGCTTGGGTGTAGGATGACCACAAGGTCATGGTTAGTGAACAGTGCCTAGTAAAGTTCAAGATTGGCGGGTACCAAAATGAGGTACTATGTGATATCATATCTATGGATGCATGTCATATGTTTTTGGGTAGACTGTGGTAGTTTGACAGATGTGTTGTACACGATGGTCATGCGAATACCTATTCCCTGACAAAGGATGGAGTGCGACATAAGCTAAAGCCATTGAAGGAGACCAAAGAAAAGGTATGTGGTAATGCAAGAATAACATTTTTTGATGGAAGAAAATTCCTAGAAGGTATGAGGCATGAGCATGTGTGTTTTGCTTTAATTCCAAAAGCTAGTAAAGAAGAAGTAGAGGATGTACCTGTAGAGGTTGCAGATTTGTTGAAAAAGTTTTAGGATATTGTATCTGATAATGTACTTGATGGATTACCACCAGTAAGGAAGATCAGTCATCAGATGGATTTGATTCCAAGAGCCAGTTTGCCAAACAAGGTAGCACATAGAATGACACTAGCAGAAAGTGAAGAGTTGAACAGATAAGTACATGAGTTATTGCATAAGGGGTTGATTCGAGAGAGTCTGAGTCCCTGTGCTGTACCAGTGGTATTAGCACCAAATAAAAATGGAGAATGAAGGATGTGTATAAATTCTAGAGTAATAAACAAGATCACAATCAAGTATAGGTTTCCATTGCCACGAATGGATGATATTATGGATTGTTTGAGTGGAGCTGTGTATTTCTCAAAGATAGATCTGAAGAGTGGATATCTCCAGATTCAGATCAGAGAAGGAGATGAATGGAAGACTACCTTCAAGACAAAGGAAGGACTGTATGAGTGGTTAGTCATGCCTTTTGGGCTAACCAATGCACCGAACACTTTCATGCAGCTCATGAACGAGGTTCTGAAAGAATTTTTGGGTAAGTTTGTCATTGTGTACCTAGATGATATTTTGATCTTTAGTAAGACATTGGAAGAGCATATGATGCATATTCATATGGTTTTTGAGAAGCTGAGAGATGAGAAAATATTGATTAATTTGAAGAAGTGCAGTTTTTTGAAGAAAGAGTTAGTGTATTTGGGATTTGTAGTTTCAACAGAAGGTCTAAAAATGGACCCAAAAAAAGTACAGGCTATCCTTGAATGGCCTACTCCAAGGAGTGCTACTAAGGTAAGATCTTTTCATGGTTTGGCTAGCTTTTACAAAAAGTTTATCAGAAATTTTAGCAGTATTTGTGGACCCTTGACTGAAACAATGAGAGGGGATAGAAAAGAGTTCAAGTGGACTAATGGGGTAGATAAGAGTTTTAAACTATTGAAATAGAAAGTTATAGAACAACTTGTTTTAGCACTTCCAAATTTTAATAAGGTGTTTCAAGTAGACTGTGATGCTAGTGGTACTGCCATAGGAGCTGTTATGAGCCAAGAAGGTAAACCTATTGGTTATTTTAGTGAGAAGTTAAATGATGCCAAGAGAAAGTATTATGTTTATGATCAGGAATTTTATGCTATAGTTTAGGCATTGAAGAAGTGGACACACTATCTGCTTCCTAAGGAGTTTGTTTTGTATATTGACCATCAAGCTTTGCAATATTTGAATAGTCAAGGAAAGTTGAATCAAAGGCATTTGAAATGGGTCAAGTTTTTGTAGAGTTATACATTTGTTTTAAAACACAGAAATGAAAAGTCTAATAGGGTTGGAGATGCACTTAGTAGAAGGAAACTATTGCTGATAGAGATGCAGATTGAGGTGGTTGGGTTCAGGGAACTCAAGAATTTGTATCCAGAGGATCCTAATTTTGGTGAAGCTTGGAAAGCTTGTAAAGAACCTGTTACTCTAGATAGAATGAAGTGGCTAGATTTTATCATCTAGGATGATATGCTATTCAGAGAGATTCAGTTGTGCATTCCATGAAGTTCTATGAGGGAGAATATCATCAAAGAGAAGCATAACGGAAGATTGGCTGGACATTTTGGTCATGATAAAACCCTTTCTTTGGTCAGTGAGAATTATTATTGGCCACAATTGCAGCAAGATGTCAAGAAGTTTGTACAGAGTTACATAGTATGTCAGATGGTGAAAGGAGTGAAGCATAATATAGGGTTGTATCAGCCATTACCTTTACTAGAGAAGCCTTGGGAGGATCTCAGTATGGACTTTGTTCTTAGTTTACCAAGGACACAGCGGGGACATGATTCAATTTTTGTAGTAGTTGACAGATTTTCAAAGATGACACATTGTTTTCCCTACAAGAAGACTAATGATGTTGTTCACGTAGCAGAATTATTTTTCAAAGAAGTGGTGAGACTACATGGTTTGCCAAAGAGTATAGTTTCAGATAGGGACACTAAGTTCGTTGGATATTTCTGGTGTACATTGTGGAAGAAGTTGAAGATAGATTTGAAGTTCAGTTCATCACATCATCCACAGAATGATGGACAAATAGAGGTGGTGAATAGGAGTTTGGGAAATTTGCTGAGATGTTTGGTTGGAGATAAGCCAACAGGATGGGATTTGATTTTACCACATGCATAATTTTAATATAATAATTCTGTTAACAAGAGCACTAGTAAATCACCATTCTAGATTGTATATGGGAGTAGTCCCAAAAATGCATCTGAGTTGAGAAAGATAGATCAAGGAGAAATAAGTAGTGCTAAAGTTGAGGATTTTGCAGAACATTTGAAGAACATCCATGAGGAGGTGAAGAAGCATATTAACAAGATGAATGTGTAGTATAAGGCTAAGGTAGATGAGAAAAGGAGGCATAAGGAATTTCAGGTTGGAGATGAAGTCATGGTTTATTTGTGAAAGGAGCGATTTCTGGTTGGTACATATAACAAGTTGAAAATGAAGAAATTTGGGCCATGTAAGATACTAAAGAAGCATTATTCAGGAAATGCATATGAGGTAGAATTGCCTACTGAGCTGAATATTTCACTAGTGTTTAACATTTCAGATTTGATAGAGTATCATGAGGGAGGTGTTGAAGATGAGGTTACATCAACATAGTGGAGTATTCCAGCAACCAGTTTAGATATCAAGGAGATTGAAGACATACTGGATAGTCATGTTGGCAGAAGCACAAGGAACAGGACATATGAAGAGTATTTGGTCAAATGGAAATGACGGCCTATTGAAGATTCATCATGGCTAACAAACGAGGAGGTTAACTGTCTTGGTTTTCCTCTACACACCTAAGATGTGATAGGGTCACTTCTCAAATTACCTCAAGTGTCTGATGCAGGAGCATCGTGGGTGTAAGAGCAATCTTGCATCACCCAAAAAATATTTATATTTTTTGTATTCAATAAGGGCTATCTTGTGCAGAGCTGCTATTTATGAAAACTTGATGTTTTTAGTAAGTTGGTCATAAATCTTAGAATGTTGTGATTTTACATGTGGAGGTTCATCTCAGTCATATCAGCCTCCCAGTAAAGTTTCATGGCTAGATCAAGTCTAGTTTTGAAGATATTGAAGATTTTTGGTATTGGCAGCAGGGTACAAAAATTTTGAACTCAGTTTTGAAGGCTTTAGAGTCTCTAGATGAGGTCAAAAAATTGGGTGATAGGAACTTGTGCCAATCAAGCCTATAGAGCGCTTTGTGGCCTTTCCAAAATGGGGTTATAATAGTCAATCGGGTCAATTGGTGATGACTTATGGTCTCCGGAAGTCGGGTCACCTGAAATGGCAGAAAATAATTTTCCTTCAAAATTTTTGTTCGGGTTTCAAAAGTTATTTTGAGCCGACTCTGATGTAATAAATTGAAAAATAAAATAATTCTAAGTTTGGTCAGCCCTTAGGGCTAAATTTCTAGAACCTTCTCAGGCAGTGGAAATTGCCTATGTAAAGAAGGCCCGTAGTGTTGTCTTAGGCAGTTCAGGGTAGTTCTGGGTAGTAGATCTGGGTATTGATTCAAGGCTTTTTCCTACAGAATATTGTAAGGGAATGCCCATGTGGCTTTGCATATTGTAATTCTGAAAGTTTGTAATTCCACATTTGTGGAGATAATAAGAAGCCAATTTTATGTTCTTGCATATTGTTGTTGTTTCTCTATTTCTATTATGTGTTTGTGGTATTAAGGGGAGCACCCTTCATCAATACCAAACAAGCGAAGTTACAAAACTAGAAGACAAAGATGGAGAAGCTACAATTGAATGAGGATGAAAGAATTAGGGCTTATGTTCAAAGGGTTATAGAAGTTGTAGTTGGAATCAGAAACTGTAGAAGCACTTTTGATGAAGATGAAGTTATTGTAAAGATCCTTAGATCTTTGATACCTACTTACAAGTTCAAGACTATGTCTATTAAAGAAACTATACCTATGACTCTGAACTTTAACAGAGAGATGTTGATTGCAAAACTAACTACCTTTGAAGCTATAGAATTAGGAGAGGTTGTACCTAAAGTTAAATTTGCATTTAAGGCATCTGCACAGAAGAAATTTTCTGCACTTCCAAGCACCAGTAAAGAAGATCTAAAAGGAGAGCTCAGTGAGTATGCTAAGGAATGGGAATAGATAATGCCAGAAGAAAGAAAGATGGATGAACTTTTTGCACTGATTTCTAGAAGAGAAAAAAGAGGTAAGAGAAAGTTTGAAGGCATGTTAGCCTTGAATTTTTTTTCATGCAATAAGGTAGGTCATTTTGCATCTAGATTTCCTACAAGAGTTCCTAAGTACTAACCTAATTATGACAAGATTAAAAGAGACAAAGAATGTTATTATGCTAGTGAAGGAATCTTTGATGATGATGATGATGATTTAGATTATGAAGAGATCAGATTTTTTGCTATTAGAGATGAGCCAGTGCATGAGGAAAAAGTTTTAGTATCTCATGTTGACAAGAAAATTGAATGGATAATAGACAGTGGTTGTTCTCATCATATGACTGGAGATAAGAACAAGTTTGTTAAATTAGTAAAGTATGATGGTGGTGTTGTGAGGTTTGGGGACAATCTTCCTAAATCTATCATAGGAGTAGGATCTATTACTCTAGATGGAAAGACTAATATAGATAATGTACTTCTTGTTGAGTGTTGGAAAGTTAATGGATAAAGAGTGTCAATTAAGTTTTGTCAATAGAAAATGTTTTATCAAAAGTAAGGTAGGTAAGCTGATTGCAACCAGTACTAAGTCTAGAGGTAATGTATTTAAATTAAATACATCTAGAGCCGCTTGCTTAGTTGTGAAGGTTGATGATAGTTGGTTATGGCAAAGGAGATTTTGTCATGTTAATTTTGATAACATTGTAAAGGCAAGTATGACTAATGCAGTGAGAGATCTTTTGAAGATTGTGAAACCATCTAACGTTGTTTGCAAAGAGTGTGTCATGGGAAAACAGACTAGAAGCAGTTACTAAAGCAAAGCATAAACATCTAATTAAGAGAATTTGGAGCTAGTACACAAAGACCTATGTGGACCTACAAGGAAAAAATCATACTATGGTGAAAGGTATTTCATACTCTTTGTTGATGATTTTTCTAGAATGATGTGGGTCACTTATTTGAAAGAGAAATCAGAAGCATTTGATAAATTCAAGTTATTCAAAGAAAAAGTAGAGAATGAATCAGGTTTAAAGATTAAGTGTCTAAGGTCAGATAGAGGTGGAGAGTTCACTTTAGAATTATTCAATTTATACTGTGAAGAGCATGGGATAAAGAGATAGTCATCTGCTCCTAGGAATCCACAAAAGAATGGGATAGTAGAGTGAAGGAACAAGACTATACCTGATGCTGCTAGGACAATGTTTCTTTAAGTAAATGTATCTCATGTACATTGGAGAGAGGCTGTTGGAACAACAGTGTATAAATTGAATAGAATTCAAATCAAAGAAGGTACAAGTAAGACTCCTTATGAATTATGATTTGATCATACTCCTACTGTAAAATATTTTAGAATATTTGGTAGTAAGTGTTATATCAAGAGAGATGATGAGATAGGGAAGTTTGATGCTAGAAGTGATGAAGGAATTTTTCTTGGTTACTTTGTTAAGAGAAAGGCTTACAAATGTTTCAATCTGAGATTGAGGAAGATGATTGAAAGTAACAATGTAAGAATAGATGAAAAGTTTTAGATACAAGAAAGAATATATGATAGTAATCAAATTTCAGAGATAAATGAAACTACTACGACTACAGAAGGAGAAGAACTTGTTGAGGCATAAAGTGAAAAAGAGGCTTGTGATGTTGGCACAAGTGAGGCTAATGAGACTCCTAAAACACCAAGGTATGTCAAGAATAACCATCCTAAAAATCAAATTATTGGCAATACTAATCAAGGAGTACTAACTAGATCAGAGGTTAGAGAAGAAATTTGTTTGATTTCTCAAGTTGAACCAAAGACTACAGATGAAGCATGTAGAGATGAATCTTGGTTAAATGCTATGAAGGAAGAGTTTAACTAGATAAAGAAGAATGACACTTGGGAATTGGTTCCTAGGCCTAAAAACAAAAATGTAATAGGAACAAAATGGGTTTTTAGAAACAAAATGAATGAAGAAAGAACTGTTGTAAGAAACAAAGAAAGACTAGTATGTAAAGGATACTCACAACAAGAATGGATAGACTTTGAAGAAACATTTACTCCTGTTGCTAGAATAGATGTAGTAAGATTATTCTTGGCTTATTCTACACATAAGAACTTCAAGGTGTATCAAATGGATGTGAAATCTACATTTCTGAATGGGGATCTTGAAGAAGAAGTATATATAGAACAACCTGATGGATTTCCTCTATGTGAAGATAAAGACATGGTGTGAAAATTGAAGAAAGCTCTGTAAAGGTTGAAGCAAGCTCCTAGGGCTTAGTATGCAAGGTTAGAAAAGTACCTAGTTTAGTTCAGATTCAGAAAAGGTAATGGAGATAGTAATTTGTATTTAAGAACTAGTGAAGATGGAATCTTGATAATAGAAGTCTTTGTGGATGATATTATCTTTGGAGGTAATGATGCTATATGTAAGAAATTTTCTAAGGAAATGGAAAGTGAATTTGAGATGTCTATGATAGGAAAAATGAAATTTTTTCTTGGATTGCAAATAACTCAGAATGAGAATGGTATCTTTATTTCTCAGACCAAGTATCTCAAAGAAATGTTGAAGAAGTTTGGAATGGAGGACTATAAACTAGTAGGAACACCTATGGTGACTGGTAATAAGATAACAATTGATGATGATTCAAAGAATGTTTTTTAGATCTTATATAGATCAATGGTTGGAGGATTACAATATCTGACCCACACTAGACCAGATATTGCTAATGTTGTTGGAATTGTGGCTAGATATTAGGTAGAACCCAAAGAAACACACCTAGCTATTGTAAAAAGGATATTGAGATATCTGAAAGGAACCATAGACTATGGCTTATGGTATAACAAGAATGATAGCTTTGAACTTCATGCTTATATTGATGCTGATTGGTAGGAAATATTGATGATAGAAAAAGTACTAGTGGTGGTGCATGTTTCCTTGGGAAAAAGTTGGTTTCTTGGCTAAGTAAGAAACAAGATTGTCTAGCACAATTTATTGTTGAATCAGAGTATGTTGTTGCTACCATAAATTGCACTCAGATTGTTTGGATGAAACAAATGTTGATGATCATGTGGTTATCCATTGTGATAACAACAATATAGTGAATATGTCAAAGAATCTGGTGATGCACTCTAAAACTAAACATATTTCTATCAAGTATCACTTCTTGAGAGACAAGGTGGCAGAAAAGGAAATAAAACTAGAATATATTAGCATAAAAGAGCATATTGCAGACATCTTCACAAAGCCACTACCAAAAGATACCTTTGAATATCTCAGAGGTATGTTGGGGGTTCAAGCCCCTCCTAGTCAGAATTAAATGATGCAGAGATGCATCAGTCCAGAGGTTTTCAAAGCCTTATCATAATCTGGACTGGATGTAGGGATCTACTCCTTAGGGGGAGTGATCATGGAAGTAAGAAGATGAAAATTAGTTGATGAATCATGGCACCCTTTGCCATTGTTGTCAAAGTGGGAGTGTTGCTATGATAAAATCCCTACTGTATGGGGAGATTGTTTGGTTGCAGAACTTTGGATTGTTATAACTTTGGGATGATAAATTTTCCCTTATGTTGACATCAATGCTAAAGGGGGAGATTGTTGGATATTACTAATGCATGGGAAGGTGATTAAGACATTTAATATTTTTTAATCACTACGTTACTGAATGGACACTCATATTGTTATCATTTGTGTTTTGTCACTAATGTCAACATATGTTTTTGTGAGGAGATCAGACTGGTTATCACAGTGTATGGATACTGTACGGATGTTTCAGATGCTGCAAAGATAGATGAGAGTTTAGGCCGGTGTTATGATCTTATATCCAAGGTTACATCATGTAATGTTTCATATTGTATGAGTTACAGATGTTTTGGTGAAGACTAGTCACTGACTGTGACAATGAGAAATGACAAAGTTAGTCTTTGTGTTTTGTGTATAGCTTATAGGCGATATGAAATCAGTGCATGCAAACTTCAGAGATGAAAGATAGAGTATTGAAGAATGTTCTATGAACTATGTAAGGTATAGAAGGAAGGATGATGTTAGCTATGGTGTGTGTTCTGGAAGGTGATCTATTTGGAAGTCAACTATAGAAATGTGTTATATCTATTGAGCATTAAAGGTTGTCATTAGTATCAAAGTTTATCAAAGACATCAGTCGGTTACTTATATGAACCTAGTTGGTAACTATAAGCATCATGAGCTAGTTGGTTTACTCTTTACACTGAGCATAGAATATTTTTACCGAGCACCAAACCTCGACACTGAGAGACAGTAAACATTGAGCATCAGTATAATCACCAAGCAGTTTATACAATGTTTACCAAGGATCACATAAAATGGCATAGTAATTAGGAATGGAACATTATTTTATGAAAATAGGTACAATAGAATCAGAAAACATTTTACCAAGATCGAGGACCATTTGTAAATGTTAGATCTAGGTTATTTTTGTACACCGTAGATCTTAGGGTTTTTTCTCTAAGTTGTTGAAACCTAATTTTATATAAGCGACATAAAGTAGTATGCTATATATTTGTATGTTACATCAATTTTGATGTGAACTAATGTATGAGTGAAGAATCACTTGAAGCACTAGCCAACCTTCAAGATTATCAGTTGACAGAGTAGAACAGTATTCAAAGGAAATCAGATTTAGCAGAATTAGAGTAGGCTAGCCAAGCAGTTCAGAGCAGAGATTCATCATAGTAAAGGTGATATATATTTAGTACTTAATTGATCTATATTAGACAAGTTGAGTTGTCATTAGTAGATAGTTACCTATTGCTTTGTAATCATTTTAATAGAGTTTTGGTAAAATCTCCTAACAGAGTAGACTTGACAGTCTTTTGTAAATCTCTTAACCGAGTGCACACTCAAGTAGTGTTGCTAAAATCCTATAACTCGGTAGATCTAGTTGATCTAATATGTTACTCCTAATAGGGTAAGATCACCAGAAGTGATCAAAACTTGTATCCCTAATAGGAAAACCTTTTCTATTTGTAGTGAAGAATTAGTGGGTCTCATCCCCATCACATTTTTTACCTTCTAACAAGGGTTTTTGCGTTACTAAAATACTTGTGTTATGAGACTATTATATTGTTGATTTCATGTTATTTACTTTTACAAGTTGAATGGATGAATGATACATGTATTAGATACAAGTTATTTTTCAAGGTTACTACTATTTTGCATTTTAGATCTGAAAGGTTTATAAGTAAAAGTTTTGTGGGCACTGATTCACCCCTCCCCTCTCAGTACCCTATCTCTCCTAATTCTAGTAATTGGTATCAGAGCATAGTTCTCTTATTGGATAGCCTAACCACTGAAGGGTAAAGATCTAAGTCTTGGAGAGGTATAAGTTAGATAAGACTATTGAGAATCAAAATATTTAGATGCAGATGTTTGTTGAATAGTATAAGAAAGCCAAGGAAGGACTGAAGAAATTACTAGTTGAAAGGAAGAACCTAGCTATTTTGAAAAATGAGATTGGCTACCATGAAGAAGCAATTGATGATATATTTGACCACATTGGATCTAGTTCAGGGAGTATTTCTGATGGGTCTGAAAGTATAATCTTTGACTTGTCTGAGAAGAATCAACATTTAACCAACCAAGTGAAAGCACTACAAATCGGTCAAGAATATTAGATTGTGAGAATGGTAGAAATAATGAACAATGCTAGATAGGCTAAGCAAGAAAGGAACCTGGCTATTGAAGACCAAAGACAGACAACTAAATAGCTACAAGCTAAAGAGAGTGAGATACAAAGACTCACTGATTGTCACTTTCAAGTATCTAATCAGATGATGACTGTGAATCAAGAAGTCAACCGAGTGAATGGAGAATTGTCTAGAAGACTTGAAGATGTTGCAATAATCAAAGAAGAGAATGAAAAATTGAGAAATTAAATAAAGAGACAAAACAACATAATGAGATGATGAGACTAGCTGAGAAAAATTCCAAGAAGATTGATGATTTTATGATTAATCAAATAAGATTTGGAAGCAAAGATGGACTAGGCTATACCGGTGAAGGAGAATCATCACAACAAGATGAACAGGTCAAAAAAAATCAAAATCAGAGACCTAAAGTGTTGACATGTTATCACTGTGGCAAACCGGGACATACATCTAATGTGTGTAGAAGAAAAGCACAAGGTAAACCTCCTATCAATCCTAAGTTCAATGGATATTGCTACTATTGTGGAAAGTATGGTCATCAAGCTTATGAATGTAGAGCTAAATAGAATGCTAACAATAATATTATGGAGAAGTTATGTTATACTTATAATAAGCATAGACACACGGCACAAGAGTGTAAGGCAAAAATGAAGCAAGTATGGACTCCTAAGCAGAAGACACAATGCAAGCCTTATCAACCGAATAGACAAGGTAATTCTTATGTTTGGGATTATAACACATGGGCTAACTATGTTGCATGTGGTATTTATGGGCACATTGTAGAAAATTATAACAGGAAAAGATGGACTAGACAATCAAGAAGTTGGACAAGGACTGGAATGGCATGTTTTCATTGTCATAAGGTCAGTCATTTAAGCAAAGATTGCAGAGACCGAGCACCAGAAGAATGTCATGTATTTGAGAGTGGAAATACTATTGTAGATATCATGAGAATAAGGAATTGCATGTGGAAGAAGGCATCTAATGAGAATGCAGAATCAAGTAATGTTGTCGGTAAAACCTCATTCGCTGGATTGGGTGACATCGATACCTCCACCTAAGGTGATATACATATGTATGGGACTAATATTTCAAAATAATCACATTTTACATATAGTTCCTTATATATGTTGTGCACATACCAAATCTGCATGAATAAAGATGCGTTGTGGTTTATATGTTTTGAGCTAACCAAGTTACACAGTCGATAAAAGTTAGACCGAGCATTGGTTACCCATTGGTAATCACTATTCAAGGTTAACCAAATAATAGTATCAACCGAGAAAATAAGTCTTGTGTTAATCAAGCTGATTAAAGATTGTAGTTGTCATCGAGCTGACAGTTGTCATGGATTGGAAAGTAGGCCAAGCATTTATTACATAAAGTTTTGAGTGGGAATATCAAAAATTCTATAAATACACAGAAGACAGAGTTTATTTTTCACATTGCAATTTCAGAGAGCTAAAATTTCATAGAGTGAGTTCGAGAAAGAATCTTTCAAGAAAATTCAAGTAGCTGTAGATCAAACTAAGCACACTCTTTGATACATTCTGAGTAATTTGAAACCCTAACGAGCATATTTCTCATACTTATCGAAAAACCTAGTTTGTTGAAATGGTATCTACTGCAAGTTCTTCTAAATTTGTGGATGAAGAAGTTAATCTAATAGTGTTAGCAAGGTACAAGGAACCACCTTATAAGTTACACCCTGAAGTTGCTTCGAAAATGGCTTCAACAGGTGCTTTTTCAAGCATCCCACCTAGGTTTTTATTAACTGAAGACATACGATCATACATGCACTATAAAATTGGGGAAATAGGTGATTTTGATATGTATGTTGCATATCAGGCACTTTGTAATGAGAAAATAGAACTGAAACTAGACCACAAAATTATTGAATCACTTGGTCTTACCAATGCCCTAAATTTCCCAAAGAATTTTAAGAATGAATGGATTAGGGTTATGTTGAGTCACTATCATGAGGGCACATTCTGGCTAGATAGACCAATCAAGGTTACAAAAAGAATGATTAGCAAGGTTACTAGTTACCCTACTACTGATAAAGCCAAAGCATTTTGAAGCTCATCCCGAGCTGATGTTGAAAAGAATACTGGCGTAGCATGGGATGGTAGAGCACTGAAAATTTCATCTATTGTGGATACCTAAGTTAAGTTCGCAGTGCACATAATTGGGTACAAGATATTTCAATTAAGCAGATTAAACAGCATACCCTATAGTGCAGTCGACATGGCTCACAAATTGATAAAGAAGGGTCATCAGATAGACCTTTCCGAGCTACTACTAAGACAGGTTGAAGAAAACATGAAAACAATCAATACACAGAAGTCCAATACCTGTAAGTTTGGATCATTACTTGTATGTTTATTTTTCTATCTCTAGAAATTCTTTCCCTTTGTCAGTCACACTGATTGGATAGATGATACACCGATCACTTCACAAATTTTTGAGATTGTGAAAGGTTTGGGAGATAATGTTGAGAATGTTATAGATAGTTATTTTGAATATTTTAAAGTAAATATGAATTTAAGAAGTATAATTCTGAGTTCATTGGTCGAAAAATATGAGATGGACATTTTCTTCTTAGTGAACACTGACCACACTATAATTAAAGAAGTTGAGCCGAGAATAAAATGACTAGTACCTATGGGCTATGAAATGGATCACAATTTTAGTTTGAAATCTATTAAGGCACTACTAGCATTATCAAAGGACATAAAGGCCGAAAGGTTTGGAACCTTTGAAAAAGCTAAGGCTATAATTAAAATGGGTTTGGTAATCGGTAAAATGACAAGGAAAGCAAAGAAAATGAAGAAGTTTTTATTTGAGAAGTTTGGGAATGAATCTGACTCATCTAAGGATTCACCGATTGAGACTGCAACTAAAGGTTAGTTAATGTTGGCTGACAAACCATATGATAGTGAAGAAACTGAGTCCAAAGAGGAATAAGAACTAATACCAGTTTCTCTCCCTCAAGCTCTAAAGAAGAGGTAGTTGCCAGTGCAAACAGGTGCACACACAAGGTCATCAACTGCAGATTCACCACTATAGAAGAAGGTAGCTATGAAGGCAGAAAAATGAAAGGCTACTACACTAACAAAGACTTATGTAAAGAAAGGACCCAAGGCTATATTAGATGCACCGAAGAAAAGGAGAAAATTGATAAGAAATAGAGAAGACCTTGAGGATGACGAAGATGACAATAATCAATTCAAGGTTGTCAATAATAAGAATAGGTCAATAGATGAGGTTACTGTAGACATAATCGAGAATGGAAATCTTGTAGATCTGGAACTTAGTAAGTTTGACAGTATGTCAAATGAAGACCAAAACAAAATTGAGGAAGCCATCATCTAGATGATGATATTCTTCAAACAAGTTCCATTAGAGTTTGAATTATCACTGCCCAAGACATTAGAGAACCCAATAAATCAAAAGTGGTCATATGCCTTGGACACTGAGAAGAGGATGAGGGAACAATCCCTTGTATTGATTGCACTGGACTTATCTCTTGATGAGATTAAAGAGCTTATGGATACTTATGTGTAGAGATTCAAAGTCAAGCACCAAGCTATGCAAATAATAGATGAGAATCTGGCAGATCTTGATGAGTCTAGTCAACTTATCTAGAGTTCACTTTTAGCTATCAGAGAGCATAATGAGAAAGTTGCATTTCAAAATTTTTCTAAAAAGAGATAGAATTAAAAAGGTAAAGGAATATTCATTGAGGATAATGTAGAAAAGAAGATTAATGAGTCAAACGTATCACTTACTAAGGTAATTGATAAAAAAATTGGTCAAGAAATCAAGAACAGTTCATAGGATGCACCAAATCCAGAAGTGATTCAAATTGAGGATACAAATGACAAGGATGTACTCATTGAGGACATCACAAATGGTGATCCTGATGATAAGGATGAAGATGATGATGTAAATAATGCACAAGACACCACACAAGATGAAGCACAAGTTACCGAGTGTGCATTTCCATCACTATCAGGTGAGCTTCCTGTACTTGTTAAAGCCATAGAGATTATATCTCAGGAACAACCTGATGGCTCCAACCCCAAGAAACCTAAAGATACAACAAGGGAACAAAGCACTGAGATACCTGTCGAGACAAACAAGCTTGAAGGAAAAGAGGCTACTGAAATAGAAATGAAGGCACAAGAAGAGCCTAAGGCAACTAAGGATACCCCACCAAACACCACATCTGAGGCTCCACATCATTCAACTGACACATAGGTTACCAAGGAGTAGAATAAGGAAGATAGTGTGTCAATTGAGAAGAACACTCCGAGGGTAGAAGACAAAGCTATTGTCATCGTTGCCAAGAAGTCACCACTTTCACCAAAGAAGAAGAAGAAAAAGAAAGGAAAAGGGCTAGTCACTTTAGATGAATTCATTGTGATACTTGAGTGTGACCCAAGGACCCTTAGCCCCAAGGAATTGAGAAATTATGGGGAATTATGTACAAGAAAAGAAGCACAAGAGAAGTTGAATCAAGAGAATAAGAACAAGGAAGTATTAGAAAATGTTTAGGATATCTTACAACAAGTAGTACCTGAGGTGAACATAGATGAAGATACTCTGATTATGGATCAACTTGCAACACTTACTAAGAAGGTAAATAAACCAGTTATTGAAGTTGATAAAAGAATAGAGGAAAGGGTAGAGTCCAAGATTCAAGATAAACTTGCCGAGAGAATTAGCCAAGAAGTGACTATTAACAAGGTTAAACTTTTAGAGTTAATAACTGAGATTCAGGTTATTACTAATTCTATTTGCCAAATCTTGTTTAAGCTATGCACTATCAGAACATTCACTATAGAGATCAGTGAAAAGATTAAACAATTTGAGAATGAAATCATAGTCAGTGAAAATGTAGCTTCAAATGAGCCACAATCTTTTTCAAAGCATATACTCAGAGTTCAAGAACTCAGGCGGTTGATAGAAAATCTCAAGAAGCAAGAAGAGTGGATAACTGATCAAGTTACTGAGTTGCAGACAAAACTCCTTCCATACCTAAAAATTTTTTAGAAACATATTGTCAGGGCACAAACACTTGTTGCAACACCAGATATTTCTATGTTGGAAAACATTTTTGATATGCATGCACAAGTCAGTCTTGAGCACATTGCTCTCACCAACTTGAAAGAGGAATGGAAAAACCTCTTGGAGTCATTGAAGAAAACCCATCAGCACATTTTTGACAAGTTGTAAGTATACACTTTTTCTATTTGGCATTAATATAAAAAAGGGGGAAAACATGTATATAGAAGATAAAGGTAAAGGGGGATAACATGTTTATGCCAAATATGTGACTTTTTGCTAAGTATACTACATATTACTGGAGAATGCACCAAGGGGGAGTATTTAGAAATCTTTTGATATGTATATGGTGGAGATATAAGTTTTGAGACATCAGGTCTATATACATTCAAGTTTTGATACTAATGCCAAAGGGGGAGATTGTAATCTCTATTGAACATTAAAGGTTGTCATTAGTATCAAAGGTTATCAAAGAAATCAGTCGGTTACTTATATGAACCTAGTCGGTAATTGTAAGCATCACGAGCCAATCAGTTTACTCTTTACACTGAGCACATAATAGTTTTACCGAGCACCAGACACCGACACTGAGAGACAATAAACATCGAGCATCAGTATAATCACCAAACAGTTTATACAATATTTACCGAGGATCATAGAAAATGGCATAGTAATTAGGAATGGCACATTCTTCTATGCAAATTGTTACAATAGAATCATAAAACATTTTACCAAGATCGAGGATCATTTGTAAATGTTAGATCTAGATTATTTTTGTACACCGTAGATCTTAGGGTTTTTTCTCTAAGTTGTTGAAACCTAATTTTGTATAAGCGGCATAAAGTAGTATGCTATATATTTGTATGTAACATAAATTTGGATGTGAAATGATGTATGAGAAAAGAAGCACTTGAAGCACTAGCCAACCTTCAAGATTATCAGTTGATAGAGCATAACAATATTTAGAGGAAATCAGATTGAGGAGAATCAGAGAAGGCTAACCGAGCAGTTCAGAGCAGAGATTCATCATAGTAAAGGTGATATAAATTTAGTACTTTATTGATCTATATCAGACAAGTTGAGTTGTCATTAGCAGATAGTTACCTATTGCTTTCTAATCATTGTAATAGACTTTTGGTAAAATCTCCTAATAGAGTAGACTTGACAATCTTTTGTAAATCTCTTAACTGAGTCCACACTCAAGTAGTGTTGCTAAAATCCTATAACTAGGTAGATCTAGCTAATCTAATATGTTACTACTAATAGGGTAAGATCACTAGAAGTGATCAAAACTTGTAGCCCTAACAGGAAAACCTTTTCTATCTGCAGTAGTGAATAATTTGTGGGTGTCATCTCCACCGTATTTTTTACCTTCTAACAGGGTTTCTACGTTACCAAAATACTTGTGTTATGGGACTATTATATTGTTTATTTTATGTTATTTACTTTCAAAAGTTGAATGGATGAATGATACATGCATTAGATACAATTTATTTTTCAAGGTTACTACGGTTTGGCATTTTAGATCTGAAAGGTTTATAAGTAAAAGTTTTTTGGGCACTGATTCACCCCTCCCCTCTCAGTACCCTATCTCTCCTAATTCCAACAATTGGTATCAAAGCACAGTTCTCTTATTGGATAGTTTAACCACTGAAGGGTAAAGATCTAAGTCATGGAGAGGTATAAGTTAGATAAGACTATTGAGAATCAGAAGATTCATATACAGATGTTTGTTGAATAGTATAAGCAAGCCAAGGAAGGACTCAAGAAATTACTGGTTGAAAGGAAGGACTGGAGAAATTACTGGTTGAAAGGAAGAACCTAGCTATTACTTGTTGGAAGGAAGGATTGAAGAAATTACTGGTTGAAAGGAAGAACTTAAATTAAGGATGTCGGTCCTTAATTTTTATAAAGTAAACATTGTATATACTTGTTCTAGATACCATGTGTTTCTTAGCAAGAGTTTATGTAATTGTTTGTAATTAGAAAAGCCTTGTGGGTTGACATATTCATGAGAATTATAATAAGGTAGAAATGAAAGGTCTTTTCTTTGGAAAAGATATGGATGAGAAGAAGGTCATATAGAGAGGTTGTGAAAGCTACAAGCTTGTGTCTATTATATGTACAATAGAGGTTTGTTGGTGGACTTCATTGGAACTAATTAAGAAAAGATAGTTGCTACCAAATAGATCAAAATATTGTGAATTTCTTCATATACACTTGTGTTGTGAACAGTGAGTTTTGAAGATGGACTTAACCTTCTTTGGGTAGTGAGCCCTCCCTTTTGTTCTTGACTCCCAATAGGGTTTGTCCTCTAACAAGGACTATGTATTGTAATGTTTCAATAAGCTCCTAAGATGGCTATATATTCTAACAAGGATAACTATACTCTCAGTACATCATTTGTGGGTGCTAATTCCCACCGGGTTTTTTACCTTTAATAGGATTTCCCCTATTATCTCCATTGAGCTTTTAAGGTTTTCATTAGTACCAAAGGTTTGTAAAGATATTGATCGGTCACTTACATTGAGCTAATCGCTAACATAAAGCAGAACAGACAAGTCGGTAAAGCTTATATACTGAGCAACAGACAATAGTAGATAGTTTACTGAGCACCAGCAGACACCAACACCGAGAGATAGTAAACACTGAGCATCACAGTATACACCGATCATTTTACACATTGTTTACCAAGGATCACAAGAAATGTCATAGTAATTAGAAATGGCACATTCTTCAATGAAAATGGTTACAATGGTTTATAAAACATTTTACAAAGATCGAGGAACATTTAATGTAATGATATTCATTAAATGCAATTATATCTTTTGTAATAGTTGATCTAGGTTATTATTGTACATCGTAGATCTTAGGGTTATGACTATACTATGTAACCTAATTTTGTTAAAGCGGCAAAAATAGAACACTATATATTTGTGTGTTCACATCATTTTGGTGTGAGCTGATATATGAATCACGTAGCACTTGAAGCAATTGTTGGCAATTTTTCTGAGTTGGTTACATAGATGTTGTCATTATGGCAACATATGATCGTCGTGAAGATTGCACAAGTTAGAGAACAAGTATGATAGAGCGCATTGCAAATTTGTCTAAGTGTGAGACAATGTTTTACCAGTGAACCTAGATATAGTTTTTGTTTGTGACATCGACTGGAGTAAGTTCAATGCTTTCACACTTGAACATAGACTCTATGATGTCTATTGATCACCCATCTCAGAGCGCAAGTCATTATGGCATGTACGGAAGAAGTTATGATAGTTTTACCGAAGACAGTGTAAAGCTCATGTGACAGAATATGAAGACAAAACTAGTAAAGAGTTAAGGGATTATTATGTTTATCAAAATAATGACTTAACAATATAAAGGGATGACATCCTACATGTTAACTCTTTGATAAAGCTATTGGTATAAATGTAAATGTAATTGAAATTGCAAGAGTAGTAATTGTAACAAGCAACAAGTAATTGTAGAAGTATGATGTGAAGTATATGAAGCATATGTAATAGCGATAGTGAAAGAGCAGCAAAGTGATATTGATGCAAGCAGTATAAGGTTATGTAACTTAACCTATTTTTTAATTAGTGTATATTGTACATTACTTGTTTGCACAGTGGACTCATTTGGTAATCACATTTTGTACTACAACTCCTAACAGGGTTGAGGCTTCTAACAAGGCCTATAGTCCCTTAATCAGGATTGATAAACTATATGCTTGTAATAGACTCCTAACAGGGTCAACATCCTTAATAGGATACTTCTGATTAGTGGATCTTTGTGGGTACCATCCCCACCAGGGTTTTCCCTTGGCCAGGGTTTCCTCGAGAACAAATAATGTGTTATGAGTTCTTTATTGTTACGCATGTTGTTTAGCTTCTTATGTTATGCATGTATAAAGATAATCTATTATATCCATAATTGGGAAAAAGATAAAGTTTGTAGAATATGGATTCACCCCCCCTCTCAGTATTCCCTATTTCTAACAATTGGTATCAAAGCTTAGTTACTCATAAAAGAATCTTTCAAGGAAAGCCTAGTAGCTTGAGTAAGATCTCTATGGATATGGATCAACTACAGAAGAATCTTGAAGAAGCTCTTGAACATATTAACTTGCTTACTATTGAAAAAGATACTCTGAAAAGAAAGTATGATGATGCAAAGAACCTCATTGAGAAACTGAAAAGTAAATTGGAAGATCTGAAAAAGAATCTGTAGTTTTTATTGAAGATTGTGATGACAATATGGAAAAAGAAAATGAGATCCTTAAGCATGAATTGAAGATAGAAAATTTGAAGCTTAGTTTGAAAGATGGAAATGGCAAGAATGAAGCAAATCTGAAATCTAAGAATGAAAGTCTAAAGACTAAAAATGAAGGACTAAAATCTAAACTTTCTAAAGTAACATCTGAACTTGAGAAAGTCAATTTGCAGTATGATGAACTTGAGAAATACAATAAGATTGTGAAAGGTGAACTGACTCAATCCAAACAACAACTTGAAAGGCTATATTCAACTAGTGACAAGATTGATGTGTTGGAAATTTGGCTGAAGTTAGTACATAGATGTTTTCATTATGGAAACATATGATCCACATGAAGATCGCACAGGATTGAGAGCAAGAATAGCAAAGTGCATTCCAAATTTGTCTAAGTGTCAGACAGTGTTTTCACTAATGCACTAGGATATAGTTTGTGTTTGCGACGTTGATTGGAGTAAGTTCAATGCTTACACACTTGAACATAGACTCTATGATGACTAATGATGACCCATCTTAGAGCACAAGTCAGTACGACATGTACGAAATTAGTTATGATAGTTTGACCAAAGACAGTGTTAAGCCGACAGGACAAAATTGGTAAAGAGTTAAGGGATTATTTTGTTTATCAAAATAATGACTTAACAATATAAAGGGATGACATCCTAGATGTTAGCTCTTGGATAAAGATATATGGAAGCCAACCATATAAAGTTATTATCTTTAATAACTTGTATATATGTAATTGTAATTGCAAGAAGAGAAAAAGAGATGATGTAATATTGTAATGATATGATGCGAATGTAAGAGCAACGAAAAGATATTGATGCAAGCAGCATAAGGTTATATACCTTAATCCATTTTGTAATAAGTATACATTGTACATTACTTTTTTGGGCAGTGGGCTCATCTGGTAATCAAATTTTGTATTGACAACTCCTAACAGGTTGAGGCTTCTAACAAGGCCTATAGTCCCTTAATCAGGACTGACACACTATATGCTTGTAATAGACTCCTAACAGGGTCAACATCCTTAACAAGATACTTTTGATTAGTGGATCTTTGTGGGTATCATCCCCACTGAGTTTTTCCCTTGGTTAGGGTTTCCTTGAGAACATATCATGTGTTATGAGTTCTTTATTTCCATTGCTATGCATATTGTTTAGCTTCTTATGTTATGCATGTATAAAGATAATTTTTTATATCCATAATTGGGAAAAAGAGAAAGTTTGTAGAATACTAATTCACCCCCCCCCTTCTTAGTATTCCCTATTTCTAACAATTGGTATCAGAGCGTAGTTACTCAGAGAAGAATCATTCAAGGAAAGCCTAGCAGCTTGAGTAAGATCTCTATGGATATGGATCAACTACAAAAAAATCTTGAAGAAGCTCTTGAATAGATTGATATGCTTACTGATGAAAGAAACACTCTGAAAAGGAAATATGATGATGCAAAGAACCTTATTGAGAAACTAAAAAACAAGGTAGAAGATCTGAAATCTGAAAAGGAATCTGAAATTCTTATTGAAGATTGTGATGACAACTTAGAAAAAGAAAATGTGATCCTTAAACATGAACTAAAGATAGCAAATTTGAAGCTTAGTTTGAAAGATGGAAATGACAAAAATGAAGCAAATATGAGATTTAAGAATGAAAGGTTGAAGATTGAGAATGAAGAATTAAAATCTAAACTTGGCAAAGTAACATCTAAATTTGAGAAAGTAAACTTGTAGCATGCAAAACTTGAGAAATACAACAAGATTGTGAAAGGTGAATTGACTCAATCCAAACAAAAACTTGAAAGGCTATATTCATAGTGAGAAGATCGATGAACAAGTATCTTATGGAAAACTATCCTATGATAAGACTAGACTTGGATTTAATATATTCAGAATAAATGATGAAAGCAAGGAACCAGATCTAAAAGAATCTGAAAGCATAGATAAGAAAAAGTCAGATGAGATCAACAAATCTGAGGACACACCTAAAGGAGAAGAACCACCTAAAAGAGAAGAACCATCGAACCAAGAAGAATCACCAAAATGTATGCAAAGAGAATTCAAAGGTAGATGTTTTGGTTGTAATACTATTGGTCACATGAAGAGAGATTGCATAGGTAAACAATTTAAACCTCTTAATGGTTATTGTTATAATTGTTATGGTTTTGGACATAGAGCTATTTAATGTAGAAGACCTAAAGTTATTGAGAATAATTATGGTAGTAGAATGTTTAGGAATACTAACAATATAGATAAGAGACCTACTGAAGACATGAACAAAAGAAATGAAGTAGTATGTTATAGATGCAACAAGATTGGACACATTGCTAGAAACTGTAGATCACAAATCAATTAGCAAGGATCAAGATATGGGAACAATGGAATTATTTGTCAGATATGTAACAAGATTGGACATACAACAAGGTTTTGTAGAATGAACAATGGAGTTTTTCATCCTAACCCTAACCCTAGAAATCATGAAAGAAGAAATGAAGATGCAGGTAACAGACAGAAAGGTTGTTGTAGTAATGCAGATGAAGTGAGGTTTGTTAAAGGCACAGATCAAGGAGACATATTCAACATTGAAGGCAATCAGAAAGGTGAAGTATCAAGTGGTAAGAATGAATCCTTACCTGACCTAACTCAAAGCACTTAATTTATGATAATTGCAGTAGATTAGGAACTTAGAATTAGTGTAGAAGTAAATTTTTGATGAATTAAGTCTTGCACAATTAATGTAAGGTATTTTATGATGTACTAATGCTATGGTTAATAGTGCAAAAGAAAATATTATGTTTTGCGAGATTGCAAGAAGTTTTAAGTTTTGCAGGATAGTAGAAACAACTTTTTGGAAAGAAGCGGCAAAAGAATTGAATGCGATGTCAGATCTAAGTGAGATTGAAGTAATAAAAGGTTATGATCGATGTTATTTGATTATCTAAGTGAATTGAAGTGTTTAGGAGAGCAAAGAATAGATATTGGAAGCATTTTGCAGTGATTTGGTGAAAGATTTGAGCGTCAAATCTACGAAAGCCCTAAAATCACAAACTTGACATATTTATCTTGACAAATCTTTGAATCGCTATAAGGAATTTAAAGTATTCATGGATGTATCCTTAATTCACAATATCAGAGATAAGAATAGACCTATAATGAATAGGGAACCAGTAGAACCCTTGGAAGAAGATGATCCTAGGTTAGCATTATCATCCGTACCAGATGAAGTTTTGCACTTAGAAAATGTGAGAAGTTATCTTGGATGCAAGTTAGAAATTGTCAGTGATAGTGATTTTACCAATGAGCATATGAACATTTACAATTAGGACATGTCATTAAAACAAGGATATGAACATTTGAAAGATAATGAGATTGTTCAGTAGGCTTTGAAGTATGAGTTTGACAATGAAGAATACACTAAGATCATTCTAAGCAGAATTCACAATGGGAAGTTTTGGTTAGAGGATAGAGTGATAGACATTATAGCTGACTTGATTCATGAAGTCACAAGTTTATCTATAGTTGGTGCTATTCCTTTAAATGAGAAAAATATGAGAAAAATAGTCAGACAACACAGGTTCATCCTACAATGGCAAAGGAATTGTGATTAGCAAGATCAAACAACATGATGTTAGATATTTATGCAAGTACCTAACAACTAAGTTTTGTGCAAATTCTAGAGAAGATGATATGGTAGCTGGAATGGTGCATATTGCCTATTTAATGTGTGTTGACAAAGTGCCAATTGATATGTGTGAAATTTTGAGAATTCAATTATTTGAAAACTTGCAGAAGATAAAGAAATCTAAGTATGCACAATTTAGATTTTCATCCTTAATTACATACATGTTTTTCCACTCATTGAGAAGATTTACATACACCATTGCACATGATTGGAATGATGGACAAATTGCTATGGAAAGGATAAATACAGTATATTTGAGACATGTTATTGACAAAGTAAATGAGAGTGCTATGTTAGTAGTGAAGACATTTCAGAACATGGTAACTAGCAGATCAAGAATTCCATAGTCACTTGTGAAGAAGTATAAGAATGATATATGTTTTATGGTTGACACTGACTTTACCTATATTGAAGCAGTGGAACCTAGAATTGAGTTCATAGACCCTCTTGGCTATGAGATATCTAAGGCTGAAATAGAAGAATATGTTGGTAGATTACTTGAAAGTAAATTGGACACTCAGTGCAATAGATTTGGAACTTTTGAAGAGAACTTCAACTTGGTAAAAAACTATAATTGAAGAGAAGCAATCTAAGAAGAGAGTTGATAGCACTATCAAGAGAATACTGAAAGATACAGGGATGTCAAAACAAGAATTCTTAATAGCAAAATAGACAGCAGCAACAATCAAGGATATTGGACAGAAAGAAGTTTTGATTGTACCACCCTTGTCATCTAGTGTAGCACAGCAAGAACTGACACAAGTCAAGGTGAAAGTAGAGGAACTAGAAAAGGAACATGTAACAACTAGATCCACTTCCTCCATAGCTCGCAAGAGAATGAAAGAAATTGCTACTAGACTAGGAAAGAGACAGAAGACTATAGTTCAACTAGTACCAAGAGTAATTGTAGAATTAAAAAGTGATGACTCTATAGTTAAGAAGAAAGCTTGGAAACCTAAAGTTGAAAAGCTTAATGAGAAGATTATTGAAAATGGAGACTTTACCAGAATGAACAAGTACTACAGTCTTTATGATTATTCAAACAAACTTAATTTGGAGAATGCTATTGTGAAGCATATGATGTTGGCAAACAAGAAATTTGATTCTATTTAAGGTCAAATACCTGATGAGTTGTACACCAAACTACTAAATAGAAAGCAGAGAGCAACTGAAGAAGACACCAATATCAGAAAGAATCTTGTGAAGAAGCTTTGTGATGTGAGATATGATGAACACTTGGAGCATATATTGAAGGCCCTAAGCATCCATTTGAGAACCAAAAGGAGAACCATTTTGATTATGGGAGGCAAATATGAAGAAGTTAATTTAGATACAAAGCAGGCAATAATCAAGGTCATGGCAAAAAACTTTGGAGAGCCATCGATTGCAGCAGAGCAAGTAGTTGAAGCTGAATAAGAGGATATTCCCTCTCCTTCAACTATTAACATTGAAGATGAAACCATGAATATTGAAGGTACTAAGGTCACCTTGGATACTGATGACAATGTATTCAAGAACTTAGAAAACATTGTTGACAATTCAGCTCTTGATGAACCAGATAGAATTGAAGAAGCAGAGCAGACTAAATCTATTAGTGAAGAACCTAAGGAGATTGAGATTCAAGCACCCATTTCTTCCATAGAAGACATTAGTCTTACTCCTGAGACTGGAAAGAAGAAATAAATTGGATCTTTGTTTGAAGATTTAGGAAATGAAGTTGATGATGATGATCAGTTGGAACTGATCACTTCTTTGAATAAAATCATTGGCAAGAACAAGAAAGTGAAAAATCTTGAAGGGAGTCTGAAGGACCTTACTGAGAAGTTACAAAGCATTGTAACTACACAAATCATAGAGGAAGACCCTTTGGAGAAAGCTAAGAAGGTAATGAGAACTTTTGACAATGAATTCACTAACCTATCTGATATTGCAAAAGTGAGAGCTCAAGCAGCTTATGAAGCTGAAATGCTTTTGAACATCAGTTAGAATATCAGGAATGATATTAGCAGCCTTGATATTTGTATCAAGAACTTGAGGAAACATTTGGAGATACGAAAATCATTGTACATACAGTGTACAGAACTAGAGATTTTGACAGTAGAAGAGGAACAAAAGATCAAGTTGAAGGAAGCTGAGATTTAGAATGAATTTAACCTTCTTTCTAGACCTAATGTGAAGGTATGTGATGTTGAAAAGAAAATTCGGAAGAATTATGATGAAATAAGAATATGGCAAGATGAGAGGAATAGAAAAATGAGGAGACTCACTCTTTTTAGAGAACACATCTCTATGAAGTTGAGTATCATTGAAGAGCAATTAGAAGAATGTCTTACAGCTAAGACATCCTTTCAGAAATTCAAATTTGACAACCTCCAAGCTTGTCAAATAGCAACTTATGGACTGAGCACATTTCTCAATGTGGCAGATTCCATCAAGAATTCATGGGAAAAGGAGATAAAAGCTATGAAAGCTGATTTTTCATATTGTGTTGCAAGCCTACCAGCTTTGCAATAAGAAAATGAAGGTATAATATTTTTTTGGGATTCAATTTTGTAATCCTCCCTACCTTATTTTGTCATTGTTGTCAAAGGGGGAGAGATATTAAAGCAGAAAATTGATATATTTGATAAGGATTGATACTCTTAGGGGGATCATTGTATTAGAGTTTATATTTTGAGGATTTATAAGGATAGTATACATATTCTATACTATGGCCACAATTTTGATACAATTTTGAGATTTTGACTTGTACACTTTGCCAATTTTCTCATATGTTGCCACCAATGACAAAGGGGGAGATTGTTGGCAATTTGGATGAAGTGAGTACATAGATGTTGTCATTATGGAAACATATGATCCACATGAAGATCGCATAGGACTGAGAGCAAGTATAGCAGAGCGCATTGCAAATTTGTCTAAGTGTCAGACAATGTTTTCAGCAGTGCACCAGGATACAGTTTGTGTTTGTGACATTGACTGGAGTAAGTTCAGTGCTTTTGCACTTGAACATAGACTATATGATGACTAATGATGAACCATCTTAGAGTGAAATTCATTATGGCATGTACATAATTAGTTATGACAATTTTACCAAAGATAGTGTTAAGCCGACAGGACAGAATATGAAGGCAGAATTGGTAAAGAGTTAAGGGATTATTTTGTTTATCAAAATAATGACTTAACAATATAAAGGGATGATGATGAAGGGTGATCCCCTTAATACCAAAAACACATAACAAAAATAGAGAAACAACAACAATATGCAAGAATAGAAAATTGGCTTCTTATTATCTCCACAAATGTGGAATTACAAACTTTTAGAATTACAATATGCAAAGCCACATGGGCATTCCCTTACAATATTCTATAGGACAAAGCCTTGAATCAATACCCAAATCTACTACCTAGAACTACCCTAAACAACACTACGGGCCTTCTTTATATAGGCATTTTCCACCGCCTGAGAAGGTTCTAGAAATTTAGCCCTTAGGGCTGACCAAACTTAGAATTATTTTATTTTTCAATTTATTACATCAAATTCGGCTCAAAATAACTTTTCAAACCTGAACAAAAATTTTGAAGGAAAATTATTTTTCACCATTTCAAGTGACCCGACATCTGGAGACCATAAGTCATCACCAGTTGATCCTATGGACTATTATAACCCCATTTCAGAAAGGCCACAAAGCGCTCTATAGGCTTGATTGGTGCAAGTGCCTATCACCCAAATTTTTGACCTCATCCGGGGCCTCTAAAGCCTTCAAAACTAAGTTCAAATTTTTTTTACCCTACTACCAATACCAAAAATCTTCAATATCTTCAAAACTAGACTTGATCTAGCCATGAAACTTTACTGGCAGGCTGATATGACTGAGATGAACCTCCACATGTAAAATTAGAACATTTCAAGATTGTATGACCAACTTACTAAAAATAGCAAGTTTCCATAAATAGCAGCTCTGTACAAGATAGCCCTTATTGAATACAAAAACAAAAATATTTTTGGGTGATGCAATATTGCTCATACACCTAGGATGCTCCTGCATTAGATGAAATCCTAGATGTTAACTCTTGGATAAAGATATATGGAAGCTGACCATGTAAATTTATTATCTTTAATAACTTGTATATATGTAATTGTAATTGCAAGAAGAGAAAAAGAGATGATGTAATATTGTAATGATATGATGCGAATGTAAGAGCAGCGAAAAGATATTGATGCAAGCAGCATAAGGTTATATACCTTAATCCATTTTGTAATAAGTATACATTGTACATTACTTGTTTGGGCAGTGGGCTCATCTGGTAATTAGATTTTGTATTGACAACTCCTAACAGGGTTGAGGCTTCTACTGTAGAATAGGAACTTAGATTTAGTATAGAAGTAGATATATGATGAATTGAGTCTTGTGTAGCTAATGCAAGGTATTTTATGATATTCTAATGCTATGGTTAAGAGCACAAAGAAAAATATTATGTTTTGCGAGATCGCAAGAAGTTTTAAGTTTTGCAGGTTAGTAGAGACAACTTTTTGGAAAGAAGTGGCAAAATAATTGAATGCGATGTCAGATCTAAGTGAGATTGAATTAATAAAAGGTTATGATCAGTATTATTTGATCATCAAAGTGAATTCAAGTGTCAAGGAGATCAAAGAGTAGTTATAGAAAGAATTTTGCAAGGATTTGGAAAAGAATTGTGTACCGAATCTACGCAAGCCCTAATCATGAAATTGAGGTATTTTACTTGAAAAATCTTTGAATCAGTAAAGGCATTTGAAGAAATCATGGATGTTTCATTAATACACAATGTCAGAGACAAGAATAGACCTAAAGTAAAAAGGGAACTAGTAGAACCATTGGAAGAAGACCCTACGTTTGCATTATCATCCATACCAGATGGAGTATTACATTTAGAGAATGTCAGGAGTTATCTTGGATGAAACCTAGAGATAGTAAATGATAGTAATTTTATAGATGAATATCAAAAGATGTACAATGAGGATATGCCACTAAAACAAGGTTTTGAATACTTGGAACATAATGAAATTGTCAAATATGGATTACAGTATGAATTTGATAATGAAGAATGCACTAAGATCATTTTGAGTAGAATTCATAATGGAAAGTTTTGGCTAGAGGATAGAGTGATAGATATTACAACTAATTTGATTCATGAAGTCACTAGATTATCTAAGACTAGAGCTATTCCTTTTAATGAGAAAAACATGAGAAAAATAGTCATTGACAACACTAATTCATCCTATAATGGTAGAGGAATTATGATTAGCAAGATCAAACAAGTTGATGTGAGATACATATGCAAGATCCTAACTACTAAGTTTTGTGCTAATTCAAGAGAAGATGACATGGCAGCTAGAATGGTACATGCAGCTTATCTTATGTGTGTTGACAGGGTACCAGTTGATATGTGTGAAATTCTTAGAATTCAATTGTTTGAGAACTTGGAGAAGATCAAGAAAACTAAGTATACATAGTTTAGGTTCTCATCCCTAATCACATACATGATCTTTCATCTTTTGAGAAGATTTCCTTACACCATAGGAAATGATTAGAATGATGGATAGACTACAATGGAAAGGATTAATGTAGTATACAGAAAGCATGTTCTTGATAGTGTTAATGAGAGTGCAATACTTGTTATTAAGACATTTCAAAATATTGTGTCTAGCATATCAAGGATCCCTAAGTCTCTTGTTTAGAAATACAAAGATGATATATGTTTTATGGTGGATACTGACCTAACCTATATTGAAGCAGTAGAGCCTAGAACAGAGTTCATAGACCCTCTTGGCTATGAAATATCTAAAGTAGAAACTGAAGAGTATGTTAGTAGACTCCTAAAGTGTAAGTTGGACACTCAGTGTAACAGGTTTGGAACCTTTGAGGAGAACTTCAACTCCACAAAGATTCTAATTGAAGAGAAACAATCTAAGAAGAGAGTTGAGAGCACTATTAAGAAAATCTTAAAGGATACAGGAATGACAGAGAGAGATTTTTTGGTAGCAAAGCAGATAGTAGCAGTAATCAGAGAGAGTAGACAAAAGGAAGTTTTGTCTATCCCTCCTTTATCATCAATTGCAGTGCCACAGGAAGAACCACAAGTAAAGGTGAAAGTGGAAGTACCTAAGAAGGACTTAGAAACAAAGATGTCTACTAGATCCACTTCCTCGACACCTAGCAAAAGAGTTAAGGAGAGTGCCACTGGACCAGGAAAGAGGCATAAAACTCTAGTGCAACCTATTCCAAGAAAGATTGCAGAGGTTAAAGATGATGTCACTACAAAGAAGAAAGCTTGGAAACCAAAATTTGAAAAGCTTAATGAATAGATTATTGAGAATGGTGACTTTTCAAGAATGAACAAATATTATGATCTTTATGTTTATACTGATAGACTTAATCTAGAGAATGCAGTTGTGAAGCATATGATCTTGACTGTCAAGAAGTTTGATACTATTCAAGGACAAATAACTGATGATCTTTATAACAAACTTCTAAATAGAAAGAAGAGAGCATCAGATGAAGAGACAGCTATCAAAGAAAATCTTGTGAGGAAGATTTGTGAGATAAAAGATGAAGCTCATTTCAACCAGATTATGAAGGCCCTAAGCACCCATTTGAGAACCAAAAGGAGAACAATTCAAATTATGGGAGGCAGGTATGAAGAAGTAAATTATGAGACTAAACAGGCAATTATCAAAGTTATGGCAGAGTATGTTGGAGAATCATCAGTTGTAGCAAAGCAAGTAGGTGAGAAAGTACAAGAGGACATTCCCTCTTCTCTAGCTAATAACATTGAAGATGAAACAATGAATGTAGAAGGTACACAAATCACCTTGGATACTAATGAAAATGTATTCAAGAATTTGGAGAACATTGTTGACAATTCGGCCTTTGAGGAACATGAAGCTACAAAAGAAGAAGAGATGACAGAAACTACAGTTGTAGAAGAACAAGTTCCCCTTCCCACCAAAGAAGATATCAGTCTTACTCCTGAGACTAGAAAGAAGACTCAAATTGGCTCTATGATTGAGCATTTGGGAAAAGAAGTGGATGATGATGATCAGTTGGAACTGATTACATCCTTAAAAAAAATAATTGGTAAGAACAAGAAGGTGAAGAGTCTTGAAGGATGTCTGAAGGAATTAACTGAGAAGTTACAAAGTATTGTGACCACACAAATTTTAGATGCAGACCCTATGGAGAAGGAAAAGAAGGTAATGAGTACCTTTGATAATGAATTCACACACCTAGTTGATATCGCAAAAGTAAAAGCACAAGAAGACTATGAGGCCAGAATGCTTTTGAACATTAGTCAATACATCAACAATGATATCAATACTCTTGATATCTCTATCAAGGATTTGAGGAAGCATTTGGAAACAAGAAAATCTTTGTACATACAGTGTACAAAATCAGAGACTTTGACAGCTGAGGAAGATCATAAGATAAAATTGAAGGAAGTAGAGATTCTAAATGAAACAAACCTTCTATCTAACCCCAATGTGAAGGTCTATAATGTTGAGAAGAAAGTTAGAAAACTGTATGATGAAATCAGAATTTTACAAGATGAGAAAGAAAGGAAACTAAGAAGATATACTCTTTTGAGAGAGCATGTTTCTATGAAGTTGAGCATAATTGAAGGATAGTTGGAAGATTGTCTTTCAGAAAAGACATCTTTTCAAAAATTTAACTTTGAAAACCTCCAAGCATGTGAAATTGCTTCTTATGGACTAAGCGCACTACTCAATGTGGCAGATTCCATTAAGAAATCATGAGAGAAGGAGATAAAAGCCATGAAGACAAATTTTTCAGATTGTGTTGCAAGCCTACCGGCTTTGCAATAAATTAATTGAGGTATAACTTTTTGTGATACAATTTTGTGACCCTCCCTACCTTATTTTGTCATTATTTTCAAAGGGGGAGAGATATATAGAAGAAAATTGATAATATATGATAAGGGTTGTTACTCTTAGGGGGAGTACTATATTAGAGGAAGTAATTTTTGAGGAGTTATAAGGATAGTATTTCTTTTATACTATGGCCACATTTTTGAACATTTTTGAGATTTTGAGTTGTACACTTAGCCAATTTTCTCATATGTTGCCACCAATGACAAAGGGGGAGATTGTTGGCAATTTGGCTGAGTTGGTTACATAAATGTTGTCATTATGGCAACATATGATCCTCATGAAGATCACACAAGTCAGAGAACAAGTATGACAGAGCACATTGCAACTTTGTCTAAGTGTGAGACAGTGTTTTACAAGTGAACCTGGATACAGTTTTTATTTGCAATATCAACTGGAGTAAGTTTAGTGCTTGCACACTTGAACATAGACTCTATGATGTCTATTGATCACCCTTCTTAGAGTGCAAGTTAGTACGGCATGTACGGAAGAAGTTATGATAGTTTTACCGAAGACAGTGTAAAGCCGACATGACAGAATATGAAGATAGAACTAGTAAAGAGTTAAGGGATTATTTTGTTTATCAAAATAATGACTTAACAATATAAAGGGATGACATCCTAGATGTTAACTCTTTGATAAAGCTATTGGTATAAATGTAAATTTAATTGTAATTGAAATTGCAAGAGTAGTAATTCTAACAAGCAGCAAGTAATTGTAGAAGTATGATGCGAAGTATATGAAGCATATGTAATAGTGATAGTGAAAGAGTAGCAAAGTGATATTGATGCAAGAAGTATAAGGTTATGTACCTTAACCTATTTTGTAATCAGTGTATATTGTACACTACTTGTTTGGGCAGTGGGCTCATCTCGTAATCACATTTTTTACTACAACTCCTAACAGGGTTGAGGCTTCTAACAAGACCTATAGTCCCTTAATCAGGACTGATACACTATATGCTTGTAATAGACTCCTAACAGGGTCAAAATCCTTAATAGGATACTTTTTATTAGTGGATCTTTGTGGGTACCATCCCCATCGAGGTTTTCCCTTGGCGAGGGTTTCCTCAAGAACAAATAATGTGTTATGAGTTCTTTATTGTTATGCATGTTGTTTAGCTTCTTATGTTATGCATGTATAAAGATAATCTTTTATATCCATAATTAGGAAAAAGATAAAGTTTTTAGAATACTGATTCACCCCCCCTCTCAGTATTCCCTATTTCTAACAGCAATTGCCTAACTTCAAGTCTATCAGTTAACAGAACAAAACCGAGTACAGAGGAATTTAGATTGAGTAGAATCAGTAGAGGCTACTGAGTAGTTCAGAGCAGAGATTCATCACAAGTAAGGTGATATTTTATCAGAGCCTATAGATCTATATCAGACAATTGAGTTGTCAAATAGCAGATAATTACCTATTGCTTTCTGACAATTATAATAGAATTTTTGGATAAAATCTCTTAACAGAGTGGACTTAACAATCTTATGTAAATCTCTTAACCAATTGCACACTTCATTAGTGTTGTCAAAATCCTATAACTAGGTAGATCTAGTCGATCTAACATGCCACTCCTAATAGGGTGAGATCACTAGAAGTGATCAAAACTTGTAGCCCTAACAGGCAAACCTTTTCTATCTGCAGTAGTGAAGAATTTGTGGGTGTCATCCCCACCACATTTTTTACCTTCTAACAAGGGTTTTTGCATTACCAAAATACTTGTGTCATGTGATTGTGATATTGATTTCATGTTGTTTACTTAAGTTAATGGATGATTGATTCATGCAATTAGATTCAAGTTGTTTTGGTCAGTTATCACTATTTACAATTATAGATCTGAAAGGTTTACAAGTGAAGTTTTTGAAGGCACTAATTCACCCCTCCCCTCTCAGTACCTATCTCTCCTAATTCCAACAATTGGTATCAAAGCACAGTTCTCTTATTGAATAGTTTAACCACTGAAGGGTAAAGATCTAAGTCATGGAGAGATACAAGCTTGACAAGACTATTGAGAATCAAAAGATACAAATGCAAATGTTTGTGGAATAGTATAAGCAAGCCAAGGAAGGACTAAAGAAATTATTGGTCAAAAGAAAGAACCTAGCTGTTCTACATAATGAGATCGGTTACCATGAAGAACCTACTGATGAAATATTCAAGCATATTGGATCTAGTTCTAGAAGCATCTCCGATGGATCTGAAAGCATAATTACTAATCTATCTGAAAATAATCAGTATTTAACTCATCAAGTGAAAGAACTACAAATCAGTCAAGAATCTCAGATGGTGAGAATGGTAGAAATAATGAACAAAGAAAAACAAGCTAGGAAAGAAAGAAATCTAGTAATCGATGACCGAAGATAGATGAGTGAACAACTTCAAACTAAAGAGAGTGAGATACAAAGACTCACTGACTGACATTTCCAAGTAACTAATCAAGTGATGACTGTGAATCAAGAGGTAAACTGAGTAAATGTAGAATTGTCAAGAAAACTAGAAGATGTTGCAAGACTCAGAGAAGAGAATGAGAAGCTGAGAAATGAAGTGAAAAATCAACAACAACAAAATGAAATGAAGAAACTTGCTGAGGATAGCTCTAAGAATATTGATGATTTTTTGACTAATCAGAGAATATTTGGGAGCAAAGCTGGTATAGGCTACACCGGTGAAGGAGAAACATCACAACAAGCTGAACAAATCAACATCAGTCAAAATCAGAAACCTAAAGTGTTGGCATGTTATCACTATGGAAAACTAGGACATACATCTAATGTGTGTAGAAGCAAAGCACAAGGTAAACCTCCCGCCACTCCTAAGTTTAATGGATATTGTTACTATTGTGGTAAGTTTAGACATCCTTCTTATGAGTGTAGAGCCAAGAAAAATGATCTTGCTAATAATACCACTATGGAGAAAATATACTATACTTGTAACAAGCATGGACACACTGCATGAGACTGTAAGGTGAAAATGAAACAAGTCTAGACACCTAAGGAGAAATCACAACGTAGGCCATATCAACTGAAGAGATAAGGTAATTCTTATGTTTGGGATTATAATAGATGGACTAATTGTGTTGTATGTGGTAGATATGGACACATTCCAAAAAATTGTTATAGAAAGAATTGAATTGAACAATCAAGAAGCTGGACAAACACTGGGATGGCTTGTATGCACTGCCATAAGATCGGTCATTTAAGCAAGAACTACAAAGACCAAGCACTAGATGAAAACCATATATTTGAAAATAGATATACTATTACAGATATCATGAAGTTAAGGAACACTATGTGGAAGAAGGCATCTAATGAGGATGTTGATTCAAGTAATATTGTCGATGAAACCTCGTCCACTGGATTGGGTGACATTGGTACCTCCACTTAAGGTGAAATAGGTATGTATGGGATTGACATTTCAAAAGATCACATTTTTCATACAGTTCCTTATACATAATTTTCTTATACCAAATCAACATGAATAAAGATGCACTATGGTTTAGTTGTCATGAGTTAACAATGTTATACAGTCGGTAAAAGAGAGACCGAGAGTTGGTTACCTATTGGTAATCACTATCTAAGGTTAACCAAGCACATGTATCAATGATGAAGAAACTCTATGTTAACTGAGCAGATGAAAATTTTAGTTGTCACCGAGCTGACAGTTGTTTTGTACCGAAAGTTAGATCAAGCATTTATTGCATGAAAGTTTGAGTGAGAACATCAAAAAGTCTATAAATACACAGGAATAGAGTTTATTTTTATAATGTGATTTCAAAGAGTGGAGAATTCAAAGAGCAGAGTTTGAGCTAAAATATTTTCAAAAGGATTCAAGGCTATGTTAGATCAAACTAACATCACTCTTCATGATACCGAGTAAGTTCATTTGCAATCAAACACTTCTTATCCTACTGCTTGCCGAAACCCTAGAATCAATTTATGGCATCTACATCATTTGCAAGCAAAACTCAAAGTGTTGAGGAGGAAGTTAATCTATTTGTTAGGGAAAATTTTGACGAACCTAAGTTTAAGCCACATCCCAAGAACATAGCACAAATAGATACAATGGGAGCTTTTTCAAGCATACTAGAAAGGGTTTTATTGATAGACGATGTAAGGTCTTATATTCATTACAAAATCAGAGAAGTTGGAGATTTTGAAACTATTGCAGCATATCAACAACTCTATGGCCCCAATGGAAAAATGAAATTAGATTATAAGAAGATTGAGGAATCAGGGTTATCATGTTTTATACACTTTCCGTAATCATTTAAATCAGATTGGATTAGAACCATTTTGAGTAGGTATCACGATGACAAATTCTGGCTAGATAAACCGATTGAGGTCAACAAGAAAATGATCAGTAGGGTTACTGGGCTCCCTACAACTGACAAGGGTAAGGCTTTCCATAGTTCATCATGAGCGGATGTTGAGAAATATACTGGATCACAATGGGACGGTCAGGCATTGAAGATTTCAACAATCAAGGACCTAGTAGTCAAATTTGCAACACATGTGATCGGGTACAAGTTATTTCAATCAAGCAAACTCAACAGCGTACCCTAAAGCGTAGTAGACATATCGCACAAAATTGTAGTAAAAGGTCACCAAGTTGATCTTGCCAAGGTACTATTTCATCAACTTTAGGAAAATATGAACACCATAAGGAAAAAGAAATCTAACACATGTAAGTTCAGATCTCTACTTGCATGCATATTTTTCTATCTACAAAAGTATCTACCTGGCACCGATAAAGTAAATTGGATACCAGATATACCGATAACAAAACAGATTAGTGAAATGATGAATAAGTTAGGAGATAAGTTGAATGTAGAGTTTAATGCATACTTCAAAGATTTTTAGTCTAAAATGCATAAAAGAAGTAGAATTTCAAGGGAATTAGTTCAGAAATTTGAGAATGATATATGTTTTATAGTCAACACCAATTATACTTTGATAAAAGTAGTTGAGCCTAGGATAAAATAGTTGGCACTGATGGGATATGAAATAAACCATGATTTCGCACTGAAATCTATTAATGCACTACTTGCACTACCGAAAGATCCCATTGCCACTAGGTTTGGAGTATATGAAGAGGCAAAATCTAGAATTTCAACAAATATTGAGATTGGTAAAATAACTAGAAAGGTAAAGAAGATGAAGAAAAATCTCACTGCTAAATATGGCAATGGGTCTGAGACATCTGAAGAGACACCAGTTGAATAGGAAACTGAAGGTTAGTTATAGTTAGCTGACAAACCATATGATAGTGAGGAGACCGAGTCTGACAAAGAAGTAGATCCTACACCGGTTCCTCCACCTGAAATTCCTATAAAGAAGCAGTCACCTATACATGAAGGTATGAAGACATGATCATCAATTACAACACCACTTAATGATAAGGAAGAAGTGGAGAAAGTAACAAAAAGGAGAGCAGCTACACCGATAAAGAAATACATTAAGAGAAAGAACAAAGTTGTAGCTGAGGCACCAAAGAAAAGGAGAAAATTCATAAGAAATAAGGAAGATCTTGATGATACTGAGACAAAATATGATGTCAATAAATTCAAAGTGGTCAATAACAAGGCAAAAACAATAGATGAAATCATTGAAGATATAATTGAACATGGAGATCTCACTGATCCCTTACTAGACAGATTTGACAAAATGTCAAAAGAAGATCAAACCAAGATTGAAGAGGCTATCATCCAAATGATGATAAAATTCAAGAAAGTTCCAATGGAATTTTCCTATGCATTACTGAAGAAATTGGATGATACAATTACTAAAAAATGGGCTATTGCACTAGACACCGAGAAGAGAAAGAGAGATTTCTCTCTAGTTCGGGCAGCCACACATTTAAGCTTTGGAGAAGTTAGTGAATACTTGACCAAATACCAAGAAAACTTTATGATCAAGAATAGAGCCTTGATGATCATGGATGACAATGTAGCAGATATGGATATCACAACAGATTCTATATGGACATCAATTTTGAAGGCCGAAGAAAAAGCTGAGCAAGAAGCATTCTTGAACCTGTCTAAGAAGAGACACAATTCCAAAGATAAGGGTATTTGCATTGATGAGGGAACTACAAAGAAATCAAAGAATACTGGTATATCAGTTATCAAGGCAATTGATATCACCAAGGACAAGGAAGAAATAAGTATTTCATAGGATGCACCGGATAAAGTTAAAATTCAACTGGAGAAGAAAATCGATGATGATGTACTCATTGAAGACATCACAAATGGTGATCCTGATGACCAAGATGATGAAGATGTAAATATTGCACCAAATAAAGATGAAGCACTAGACACTGAATGTCTATTTACATCACTACCGGGTGAACTTCTTGTACTTGCAAAAGTAGCTAAAATTCTTTCCCAAGTACAACCTGACAACTCAGATCTTGAGAAAAAAAAAGACACCAAAGGGGATCAAAACACAAAGAAACTTGTAGAAACAAATGAGCCTACACATACAGAGGCACCTTCCACCAAAGCAAAGGAAATAGAAGAAGCAAAGGAAACAAAAGAAACAAAGGAAATAGAGGTGATCCCACTTGACACCACATCTGAGACTCCTACTATATCAACTAAGACTACAACTACTGAGGAGAAGAAGAAGGAAGAACAGGTGTTAACCGAGAATGATACTCCGAAGACTGGAGATAAATCTATTTCTATTATTGAGAAGAAATCACCTTTACCACTAAAGAAGAAGAAGAAATGAAAAGGACCGGTCACCCTAGATGAAGTGATCATTATCCCTGAGTGTGACTTGAGGACCCTAAGCCCCGAAGACTTGAGTAAATATGGGGAATTATGTACAAGGAAGGTAGCACAAGAGAAGTTGAAGCAAGAACACAAATGAAAAGAAGTATTAACTGATGTGTGGGATATCCTCCAATAGGTAGTACCTAAGATAAATATTGATGAGGATATGCCTATCATAGATCAACTTTCTACACTTTCTGAGAAGATCAACACCCTAGATACTGATATAGATAAATGAATTGAAGAAAGGGAAAAATCTAGTACACATCACAAATTAGCAGAGAAAATCAGCCTAGAAGTGGCATTACAGAAGGTCAAATTATCTGAAGTAATTATTGAAATAAAATCCATCACCCATACAATTTGTCAATATTTATTGAAGCTTTGTACTACAGACACCTTCACTATTGAAGTCAGTGAAAAGATCAAAGGATTGGAAGCACAAATACAATTGAGTACTGTTGAGCATCATTTTTACATGAAGACAATGGCTAGAAATTTGTGTGAGCAACTTCCCCTCTTGGAAGATTGATGGAATCAAATCTCAAGGTTCCTTCTGGCTGGGTCTCAACCACTCGGATAGCTCAACGGAAGATAAATGTGAATTTGTTAACAAGGAGGCCTTTGCTGGTTCTTCTCTTAAGGGAAACTACCAAACAGACTTTAGGATTCCACAATATCTCTTTTTTTATCCAATTTTCAAATTTAAGAAATGAAAGCAATGCTAATTTAAATTATCCTACTGAAAACAACTTGCAAAGTGGGTTAGAAAGTGTAAGGTAATGAGAAACTTGAAAGGAAATGCTGAAAGAAACCTAACAGACATATGCTAGTAATCACACGACCATGTGAATTAAATGACCAAGAAGATGAAGAAACCCACACAACAAAGATCAAATCATGTCACAATCTTTAGCTGAACAAATGCAATCATCAACAGAATTTAAAAAAATGTAGATGTATGATAAGTCAAAACTCATCAAATCATGAAGCCACTCCAGATGTGCACACGCATGAGACAAGTTAATATTTAAGCACAAAAGAAATATCTTCTTAGAGAGTCATCACAATAGAGTAATATGATACCAGAAAACACCAAATTAAAAGATCACAGACTTGAAATCATCAAACAATCAATTGGCTCTATGAAATAAAGAATGAGCAAATCACACATTCACAAATTTTGCATAGATAGTAGACAAGTCACACCATGAATGAAGCACCAATTGTATGTATTGTATTAATGATCAAATTGGCCTTGATTACATCATTTTATTACAATTTATAGAGCCCTACTCTTATTTTCACAGCTAGGGTTTTTGCTGCAACTAAAACTTAAAAATAAATATAAACTAGACATTGCATTAAAGAAACTACTGCTAAAGCTGAGCTAAAATACCCTAGCATGGAATTAAACTTCATGCATTACAAATATTTAAATAAATCAAGCATCAGACATCTCAAAAATGGACCTGGAACTGGCGCATGCACTTGATCATTGGCCCCAGCTCTCCCACATGGTCCTGACTGAAAGAGATCCCAAAATCATGCACAAATGACCCAAAGAAAGAAGCCTAGATGACTGAAAAGTGATCTTTGAGAAAACTGAAGTCAACTCTCAGACATGCCAAAAAATTCCCAAAACCTAACACTTGGTTTGAAAAACTCAAAACCCAAAATTGACTAAGTGCTAAGTCCCTTATCTTTACTATTCCGGACTTGTCGAACTTGCTGGTGGCTGAAAACTCCTTATGGCTAAAATGGCTGAAAATCATGCACTGTGAAAATAACTGTGTCAAAACTAAACTTTCTACTTCTCAAAAATTGGCAGATCTTGGACTAGAGGTCTACTAGCTAGGAGGCACTTTTGGGTGTACCTTCATGAACCTATCTACTATCTCTAGCACCTCATTGAAGTCTAGCATTTTGATCCCTTGGAGTATCTCCTTCTGTCTATCTCTAAAATCCATCAGTTATTTCACAAAAGCCTTTATTTCTTCTTCTTGACTTAACATTTTCTGGATCTCTTCCTTTTGGAAGAACATCTATTGGAGCTCTTCCTTAGACTTTACCCCTCAAAATATATCTAGATATTGATTGACGATGTCATTCACTGAATACATGGTCTTATCATAATCTTCATCAAACAAATCAAAGTCTAACCCCTCAAAGAACCCCTGCAACTCCTTTGCATAGAGTGTTCTATTGTCTCTCCTCTTGTCCAGTCTTTTGAGAACCTTCTCGAATATGGCTAATGTCGTAGTTATCTCTTGGATCCATTACTAAAAACTATCCAACTCCTCTCCTTCATAAATCTTCATCAGAACTTGGAAGTGCTACTTTCTTACCATTGTTAACTCATCCAACACCTTTTGCTAGCTGAGGATGGTCTCTTCTACACCATTCTCTTCACTCATGATCTCCACTAAAGAGGTTATTCCCTCCAAAATATTTTGGAAGGGCCTCAAAATCCTCCTGAAAGAAAAGCTACCAAACTACTTGAAATCTAGCTTCCAGTCAGCACAAGCCTACACAAAAGAATGTGGAACATTTGTATCTACATTTCCCCTTTTTTCCAAAATTGCCTATAATGAGGCTTTGGGGTCATTAGGGTCAATTGGACCCGCTGTCCTTAGAATGAACTTCTTCATAGCCTCATTTTGCTCTTCCAAGGCTTTTATCCTTTCTTGGTCTTTATTCATGAAGCCTAAAGCATGCTTCAAACCCAAGGTGACCAAGGTTTTGCTACCTTCCCTACTTGGTTCACCCAAGTATACCTCCTCTAGCACATAATCCCCTTAAGTGATCTCCTTCATGCTAACATCCATCATATGAATAGCCACCTATGCTTTCCACCTCCCCATCTGGTCTTGTGTTACAGAGGACATTCTTCTTTCTTGGGGAACCAGTGTCACCTAGTGGAAAGCATGCCCTAGTGTGGTCATCTCACTTCATCATCAGTGTATACCCTAACCCTTGGCTGCACTTCTTTAGTGAACCATGTGGGCTTAGAGAATGCATTCAATGGATCATAGGGAGCAGCTAATGTAGTAGAGGTTACCAAGTGCTCTGTCCTTATCTCCTCCTGAGCTTCCTCTTCCTCCCCTGTTTCCTGCTCATTCCTAGTCTCTTGTTCAGGTTCTCCCTCATCAGCAGTCTGTTTCTCATCCATTGTCTACTCTTCAGTATCTATTTGTGGATTATCTTCTTTAGTGTGTGGTTCTTCTTCCACCTGTGACTCTCCCTTGTCATCTGGTTCCCTAAATCCAATATGAAGTTCCTTTATTTTCTCCCCACTAGTGACTTTGACTTCTTTCTCCGGCTCTTATGAACACTGGGGTACTGACTCAATGTGAACTTGGGGAGGAATATTGAGTGGGGGAGGTGTTGGAGACATGAGGGGAGTGGTTGAATGGGCTGGTGGAGTTGGAGTCAGGAAAGGAACATGGGATGAAGAAGGTTGCTAAGACAATGGAGCATTTTGCATGGGACTGGAAAGTGGAGTTGTGAGAGGCTCTTGAAGTGGGATGGTAGGAAGTGTGGAAGGATGAGGTGGAGGTGAAGGTGGAATAGATGTATCCAATGGTACCTATGAACTTACTCCTTCTGAGGTGATCTCAATAGATGCATCCTTTTCAGGTTTGGTAGCTCCTCCTTGATCTTCAGTCATCTCAACATCATTTTGTCCCTGAGGCCCCTATTGTAGATCCTCTCCTATGCCACTAAAAAGACCAATGAACTATACAGGAGCTTGTTGCTCAAACTCCTTGAACCTATGGAACCCTGCAAAATCTAAGATGTTGAATTCATCATCACTGAGGGCATCCAAATTTATTGGCTCTACTTGAGTAGCCCCTTCACCATCCTTAGGATCATCCTCCATTATCCTTCTTCTCTTTAGGAAACCTGCTAACCAGGTCCTCCTACTGAAGGGAACCTAATCTAATACATCATCATCTTCTTCTGCCAGAGTATCCATCTATGTGGGGGTTGAGCCTACCTTTCTTTTGTAGACATGGCCCTTGATTACTCTGGCTGGCTTAGGTCCTATTATTTTGAACTTTTTTTTCTTTGCCGAGATTGGAGAATCTTGGTCACTAGAGGGAGGTGCATTTGGAGGTGCAATACTCTTGGTCATCCTAGTTTTCACCTTCTTGGAGTGTGTAGCTGGACCATATGTGGTGGGATGTTCATTTCGATACATAGTCCCCAACTTTAGAGGGGTAGCCTCTTTGAATTGTGGTTTAAATATCTTCTCTCCCTTCTTCTTTTCTTGAGATGGTTTCTTGGGGAGTTGCTTCATTGGGAGAGTTTGCATCAGAAATGGATGAGCAATCCAAAATTTTGTCAATTTGATCACATGTCATGCTCTGAAATCCATGTTGTCATTCTCGTCCTGATCTACCTTTGCATTTAGAATGGCCCGGTTGTATATCTCATCTGTGTTATAAATGGAATCCAAAATCTTATCTAAGTCAACATCTACCACCTTCTATGGAATTCTCAGGGAAAGGGCACCTTGTGCCAGCTCCAGACTCATCCGGTAATAGTCACAAACTCTCACCTCATAATCATCTACACAATTAGCCCAATGATCTTTGACATGCGGCTCATGAATGTAGTGTCTTCCCATTATGTGGCTATAGGTACCAATGGGATCAAAATGTGGCCTCACCAGACTATAGGTTGCCAATGGGAATTCATCCCATTCCCCAATCAATGATTTTCATACTTTCATGTCAGGTACGCAATGAGGACCGATTGAAATAGGAAAGTCCCAGCAGTGTTTCTTCTTATGCTTAATATTCTCATGGGCATTGGACAACTACCTTGCTATCTCTAGTAGAACTACCCTATCAGAAGGGTACCTTGGGAGCTTCTTGGGTGCTAAGGTGCTTCCTGCGACCGAAATGTAAGTGAATGTTTGAAATTGTATATAAAATGCCCCAATGGCCTTTACCTTAGCCATTGCTTCTATTGATAACCTTTTAGCATAGTCACCCTCAATGGAGCGAATGATTGTGAAAACAAAGGCATCATTAACTATCCTGAACTCTGGACTATTGTAAGTGAAGAAATCCTTCTGCATCAATTGAGGATACAAAGTGAAAGGCCATGTATTTTGTTCCCTAATGTTTCCAACTTTGGTCAAACCTGGGTATATTGCCTTGGCAACTAGTAAGTACACAACATAGGATGTCCTGTAGAAGTGGGGATCTATCTTTACCCGAATCAGTTGTTCGTCCAACTGGTCACTTAGGATGGAGGACCAATCAAAACTCGCTTGTCTTTCTTTTATCTTTTGGATAAGGAAGATCATCCAGGGCTCTAGTTGATGGGACTTAGGTAGGCTATACACCCTACTTATCATCGTTATGGGGGACTAGATATCCTCTTTCATGTAACCTCTCCTCATATCAATTCTATCTAGCCTATTCTTGGGAAATGGTTGCAATAGGTACTCATTATTGACAATGTTGTGAGCCCTTTGCATGTCCTTGTTGTAAAATTCCATCCCCTTGTTTATATTAAAATTGAAGAACTTGTCTACTCCCTTCGGTAGATGGAAAACATCTTCAATTTTGTTGGGCCTTAGGTCCAAGACTACTTCCACAATTCTATTTCTAACCATGTGCTCATCTGGCACATAGTTATTGGCCAATGTATTAATTAGTTCTGCCAACTAGATAGAGATTGGATGCGCCACTACATTCACCAAGGAACAATGGACCAATGAAGTGCAATCCTTTGAATGGCCCACTGGATGAGCACACTTGTTGAGGTACTCATTCCAACTCACATTCCTGATATCTGTATCAGTTATCCCTGCGTGCAAGTCAGTCACTTTGGATGATGGATGGTATCCTTTGAACTAATATTTCATTGTCAGTGATGCTAGTATCTTCTCAGCCATATCTGCAAAAGAGTACAAGACCTGAATCAATAACATAGTGAGAGAAAAAATTGGGAAAACATAATTAACTGCTGAAATCATGCCCACACAATCATATAATCAATTTCAGCCTTTTTGGCCTTTGGATTTATCAGACCTCCAAAAAGCTGAAAGGTTTGACATGACAAAAAAGGGGCATGCTAAAAGGGTGCAAAAACTAAAGGAAAACTGATGGCCGAGGATAACGACTTTCAGAGTGCGAAAATGCCAAAAAGGATGATAAGTTTGATAACACCGAAATAAAGGATACGCACTCATTTTGGCATTTTGGGTGTAGAAAATGTTTTGGTGTGTGCAAACACCAAAATGCTAACAAAGAGATGGCACTTAGAGTTTTTCTGGTCATCGGGTGGGTGCTCTAAAAGTTTCAAACCCTGAAGGTATGAAACTAGGGTTTACAATCAGACTCAAAAAGTGAGTTCGACAGTGAGTTTGAGCACAAACTCACCTAGGGATGCAAGGTGACTACCTTGACAATCCCTAGGGCTGAAAAAGGTTGACTCAAAACAACCTAGACCTAGGATGAAACAAGAAAATCAAAAACAAAAGGACACTAAACTAAAACCCAAAAGAGGGGAGGAGACCACCTACCTAAGAGATGAAGAACCAGATGATGACAAACAAGAAGGTAGAAGCCAAAAAATGAAAAGGCAATGAGTGAAGAAAAAAGCAAGTAGACGATGGAGGAGAAAAAGCACAAAGTGAGGGTTTGAAAAACCCTCACGCCTTTTATAGGCTTTGCAGGGTTGCTGACGTAAGCACCCCATGAATCAGCCTTTTAGCCTTTTTGGGGGTCTCAAACATCTGATAGGCCAACAAATCTGAAAGGCCAAATCCTGTGAGAGTCATACTTTTGGGGGTGAGGACCACTGAAAAGTTTGAAGGAGGATAGTCAATAACTAGCTACCGCTCTACTGGGCCTTTCACACCTTTCAGCCCTCCATAAGTTCGAAAGGCCGACAAGGCCAAAGAAGCCAAAAACTAAAAAAAGCTAAGGACAAATTCCTAAAGATGACAAAAATAAGACAAGTAGAAAGTAGAAGGGGGACCCCTAAGGCCATAAGGGGAGCATCATTGTGGGACTACAACAAATAGCCCAAACAAAGAAAGGAAAATGACTAAAACTCGCCAGAGCTAGTCGATCTAGAGACGGTCCCGATTCACAATGAGCCAAGTATGAAGACCATTAGATAGAGTATGTTTTTTATCACCACCAAGGTTGAGAAAACCATAATGTTTGCATCCAGTGTGTGAGTGTGAGTTCAATTCCTAGGAAACTCTCACCATGAGCTCCCATCGATGATCAACCCATTATTGCCAGATCAGTACCCATCAATCAAAAGTTGGCCATAAGTCAATTTAACCTTTCTCTATTGCCAGGCAGGCATTGATAGCCCCGATAGAGGTTGTCAAAGTCACCCTTTCCTGACTGCAGATGAGCTTTGGTAGAAGTGCTTAGACTTCATAGGAGGGCTCTTAGACTCAATTTTCTTTGAGCTTTAGGAAAATTCCTTTGAAAGCATCCATCTATTAGAGAATTTTATTCCATGCAAATTGCTTTGATGCTCCTTGTAGCTTTGTAAAACACCTTATGTTGCTCTTTCTTTCTCTTCTTTTTTTTTTGGGAAAATCGGGGCAGTGCTTAGACTATGTTGTCCTGGTTTCAAGCATTTCTTTGTTTATCTCATCTTTATGCATTCCTCCTTTTCATTTTCTTGCTCTTTTCTTTTTGTATTCTAGTCAGGGAAGGGTTTTGACATTTAGGCTTCCTTCATGATCGTGGGCATTTCTTGGCACAAAATGGAATCTCATCTTGAGAAACCCATGGCTCAAAATCCCCCTTTTAAAATGTGTTTCAGTGTTGAGGATGGTTGATTTTGGTGTATGCTCCCAAGGAGTCTGAAAAGGAGTAATATTTCCTTCTATCCCTATCCCCATCTCACTACAAGATAGAACTATTTCCATAGTTTAGACCATGGGAAGCTTTGTTCATGCATGGGCTACCTAAATGGACCATCAAATTTGAAAGCATTAACCTCCTGCAAACAAACGACCCAAAGAAAAGACCCAGATGACAAGACTGACCCAAAACCCAAAAGAACAATATAGTATAAGAAAAATATAGTAAAGTACAAGGGACTAATCAAGACCCAAAATAATGCCTTAGAAACTGGCCATTGATTGGTAACAGGACCGATTCTCCATCAAGAGAACTAATCTGAAAGGAATTCTCTCCTAGAATTTCAGCGATTTGGAATGGGCCTATCCACAGATGTTGGAATTTGGTGTGACTACCTAGTTTTTTGTTTGCTTTGTCCCAAATTAGGACCAGATCAGAAATTCAGAAAGCTTTTACAGTTGCTCTTTTGTCAAACCAATGTTTGACAATAGCTTGGTGCTTGGCTACATGTTCCAGGGCCATAGTTCATTTTTCTTCAACGTTCAACAAATTCATGAGGTGAATCTGCACCCATTCCTCACCCTCGACGTATTGATCCATGAATCTCAATATTGGTATTTTTAGGTTCATTGGAAAGACGGGCTACAAACCATACACTAACTAGTAGGGAGAGGTCCCTAGGGGGTTCTTGATTTGGACATGATCTTGTATACACCTAAAAATGGTCATCTAGACTATTAGTCCCTTTTGCTAAAATCATCAATTGCTTGTTCTTGATCAAATCCTAGTCCTATCATTTATTTGATTATTTTCTATGGGCTAACCATCTTATCCTAAGTCTTTATTTATTAAAAAGAATATTTCCTCCCCTTTTATTAAATAAAAAGCCCCACTTTTCTTCTTATCCTAAGTTGCACAAATAAAGCATTTAATTCTTATTTATAAAGAAAAATAAAAAATAAAAATAAAAGAAAAGCACTTTTTGTCTCACATGGACATAAAGTAAATGCTCAACATAAAGTAAATGCTTCTAATTTTCCTATTGGAGGATATTTGTGCACAAGGATCAAGCTTCTTTTTTTCTCCATCATTGATTAAATCTTTTGCCTCTTAATCTCCATGGTCCATTGATTTTTTCACCTCCTATAAAAGAAGAGCTCTCTTCCTCATTTGCACACATAAATTTTTATGCTATTGTTATGCTACAGGTTTTCTAGGTCATCTTGGAGCTTTTGGAGATATTCTTGCATCTAGGGTTTGAAGATTTGGAGCATTATTGGCATTCATCTTGGATCTTCATCAACACTCTATCTTCTTGTCTTCATTCTTGCATCATCATGGCTTTCTTGCTTCATAGTTAGATTTCATTTTCATGCACAGTATTTGCATTTTCATAGCTTCATTCTTAGCTTAGATTTCCTTTTATGCAATAGATTAACTTGCATTGTCATATAGATTTGCTTTGCATTGTATACATTTGGATTCATTGGAGATATTTTCATTCTTTCCCTTGTCTTCCTTGAATCTCCCATTGCATGGTTTACTAGAAAGGTTATAGGCTTAATAGCTCTAGCTGAGAGCATTCTTAAAAACCCTTGCACTCTATGACTAGGGAGCTATGGATCGATTTGTGAGGGGTCATTCTTGAGTTTTCTTGCATGTAAGGATTCATAGAAGTGTGACACATTTATTGCACACATTTTTGGTGCCCACCATGGGGTAGCCCACTTTTACATGCTGGTTTTTTATTATTTTTGAAGCTAACCCTTGTGCAGATTTGTTTGGAGATGGAAAAACCCTAGATTTGAAAGATTTGATCATATCTCCCAAACGGCTTGGTAGTTTGGTTTGAAATTTTTTTTATAGGTTGGAAACATATTAGAGAAGCTCAAAAAATATTTTCAGAATTTTTAGAGGTGATTTGTATTTTGTATAATTTTTTCTTGATTTTTCATAAACAATCAATTTTTGGCGCAAATCAACATATTTTTTAGAAATTTTTATATTTCTTGAAAGGTCTTGGAATTATGTAGGGGGTCCATTCATTGTGTTTTTAATTTAGAAATCATATCATAGCTCATTTGGTCAATTTATAAAAACTGGTCTATTTTGGTAAAATGGGTCTCTAGGGCACAAATGAAGAGATTTTTCTAAAAATTTTACATTTTTAGAAATCTCTCTATTTTTTGACATAGGTCTGTTTTTTGCATTTTGGGTTTAGGGTCCGAATTCATGTGGTAAAAATCAGATCTTGTTGACTAGGTTAAATGCAAAAAAAATAAAATTTTGTGATGGGTATGCACTTATTTTTCATTGTTTAATGCATGATATGAGTTATCATTTGGATTATTTGCTAGTTATCATTGCTCTTAACAATTGATTTTCAGATCTAACCACCCTAGGGTTTGCATAAGTTGGATATACATTGCCTATCTTGTTTGTTTGTTTTCTTGTCTTGTTCATTTGAAGGTGCATGACTTGCTTTCATGAAAAATGCTTAAAACAAACAAAAAAAGGGTGAAATCTACTAAGCACGTTGTGTTGGATTTGAGGTATTTTGTTACAACTCTACAAAATTTGGATCTTGGGATTAAAATTGAATCTCTCATATGTTTGGCTTGAGTTTTTACATGCTTTCATAGAACACATTTCAATTGATGCTCTTAATGGGAAATGAATGAACATAGATTTGCTTTCATACAAGTTTGTGTAAGTGAATGTTTGTGTTTAAACCTTAAGTAATTCTTGGTTTTAATATCAAATATCTCATTGAGTGATTGAGGGCATGGATTCATTCTTTGTTTACATAGGGAGTTAAATGCACCACTTTGTGGACTCACTCTATGTTTGCTTGGAAAGTTAAATATTCCATTGATTCAACCCTTTGTCATTTGTGAGTAGTATTGATAAGAAACTTTAGATTACTTGTGATTGATCTAGATTGCTATCTTGGGTTATTGGACTCTCTAATCCACCAGCCCCTCATTTCCGCCCCATAGTTGCAAGATCAGTGCTACATTAAAGGGGAGGGGTCTACAGGAAAGAAGTGTTAATTGCTCCACTAGGCAACCCTTTTGTGCTTTTTGGAACTCACTTGTTTTCTAAGGTGTGGACTCATTTTGAGTTGATGTGAGAAGGTTAAATGTTCCACTTTTGGACTCGCTTCATATTCACTTGAAGGGTTAAGTGTCCCACTTTTGGACTCACTTTCGCATTTACTTGAAGAGTTAAGTGTTCCACCTTTAGTGCTCTAAATACTTTTGATAGAGAATTACTTAGTTTTTATTTCTAGAAGGCCTGCTTGGGGACACACCACCTCAAGGGATGACCTTAACTCCTATGTTCTGGTGGAGTATAAATAGCGGGTGGTGAATTGAAAGACACCTCTCTTGGGAATTGAGTTTGATATCACTCTTGGCTAAGCCTCAAAGAACTTTATACCTTTGAGAAGTGAAGGAGGAGATTTGGGTTATCGTCTCCCCTTGGCTGTGTGATTTTGGATTCTTCTCATCTACAGATTTGGGCCTCACGTACCTTATGTATATTGAGGACTCCCTTTAGCAAAGCTATGCATATCCTTGTAGACAGCTTGATAAGGTGTTGTTGTGTTCTAAGTGCCTACTAAAAAATTTTCAAGAACATACACAAGTAGAATCTTTAAGGAGTAGATGTACTAAGTCACTATTCTTGTTCATGTGCAAGGTTGCTTTGCCCCTTGCTCATTGTTTGAAGACAACTACTAGCTTGAACTCCTTGATTGTTGTCTTATGTGCTTGATCTATGATAAAAATCTATTGATATACTTACTTGATCTTTTAAAACACTTCAAAACTAAGATTTTTATGTTCATTGTTCATAGGGTCGTATGACTCTACAACAATGTCACCCAAAACCTTTTTGCTATCTTGTTGCTGTTGCAATCTGGAGCTACTAAACTTGCATTTTAACCGGTCGTAGAGTGTCTTTTTTTGTTCTTACCTAAAGTTGGTCTGTTATCTACATGCTTAGACTTGTTCTAGATTGAAACAAATGAGCTAAAACTATTGGATTTGAGCTTAACAAATGCTACTCTTGATCACTTGTCACATCACGGTTACTTCTCTAGCTACTTGCTTATTGAGCTTCTTGCTCGCTGTTCGGCTTTAGTCAATTGATTGTTGTAAGTGCTTGAGCACTTTTGATGAGCCATCTCTCTATTGTTCTACTTTGACAAGTGATCTTTATTAGCTTTTCTTATTTCAAATCTGAGAAACTTTGTCTCATTCTATTAGTCAACCAACATCTCTTTTTATGCCGGTTACAACTTGGTCTCAATTTGAACAGTAGAGTCATCCTCCATTCAATTATACATAGTTACCTTCTCCAACTAGATGCTCACAAGTGCCCATTAGCAACAATAGTTCTAGTTCTAACCAATCTGAGGATTCTAAGGCTACCCCGTGGTACAAAGGAGGTTTCCTCTTTTCCACATTCAAGGCCCCCAAAAACACAGATAATGTCTCACTCACTTTGACGGAACAAGAAAAATTTCAAATCTTGCAAGAACACTTTGAGCATAAGGATAACCAAGCACACTTAGAAAAAGAACACAATCAACAAAGGATGGATGCTGCTAGGTGCATGGCTTATAGAGGGACATTTCATGAGCAACCTAAGACTAGTAATCATGAGCATAGATCTCTTTTTAATGGCAACAATGGCAACAACATGCCACCAAGATCTCCTCCAAGACCCACTTTTGGTATGCCTTCTTCACCTCCTAGACCTCCTCCCTCTCAACATGAGGCAGAGGCTGATGATGAGATTTCTAGTGAGGATCTTATGAGATTTGAACAAGATGTGGTCTCTCAATGAATGATGCATAAGATTTTAGAGCGTAATGGCGATCAATATTTTCAATATATGACTTCTAGGGGATACAAGCTTCCTCTTGGCTATGGTGTTAGACAAATTGTCCAACAAAGAGTACCAACTAAATTGGAAGTCCTTCAAGAAGAATTACGTTGGACAAATCAATGCCTTACCCAAATGGCAATAGAAAGAGAGCCTCCAAAGGTCTCTTTTGTAGAATCAATTTGTGCTCTTCCTTTTGATAAAAATCTATACATGGTCCCATTTCCTAGGGATATTGAGGTTCCCAAATATGACAAGTATGATGGAAATGGTGATCCCCATGACCATGTGCATCACTTTTATGCTCTTAGTATGGACTTTCTTCATGAAGACACATATCTTCTACGATTATTCCCTTGAAGCTTAAGAGGCCAAGCTTTGGAGTGGTTTGCAAAACTGACACCACCTCTTAAGACTTTTGATGAGTTGGCTATGCGCTTCACACAGCACTATTCTTACAACATCCAACAACCTGTCACCATGATAGATCTCGGTAATCTAAGACAACATCAAGTTGAGCCATTTGCAACTTACTTACAATGTTGGAAGTCCTTGTATTCTCAATATCCTGGTCAGCTACCCGAAAGAGAAAACATTGACATTTTCATCAATACACTTGTGCCTGAGTTATTTTATGATCTAAGGAAGCAACTATTCTCCTATTTCAATGACATGGTTGAGAGTGCATATCACATTGAGGATGTGGCCATAAGAAAAGGGGATATTGTTATTAATAAAGATGCTAAAGGCAATGGAAAAGATAAGAACAAACCTTGGAATAAGAACAAGTATGTTGTTAATGATGGAGTTGTTGACACTCCTAAAGTTAAAGAGCCTACTTTCAATCTCTCTAATGCTATCTATGCAGCAAAACAACAAGAAGCTGCCAACACTCACAGTGCTCTTAAACCTCAATATGTAGATAAGCCTAAGAAGTCATTTTGAAAGTGATTCTATACCAAGTTGGTAGAACCTTATGATGTGATCCTTAAGACTTTGGTTGACAATGGATATCTTACACTTCCTGATAAACCTGGTAACTGGGATCCACCAAGTAAGCCTGATTGGTGGTGAGAGGATTCTTATTGTCATTATCACAGAAACAAGGGACATCCAATAGACAATTGTTTTAGGCTTAAGGATGATATTCAGGATCTTATTGATAATGGCACAATCTCCACTGATGGCTTAACTAAAAATTCTGATCACACAGCTTTCAAAGATCCTCTACCTAAGCATGATAAGGGGGAAACCTCTCAAGCACATAAGAAGAATCATGATGCTAAGATCAATTATACATATCCTTTTGATACACCTATGATCAACATGGTAGAGCCCATTGAGAGCATTCTAATGATGAGGTCTCAAGATGATAATAAAGCCAATCATGGTAAGCCAAAGTTGATCTTGCAAACACGTGATAGTTCATCTTCCCAAAGTGAGACACTGAATGTTGTTACTAGGGGGCAAGCCAAGATTGTCCTTAAAACTATGCAAAATCCCAAACAAGCTTTACCTTCCAAACAAGCGGCTCCTTTAGCCACCCCTAGCTATGATCTTGTCCAACATTTGCACAAGACACCGGCTCAGATATCAATCCTTGAGTTGCTTCGGTTATCCCCTTCTCATAGAGAGATTCTTGATAAGGCTCTACGTACAATATGTGTTCCTAATGACATTGATCCAGATAAATTTCAGGCTATGGTCAGCCACATTTCATCTCCACTATCTCTCTCCTTTTCTATAGAAGATGACATATCTATTGCTCATCCGCATAATCTAGCTTTACACATTGACGTTCTAGTCTACAATACTCGAGTCTACCAAGTCCTGATAGACAATGGTGTAGGGTTAAATATTGTTTCTTTCAATGTCATACAACAGTTGGGTGTGTCAGAATTTGTTGTGGATTCTAAGAAGAAGATTACTATAAAAGCTTATGATGAAGTGGAAAGATCTTCCAAAGGTCTTGTCACGTTGCCTGTCCGAGTGGGCCCTATCACAAAAGATATTAACTTCCAAGTATTGGACGTTCCACTCACATATAACATTCTTTTGGGTCATCCTTGATCCATGACATGTAGGTTGTTCCTTCCACTTATCATCAGTGCGTCAAATTTCCATACAATGGCACTGAAATTGTGATTCCTGGAGACCATACTATTGCTATTAATGCTTTTGCTGCTACTAAAAAATTTGTTCCTCACAATGAACCTACTGATGATCCTAGTACATCTCTAGTTGCTACTGAGAAATCATTTAAGATGATGAGCCTTGGTATGGGTGAATATAAACTGGATTCCTTTGCTTCTATACCTATTTCTCCTAGGTCATATGGGAAACCTTCCACTTCTACTATGGTGATCCTTGAAGCTGAAAGAGAAGAACAAGCTATTCATGAGTGGATCTATAGAGAAGATGCCCAAAATACTCCCATGCTCAGTAATTCAGACACAGATACAGATGAGTCACCAATACACACTATGGCTCACATGGGAGATGACCTTCCCTCTACTTCACTTCTTTGGGGAGAAAAATGTATATCTACTGATGATATGGATGTTGATATGGTTCATTCTTGTAGTAACCATCCCGACGTGGTTGATGGGTCTTGTGTGGGGTCTGATGAGTTTGTTCCTCGTATTGCCTTAGTGGACCACACTGGTTCTTCTATGACAAGTCTAGATCTAGCTACTTTTGGAGCTTACCCTATAGGCTCAACCTCTCTTGTTACTAGAGATGACACCCCTCGCATAAATTCTATTGAACCGGTCACTTCATTTCATCTCGCATCAACACCTGTTACTTCTTCCACCAGTGAACTAGCCATTAAAAAGATTGAATCAGCAATCAAGCATCACAGTCATCAATTCAAAAGAAAAGAGCAATGGTCAAATGGTGAAAACCACATTGTGGTGCTATTTGAACCTAAGAAAAGTAAAAATAAAAATATGCTCAAAAATAAAGTTTCCCAAATAAAAGATGACAAGTTGATTCTCTACAAAAAAATGGTGCACTACTTCAAGCATGATCTCATATCTATTATATTTCAGCCTATTCCTAAAGCTGAGAACAAAGTTGCTAATGCCTTGGTTGCTTCAACATCCATCTTACAAATGAAAAAGCATAAATTTTGCTTCAAGTTCCTGGTGGATGAATTATGCTATCATGCTTACAAATCTTACAATCCTACCATCTTTTCATATCTTCCACCTCATATTCCTCTTGCAAATCCACCACACCATTCCTTCCACCATCCCTTACACTTTGCCTTTGTCTCTGGTGACTTGTATAGGAAGGGTCTAGATGAAACTCTCCTTAAGTGTCTAGAAATAGAGGAGTCAGAAAAAGTGCTAACTGAAATCCACGATGGCATATGTGGATCACATTCTAACAATCCTTCTCTAGCTCAAACATTGCTTAGGGCTGGTTATTATTGGTCGAACTGGTTGAGACCTCCTATCATCATAGTTGTAGCATTTGGGCATGTGGCCTATCAGCTCTCTACATCAGAGGAAGCAGATTCTTGATGCCCATTTCTGTCTGGGGCATCCTTTGTACATATTTTATGATCCTAAAAAAATACCAAAAAAATTCATATATGATGCTGAAAAAATCCTAAAAATCTTAAAAAGTACTGAAAAAATGAGCATCCTAGTGAAAACCTAGCAATAGGTGCTTTGATGTCTCACCAAAAAAATCAAAAAATTCAAAACATCAAAAAAAATTTGAAAAAGTGCCTTGGTGAAAACCTGGAAACAGGCTCCTTGGTAGCAAAAATACAAAAAAATTATAAAAAGTCCTAAAAAATTGCAAAAAAATCTATCAAGTGGTGAAAACCTAGAAACAGGCACTACTTGAGACCCTCTGCACCTATGTCTATCAGTCTTGCATGGCACTCCTTCACTCCACTTCTCTCTTTGCCTCTCTTAGCCTGGAATTGACTCTTGTCTTAGTCTAGGGGGCATCCATTGTTTTCAGCTTATCTTGGGTCTCTTTGTGTGTCTGGGTTTCTTAGGCACCTTGTAAACGGTGTTTTTCAACACCACCTCAACTGTGTTTTTCAACACTACCCTAGCGTCCAATGTTTCTTAACACTTATCTGATATCCTTCCCGTCATCTTGGATGATGCAATATTTCTCACTGGCAGATGTGATACTCAAAGTTTGACTCTATGACCTACACACATGCACTTGACTCACTGAGATTTGTTTGACTTTATTTCTTTGTGTGCTGTCTATGATGATTTCTTTGCTAAGTGGTCTCTCCCTGAGAAGTTTTCAATGATGCATAGCTAGAAGACTGAGGGTATGAGAACATGTTTTATTTCTTTATCTACTTGTGGGTATATTTTGTTGGTCCTCACTGTCATGAGCATTTATGTTGGTCTTACTTGACACTATGGACCTACAAGGTATTATCCTTGACTATTTTGTAAGTGCATGCTTATAGTCATCTTGACTTTCTTGTGTCTCGATGCGAGCATAATCTTGCTATATCAAACTTAGGTAATCTCACTACACTAGTCATCTTGACTTGCATGTCTTTGATGCTTAGGTGGGATTCCCAAATTTCTATCTAATATAGATCATAGTCAGATCCACATAGTTATACTAGTGTGTATTGTATGATCTTGCGATGCTACGAATAATGCTTAATGATTAATATTAGATGTCTATTGGCTTTTTGACCTTGCAAGTAACCCACTTTTCATGTAGCTTGCATTCTTAAGTGCATGTTAGTTATTTTTTCATCTTGCATATGGAGAGAGCTCTCCTTTATCTTTCGTGGACTTGCTAATCAACTACGCTCACCTTTTGCTTCTTCCCGATCATGTCTTTCACTTCTTGTCTTTCATATCACATCATTTTCCTTTCATTTCGGGATCCAAACCAAAATCTGAGTTCACCTTGATCACCCAACTCATCTTTTTCCTTCTTCCATGTAGCTGGTTAACCTTTTGAGGCCTGATCCTTCGATCTTCACTAGGGCATTCTTCACCTCTTCATCCCCATCCCTCTCAACTTCTAGTCTTTCATTCACTTTTAAATCCCAAGTTCAAATCCCCCTCCATGGTGTTTATGGGTTGAGGGACCGATAGGTTTGTGCCCCGTGTCTCATGTGTAGGGCATACCCTCATTTCTTGATGGTTATTCTATTCTCTTTCTTAGATTATGATTTCTAGTGATTTGATCATGTTGCTATTGCTTCTGCATTCCCTCCACCTAGATTTTGCTTTCGATCCCGAGGGGGCAGACACATCATATCTTATTGGTTATCTCTTTCCCAAGTATTCAGTACTGTCACTACTAGGCTGACCATGCAATATTTTCTATCTCTCTGCACTTCATTCTTTGGAGTCAGATCGCTATTTGCTTTCCTTCTTGGCTATCTACTTGTCTTGTTGGCTATCTCTTGCCTTCTTGGCTGATCTATTCTTTGATGTAATGTGTTCCCAAATCGATCACACATTAGTCAAAGAGGGGCAAATGTATACACCTAAAAATGGTCATCTAGACTATTAGTCCCTTTTGCTAAAATCATCAATTGCTTGTTCTTGATCAAATCCTAGTCCTATCATTTATTTGATTATTTTCTATGGGCTAACCATCTTAACCTAAGTCTTTATTTATTAAAAGGAATATTTCCTCCCCTTTTATTAAATAAAAAGCCCCACTTTTCTTCTTATCCTAAGTTGCACAAATAAAGCATTTAATTCTTATTTATAAAGAAAAATTAAAAATAAAAATAAAAGAAAAGTACTTTTTGTCTCACATGGACATAAAGTAAATGCTCAACATAAAGTAAATGCTTTTAATTTTCCTATTGGAGGATATTTGTGCACAAGGATCAAGCTTTTTTTTTTCTCCATCGTTGATTAAATCTTTTGCCTCTTAATCTCCATGGTCCATTGATTTTTTCACCTCCTATAAAAGAAGAGCTCTCTTCCTCATTTGCACATGCAAATTTTTATGCTATTGTTATGCTATAGGTTTTCTAGGTCATCTTGGAGCTTTTGGAGATATTCTTGCATCTAGGGTTTGAAGATTTGGAGCATTTTTGGCATTCATCTTGGATCTTCATCAACACTCTATCTTCTTGTCTTCATTCTTGCATCATCATGGCTTTCTTGCTTCATAGTTAGATTTCATTTTCATGCACAGTATTTGCATTTTCATAGCTTCATTCTTAGCTTAGATTTCCTTTTATGCAATAGATTAACTTGCATTGTCATATAGATTTTCTTTGCATTGCATACATTTGGCTTCATTGGAGATATTGGCATTATTTCCCTTGTCTTCCTTGAATCTCCCATTGCATGGTTTACTAGCAAGGTTATAGGCTTAATATCTCTAGCTGAGAGCATTCTTAAAAACCCTTGCACTCCATGCCTAGGGAGCTATGGATCAATTTGTGAGGGCTCATTCTTGAGTTTTCTTGCATGTAAGGATTCATAAAAGTGTGACACATTTATTGCACACAGATCTATCCATAGAGCATATTTCAACTGGGTGTGCCAGTTCCTAGGATTGTCATCCATTAGGCGTTTGATTACCATTGTTAGGTTCTTGTTGGTGGATTAAGTGACTTCGTTCCCTTGTGGGTAGTAATTGGATGAGATTTTTAGAATTACCTAGTTCTCAAAGGCCTATTGAATGAGGCTTGTAGATGAAAAGTAGGGGGCATTGTCACATACTAGGAAAAAGGGCATGCCAAACCTCATGATGATGAACTCTTCTAGGAACTTGGTGATCACTTCTATGGTATAGTTTTTCATAACCTGTGCCTCTATCTAGCACGTATAGTAATCAATTGCAATCAAGATGTATCGGTGGCCAAATGAGGATGGAGGATTGATCATTCCCATGAAGTCCAGCCCCCATTGGGTGAATGGACTCACTTCATATACCAGTTGTAAGGGCATCGTTGGGTGTCTTTCTTGAATGGTGCTGGTTTGGCAAACATGGTAGGAGTGCACATGTTCATGAGTATCTCTGAACAAAGTTGGATAGTAATAGCTGAATCTTAGTATATGATGATTTGTAGCTTCTGATGATCCATGTCCTGTACCATACTTATCATGAAATTCTATGAGAACTAGCTCAACTTCTGTTCGATCTAAACATCATAGGTACAGCCCATTGTAATTGTGTTTTTAGAGCTTCCCATTCTTTAGCATGTATGAGCTACTCTTATTCTTCATTGCTCTCCATTGGGAACCATTCAATCCTTCAGGACAATAATTTTGTAGTAGCTAGTAAACTATGTCTTGATACCATATGTGTATGAATATTCCCTCACTAGTGTACACTTGGCACACCAACCCTTGTTTTGTTTCGGCTATCATCTTGGTGAGGCCTTGGCCTCTTACCAATTTCATTGGTTGAATTTAGATGTCGAACTCCTAAAATATTGCCATCCATTTCCCTCTTCATTCTGTGAGTTCATTTTACATTAGTAAGGATTTGACTGCTGGGTTTGGGACAATAGCAACAACCTTACTCCGTAGAATATAGTGCCTGAATTTTTTGATAGCTTTGACCAAGGAGAAAGATTGTTTATCCAAATTAGGATATTTGAGTTCTATGTTCTTCGATGGGAAACTCATGAAAGCAATTGGCCTTTCATCTTCACCTTCTTTCTTCTACGTGAGGATCCCTGCACACGAATGCTCTGAAGTGAATGAGTACACTTTAAATGGTAGAAGATAGTCTAGACTGACCAAGACTAGAGTAGTGGAAATGAATGTCTTTATTTCTTCGAAGGCATCTTTAGCTAGGGTGTTCCATTAGATTTTAGCATCCTTCTTTAGCATATCATTTAAAGGATGTACTATCTCCGCAAAACCACTGATGAACTTCTTGACAAAGTTGATTTTCTCAAAAAAGGACTTCAATTCCTTCCTATTGTTTGGTGGCACCAACTTGAGGATAGCTTCAACCCTTTTGGGGTCAATTGAGATGTCTATCTCAGATATAATGTGTCTGAGGATTTTACCTTGAGTCACCCCGAAGACACACTTCTTAGGATTCAAAGAAATCCCATAACATTGACACCTTTTCAAAACTTTTCACAAATCTTCGATGTGGTCTGCCTAGTTTCTGGAGAAAACTGTGAGGTCGTCCATGTATATAAAAATGCACTTGTTGACCAAACCCTTGAATGTGTCATTCATAGCTTATTAGAAAGTAGCTCTTGCATTTGTTGGGAGTTCCCTTTGATCTTCAACTTGTAGATTTATACTTTGATGGATAACTTTAATATAACTTTGACTCTATAACCACTCCAAAGTCTACAAGGAAGAGGGCCAATTAACAAGGATCAAAAGAGATCCTCCTACACTTTGAGCCTCAATTCTCAGGTGGGGTACCCTTGATTCACTTCTTGAAAGGAATCACTAAATGATATACAACTATATATTCTTTACTAACTGCTTTAAGATTTTATCATTTGAATGTTTGTGTGTGTGGTTAACAACAATGAAATGCCTCCAGAGGATGGACCAGTGCCTTAACCTAGGGAAAAGAGTCACCCAATTACATACATCAACTAAATACCTTAATTCAAACACAATTGAATCTAGGATAAGTGCTTTGCCTATTACCCCTCTCCCTTAGACACAAGGACATCAAATTCCTACTTGGCTATAAACTCACTGAACCCACCTCAAAGACTTTAATCCTAACTTTGTTAGGAACTCAGACATGACTTCATAATACTCTTTGTTTACCATATGCTAATACACTTTGTGACATTAACATATATGAGCTTAGAATCGAAACAAGAAGACATGCACAAATGTAAGATTGGAACTCAATAACATTCTCATTAATATATTCAAAATCAATAAAAGGATAGGAAAAGATACAAAATCTAGCTCCTCTATCAGTAAAACACCATGGACAACCAGCCTGGGACCAAAGAAAGTTTTGGAACCTCTACAAAATCAAAATTTCTACAACTTATACTCCCTAATCATCTTGGAATTCTCAAAAAGAATGCAACAAGCTATGGATGACTTAGGGTTAGGGTTTCAACCACCCAACCGACTGGAAATGGCTACAAATTTATCATAGGGGAAGAAACCCAGGTAATCAAGAGAAGACAAGCCTCAGATTGATCCTTAATTATGAAAATCTCACTAAGAAGGTAATGAGAACCAAAAAAAATGCTCAAAATGTCAACCCTACAACACACCTTGAGCACAAAACTGCACATTAAAAACCCTACAGATGATCACTCAACACCTTGGACCACACTACAATAGCAAACACCACCAAACCAATCAAAATCAGCTGTTAAAACCATAAATTCTGGTACTTCCTATCACTGGAAACCCTCTGCAAATTCAAATTTAAAAATAAATGGCTACTTTCATGATGCTTGCAGAAAATCAACGGTCAAGATTTGAAATCAGGTTAACTTTAAGTCATGGCCATTTGATCTTCATGTTTCACAAGCTTTAAATCTTAACTCAATCACCAAAAGACAGAGAAACTTTGACCGGGCCCACATCGGGAAGATCAAAAGCCATCTGAAGATCGCATACCCATTCGAGATTCTATTAGATTACATGCCCACCATTAGATCAAGAATCTCCTCCCATCTCTGACAACCATCTGACAGGAAACAAAATCAACAGTCATCGCAAGATCTTAAACCTCTGACAAAACCCATAAGATTATACGTTGTTCGTCGATTCACTGATAGGATCAGGACCCACTGACACATCTAAAAGCTTAGGTCCCACTAACAACAAGCCACTTCATACTTCCATCAACCAATTAGATACTGCCAAGTCAGCTTACATGGCAGTGGATGTGCTCGAAAAGAAAGGCTACGTCATCAGGAAAATCAATGATCGGTGTAATATCTCAAGCATTTGACACATCCTATGAGAATTTTCACTGACCGTCAGATTGAGATGGTGTCAGAGCTGGGCCCAGAGGAAAAAAAGGCTAGAACATAGGAAAAAATTAAAGCTTAGGACTTAGGGTTTCAGGAAAAATCAGGCATTGAGGACTTTAGGAAATATTAAATTCATCGGGGGTAGAAACTTAGGAAAAATTTAAATGAGGCCGACCAAAATATAAAGCACATGCATATTAGGACCCTTAAGTGACCCATGAAAAGTAACATCAAAATAGAATAAGGCCAGGGTTTAGACAAAGGGTTCTTCCATGTAATGGCTAGTTTTTGAATTTTTTGCTAAGGGCTTTTAGCCAGAGACATGAAAAATGACACCGAGACCAGGGGAAAGATGCCAGGGCCATGAAATTTTTTACATGTGCTAACAGTGGCTCTGTCTAGGGATGTATGCCTCCTACATTCATAGCAAGGACTTAGAATCACTAGTTTAAAGTAGACCATCCCACTGGAAAAATTGCAGACAATAGGGAAAAAGCAAGGCAGAACAGGCAACAGGACCAAAAATTGACAGACCAGGAAAAAATAGGCAAGGGCAAGTAGCTTATTTATAGAATTTATAATAAATACAAACCTAACTACTATTCATGGAAAACAAAATACCTTCATTTGAAGTATTTCTTCAAGAATTGTCCATGAACTAGCAATTCTTGAATATCACCATTTAATTCCTTGACCATATATGAATCTTGGCCCCATTTCTCATAAATTAGATATGGCCCTAGCTAGATGGGATCAAATTTACCATGTTTTCCCCTATCCTCCAGTTTGGCATTCCAAACTAACACCAAATCACCAGGTTCAAACCTTTTGTCAACAATCCTCTTATCATATAAATTCTTAACCTGCAACTGCAATTTGGCATTTCTTGCAACTGACTCTCTTCTAGTCTCATCTAACCTAATGAGGTCCTCAATTCTCAATTGCATCTCATCATATATGTCATCATCATATAACTGAACAAATTTATACATTTCCAACAAATTATTTTGAGGCATTCTTGCATGTATTCCATATACTAGGTCAAATGGTGCACAACCAATTTCCCTCTTCACAGTAACCCTATCAGCCCATAGGGCTAATGATAGCTTTGAATTCCATGCCCTCTTATTCTTTTCAAGAATCCTCTTTAGGATTTTAATCAAACTCTTATTAGTAGAGTCTGCCTGTCCATTTCCTTGTGGATGATAAGGTGAGGAATTAGAAATCTGAATTCCTAAACCTTTGCAAAAGTCCTTATATTCAGCAGACCTAAAGCACATTACATTATCACTAACTATCCTCTCAGGGAAACCAAACCTTGTAACAATATTATTCAATAGAAAATCAATTACCACCCCACTAGTTGCATTTCTTGTAGGTATAGCCTCTACCCATTTTGTAAAGTAATCAGTGGCAACTAAGATCCATGAGTTTCCTCCACTTGACTTGTTTGGTATCTCCCCTATGAAATCAATTCCCCATTTTTGGAAAGGAGCCTGAACTTCTACTAGTTTTAATGGCACATTACCTAAAAATTTAAGCTTACCAGAGAACCTTTGACAAGCATCACACCTCCTTACCAACTGTGCTGCATCCTTGAAGATTGTGGGCCACCAAAATCCTGCTCTCAAGATTTTATGAGTAGTTGTTTTACCCATATAATGCCCACCACAAACTCCCTCATGCATTTCCTTGAATAGCTTGTTAGCCTCATCCTCATCTACACATTTCAAAAGTATGCAATCCAAATTCTTTCTATACAATTTACATTTCACAATTACATACTTGATGGCTTGTAATTTCAATGTCCTCTTCTAATTATCATTCATATTATCTGGACATTTCATGTTTCTCAAGTAATAGATGACATCATGATACCAAATACAATCATCCATGTCACACGTATAATCAACTTCATAATGATTTACCTGATTTGCATCAAGGTTAGAATGAGCCATCAGTTTTGCCAATCCTTGTCCTCTAACATATTTAGTAATCTAGACATCAACATTGAATTCTTGGATCCTATTGATCCATCTTCATCTTCTTCCAGACACCTCCTGCTGTGAGAAAATATCCTTCACAGCTGCACTTGGCACAAAAGCAATCACAATTGCCCCCATCAAGTAACGCCTAAAAGCCTTGATTGCCTTCACAAGTGCATATGCCTATTTTTCATTTATGTCATACTTCAATTCAGTAGCCTACAAAGATTTATTGAAAAATACAATAGGCTGCTCAAAACCATCGTTATTCTTTTGTAACAAAACTACAGCAATAGTGTGAAAAGATGCAAAGGAAAAGATGTGCATTGGAACATTATAATTTGGTGCTTAAGCACTGGTGCATCTTTGATAGCCTAATTGATATTTTTGAAAGCCTCATTAGGCTTACCCTCCTAATTGATTGTAGATCCCTTCTTCAACATCATAGAAATAGGTCTAGTAACCTTTGCAAAATTTGTCACAAACCTCCTTAAGAAATTGACCTGACCAAAGAAGGACTGAATCCATTTAACATTCTTTGGCCTCTAGATTTTTTCAATAGCTGCTACCCTTTCAGGGTCAATTCTTACTCCTTGCTTGCCAACCAAATGGCCAAACAACTTACCTTCTATGACACCAAAAGAACATTTCCTTGGGTTTAATGAAATGCCAAATTCCAAGGCCCTCACAAATATTTTTTCTAAATGAATACAGTGGTCTTCTTCCTTCTTGGAGTAGGTAGTTAAATCATCTTGATATACAACAAGAAAATCATTTATGAAATCTAAAAAGGCAACATCCATTGCCCTCTGAAAAGTAGCACTGGCATTTGTGAGACCAAAAGGCATTCTCACATAAACATATGTCCCCCAAGGTGTTGTGAAAGTTGTCTTGAATTGCTCTGATTCCTTAACAATTACCTGATTGTAACCAGAGAAGCCATCCATCATAGACATCAATTCTAATCTGGTTACTCTCTACAACATAGCTTCCATATTAGGCAGTCAATAATTATCCTTTAATGAGCTAATGTTCAAATTCCTGAAGTCTACACAAAGCCGGATGTCACCATTCTTCTTTCTCACAAGAACAAGGTTTGACACCTAAGGAGAGTTCCTTATAGGCTTGATAATTCCAGTATCTCTTAGCTTCATTAACTCATCTTGCATCTTGGGTGCCAAAGTGGGATTAATAGGCCTTTTCTTTTGCCGGAAAGGTTTAGCATCTTCTTTCAATGGAATAATATGCTGAAACAAATCTTCTCTATAAACCTTAAGGTCATCATATGACCATGAAAAAACATGCTTGAATTTTCTCAATAATTCAATCAAATATTTCTTTACCTTTTGAGACATATCTCTACTAATGTGTACCTTCTTGGGTGCTTCATGTGTTCCAAGATTTATCTCCTCTAGATCAGCATGATTTTCTCCTTTGATATTCTTTTGAACTCTATCCTAGTTATCAAAGACAGTCTCCAAAACAACAAGTCCCTTAGGCACCTTGTTAGTTCTAAGCTGAATGACCTCATTGCCAAAGACAACCTCCTTGTCTCCTACTGACTCAACCAAGGCTGAACAATCAAATTCCTGACCATGATACTGATCTTCACAACTCATAAACTTTAAGATATTGTCAATTTTCAATATTGTCTGGTATACTAGGCCTAGCCTGAATTTCAACTTTAGAAATACAAAAAAATGTAATATCATTGGGATTGATTGCAATATTGGCTAACAAGTCAGCCATCTTATTATTACTCCTATCCTTCCACTCAATATTGAAGGCATCAAAATGTTCAATCAAATCCCAAACTGCATTCCTATATTGTTTCAACCTCCTATTCTTGGAATCATATATTGACTTGACTTGGGACACTACCAACTCAAAATCACCAACAACACTTAAGCACTTAATACCATGTTTTTGTGCCAATCTCAATCCTAACAACAAAGCCTCATATTCTGCTATATTGTTAGTACAAAAGAAATTCAATGTGAAAGAAAACTTGTTGGTGCTTCCATCAGGAGAAATAAGTAAGATACCTACTCCTGCTCCATCTTTGTAATTTGCACCATCAAAGTACATTACCCACAAATGACCCTTCATAGAAATAGCACTTACCTCAATAGAGATAGGTGACAAAGTAGGTTCATTTTCAAATACAGGGATCTCTTCCCTAAAAGCATTAATATCAGTATCCACAAAACATGTAGTTTCATTATCAATATTTCTCTCAATCATGTGGCATACCCTTGGCTCTCATTCAATCTTGACAAACTAATCATCAATCTTGAAAGTGGCATAGGATAGATTACACTGTAAACTTCCACCCATGGCAGCACTCCATCTTCTAGATAGTAGCATCCCATAATGAGGAGGGATTTCCACTACCAAAACACTCATTGTCAATTCTTTCTCTAGATATGCTGCCAGCCTATATGGCATTGCATTGATAGTCCCAATAACTGGTACCTCCCTTTGATCCATTGCACAACATCTACCTTGAACTGTATCAACTTTAAGGCCCAACTTCTCCATGATTTTAAAAGGCATAATAGTATTAGAGGCACCACTATCAATCATACAATTCCTCAACTTCATTCCATTCTCAAGAACACTTAAAAAGAATGGATCAATATTTTCAAGGCTGGCATTGACAGAACTGTCTGAGTATATTGGAGGAATTTGAGACACAATTCCCTGAGTAGCAACACCTTTCAAATCTTTATCCTGAGATCCATTGCATACAACACTATGGTTATGAACATTATCTACCCATGCAATAGCTCTATTTTTGTGTTCAAGGATCCTCAAAAATTCTGACAATGGAACCTTAACTATAATTTGGCACAATATAGATAACATATCAACAGGAGAAAAAGAAGGAATCTCAATCTGCACTGCTTTAATATCCTTTTGCTTATCTGATATATTAGGTGTATTGGCCACCAGCATTTTTTCAATCTTAGCCATTGTGTTAACTAGCCTCTCAATCTCACTAGAAATCTTTTCAATTCCAACTCCCTTAGGCTCACAATTCTTACCTTTTACATTCTTGAATTTTACCATGTGATCACCTTTTGATTTGTTCTCATTAGTCTCTCTAGAGTTGGTACTCTTTATGAACATTCTTGTAGCTTTCTCATTTGTATTCCTTGCCACCATGCCTCTAGTTTGCACCTAGGAAATCATTTCTGCAGTAATCCTATCCATCTCTTCTCTAGAAGGTCTTCTCAAATTTACTGGCTCAGAAGAAGAGTTCATGTTACATGTCTTCCTATCAATGTCTTCACTATCAGAAAAAACTTCTTGATGAAAAAGGGCCTAATTGTGTCTCTTCACATTTACATCTACCTCTTCATCAAAATAAAAATCTTCTTCATATCCTAAATATGAAGAAGCCATGTTGCATCCAACATCATCTTGATCTTCTTCTTGATCTATCTCCTCATTGCCACAATCCTGATTTGTAGCCATAGATTGTGAAACTATACAATGCTCTGTAGAATAAGGAGACTGGCATGCAACACACCAAGGTATGTCCTCCATGACATTTATTGAAGCCTTTTGTAGAGGGTCAAGGACACCTCTATCATTTTTTCCTCTTACAGTAGGGACAATAGGCTTGCCATCCTTCCATTGGGTGTTGTAGGGGTAGTTCTGCAATCTATTCTGTTTGTTGAAATTGTTGTTGAACTAAGGCCTTTCATTGGTAGGAGCACTGATGTTCCTATTTGCAGGTGCCTTCAAATCCTTCAATGCATTGAGAACCTTATCCATTTTATCTTCTTCTTGCCTCCTAGCTTCAATAGTCTTATCATTTTCCTTTTTGTATTTCTTATCCCCAAACAACTTTGGATCATCTCTCTTTCCACCCAATTTCCCTGATATTTTCATATTATTCTCAATATTGATAGCAATCCTAAAATCATCCCTAAGAGTTCTTGGTTCTTTTTCCCTCAACAAATATCCCATCTTTCCATCAAATGCATTGAAGTATGTGGTCAGACAGACATTGTCATCTAACCGCATAACTTGGAACAACTTATGCATACCCTTCTGAAATCTCATGTTGAATTCAGCTACAGTCTCATTCTGATTTTTCCTTATGGTATTGAATTCATTCAACATGAAACTAGCATTAGGCCTAGCACCATACTTCTCTTTAAAACATCTCTCAAAAGAGTCCCAAGTATCAATACATTTATCAAGAAGTCTCTTAAACCAATCTCTAGCATCCTCCATTAGAGATTGAACAAATAATTTCATGACTACATCCTCATGCTCTACCTCATAATCATTAAGCATATCAACAAATAACCTAAGATGCTCTTCACAACCAATAGCATTATTACCAGCAAACTTAGGTACCTTATCTCTTATATCATTTGGAAAAGCATTTGGGTAACCAAGAATTCCATCAAAACTAATTTGTCTATAGCCTTCTAATTGCATAGGTCTTCTTAGAAAACTTGAACTAGTGTTAACCCTAGGATCAACATTAGCATTTACATTTCTATCTACTTGTGCATTTGACTGTTGTCTAGGATTAGCACCTATCCTAGCAGATGAAGAAGGAAATGAACTAGTAGCATTACTAAGTGGAACAGTAGTAGTCATAGATGGCATACCTAGTTCAGTAGTAGATGGACCAAGAGCATTAGCTAATGAAGCCTTCAAGAATTGGATCTTTCTTCTCTTTTCTACAATGGAAGCTTCAATTTCAGCCTTCTCTAATTCTCTTGCAAGGTCCTCATCTTCTTTTCTTCTTCTTTCTATCTCTATATCCTTATTTGAATTGGGTGGTGGGACCCCTGGTATTGTCAATGGTTTTCTTGTTTGATGTCCCACCATCTTCTGCTTTCCCTTCTCACTAGCGGCAACAGTAGGCCTAGTGATCTCATGCCCATTTTTATCTTTAGGTAAAGGAACATAACTTTGCACTTGTCTAACCATAGGGCCCTCCTTATCAAATTCATGATCTTTTAGTAAGCGATCTTGCTCACTCCTCAAAGCTTCAAGATCACCAAAGACATCATGTTGCAAAGTCTTAGGAGTAGAAGCAAGCATCTTGTTTCTCTCCTTCATTTCATTAATATTTCTAAGGAGAGATTGTCTTTCTATTAGAGCATTTACCTTTTCAGCTTCTCTCTCCTCTTGTAACCTCTTATGTATGGCATCTTTTTTTGCCAACTATAACCTTAATGCATTTAAATCATCAGGATCTACCATAATGTTATCAAAACCTGATGACACATCCATATCAGAAATATTTTGATATGGGAAGTGCACTTGCTTAGGTCTCATGGGTTCTCTTCTAAAATTATCTTCATCAAGATCTAAATCAATCTCCAAACCCATCTCTCTAGCTCATTCATCTTGACCTATAGGCAATGGACCCTTGTCCTGAAATATAGCCTCAGGGGTATCATAAAATCTACCCTCAGAGCGACCACCATCTGATCTAAAAACTCTAACTTGTGAACCTTCCTCACTTGAGGAAACATGTGGTTCTCTACCTCTAGTACTTCTTTTTTCTCTGATGGGAGCACTAGTAGACTCACCATTCCTTCTAATCCAACTCTTCTTCCCCTATCTAGGCAATTGCTCTAGAGTGACCTCCGGATTCTTTCTGACAAAGGACCTAGTATTCCTCCTCTTATCCATGATTTACAATATATAGCACTAGTTCTTACCTTTTGAGTCACCACCCACCTAGATGGGAAATCTTCTACCTAAGTACAATAGGAAGACAAGAATGCACTTACAACCTTTATATCTATCTGGTCAACAAAAGATTTTGACTTTACAATGTGGCCCAACCAGAAATCCTAACAGATATACTACTTCATTGTTGTTCTCCCCAGTAGAGTCACCATTTTGTTGGGAGTTCCCTTTGATCTTCAACTTGTAGATTTATACTTTGATGGATAACTTTAATATAACTTTGACTCTATAACCACTCCAAAGTCTACAAGGAAAAGGGCCAATTAACAAGGATCAAAAGAGATCCTCCTACACTTTGAGCCTCAATGCTCAGGCAAGTGTACCCTTGATTCACTTCTTGAAAGGAATCACTAAATGATATACAACTATATATTCTTTACTAACTGCTTTAAGATTTTATCATTTGAATGTTTGTGTGTGTGGTTGACAAGAATGAAATGCCTCCAGAGGATGGACCAGTGCCTTAACCTAGGGAAAAGAGTCACCCAATTACATACATCAACTAAATACCTTAATTCAAACACAATTGAATCCAAGATAAGTGCTTTGCCCATTACCCCTCTCCCTCAGACACAAGGACATCAAATTCCTACTTGGCTATAAACTCACTGAACCCACCTAAAAGACTTTAATCCTGACTTTGTTAGGAACTCAGAGATGACTTCACAATACTCTTTGTTTACCCTATGCTAATACACTTTGTGACATTAACATATATGAGCTTAGAACCAAAACAAGAAGACATGCACAAATGCAAGATTAGAACTCAATAACATTCTCATTAATATATTTAGAATCAATACACAATCAGAACAACACAAGGATAGGAAAAGATATAAAATCTAGCTCCTCTATCAGTAAAACACCATGGACAACCAGCCTAGGACAAAAGAAAGTTTTGGAACCTCTACAAAATCAAAATTTCTACAACTTATACTCCCTAGTCATCTTGGAATTCTCAAAGAGAATGAAACAAGCTATGGATGACTTAGGGTTAGGGTTTCAACCACCCAACCAATTGGAAATGGCTACAAATTTATCATAGGGGAAGAAACCTAGGCAATCAAGAGAAGACAAGCCCCGGTTTGATCCTCAATTATGAAAATCTCATTGAGAAGGTACTGAGAACCACAAAAATGCTCAAAATGTCAACCCTGCAACATGCCTTGAGCACAAAACTACATAGTACAAACCCTATAGACGATCACTCAACACCTTAGACCACACTGCGATAGCAAGCGCCACCAAACCAATGGAAATCAGCTGTTAAAACCATAAATTCTGGTACTTCCTGTCACTGGAAACCCTCTGCAAATTCAAATTTGAAAATAAATGGCTACTTTCATGGCACTTGCAGCAAATCAATGATCAAAATTTGAAATTAGGTTAACTTTAAGTCGTGGCTGTTTGATCTTCATGTTTCATGGGCTTTAAATCTTAACTCAACCACCAAAAGACTGAGAAACTTTGATCGGGCCCGCATTAGGAAGATCAACAACCATCTAAAGATCACATACCCATTTGAGATTCTATTAGATTACATGCCCACCATTAGATCAAGAATCTCCTCCCATCTCTGACAACCATCTGACAAGAAACAAAATCAACAGTCATTGCAAGATCTTAAGCCTTTGACAAAACCCATAAGATTATACACCGTTCATCGATTCACTGACAGGATCAGGACCCACTGACACATCTAGAAGCTCAGGTCCCATTGACAACAAGCCACTTCATACTTCTGTCAACCAATGAGATACCACCAAGTCAGCTTACATGGTAGTGGACCCACTCGAAAAGAAAGGCTACGTCGTCAGGAAAATCAATGATCCATGTAAGATCTCAAGCATCTGACACATCCTATGAGAATTTGCACTGACCGTCAGATTGAGATGGTGTCAAAGCTGGGCCCAAGGAAAAAAAAGGCCAGAACATAGGAAAAAATTAAAGCTTAGGACTTAGGCTTTTGGGAAAAATCAGGCGCTGAGGACTTTAGGAAATATTAAATTCACCGAGGGTAGAAATTTAGGAAAAATTTAAACGGGGCTGACCAAAATATAAAGCACATGCATATTAGGACCCTTAAGTGACCCATGAAAAGTAACATCAAAATAGAATAAGGCCAGGGTTTAGAAAAAGGGTTCTTCCATGTAACGGCTAGTTTTTGAATTTTTTGCTAAGGGCTTTTAGCCAGAGACATGAAAAATGACACCGAGACCAGGGGAAAGATGTCAGGGCCATGAAATTTTTTACACATGCTAACAACATTGATCAGACCAAATGGCATGTGGTGGTAGGTGAATGTTCCCCATTTTGTAGTGAATACCATTTTAAAGTGGTCTTCTTCCTTCACCATGACTTGCTTGTACCCTGAGTAGCCATCTAGAAAGGACATCATTTGAGAACCATTGACCACTTGTAACACCTTGTCTAGAGAAGGCAAAGGATAGTTGTCCTTCTAAGAAGATCTATTTAGATTTCTAAAGTCCACACAGAGCCAAACCTCTCCTCTTTTCTTCCTTATGGGAACTAGATTGGCTACCCAAGTTGAATGTCAGATAGGAAAAATTATCTTGGCATCAAGCAGCTTTTGTACTTCCTTTTGAATTACTAGCTCGATCATGAGGTTAACTGGTCTTTTCCTCTAGAAGAATGGTTTAGCATCTATGTTCAACAAGATGTTGTGGAATATAATGCTAGGATAATAGGTTTTCAGATCTTCATAGCACCATGTGATGACATCTTTATATTCACTGAGTAGCTCGATCATCTATTTCTTTTCCTCAGGTGTGCCAACCTTGCCTATACAAATCTCCCTGGGTTTGAGTTGTGTGCCCAAGTTGTAGAGCTTGCAATCATCTCCACTCACCACTAGGGTTTTCCCTCTCTCTTGAGCATGTTCATCTTTATCAAAAATTCTTTCTAGAGCCACCATACCTTTCGAAATGGAATTCATTTTCAAGTTCAAAATCCCCAGGTCATCGAACTCCTCTATTTCATCTTCTTCTTCTTCATCAATGGCTCTAGTTGTCAAAGATCCCTCCATTCATAATAAATTCTATGATTTTTTGATCGTCCTAAAATACTCAAAAAAATTTGATGTTGTCGGGGATAGTGGACACAGCCACTAGTTCTACAGAGAACCTTTTCAACTTGGATTTTTCTAGCGGCTACAAGGAACTTGCAAACAATGCCAAAGTGTCGGCAATAGTATTCCTTCTCCTTGGGATGCTTCAAATGCTAAAAGCTTCAAAATGTTTGACTAAATCCCAGGCATGATTGTGGTATGAAATCAATAATTTATCTTTACAAGAATACTAGCTTTGATCTATCAGACTATCAGTTGCGAATCACCTTCTATAGCTATCACTTTTACCTTATTCTTGTGCATGAAAATGAGACCCCGAACTAGAGCCTCGTATTCGGAAACATTGTTGGTGCAGTGGAATTGAAACCGATAGGTGGCATAATATGAACCCCCATGAGGGTTGATTAACTTGATCCCCGCTCCTACCCCTAGCTTACACTTAGAGCCATCAAAATGAAGTTTCCAGATTGAGTGATTATTATTGGGAGATATCTTGATTTGGGGTCCCAAGATCACTTCTAGTGGAGGTGTCTTAACTTGGGGCTCATTAGAGGTCAAGGGTGGTGACAGGTCATTTTTTTGGGGGGTCTTTGATGTCTCTTCATCAGAGCATTCCCTTCTTGACAGAGGGACCCATTTCATTTTTTTCTTTTCCTGGGCCTCACACCACATTTCATCGCATGGGGGCAGGCAACCATCATCAGAGGAACTCCATTCTTCTTGTAAAAAATCCTTAGCTATAGGAACCTCAAGTTGTTCATGGAGAGAGAGCCCATCCTCATTTGAGCCCTTTGGCATGTCTCTTGCCTACTAGGGTGTGTCAGACATCTGGCTTACTACTTGAGTAACCACCTGCTGACAGTCCTAACATGTAGATTCTGAATGGTTGGTCTGATGGAGGTGATAATAACCTAGTAACATCAGTATATTTGGGTTAGCATCTATGCCAAGGTGTCTCATCTTCTTGGTCATGCCTAACATGAATTCCATAAAAAATTCATCTGTAATCGAGGCATCTACCAATCCTTACACCTGACTGTTATCAGAATCATCTTCCCCCTTAAGTTGGAAAGTGAAGGCTTTGTCAAAATGGTACACTCCCATATCATCCTGTGAGAACAAAACTTCATTTGGGGCATTATACTTAGTTATCATCTATTTGAGTTTAGGTTCTGCATCAATCATAATTTGATTGTTGAGCCCCTTCTATGGTAGCCAAAGTTGATTAAAATCAGTGGAGAACCAACCCCTCAAAGATCGGGTCCATTCTCAGCTGAGTAGCATGCCATAAGTGTCAAGGATGTCTACCACATGAACATCGATGTAGTCCTAGATCCTAGGATTGGCTGTTAGCTAAATACATGTGTCTTTCAAGACCCCAATGATTTTTACTTCCATTTTGTCAAGCTGGATCACCACACGATTCGTTGGCTGAGGATTCATTCCTAGCCTCCGACATATAGAAAATGGCATCACATTACATGAAGCACCTGAGTCAATTAAAAAATTGTGTAGGTTCTTCCCAAATACTTTGAGGCTAAGTAGGAATGGGGGCACTTCTACCCTATCTTCAAACATGGTCGGCATTGCCTCTGCTGCATTTACATTAGATGCATTCTTGGCACCAGTGCTGGGTGAGGCTGTCATGGAATGGTCCAAGGTCTTTAGGAGGGTTTCCCTTTGAGCGGGGCAACTCTGCAGCATATCATACATCGACATGTTTGTTCTAACATTTTTTAGTTCCTCTACTACACTATACCTTTCATTTCCCTAGGCTGGGCTTTTCAATGCCACTGGTTGATACGATGTTGTCTGAACAATAGTGGTATTAGGTCCTCTCAGGGGCATAGGATTATTGTTGGCCCTTGGGTCAGGTGGAGTAGGCTACATACTTGGATGAATGCCATCCATCAGGGGTTCCCTCCTGCTTCTCAAGTTATGGGTATTTCTATTGTTGTTCTGGAAGGCCTAGACTTTGGAATACTCTGGTTGGCTTTCTTGGTTAAATGGGAAAATGAACTCTTCCTTTGAAGTGTTATTGTTTGGAGTTCCATCCAAATTTGGGTCGTATGACTCAAATATCATGGCACTAAAATGGGCTTGGGAACCCTTAGGATTTTGAGTTTGATTATCAGACTCCCCCCTATACTTGTAATCTAGTTGATGCATGTTGGGACCTTGGGTGTAGCTGGCTTCTAATGAACTGAAGAAATTGGCATTATCTGTGGGGATACTACCATTGTTTGGACATGTATTCCAAGTCCTATTTGTCCTTTTTTGCCCAAAATGTTTGTCTTGAGAGCCATTCCCATAACCTCCTCCACTATTGTTGTTGTTGTTGTAATTGCCATAACTATGATTCTAATTTTGAGAGTAAGTATTAGGGACAGCAGCTGGCCGTGGAGAGTTTCCTTGATTTGGAGTTGGGTTGAGCTTCATTCGTGTGATCTCTCCAGTTAGTTGGGACAGCATCTTCTTCATGGCATCCAACTCATTGACTAAAGCTTGGTCTAGTTTGCTTGGGATAGCGACCTTTTGCTCACACAAGGCAGCCCTGTGTGTATCATACCCTGGGTATGTGATAGTCAACAGTGGGGCAGCAACATATGGAGTTGGTACCGGGTTGATCTTCAGGTTTTGTTGCATTGGAAATTGATTTTTTTCTATGAATGGACCAAATAAAATAGCATTCCCCACTATGGGGAGAATGCCATAGCTCCCTCCCGCTTGTGGGTCCATTTTTTGAGTGAACAAGATAGCTTCATTTCACACTTTCTCCAAAGTGTCAATATCTCCTGGGGGAAACCTTTTCAAGAATATAGATGTAAGTGGGTCCAAGGTGCATAGGTACACTTGTATGGTGCGGAAACAACTTCCTACGCTAATCTCTATAGGAGAGTATTGCGCAAAATTCTTTTAAATCCTTACAATTTCAGATTCGTTAACTACTTTAACAAAGATATTGCAACCACATACCATACATATAGAAAAATAGAGAATGACACAATGATATACCCTGGGGAAACCTTTTGGTAAAAACCCTAGCACTCCAAAACCTGCACAATGTATTGATCAAAACTATTACAGCTTACAATACACTTGCAATGCAAGTTCTTTTAGAAGATTTCTAAACCCTTGAAGACAAATCATGGCAGCATAAAACATTCCAACAATACACTTGAATCATATCTCTTCACAACCCTAAAAAAGCTTATATCATGCACTTCACTTTTTAGGGCTACTCCCAAAGATAACCGTATTAGGGTTTTACCATTCTTTGATAAAATAGGAACCCTACGATTGGGGAAGAGTGTACAGTACTCAACTTTATCAGTTTCCACATGTCTTCACCTATCATTGAATCTTCCTGACATAGCTCTTACGTGTCATAGGAATCCATCATAACCATTTTAGCCATGATCTCCTTACACACAATTCAAGATGCTGACACATCAACATTATTTGCAAGAAATACATTTTACAAAACAAATAATAAGAATAGGAATTTGTGGACAAGGCTTTCGAGGGTACCTGCCTTGAAAGACTTCAAGCCAAACAAAGATTAGATGTTAGTCTAAGCATGAAATCAATGCAAAACAAATAAAACTCTAAACTAAGCCACCTCAGATTGAGCTAAAACAGGTGCACCCAAGCATTGTTTGATTTGCTCTTGCTTAAGGGGATGTGGGTGTGCTCTCTAATCACTTGGATCATATTCCATATGCATTTAGGACGGATTGAAATCCATGAAAACTCCAAAATGGCACAAAATAGGTATAGAATAGCTGATTTTCCCCTAAGGCCTCAAAGATCAAAATGATGCTAATATGAATATTAAGCTACATGAGATTTATGCTAAGATTGATTTTAAGCCAAATAGAGATGTGATGATGCTATGCTTATGCAAAACAATGAAATAAACTATGTTAATCCATTATTACTAAATTAGGATGAGCTAAAATGCTTGAAAGTAAGCTAAATTAGGATGATTATGCTAAGTCTAGAGCTAAATGGGCATGATAACAATGCTTGAGAATAAAAGCTAAGCTAATAATTTTTCTCTTGAAAGGAGGAGCATTTATAGGATTTGGGAAGGAGGAATGAATGGCCAAGAACAAAATCTTTAAGAGAGGCCAAGATTCATTCAAAGGGGAGCACATGGATTGTGCTAGTTCAGGGCTACCTCCTTGTGACAAGTGTCACAAAGGCATTGGGTTGAAAGATGGGAGGAATGTGCACAATTTGGGAAATGTGCCTAAGGTCAAAGGGTGTAAGAAAGGGGTGAGGGACTTCTTAAATGCATGATAAATGCATGTAAGAGGGATAAGGAGGCCTTAAATGCACTTAATTCATGTAAGAGAAGTCTCTAGAAGTTTGTTGACTTTGGGTTAAGCTTAGGAGTTGGCTAACCTTGGTTAGGGAATGTGACAGGATTAGGGGGGGATTAGGATTAGGTTTAGGACTTTCTAGAAGAGTCTAGAATTTCCTTAGGATAAACATGGATTTTAGGAAATAAATAAATATTTATTTATTTCCATGGTTTAGGTTTGAGAATATTTATTAAAATAAATTTAATAAACATGAGGATTAAATATTTAATCTTAATTAAATATTTTGAGTTGGGATTAGGGTTAGGAAATGAGGGGATTAGCCTTTAATTGAAATTAAAGAAGGATTAGAAGATTCTAGAAGAGGTTAGTGGTCTTAAGAAAATTGGCCAAGTTTTGGGCAAAAAATAAATTAATTATTTATTTTGAGATTTTTGGTCAATTTATTAATTAAATAATTAATAAATAAGGAGATAATGTTTAAAAAAGATTTAAACATTTTTGGGAGGGATTTCTTAATTAAATATTTTTAATTAAGATAAAGGAATTTAATGACATAAAAATAAATAAATTAATTAAATAAATAATTAATTGATAAATGATGATGTCATCAGGGATTTTTCAGAAAATAAAAATACTTTATTTTCTAAAGGATTTTTAGGTGTCTAGATTTTGCCCCTCTTTGATGCGATGCCGCAAGTGGCATGGCATCAAAGACAAGAAAATAAGATGCCCAAGGCTAGAATTTAGAGGAATGAGGGGTTGTGCCCCCTCGAGAAAATAATGCAAGGAGTAAACATTGTCGAATTTTCTCGAAAGGAAACAAAGAAAGAAGGACTGAGGAAGCAGGGGAGATAAATAACCAAGCTTCCAAGAGCAAAGATGGGTGAATGCAAGATGAGATGGAATGCAAAATGCAGGATGTAGCTATATGAGAGATGTAAGATGCAAGATTAATCTATATGATGCAAGATGCAGAGGATTGGGGGAAGCTCCAAGTGCAAATGGGGAGAGCACAACCTAGTTTGATATAGAAATGCTAGAGACCTGCCAAGGATACTGGGATCATGAGGCCTTGTCACCAGCGTTGCAGAGGACTGATGCTAAAAAGACATGCAGGGTTGCCCCAACATCACACATAAAACCTGAAGGAGGCATGGTGGAAACGATGCTGAAGAAACCACAAACACATAATTGACTCATAGGTAGAAGCAAAAGATCAAAAGACCTTGCCCCAGATTATCCTCATTCACAGTGCACCATGATATAAAGGACCGTGGTGACTTTGAGTAGAGAACAATGAGAAGCTGTAAAAGATTAACAAGATCCAAAGGACAAAATCCAAGACCTAAATGAGAACTCCAAAAAGATAGCCTTTTCCAAGGAGAGAGATGTCATTTGATTGATGGTGGGAATATTGGTCTGAACGTGTGGAAGGATACATCAACACGGACCTAGTGTGCTTGGTGGAAGATTAGGTCAGACAAGAAGGATACAACTGAGGGGACCCATGATTAGGCTTAGGTCAGAAAAAATAGAAGCATACATCTGTGTGGACCTGATGCTGATGGGGAGAATGTTGTGTTGTTGTTCGCTGGCAAATGATGCAGTCAAAGAATAATCATAGTGATCAAGAATACTCAGCAATTGATGTGGCTGAAGTGTGAGGCTGGGTAGGACAAAGTGTTCTGATCAAAGGCTGCTGCAGGACTGACAAGGACTATGTACAACAAGACACGAGGATATGTACAATGGACAGGAAAAAAGATACAACAGATATGTACAGAAGCTCAGGATTGGGGATAGGAAGATCTCACTATAAAGGATATACAGGAAGGATGGCGCTATACAAGATATACAGGATATGGTACAAGATATGGTACAAGATATGTGCAGGTAGGATTGTGGATTTTCTTGAGGATCATGAAAAAGATGCATGCTGGGGGATGGTGCATGGGGATGGGGATGGAAGAAAAAGGATTGAGATGCTAGGATGGGGGGATGGGAGTTTGATAGATAATGACTCAGTCCACTATGTATGGCACCTATTTGCTAGGTTTTCACCAACATACTTGTCCAAGGTGCTTGAATTGCCAAGTTTTCACCATTGGACGATTGTTTTTCTTCTTTTTTTTTCTGCTTTTTTCAATTTTTATGGATTTTTTGAATATGTAGATCTGGTTCAAGCATAGAACCTCCTCAAATATATGATGTTGATTGGATCATTCAAAGGCTCACCTTCTGGTGTAGATAACTAATAAGCTCCAGAGCTGAAGCATGCTGTGACAACATAGGGGCCCAACCAAGTAGGCTCAAACTTGCCTTTCTTTTCTCTGTTTGCTTGGACTTTTTGATTTTCTTTGAGGACCATGTCACCGACCTGAAATTGTCTAGGATGGACCTTCTTGTTATAACTCCTTTTGAGTCAATTCTGGTATGCAACTAGGTGATCATAGGCTTGTTGTCTCTTTTCATCTAACAGGTCTAGCCGTGTGAGATGGGCCACACGATAGTCTTCATCAGTGGTGTAGTTCTTCATGGAGACTCACAATGATGGGAGCTCGACCTCGATCAGCAAAATGGATTCGGCACCATATACAAGGGAATATGGGGTGGTGCCTGTGGGAGTATGATAAGAAGTATGGTAGGCCCAAAGGGAGGGATTAATTTGGAGGTGCCAGTCATGACCAAAATCATTGACAACCTTCTTGAGGATTTTCAAGATAGTTTTATTGGTTGCCTCAGCTTGGCCATTTCCTTGAGGGAAATATGGACTAAAGAAATGGTGATGGATGTGGAGTCTAGCACACAGATCATCCACATGATAGTTTTCAAAAGGTGTGCCATGGTCAGTGAAGATGGTAGATGGTATGCCAAAGTGACAACTGATGTGGTAAAGGATGAACTTGGATATTTGAATGCCAGTAGTTAGGGTGAGCGGAATCACTTCAACCCATTTGGTGAAGTACTTTGTGGTAGTTATTATGTACTTGTGTCCATCCGAGGAAAGGGGAGTGATTAAGTTGACAAGTTCAAAGCCCCAACATGAAAATGGCCAAGGTGGCGCAATGGGCTGCAAGTCTTGTGCTGGTGCATGAATCAAATTTGCATGCTGCTGACATGGTAAACATTTTCTAACAAACTCACAAGCATCATGCTCCATGGTTGGCCAATAATACCCAACTCGAAGCAACTGCTTAGCTAGAACCATGCCATTCGTATGGGCACCGCAAATTCCAACGTGGACCTCTTGTAAAGCCAGGATGGCCTCATTTGAATCTAAACACCTAGAGAGGATATTGTGATACCCTCGACGATAAAGGGTGTTGGCTACAAGAGTGTAGCGGGAAGCTCTGCGAATAAGGTTTTGGTGTTGGTTATTGGTGAGATGGGGAGATATGATACCATTCTTTAGATATGCATGGATGTCATGGTACCATGGGGACTAGGGACCAACCAAGACACACACCATATCTGCATCGGCGTTCTCATAAGCTAGTGTATGTAGCTGCTCGACTAAGAATTCATACTGTGATGCATCGTGTGGGATTTCTAACAAGGACCCAATAGTTGCCATTATGTCTGCTGCTTTGTTCTGAAGTCTGGGTATCTGTGTGAATTGTAGATTCAGGAAATGCTCTTTAAATCTATCTATGAGTTCTTTGTAAGGTAGCAGCTTGTCATACTTTGTCTGATATTCATTTAGGACTTGCTTGAAAATCAGCTGTGAATCGCCAAACACTTGCAGTTCTATGATATTCCATTGAATGGCCATTTTGAGACCTAAGATGAGTGCCTCATATTCTGCAATGTTGTTGGTACATGAAAATCCCAATTTGAATGACTTTGGGATGTAGTCACCTTGAGGTGTGATGAATAGGATTCCTGCCCCTGATCCATGTGATATGTAGGAGCCATCAAAGTATAGTTTCCACATGGGCTGCTCTTCGATCATACATAAGTGTTCATCAGGGAATTCCATCATTAGTGGATAAGCATCCACCAGTGGTGCTTCTACTAGCTGATTGGAAATGACTTGCCCTTTGACTGCTTTCTGATCTATGTACTGGATGTCAAACTCACTGAGGATCATGACCCATTTTTCCATATGTCCTGTGAGAGTTGTCTTTGATAGTAGATATTTGAGGGGGTCCACTTTTGAAATGAGCCTGATTGTGTGACTGAGCATGTAATGTCTAAGCTTTTGAGTGGCAAAAACCACTACAAGGCATGCTTTTTCCATGGGTGAGTAATTAAGCTCATAGCCGACAAGAGTTTGACTAATGTAGTAGATGGCTCTCTCTTTTTTTTCATCATCATGCTGAGCTAGGAGTGCCCCCAGTGCTATAGTGGTTGCTGAGATGTAGAGTATGAGAGGGCATCCTGGAACTAGTGGCACTAGGATTGGAGAATTGGCTAGATACTCCTTGAGCTTATCAAAGCTTCTCTGACATATGGGATCCCATTTGAAGCTTGTGTCTTTGCATAAAAGATGTGTGAAAGGTTGGCATTTGTCTGCCAGTTGAGAAATGAACCGACGCACTGATTGAAGCTTTCCTTGTAGGCTTTTGAGCTATATGAGTGTTCTTGGGGGAGGCATTTCTGTTATTACTTTGACCTTTTTAGGGTCAATCTCTATGCATCATCATGATACTATGAAACCTAGGAGATTTCCAGATGTAACACCAAAGACACATTTCTTTGGATTGAGCTGTAACCCATAGTGTTGCAGGTGATCAAACACACTCTCAAGAATGTCAAGGTGTTCATGGTGAGTTTTTGATTTTGCAAGAATATCATCCACATAGTCCTCTAGGATCTTGTGAATCATGTCATGGAAGATTGCTGTCATCGCTCTCTGATATGTGGCTCCTACATTCTTTAGACCAAAGGGCATCATGTTATAGAAAAAGGTACCCCATGGAGTGGTGAACGTTGTTTTGTGTTGGTCTTCAGCTACTATATGAATCTAATTGTATCTAGAGAAACCATCCATTAGTGACAACATTTCATGGCCCACTGTAAGATCTATGATCATGTCTATGTTAGGTAGTGGGAAATCATCTTTAGGACATGCTTTGTTTAGGTCCCTAAAATCTGTACAAATTCGGATGTCGCTAGAAGGCTTTGTGACAGGTACCATGTTGGAGATCCAATCTGAGTAATCTATAGCTCTGATAATCTTTGCATCCAGGAGCTTTTCTAGTTCTGATTTTACCAATAGAGCTACTTTGGGATGCATTTTGCGTAGCTTCTGCTTTACTGGCTTAACATTGGGGTCCACAGCTAGATGATGAACAACAAGTTTAGGATCAAGTCCAGGCATGTGTGCGTATGACCATGCAAAGTTCATAGTAGCTTTTTGAAGTAGCGCAGTGAAAGCCATTTCTTCACCTTCTATCATGTTGGCTGCAATGTAGGTGATCCTCAGACATTCCTCTGTACCTAAGTTGACTGGCTTGGTTTCTTCTATGATGATAGGTGACTGCTCAGGTCTGTAATCCTAGATGGGAGGAAGAGGCAAGTCTTCATCTTCTAGCGCTTGAATTGCCAAGTTTTCACTAGAAGATACTCTCTTTATTTTTACTTTTTTGGAATTAGAATGTGCCCTAGAGGGGTTTTCACATAAGGACTCATGTTTTACTCTTTCTATTTCTCTTTTGCAGCTAAAGCTTGCCTCCTCTCTGAAGTAACCTTCTGGATCAAGCTTGTAGATGTGCGTTGACTCTAAATCTTGAACTGAGTGTGGGCCTGATGCCCCCATGAATTCTAGGAGTTCTTCTGTACTTTGGAACTCATCAATGTGTGTAATGCTTGGTTGGTCCCAGTCTATGAGTTTAGGGTGGGTGAGGGGAAGTTCTATGAGATTGATGGCAAGTTGTTGGAGGACAGAAGTCCCCAAGAGGGTGTCATCATCAAAGATATCATCGTAGGATCTGATTTATTTCTCTTCAGGGATGTCTTCGATCTCTACGAGGTCATCTTGGCTTTTTAAGAGGGGAATGCTAGTCATGTTGGTGCCCCTAGTTGTGGTATTGGGGCCTTGTATATGTAGGTGAGGGGTATTAAAGCCAAGACCCTGATGTTGTGGGTTCTTGGATGCTATAATTGGGTCTTTGCTTCCACCTTCTTGTGGTCCTAGACCACCACCTTGGTAGTTCCATTGCTTAGTAGTGTACTTGTGCGATTGTGGGTATTTATCTTTGAAGTAGCCAAGAAGTTGTTTGTTAGGTGGTGGGGGATCTTTGTACAACCACCGATTGATGTTAGGGTCCATTTCTTGACTATTTAATGTGCCATGGGATTCAAAAGTCATAGGTCCCATTCTCTTGATTTCATGATGCTCTTCAATAGGCTTGCTTTGGTGATCTGGGTGCCCTTGAGTATGTGGATCAAGCGCGAGGGCCCCTATAGAAAATGCATCATGTAGGCTATATTCACCACAACCATGGTTATTGATCTTGATGGAAGATAGGGTGGAGGGGAGAATGGTTTCTGGATCACAATGGGATCAGGATGAGCTGGCAATAGAAGTACCAATGTCAGTTCTAGGACAATGAGTGGAGTGAGGGAATGATGCTTCCATCGCATGATAGTATGCAAAGGGTTGGGGGTCAACATGGATGGTAACCTTAGTGCCTTGATGCAGAAATTTGATGCACTGATGGTAAGTAGATGGTATGGTCTTAATGGGATGAATCCATGGTCAGCCTAGGAGGATATTAAATGGTAGGTCAAGATCAACAACATGGCAAATAGTATCTTGTGTTGCTGGGCCCAGCTAAATGGGTAAAGTAATGGTACCTTCAGAGGTACGCTCCAAGTTGTCATAGGCTTTGATAGTGATTACATCATGTTCTATATTGGCATGGGTGAACCCAATCTACTGAATGAATTTCAAAGTACACAAGTTCAAGGCTGAGCCATTATCTATTAGGACCCGTTTGATGACAAAGTCTCTAACCATGATAGTGATGCGGAGAGGGAGAGTATGGTCAGGTGAAATGTCTGGCATGTCAGATGGTTTGAAGGATAAAGCATAGGTTGCAGATAGATGTCCCACAAGGGTCTCAAACTGGGTGGTGTTAATGTCTGTGGGGACATGTCCTTCTTTGAGAGCTTGGTTAAGGATCTCCTGATGGAGAGGTGAGGTGCGAAGAAGGTCCAAGATGGATATTTGGGCTGGTGTGTTCCCCAGATGTTCTATGAGGTTATATTGTGCATTGTGTGCATTATGTTCTGGCCTTGGTTGGGCACCAGCAACAGTGATCCAGCCTCTACGGGTAGTAACAGCACATTGATGATCTGCTCCTCTAACATGGATGGCATTGACTATGGGCTCAACTTGGGTTATACATCCAACAATATTGTCATAATTGATATAGGTAGTAGTGTGATCTTTTTTCTTACCTTTTCCATGGTTCTGGGGATGATTGGCTTTAGTTTGGTTGGTCCCAGCGTTGTGTTGTGGGAACACATTTTGATAAATTTGCAAATTGGCATTTGGCGAGGCGTGAGCAGATGTATCTACTTGAATCTCTTTTTGATCAATGAGATCTTGGATATAGTTTTTGAGTCTCATACACTTTAGGGTAGTGTGTCCTTTGACATGATGATAATCATAGTACTCATGATCTTTGTACCAATTAGGCTTGGGAGTGGTATCATCAACTGGCTGAATTGGTGGATATGTAATCAAGTTGGCCTTGGCCATTCGATGAAATATAACATCCAAAGGTTCACCCAGTGGTGTGAAGGTCTTCTTTGGATGATTTTGAGCTTTGGATTTGTTCTGCTTGGGAGCAATATTGATGGCATTGACTTGATTGTTTGGATTACCTTGATAAGCTTGATGGGCTGGTTGCTGATAGTTCTGCTGATTATTTTGAGAATGATATTGTTGCGTGGGTTGCTGACGGACTTGAGGAGGTTGCTGCTGGATGGGTGCTTGTTGTTGTTGGTATGCAGGAGTTGATGGAGGACTAGCCATGACAAATTGGACATGCTTGGTATCAGTGGCTCCATCAGTAACAATGTTCTTGTTACGATTCCAATAACGGGATTTATCATTGCTGGGTTTTTGGGCATCATTTTTGAAGTGTCGGATTGTGCCTTCATCTAGGAGGGCCTTTTCAATACCTATCCCATTGCTCTTGATATCTTGATAGGTTTGGAGACAATTCATCCTCATGAAGTGGGATAGCTTAGGATGCAGATTATCAATAAAGATTTTGGTCAAATGCTTTTCGGGTGGCTGGTATGATAACCTGGTAGTAAGGTTCTACCATCGTTGCAAGTATTCTGCTAGGCTTTCTCCATCTTTCTATTTTGAGTTACAAAGATCTAATAAGGTCAACTCATTCTCAACATTATGGGCATAGTGGGCAATGAACTTCTCAGAAAGTTTAGCAAAGGTTGTGATAGTCCCACAGGGTATTTTGTAGAACCATTCAACAGAAGTCCCTCCCAAGCTTTTGGGAAATAGGTGTAGGAGATAGTTATCACTATAAGCCACTTCTTGGCACACCATATAGAATTCTTTAATATGATTGACTGGATCTCCTTTCCCTTGATATTTATCAAACTTAGGTGTCTCAAAATGCTTGGGGAAAGGTATAGCGGCAATGAACCGGTCAAACGGATAAGGACACACCTCCTCAAAATTGTAAGTTTTGTTCTCAGTACTAGCTTGAAGCTCTTTAAGAGCATTCTTCATGGCTTCCCATTCAGCATTGATGGGTGTTTGAGCAGGTACTCCCATTTGAGATGGGTACTGTTGAGTGGGATATGGAGATGGCCCAGTAGGATAGGTAGATTGGAGTGGATTTTGGAGTGATGTTTGTTGGGGAGGATACTACTGATGTGGCATAGGGGGATATTGCGGTGATGGATATGAGACTACTTGCTGGTGTTGTGGGATGACTGGGACTTGCTGCTATGACTAAAAGTATGGTTGCTGTGGGGGTGGCTGGTGGAATAATGTAGCTTGTTGGTGAGATGGTCCTTACTGAACTTGGTTCCGTGGTTGACCGATATAGGTCGGGTGCATTCCTCCATTGCTTAAGGGTGGAACTGATGTAGGGAAGCTTGAAGCAAAGGGTGGCTGGGTAGGATGACTTATGAAATGGGATGAACTTTGCTGCAGAGGTGGAGGAACTTGCTAAAAAGCATTGGGTGTTGGGAATGGATAGCTCGTGAAGGATGAGGCTAGGGGAGGTTGAGATGGTTGCTGTTGTGCTGTTTGTGAGAAGGTGGCTTGTTGGTTTGCAAATACAGATGTAGGAGAGTGAGTTGGTATTCCAAAGGATTTCATGTCTTCTTGAGTGAGACCCCAACAAGGACCATTGTGAGGTGGGAATTGTGTTGCAGTAGATGTTGGGAAGGTAGATGTGCTGGGAGTTTGGGACATGAATGGTGGTTTTGAAAAAACCATGGAAGGCATCCCTGTGGTGAAGGCATTTTGCTGGGCTTGTGCCTGGGCAGATGCTTGTTGGGGGGGAAATGAAGAGAACACTTGTGTTCCCCATGAAAAGGGTGATGTGGAAGTTTGCTGATTTTGAAAGGGGAATGATTGCACTGCCCCCAGATTAGATGATGCTAATGTGGAGGCTTGTTGGGAGAAAAAGGGAAATGATTGCGTTGACCCCTGAAATGAGGGTGTGGATGTTGAAGCTTGGGGATTGAAAGGAAAAGATGATTGCGTCCCTCCTGGCACAAAAGGTGTGGATGTGGATGCTTTTGAAGTGAAGGGGAAGGATGATTGCCTCCCTCCCAGAGTGAAAGGTGCTGTTTGGCTTATGGAAGATGGTGAAACTACTTGTGTAAAGGCTTGCGTAAGAGGTGGGAGTTGACTTTGTGACAAGTGTTGGATTTTTGCAAGGGCTTGGGCGGCCATGGAAGATGATGAAGTACCTATGATAGGGAATGGAGCAGATGGTGTTATAGCTTGTGTTATAGGATTTGCAAAGCTTCCTTGTAGAAGAAGGGGAATGGCGGAGGTTTCTTGTGATGTCTGCAAGGTTGGATCAAGGAATGGTTGGGTGAATGGAGAGTATACTTGGGCTGGGATTTGGATAGTGTTTATGGGAATGCGAGGATGGAGATATGGTGGAATGGAAGTTTGTGTTTGTGCAAAGTTAGTGAACATGCTTTGCTGGTTTTGGGCCATGAGTGCATTGACTACTAGTGGATTCTCTGGATGATTCACAAATGTTTCTATTGCCAGAGGAGCTGAGGGGATATTGGGATCATCCCATGTATTTCCAGTTTGTATTTGGGGATCATAGGCTATCATTGCGCTGGTAAAAATTTTGGGATCAGATGAACTGGTGATTGGATAAGGATTCATGTTCCTTCTTTTTCTAGATCCAGATCTTGTCTGGATAGGCATGGAAATGTAGATGCTAGATGAATGTAAGATGTTTCCTAAAAGATTCTAAAGAATGATGGATGCAAGATTAAGGAACTTCTAAGGATGATGAATTTCTAGAATGCAAATGCAAGGATCGGTGAAATGCTTGGATTTGGATCAAGGATGGTGGAAGATTGATGGGAGATGGTGGCAGATTTGGTAAGAAAAGCTGGGCGATGATGGAGGCTTGGTGGGATGCTCTGATTTGGGTCAAGATTGGGTTGAGGATTGGTGGGATGCTAGTGGAAGATTACTAAGTGTCAAAAATGAGCTGTTGTTTTTCCCAATGGAGGATCAGTGATAGAATTTGGCCAACCTAGGATAGACTAATGATCTTCGGTCAACTGGATTCTTATCAATACAAGACAATCTCTTGCTCGAGATGATGAGGCTATGCAAGGACAAGTTGGATTTCCTTTAGACAATGCTTTGTCAAAAAGGGGATGATTTCTGATTTGGGATAAGGGATGGAAACAACTCAAAGGTTTTGAACACTAAGTGGTTGTGGATTTGGATCTCTAGATTTGGTGCAAAAGGATGGTGAATTCTATTTCAAATAATGGATGCTAGATTTGGATGAAGGATATGGGACTCTGATTGTGGATTACTGATGGAAAGATGGTGAAGGATGGTGGAACAATGCTTTCTCTAAAAGGATGATGCAAATGCAACCGGGATGGATGATCTATGATGCTACTAGGAAGATGATGGTGTATGCAACTAAGAAGGTTTCTAGAATGCAACTAAGGTTTGGTGATGATGCGGGGATGAAACTAGGATGAGACTAGGATGAAGAACTATCGAGATAGTATTTTGAGATCTGAAGGTAAAATGGACATGCAATGGATCTAGCTAATCTTATCTTTCAAGGTTGACATAGAGATGGTTCACTCAGAATCGGTAGGCAAATTGTTTGACTCTTGTGTTATAGCCAATATTATCAAGCTTTTCTTGATATTTTTCTTTTTCTTGGGTTGTTTGGATGGAGGATTGATGGCTCTTAAGGTTTCTTTTTGCAACTTTCTTCTCTTGATAAGCTCTAGATTTGGGCAACTTAGCTTTCAGATGTTTGTTCAAATTTGGCATAACTCAGGGGAATTCTAATAAGCTTGGTTTGAGACAAAAGGTTCTTTGGATATCTGATTCCAAGGGTTTCTCTACAAAAAAATGTTCTGAGTATCTCGAACTGGGTTTTTGTTGATCAGTTTGATGTTTCCCAATGGCAAAGGATAGATTGCAACAAAGATTTTTGGAAAAGAAATCTCCACAAGGGACAAAGCAACCTTGTGGGATACAAATAGGATAACTGACTCTGATAAGGCTTTGAAAGTGTATGTTCCAATAATGTTTTCACAGAGTATTGACTGTCAAGCACTTCAAACAAATCTACCTAAGGAAGGTGAGTATCAAAATCGCTTGCCCACAGCTTGGTACCCCCTAGAAGGGAATACAAATGGTGAGTAATCTTGAGGTGACCCAGTAAACCCCTTGGAATCGGTCCTTGCAAAAGGATTTTGATACTTTCAGATGTAGATAGAGTAGCCTCTATTTTATGAGGTTTTTAATAGTTTCATGGAGTCTCCATACCCGATTATGCTGACCACCTATGACTCAATTAAGAGCCTAGCCGACAACGCTGGGGGAGGAATATTTACCTGTCCCCAGACATTTGCATTTGGCACAAAATGCCCATGGAATAGGAGATATAAGTGAGTATTTTTTGCCTTCACTTTATTTATATACCGGTCGGGGGGGATACCGGTTTGAGGTCATTCTCCGAGGAGGAAGCACTTTTCTCCCTGGACGGGCCTCGCTAAAAGTAGAACAAGTGAACTTGTCTGAGTCCAAATGTGCTACGTTTCTTACTTTAACAGGATTTACAGAAAATGAAAGCTCCTAGATGCACATCAAGCAAGTTGTTCTTTTTCCCAAATTGATTAAGTTTGATTGAACTTTGAAATTGAAGACACAAGTGCTTAAGGTTTGATTTGTTCTTTCTTCAAAAGGTAAACGATTTGAGTGATTGCAAGTTCTTTCCTTTGAGCATTCAAGATTGAGATTTGCGTGTTGATTTAGAACTTTGAAGTGCTTTGTTTTGTCCTTTAGATCATTCAAGATTGAGTTTGCACTTTGCTTGAATTGAAAAGGAGGGAATAGAGATGCTTGTTCTTTCTAATTTAGATCATTCAAGATTGTGTTTGATTTTCAAAATGATAATGACTTTTAGGACCTAAGTTCATTTCCCTTATTTCATTCAAGATTTGTTTGACTTTTTCTTTTTTATGAATCTGTGAAGAATTTAAGGCAAAAACATAGTCGAAAGCAACATTGTCCAGCTAATATGCGACACTAGAAAATGCACAAGTGACACCAAAAAATGGATAGGCAATAGTTAAATGCTTACAGGCGACAGAGAAAAATGTCAAGGTGATAGAGAAATGATTCCAAGCGGTAGAGAAATGTTTTCTGAGCGGCAGAGAAATGTTTTCCAGGCGACAGCCAAAGATTTACAAGTGATAATGAAACATGCATAGGCGACAGTAGAATGTTTCAGGCGACACTAAAATGCTCATAGGTGACACTTTAATCCTCCATAGGCGACACTTTAATCTTGCATAGGCGACACTAAAATGCTCATAGGCGTGACTGAAACATGCATAGGCATGACTGAAACATGCATAGGCATGACTGAAACATGCATAGGCATGATTGAAACATGCATACGCATGACTGAAACATGCATAGGCGTGACTAAAACATGCATAGGCATGATTGAAACATGCATAGGTGAGACTGAAACATGCACAGGCGTGACTAAAACATGCATGGGCGAGACTGAAAAGTGCATAGGCGAGAGTGAAAAGTACATAGGTGAGACTAAAAAGTGCATAGGCAAGAGTGAAAAGTACATAGGTGAGAGTGAAACAATTACATGCGTGAATGTTTATCTCGTAGGCGTGAGCATTTCTGTTGCAAGCGACAGAAAAGAAGTTTGAGACAGAAAAGAAGTTATCGAGGCGGAAATCTTCTAAAAATAGGCATCGATACAGAACTTGTAGGCATCATCAAACCCTTTGTAGGCGTGAATGAACTATGTTTAGGCATGACTGAACTATGTGTAGGCAACATTTCACTTGTTTCATGTAGATTTATTCATGAAAACAGCAAACATGAGAGTACAAAATATGATCTAATCAAGCTGATTTGTGGCTTTGGTCACACCAGGCGTGCCAGAATGTGGACAAGGCTTTCAAGGGTACCTGCCTTGAAAGACTTCAAGCCAAACAAAGATTAGATGTTAGTCTAAGCATGAAATCAATGCAAAACAAATAAAACTCTAAACTAAGCCACCTCAGATTGAGCTAAAATAGGTGCACCTAAGCACTGTTTGATTTGCTCTTGCTTAAGGGGATGTGGGTGTGCTCTCTAATCACTTGGAGCATATTCCTTATGCATTTAGGATGGATTGAAATCCATGAAAACTCCAAAATGGCACAAAACAGGTATAGAACAGCTGATTTGCCCCTAAGGCCTCAAGGATCAAAATGATGCTGATATGAATATTAAGCTACATGAGATTTATGCTAAGATTGATTTTAAGCCAAATAGAGATGTGATGATGCTATGCTTATGCAAAACAATGAAATAAACTATGTTAATCCATTATTACTAAATTAGGATGAGCTAAAATGCTTGAAAGTAAGCTAAATTAGGATGATTATGCTAAGTCTAGAGCTAAATGGGCATGATAACAATGCTTGAGAATAAAAGCTAAGCTAATAATTTTGCTCTTGAAAGGAGGAGCATTTATAGGATTTGGGAAGGAGGAATGAATGGCCAAGATCAAAATCCTTAAGAGAGGCCAAGATTCATTCAAAGGGGAGCACATGGATTGTGCTAGTTCAGGGCTACCTCCTTGTGACAAGTGTCACAAAGGCATTGGGTTGAAAGATGGGAGGAATGTGCACAATTTGGGAAATGTGCCTAAGGTCAAAGGGTGTAAGAAAGGGGTGAGGGGCTTCTTAAATGCATGATAAATGCATGTAAGAGGGATAAGGAGGCCTTAAATGCACTTAATGCATGTAAGAGAAGTCTCTAGAAGTTTGTTGACTTTGGGTTAAGCTTAGGAGTTGGCTAACCTTGGTTAGGGAATGTGACAGGATTAGGGGGGGATTAGGATTAGGTTTAGGACTTTCTAGAAGAGTCTAGAATTTCCTTAGGATAAACATGGATTTTAAGAAATAAATAAAGATTTATTTATTTCCATGGTTTAGGTTTGAGAATATTTATTAAAATGAATTTAATAAACATGAGGATTAAATATTTAATCTTAATTAAATATTTTGAGTTGGGATTAGGGTTAGGAAATGAGGGGATTAGCCTTTAATCAAAATTAAAGAAGGATTAGAAGATTCTAGAAGAGGTTAGTGGTCTTAAGGAAATTGGCCAAGTTTTGGACAAAAAATAAATAAATTATTTATTTTGGGATTTTTGGTCAATTTATTAATTAAATAATTAATAAATAAGGAGATAATGCTTAAATAAGATTTAAACATTTTTGGGAGGGATTTCTTAATTAAATATTTTTAATTAAGATAAAGGGATTTAATGACATAAAAATAAATGAATTAATTAAATTAATAAATGATGATGTCATCAAGGATTTTTCAGAAAATAAAAATACTTTATTTTCTAAAGGATTTTTAGGTGTCTACAGAATTATCCAAGGTTGAGACACCTTATTCCTACATTCTGGTACATCTTTTGAAAATGGTGAATGAACATAGCGATAGATTCATTGAGGTCTTTTCTCATTGAGATGAATTGATGATAGAGAGTTACCAGATCCACATATAGTTTAAACTGATTCAGGAATTTTGTTTCAAAGTCTTGCCAAGTAGTAATGGATCCTCGTGGAAAATTGAGATACTAGTTATATGAGACCTCCCCCAATGTGTAAGGGAAGAGGCAGCACACGATGTCTTGATGAGAAATCTCTTTTCGATTGCACAATTCTTTGAAAGCATGGATGTGTTCTTCTGCTGTCCTAGATTCTCCACAAATGAATCATCGACAAAATTTCTCAGGATTCTTGGGCAGCTGATGGAGCTTTCCCTGTAAGTTCAGTGGTGAACTTTGGGCATATGCAAAAAATGCCATTGGGGCCAGTGGTGGCAGAGCAGTAGGTAGGGCAGCAATGGTTGGAATTGGAGGAAGATCCAGATGCTCTGAAGTATCCTTTTTGTGCTTTACTTTTCTGCGAGATCTACAAAACTCTGTGAGTTCAAGGAACTCCCCTTTGTTGGGTGAAGATCTAAGGACTCGTTGAAATCTCTTGGAGGATAACAATCCAATATTATGGGGTGTCCCTTTTGAGGGCCCTCATTCTAGTGCCACTTATGTTGAGCATCATTTTTACACAAAGACAACGGCTAGGAATTTGCGCGAGCAACTTCCCCTCTTGAAAGATTGATGGAATCAATCTCAAGGTTCCTTTTGGCTGGGTCTCAACTACTCGGATAGCTCAATAGAAGACAAATGTGAATTTGTTAACAAGGAGGCCTTTGCTGGTTCTTCTCTTAAGGGAAACTACAAAATAGACTTTAGGATTTCACAATATCTCTTTTTTGATCCAATTTTTAGATTTAAGAAATGAAAGCAATGCTAATTTAAATTATCCTACTGAAAACAACTTGCAAAGAGGGTTAGAAAGTGTAAGGTAACAAGAAACTTGAAAGGAAATGTTGAAAGAAACCTAACGGACATATGCTAGTAATCACACCACCATGCAAATTAAATGACCGAGAAGATGAAGAAACCCATACAACAGAGATCAGATCATGTCACAATCTTCAACTGAACGGATGCAATCATCAACAAAATTTAAACAAATGCAGACGTATGATAAGTCAAAACTCATTAGATCATGAAGCCACTCCAGATTTGTGCACATGTGAGACAAGTTAATCTTTAAGCACCAAAGAAATATCTTCTCAGATATTCATCACAACAGATTAGTATGATACTAGCAAACACCAAATTAAAAGATCACAGACTTGAAATCATCAAACAATCAATTGGCTCTTTGAAATAAAGAATGAGCAAATCACACATTCACAAATTTTGCATAGATATCAGACAAGTCACACCATGAATGAAGCACCAATTGTATGTATTGTATCAATGATCAAATTAACCTTGATTACATCATTTTATTAAAATTTATAAAGCCCTGCTCTTATTTTCACAACTAGGGTTTTTGCTGCAACTAATACTTGAAAATAAATCTAAACTAGAGATTGCATTAAAGAAACTACTGCTAAAGCTGAGCTAAACTACCCTAGCATAGAATTAAACTTTGTGCATTACAAAGATTTGAATAAATCAAGCATCAGACATCTCAAAAATGGAGCTAGAACTGGTGCACGCACTCGATCATCTTCATGTTTACACCCTTGATCATTGGCCCTAGCTCTCCCACGTGGTCCTAACTGAAAGAGATCCCACAATCATGCACAAATGACCCAAATAAAGAATCCCAGATGACTCAAAAGTGATCTCTGAGAAAATTGAAGTCAACTCCCAGACACGCCAAAAAATGCCCAAAACCCGATACTTGGTCTGAAAAACTCAAAACCCAAAATTGACTAAGTGCTAAGTCCTTTATCTTTACTATTCCAGACTTGTCAGACTTGTCAAACTTGTCGGTGGCTGAAAACTCCTTACGGCCGAAATGGCTGAAAATCCTGCACTGTGAAAATAACTCAGTGTCAAAACTGAACTTTCTACTTCTCAAAAATTGGCAGATCTTGGACTGGAGGTCTACTAGCTAGGAGGCACTTTTGGGTGTGCCTTCTTGAACCTCTCTACTATCTCTAGCACCTCATTGAAGTCTGACATTTTTATCCCCTTGAGTATCTCCTTCTGTCTATCTCTAAAATCCATCAATTCTTTCATAAAAGCCTTTGTTTCTTCTTCTTGACTTAACATTTTCTAGATCTCTTCCTTTTGGAAGAACATCTGTTGGAGGTCTTCCTTGGACTTTACCCCTCAAAATATATCTAGATATTGATTGATGATGTCATTCACTGAATACATGGTCTTATCATCATCTTCATTAAACAAATCCAAGTCTAACACCTCAAAGAACCCATGTAGCTCCTTTGCATAGAGTGTGCTATTGTCTCTCCTCTTGTCCAGTCTTTTGAGAACCTTCTTGAATATGGATAATGTCGTAGTTATCTTTTGGATCCATTCCTCAAAACTATCCAACTCCTCTCTTTCATAAATCTTCATCAGAACTTGGAAGCGCTGCTTTCTTATCATTGTTAACTCATCCAATACCTTTTGCCAGCTGAGGATGGTCTCTTCTACACCGTTCTCTTCACTCATGATCTCCACTAAAGAGGTTATTCCCTCCAAAATATTTTGGAAGGGCCTCAAAATCCTCCTAAGAGATAAGCTACCGAACTGTTTGAAATCTAGCTTCCAGTTAGCACAAGCCTGCACAAAAGAATGTGGAACATCTGTATCTACATTTCCCCTTTTTTCCAAAATTGCCTGTAATGAGGCTTTGAGGTCATTAGGGTCAATTGGACCCACTATCCTCAGAATGAACTTCTTCATAGCCTCATTCTACTCTTCCAAGGCTTTTATCCTTTCTTCATCTTTATTCATGAAGCCCAAAGCATGCTTCAAACCCAAGGTGGCCAAGGTTTTTCTACCTTTCATAGTTGGTTCCCCCAAGTCTACCTCCTCTAGCACATAATCCTCCGAAGTGATCTCCTTCATGCTAACATCCATCATAAGAATAGCCACCTATTCTTTCCACCTACCCATCTGGTCTTGTGTTACATAGGACATTCTTCTTGCTTGGGGAACCGGTATCACCAGGTGGAAAGCGTGCCCTAGTGTGGTCATGTCAACTTCATCATCAATGTATACCCTAACTTTTGGCTACACTTATTTGGTGAACCATGTGGGCTTAGAGAATGCATTCAATGGCTCATAGGGAGTAGCCAATGTAGTAGAGGTTACCAAGTGCTCTATCCTTATCTCCTCCTGAGCTTCCTCTTCCTCCCATGTTTCCTACTCATTCCCAGTATCTTGTTCAGGTTCTCCCTCATCAGTGGTCTACTACTCATCTATCATCTATTCTTGAGTATCTATTTGCAGCTTATCTTCTTTAGTGTGTGGTTCTTCTTCCACCTGTGACTCTCCCCTATCATCTGGTTCCCCGAATCCAATATGAACTTCCTCTATTTTCTCCCCACCGGTGACTTCAACTTCTTTCTCTGACTCTTGTGAACACTAGGGTACTGACTCAATGTGAACTTGGGGAGGAATATTGAGTGGGGGAGGTGTTGGAGACATGAGGGGAGTGCTTGAATGGGCTGGTGGAGTTGGAGTCGGGAAAGGAACATGGGATGAAGAAGGTTGCTAAGACAACAGAGCATTCTGCATGGGAGTGGAAAGTGGAGTTGTGGGAGGCTCTTGAAGTGGGATGGTAGGAAGTGTGGAAGGAGGAGGTGGAGGTGGAGGTGGAACAGATGTATCCAATGGTACCTATGAACTTATTCCTTCTGAGGTGATCTCAAAAAATGTGTCCTTTTCAGGTTCGATAGCTCCTCCTTGATCTTTGGTCATCTGAACATCATTTTGTCCTTGAGGCCCCTATTGTAGATCCTCTCATATACCACTGAAAAGACTAGTGAACTATACATGATCTTTTTTCTCAAACTCCTTGAACCCATGCAACCCTACAAAATCTGAGATGTTGAATTCATTGTCATTGAGGGCATCCAAATCTATTGGCTCTACCTGAGTAGCCCCTTCACCATACCTAGGGTCATCCCCCATTATCCTTCTTCTCTTCAGGAAACTTGTTGATCAGGTCCTCCTATTGAGGGGAACCTCATCCAATACATCCTCATCTTCTTTTTCCAGAGTATCCATCTATGTGGGGGTTGAGCCTACCTTTCTTTTGTAGACATGGCCCTTGATTACTCCAGGCAGCTTAGGTCCTATTATTTTGAACTTTTCTTTCTTTCCTGAGCTTGGAGAATCTTGGTCACTAGAGGGAGGTGCATTTGGAGGTGCAATATTCCCAGTCATCCTAGTTTTCACCTTCTTGGAGTGTGTAGCTAGACCATACGCGATGGGATGTTCATGTTGATACACAATCCCTAGCTTCAGAGGGGCAGCCTCTTTGAACTATGGTTTAAATATCTTCTATCCCTTCTTATTTTCTTGAGATGGTTTCTTAGGGAGTTGCTTCATCGAGAGAGGTTGCATCAGAAATAGATGAGCAATCAAAGATTTTGTCAATTTGATCACATGCCATGCTCTAAAATCCATGCTGTCATTCTCATCCCGATCTACCTCTACATTCAGAATGGCCCAATTGTATATCTCATCTGTGTTATAAATAGAATCCAAAATATTATTTGAGTTGGCATCTATCACCTTCTGTAAAATTATCAGGGAAAGGGCAGCTTGTGCTAGCTCCAAACTCATCCGACAATAGTCACAGACTCTCACCTCATAATCATCTACACAATTAGCCCAATGATCTTTGACATGCAGCTCATGAATGTAGTGTCTTCCCATTATGTGGCTATAGGTACCAATTGGATCAAAATGCAGCCTCACCAGACTGTAGGTTGCCAATGGGAATTCATCCCATTCCCCAATCAATGATTTGCATACTTTCATGTCAAGTACGCAATGAGGACTGATTGAAATAGGAAAGTCCCAGCAATGTTTCTTCTTATGCTTAATATGCTCATGGGCATCGGACAACTACCTTGCTATCTCTAGTAGAAATACCCTATCAAAAGTGTACCTTGGGAGCTTGTTGGGGGCTAAGGTGCTTCCTGCGACTCGAATGTAAGTGAATGTTCAGAACTATATATAAAATGCCCCAATGGCCTTTACCTTAGCTGCTGCTTCTATTGATAACATTTTAGCATAGTCACCCTCAATAGAGTAGATGATTCCAAAAACAAAGGCATCATTAACTATCTTGAACTCTGAAATATTGTGAGTGAAAAAATTCATTCGCACCAATTGATGATAGAAAGTGAAAGGCCATGCATTTTTTTCCCCGATGTTTCAAACTTTGGTCAAACCTAGGTATATTGCCTTGTTGGCTAGTAAATACATAACATAGGATGTCATGTAGAAGTGGGGATCTATCTTTACCTAGATCAGTTGTTCATCCAGCTGGTCACTTAGGATGGAGGCCCAATCAAACCTCGCTTGTCTTTCTTTTATCTTCTAGATAAGGAAGATCATCCAAGGCTCCAGTTGATAGGACTTAGATAGGCCATACACCCTGCTTATCATCATTATGGCAGCCTGGATATCTTCTTTCATGTAACCTCTCCTCATATCAATTCTATCTAGCCTATTCTTGAGTAATGCCTACATTAGGTACTCATTATTGACAATTTTGTGAGCCCTTTGCATGTCCTTGTAAAATTTCATCCCCTTGTTTATATTAAAATTGAAGAACTTGTCTACTCCCTTCAGTAGATGGAAAACATCTTCGATGTTGTCGAGCCTCAGGTCCAGGACTACTTCCCCAATGTTATGTCTTACCATGCGCTCATCTGGCACATAGTTACTGGCTAGTGTGTTAATCAGCTTTGCCGACTGGATAGAGACTGGATGCACCACTACATTCACCAAGGACCAGTGGACCAATGAAGTGCAATCCTCTAAATGGCCCACTAGCTGAGCACACTTGTTGATGTACTCATTCCAACTCACATTCCTAATATCTATAATGATTATCCCTGCATGCAAGTCAGTCACTTTCAATGGTGGATGGTATCCTTTGAACTAATATTTCATTGTCGGTGATGCTAGTATCTTCTCGGCCATATCTGCAAAAGAGTACAAGACTTGAATCAGTAACATAGTGAGAGAAAAAACTAGGAAAACATAATTAACTACTGAAATCATGCCCACATAGTCATATAAGTGATTTTGGCCTTCAAATATATTAGACCTCTGAAAATTCGAAAGGTCCGACATGGTCAAAAGGTTTGATGTGACAAAAAATGGGCACGCTAAAGGGTGCAAAAACTGAAAGAAAACTAATGGCCAAGGATAACAACTTTTGGAGTGCAAAAATGCCAAAAAGGATGACAAGTTTGATAATGCCAAAATGAAGGATAGGTGCTCATTTTGGCATTTCAAGTGTAGAGAATGTTTCGGTGTTTGCAAACACCGAAATGTCAACAAAGAGATGGCACTTGGAGTTTTTCTAGTCATCGAGTGGTGCTCTGAAATTTTCAGACCCTGAAGGTCCGAAACTAGGGTTATAGTCAGACTCAATAAGCAAGTCTGACAATGAGTTTGACCAAAAACTCACCTAGGGATGCAAGGTGACTACCTCGACAATCTCTAGGGCTAAAAAAGGCTGATTCAAAGCAACCTAGACCTAGGACGAAACAAGAAAACCAAAAACAAAAGGACGCTAAACTAAAACCCAAAAGAGGGGAGGAGACCACCTACCTAAGAGATGAATAACTCAATGATGACCAGCAAGAAGGTAGGAGCCAAATGACAAAAAGGCAACGAGTGGCAAAAAAAGAAGGCAAACAACGGAGGAGCGAAAGCGCAAAGTGAGGGTTTGAAAAACCCTCGCACCTTTTATAGGCTTCATGAGGTTGCTGACATAAGTACCCCATGAATTGGCCTTTCAACTTTTTTGGGGGTCTTGAACATCCAATAGGCTAACGAACCCGAAAGGCTAACTCCCGTGAGAGTCAAACTTTCAAGGGTGAGGACCACCGAAAAGTCCGAAGGAGGATAGTCAATAACCAACTACTACTCCACTAGACATTTCACACCTTTCAGCCCTCTAGTAGTGTGAAAGGCTAACAAGGCCGAAAAGGCCAAAAACTAAAAAAAACTAAGGACAAACCCCTAAAGATGACAAAAATGAGACAAGCAAAAAGTAGAAGGGGGGCCCCTAAGGCCATAAGGGCCATAAGGGGAGCATGGTTGTGGGACCACAACAAGTACAAATGCAGCTATAGTTGAGCCTCTTGGTTTCTTAAAGCACATTCACCAAGTTCAGGAACTCTAGCGGTTGATAGCAGACCTGAAGAAACAAGAAGAGTACATAACAGATCAGGTTACTGAGTTGCAAACTCAACTCATTCCATACCTGAAAATTTTTGAAGCACATATTGTCAAAGTCAAGCTACTAGTTGCAACACCAAAAATTTTGATGTTAGATAACATCTTTGACATGCATGCCCAAGTCGGTCTTGAGCACATTGCTCTCACCAACTTGAAAGAGCAATGGGACAAACTCTTGGAGTCAGTGAAGAAAACCCATCAGCCAATTTTTGACAAGATGTGAGTATACTACTTAATTTTTGTATTTGGCATTACTATCAAAAAGAGGGGAAACAATGTATCAGTTGTTATGCCAAATATGTAAATAGATGCTACGTATAATACATATTACCAGGAGCATGCACTGAGGGGGAGTATTTCATACTTAGAAATTTTTTGATGTGTATATGTATATGGTGGAGATATAAGTTATATAGAAAATTTTGTCTATATACATTCAGAGTTTTGATACTAATGCCAAAGGGGGAGATTCTTATCTCCATTGAGCTTTTAAGGTTGTCATTAGTACCAAAGGTTTGTAAAGATATCGGTTGGTCACTTACATTGAGCTAATCACTAATATAAAGTAGAACAGACAAGTCAATAAAGCTTATATACCGAGCAGCAGACAGTTTATCGAGCACCAACAGACACTGACATCGACAGATAGTAAACACCAAGCATCACAGTATACACTAATCAGTTTACACAATGTTTACCAAGGATCACAAGAAATGACATAGTAATTAGAAATGGCACATTCTTCAATGCAAATGGTTACAACTGTTTATAAAATGTTTTACCAAGATCAAGGAACATTTAATGTAATGATATTCATTAAATGCAATGTATATCTTTTATAATAGTTGATCTAGGTTATTATTGTACACCATAGATCTTAGGGTTATGACTATACTGTGTAACCTAATTTTGTTAAAGTGTTAAAAATAGAAAACTATATATTTGTGTGTTCACATCATTTTGGTGTGAGCTGATATATGAATCACGAAGCACTTGAAGCAATTTCCTAACTTCAAGTCTATCAGTTAACAGAACAGTACCGAGTACAGAGGAATTCAAATTGAGTAGAATCAGTAGAGGCTACCGAGTAGTTCAGAGTAGAGATTTATCACAAGTAAGGTGATATTTTATTAGAGCCTATAGATCTATATCAGACAATTGAGTTGTCAAATAGCAGATAATTACCTATTACTTTTTGACAATTGTAATAGAGTTTTTGGATAAAATCTCTTAAAAGAGTAGACTTAACAGTCTTATGTAAATCTCTTAACCAAGTGTACACTTCTTTAGTGTTGTCAAAATCCTATAACTAGGTAGATCTAGCCAATATAACATGTCACTCCTAATAGGGTGAGATCACCAGAAGTGATCAAAACTTGTAGCCCTAACAGGCAAACCTTTTCTATCTGTAGTAGTGAAGAATTTGTGGGTGTCATCCCCACCGTAGTTTTTACCTTCTAACAAGGGTTTCTGCATTACCAAAATACTTGTGTCATGTGATTGTGATATTGATTTCATGTTGTTTACTTACTTAAGTTAATGGATGATTGATTCATGCAATTAGATTCATGTTGTTTTGGTCAGTTATCACTATTTACAGTTATAGATCTGAAAGTTTTACAAGTGAAGTTTTTGAAGGTACTGATTCACCCCTCCCTTCTTAGTACCTATCTCTCCTACTTCCAACATCCCTGAGACCAAAATATTGTGTTATTGTGTTGGCATTCATTGTGTTCATTGGATCTGATATTGCTACTACTTAAAGTTAAAGTTTAATAATCTATCATAGAACTGATTCACCCCCCCTCTCAGTTGTATTGTGGACTGTTATTCCTAACAAAGTTTAGAATTCAAGAAATAATACTTGTGTGTGTAAAAATTGTACCTGATCTGTAGACACAACACTCAGTAAAACATTAGAGGTTAGCAAAAATCAAAATCATGCAAAATTGAAAGCTATCTAACCAAGCGATTTACTGCCTTCTAATAGGTGCGAGATTAATGTTCTCAGATTATTATCGAGATCAGTGACCTAGATGACACCTAAATGAAGGATTTGAATGCAAAAGATGGATATGAAATTGAATGCAATTAATCTATATTTTTTATATTTTCTATGCAATAAGAATGATAAAAACTGATATGATATGAATGCTATTGAAAACTGATATGCTATGCTAATCTAGAAATGATATGAAATATGAATGCAAAAATAAGATTGATCTCACAAAAATGCCGATTCGCAAGAGCTTTGATTCTTCAATTCCAATTCTCCAGCGTGATTGTGCAAAATATGAGATGAATTATGAAGAGCTGAGGCCTTAATTTATAGAAATTCAGGGCTTTGGAGGTGCATGGGAAAAAAGCCATAAATCACTCAAATAACTCAACTTGATTTTTGAGTTATTTTTAAATAAAAGATAATTAACTCACAAAAACATGCAAAAGCTAAGTTTTAACTCAAAATAGAGTTTAGCTTTAATTGATAATTGATAGTTGTCTGCTTTTATGATTGTGCATGTTTTATTTATGAATTAATTTAATAATAAAGTGATTTATTTCCAACTTAACTGATTTTTGAAAATAAATAATTAATTTATGGGTTAATTAACTATTTAATCAAACTTTTATTAAAAATTATATTATTAAATAATGACAACATGTTTTAATTAATTAAATAAGAATTTAATCAATTAAAGATAGGAATTATGATCTATTGTCAAAATTAAATAATACAATTAATAATAGATATAATTAAATTTAATTACATAATTAAGTGGCAAATATTAAATCTAATTAATTAAATATGAAAATATTCAATTAATCAAACTTTAGGATAAATGTGATTTATCGCCAAATAATCATTAAATTAAAGATAATTAAGATAATTAGGAATATTACTAGGAATATTCCCCGATGCAGAATTTAAGATAATCAATTATGATTCGATGATGTTAGATGTGCCTTAGGTTAGGACTTTGATGTCGATTTTGTTTGATTTGTCGATGTAGGAGGTTAATGAACTTATAGCCCATTTTTGGGGTATTACATTTTGCCCCTCTTTGAATTACTGTGCGAAGCGCAGTGGTTCAAAGATAGTCTGTGTTTGATAGATATATGAAACTGATTCAAAAGATAAACCGATTGAAAGATATTGAGATAGGAGGTCCTGAATGACCAGAGATAATGTTCACTGTAGCAGCAAATGAACCTATGATTATGAAAAAGTGTCAAAATACCTGATTCTGAACCTTAGGATTGATAAGAAGTGAGTGACCCATTCTAGACTCGATTGTCTTAGCAGAACTAGCAGGTATCACATCTGAATCCTTCAGTTGCCGAAGAACCAAGGAAAGAACACTATGATTTGATGGTTGCAAAAACTGATACAGATTACAAGATTAAGAGAATACCAGATTGATATGGATCGATGAATCTGATATGCCCCAAGTGATGATAGATTTTCCCCGAGCGATGAGGACTTTTGATGAGTCAGCGACTAGACGTGATTGTTGTCTTGATCACTGATGAAAGATATTGATAGATAGAATTTAAGATTTACAGACTTTGAATGATGTGCAATACCATGCCCCCTTCGGGATTAAAATTGAAATCTGACAAGAAAAGTCAGCGTTATAGTTTAGAAGCATGTTAATTGATTTGAGAAGTGGTTAAACACATTCGAGAATGCATTCTGCATCATTTAGAGGTCCTGGAGACCGAATTTGACTAGGTGAAACCATGAGTTGAGCATGGTTGACCAAGTTAAAATTTTGATAGTTTGATGAAAGCTAATCAGTTAAGTTGAATACTAGATTTCTGTGATGATTGAAGGTTGATTATGCAAGCAATTAATAATATGAATGATCTCAGATTTGAATTTTGATCCCGAAAAAGGATTCTACTTGCTATTTCATTGGAGGAACCTTCGTGTGAGATTCAGCTCTTGTTAGACTGGAAGATGCGATTTGAAGAATCGTTTAAGCATTGGAGTTCGTTTAGTCATTGTGAGATCATGCAAACATGAAAAATGCAAAGAAGCATGCAATATGAAATGCAACCTAAGACCTAGGACCTAGTCACTGATCATATGTTGATTTGTTATCATCATTGAACTTTTAGGTAACCGGATAAATCAATACAATGCCCACTAGCTAAAAAAAAAACCATAGACATATGAATATCGATTTGTATGCGCAAGAATCAATACAACAGCCACTGGTCAACAACCATGGATATATGAATATTGATTTTATTTCAGAATGTTGGATTAGATATAAGCACCAAGGCACAAACGCCAGGATGACTTGAATATCATGTCCATTTTGCTATAGCAATTTGTACAAGCATCAAAACATAAACATTGTGATGACCTGAGTACGCCTTGCGTTACAAACACATCAAACAGTCAAGAGATCATTCTAAATCCAATGTGAATTACCCGTAGTGACCCTTTATCGTTCACATCCTTAGGCAAGATTGCATTCCACAGTAGGAGAAAGAACTTACTCAAAAAGGACAATAGTTAGATCAAACTTCCTTGAATTTTCCGGGTATCAATGGTCGAGGTACGCATGGCCATCCAATTCGAGATAGAGGCTCTTACAGTCGGACACCATTTCAATCCAGAATTTCCAAAGTTGTTAGATTTTCACATACAAGCAGAAGATCAAGAAAAGATTATGCCCCCAGTCATCATTCTCTAAATCCTATAAAGGACATCATCGAAGAGCTCGAAGGGACACAATATGCAAAAAGCTCAATGCGGATCAGTAAGCATACAAGGAGATAAAAGCATGAAAAGCACAGATTGTTTTCAGTTGAGTTTTGATGTTTGATTGTTGTTGATGCAAAATCCTTTCTGGAGATGAGACTGACTGAATGACTCAACTTGAAGCTTCAAAGGACTCTGAGTGGATATGACACGTCTAAGATACATTGGAGGCCATAGGATATGACATTGATTGCCCCCAAGTTTGAACATTGATAGGATACAGACGCTTGAGCTGATTGGTGTACAGACCGACTTATTAAAACCAGGATATGCAGAAACAAACCGGGAGATATGTACAAACTAAAGCAAGACTGAAAGCTGGGAAAGACCAAGATTGTGCTGATAGATGGAGCATTTTGGAACAAGTGGCGCCTGTTTGCTAGGTTTTCACCATCTTGGTAGAGATTCTATTTTTGCTACCAAGGCGCCTGTTTCCAGGTTTTCACCAAGGCACTTTTTCTTCTTTTTCATTTTTTCATTTTTTTGTATTTTTCATTGTTTCAATTTTTTTGTATTTTTGATATTTTTTGATTTTTTTTTGTACTTTTTCTGATTTTTAAGATTTTTTCAGGACATTTACCAAGCACTGAATGCCTTAGGTGTAGAATTTCTTCAGATGGAGAACGTTGATTGGTTCTCGGAGCTGTTCTCCTTCAGTTGTTGAGAGTTGATAGGCACCAGAGCCAAAAGTAGCAGTGATAACAAAGGGACCCAGCCAATTGGGTTCAAACTTCCCCTTGCGTTCTCGATGTGATTGATTTTTAGGATTTTCTCTCAAGACTAGATCACCAACCTAAAATTCTCTATGTCAGACTTTCTTCTTGTAGCCTCTAGACATTCTTTTCTGATACACTCTGAGATGATCATACGCTACTTGCCTGCGTTCATCTAGTAGTTCAAGTTCTTGTAACCTCGACACTCTGTAGTTTTCATCAGTGACAAGTCCATGCATTCTGATTCTAAGTGATGGGATTTCAACCTCAATAGGTAGTACTACTTCAGACCCATAAACTAAAGCGAAAGGTGTAGCCCCAATAGGTGTTCTGATACTTGTTTTGTAGGCCCATTCTGATACTTGTTCTGATACTGGTTCTGATAATTGTTCTGATACTGGTTCTGATACTGATTCTGATACTGATTCTGATAATTATTCTGATACTTGGTATACTTGATAGCATCTTTTTCCATTGCAAACTCCCAACCAAGATTATATCATGCAGTCCCAATGTCTAGCAAGGTGGAGAACAAGAGGGATTAGCAAGCTGGTGGAAGAGATGGAAGATAAGAGAATGAAGGAAAATGAAGGGAAGAAATCCTCAAGGGGAAACTCCTCAAGAATACCCAAGCTAGGGAAAAATTGTCATGTAAAGCGCATTTGGATAAGTAATGAAAGGCTAGCATAGGATATAAGTCACAAAAGTGTACTGCCAAAGAAAGACAGGATGTAGTCCAAAGGAGTAGACATGTCAAGAGGCTTCATAGCATCGTGTTTTACTCTTTTTTTTTTCTTTTTTTATTAGATCAAAACCAAAGGGGAAAAGGATAGCGATAGGTGAAAATGAATGGAGGAAGATGGATATGAAGGCTAAACATGGAAGGAATGAAAGCAAGATCACCGTAAGATAGCTCACAAAATAGCCAAATATTTGTGTATAGATCAACATTGTCAAGATCAAAGAGAGAAGATGGAATGGATGAAATATGTAGAAGAACTACGCATGATGCCTGATTGCCAGGTTTTCATCATGGTACTTATCCAAGGTGCCACAAGGAAGTGGTTTTCACCATAGGACAAAATTATTTCTCTTTACTTTTGCTACCAAGGTGCCTGTTTCCAGGTTTTCACCAAGGCGCATTTTCAATTTTTATTTTTTTTTCATATCTTTTTATTTTTTCATTTCCTTTTTTTTTTTTTTTTGGAAGAAGGCAAGATTTTTAGATAATGCTCCTTGAAAGGATAAACCATGATATGCCAAGGATTCAAGATGATATGCTCAAAGATGTTGATTGGGAAAGGGAGATGGAAGAGAAAAATGGAGAATAGGGTTTTATGTAAAGCGAGTGAGGTTGGAAGATAGGAGGAATAGGCAAATGAGGAAAAAGGATAGAAGGTAGAAGTTTAATGAATGGAAGGATTATGAAAGGGTAGATGGAAAGGAAGGCAAGATCAACGTAAACACACACCTTGAAGGGTGGCGAGAGGGTGGAGGAAACATGAATGAAGGAATACGTGAAGGAATATGGCGAATGGATAGCAGAGGTTGAGGTTTAGGCGCATGAAATGGAAGAATATTTTTGGAAGGAGATGTAGTGGAAGTCTTTGGAAGCTTGAATGTCAATTTCACTTTTTGTTCAACACCAGACTCTTTCAAGAGAGATTTTGGAATCCATATAGTCGTAGGCTTTTTATTTCCTTTTGATGATTTAGAGATAATATCTTCAATGACGGATTTTGGAACCCATACTTGTCTTGTAGTTTTTTTCTTAGATATCTCTTTTGACTTTATGCCTCCGTGTCGATTAGAGGAGACATGGTGATCTTTTTTTGATGGATTCTTGCATTGCTTCTTTTTCTTGTATTGAACATTCAAGTTACTTCCAAAAGACTTGGGATTTGTGGAAGAGGGAGGATATGACTGGTTTAGATGGGTGGGTGGATGAAAAGGATTCAAGGGTATGCATCTATGTTGATCTTGAGGAAAGATGGGAGATGGAGGTATGTAAGGACCCAAGATGGATGGAAAATCAAGAGAGCTAGGAGGGGAAAGTGAAGGGACATAAGGACCCAAGATGGAAGGAAGGCGTGAAGATCTTTGTAGTGGTGGAAGAGGTCCAAGGATGGAAGTGGAAGACGCAAAATGATAATCAATAAGTTCATCAACATCTATATGACAACCAAGGATATCAGCATCTTTAGAGTGAGCATTAGGATTTTCAATAAAATCATGGACATCTTGAATAAGAGCATTTTCTTTGATAGGATCATTCAAAACTTGCAAAGACTTAGGAAGAGTAGAAAGTGGAAGTGAACATGGAGTGGTAGAACAAGAAGATGAAAGACTTTGATCTTGACAAGGATCTTCGGATAGCATAAGCGCATAATTTTTCTCTTGTTTTTCAATAGGCTTAACATTGGAAGGAACACCATTTTTACCAACCTTAATGGAAGTATCATCTTTGGAAAGTGCAAGTGTAGTAAGGTCATTTTTATTGTCAATAAACTCATTAGTGTAAGTAGTAGCCTGATCTTGCTTAAGAGAAGACTTAAGACATGGTGGAATGCATGAAAAAGGGTGTATAGGATCAAAAGAACCATGAAGCAGATACGAGACATTGGAAAAAGGAGTGGATGACATGGAGGCTTCTTGATCTTGATCTTTCCTTATGTTCTTTTCTTTATCATTTTTAGAGTCCTCTTGACATGGAGCCACTTCTAAGGACAAGGAAGCATGTTGGGATTGTATGGATGATTTTGGAAGAGATGGTGAAGGACTAGCTGAAGTAGGCATTATAGCATATGAAGGCTTAGGCTCTTTAGGTTTATCATTATTGAAAGTATTTTCAGCCAAGTGAAGGTTAGCTTGAGTTTCTTTAAGAGGTAGCCCTGGGGGATAACTATAGGGAACCACATGAAAAGTATCAGGGCTTGTGTCAGATGAAGGTTCTGTGAAAGATTTGAAAGACTCGGAAGCTTTAAGAAATGTACGGGTATTGGAAGAAGTAGGGGATGGAAGGGAACCATCACCAGACAAAGGTTCAACATTAACATGATCTTGCTTGAGAGTGTAATCTTTATTTTCAGCTGGAGAGTTCTGAGAGGAGAGATCCTTATAGTATTGACGTTTCAAGCTAGCACGATGTATTTTATAGTCCTCAGCAGTAGTAGATGGATCATCATCAAGGTATTGTCCACAAAAGCCATCAAAATCTCTTTCAAAATCAGAATCATATGGATCACCATCACGATCTATCCAATGTGACGGCCCCTTTGTAGTAAGTAGGAATGAACGATGAGGAGGACTCTTAGGAACAGAGGTGTCATAGGTATCATTACATTGTCTATCGTCATAGTCATCATAGTCTCCAAAGCTAGATGTGTCACTCTCCGTGGAAGAGGTATCATATTGCTCAAATTTTTTTCGGGGGCATGGTGACATGTACAAGTCTTTATCAAATGGAAAAGAGTATAGAGGTTCCTTTTCTTTCCTGAGTTTGTCAAGCTGGACTTGCATAGCATGTATCTGTTTCATTATAGTGGCGATCAGAGCTTCTTCCTCTTGTTTACTGATTCTTTGAGACATGTGTACTGATTCTCAATAGCTACTGCTTTGTTCTTGACACAATGATATTTTTGACAGATTCTGGAACTAGGCTGGAAACATTGGATATCTTGCAATTTGACAATTTATGACAACTTTCTCAAATTTTTCCAAATGACACTCTGTAGACTCGTACGACACTGGGTAGTCTTTGAAATGATAGTTACTAAACTCATACGACAGTTGGGTAATACTGAAATGACACTTGACAAAACTCGTATGACTTTTGACTTCCTGAAATGACTTTTGACTCCAGAAAGAACTTTACGTCAATTTTTGCAAAATTTAAGGTTTTTAGTTTTGGATTGTTTGCAAATTGTATTGTCTAGATTTTGAAGGTTATGCCAGATTTGATCATTTTTAATAGCCAAGTAGATAAATAAGCACGCAGAACAGCAAGCAAGTGATTCCAAGCACGTCTGAAAACAATGAACAAGGGAAAAAGCAACCTTGCGCATGAACAATCAAGTGACCAAATTGTGCTAATCCCTGAGAGTACTAATTGTGTATGTTCTGAAAAGTTTTGCAATAACACACATATACCTGAAAGTGAAAAATTGGCCTCTCTAGGGTTTTTAGTAATGGTTTGACTCTGCAAATTTTATGATTCAAAGGGGTGAACTCCAATCCCGGCACACCAGGGTTTTGACACAGTCTGAGAACTTAATCTTCAAGAGCTGCTAGGGAGATCTGACAACCCAACAATGAACCATACCCGTGGAGATTTCTTCCACAAGGACATTTATATAGCGGCTGTCACTACCATGGCAAAAATGGCTATTACCGCTTGAGGTTCCGTCAACACAGTTTTCCCTGTGAAGGGATTGTCCGCTACGGTTAACCCTCTCTAAAGGTGACTCATAGATTTATACCACAAGGGGACTTGGCTCTAGATTCAAGGTTTTGACACCTCTTCACTTTTAACCCAAACAAAGCAAGCAGATTAATCTGACACGCTAAGACAAAGTTTTGTTCCACCAAGCTCTGTGATATCAACTCCACGTGATCTATCAACCTCTCCGGGGAGAGAATGTATCAATCAATAAGAGAAGACGCACTAACCAATTTTGATTCACCAAAGCTTGTGATATCAACCCCACGTGATCTATCAACCTCTCCGGAGAGAGAATGTGTCGATCAATAAGAGAAGATGCACTAACCAAGTTGAATGTGAAACGCACTAAGTATCCTCCCTACCTACAAGGATTCCGTCGTCAAGGAAGGATTTCGCTAGGAATCCAATCTCTCAAGAATCACAAATAGTGTTCATAGGGCCTAATTACTATGTGAGCACAGATATATTCCCGAAAGCAAATCTACCAAAAGCATCCAAAAAGTAGAAAGAGGAACACTTAACGCTTAAAGCAAATATGAGATGAGTCCACAAGGTGGAACACTTAACACCTCACACAAGCTAAAAATGAGTCCACAACTTAGAAAACAAGTGAGTTCCTAAAAGCACAAAAGGGTTGCCAAGTGGAACATTTAATGCTTCTATCCTATTGACCCCTCCCCTTTATGGCGCTGAGATTGCAACCACGGGGTAGAAATGAGGGGCCGGCGGATTAGCGAGTCCAATAACCCAAGATAGCAATCAAGATCAATCACAAGTATTCTAAGACTACTTAATGAATCCTTAAGGGATTACAACCTAGTATCAATTATGCAAGTGTGTAGAAATAGATAAAAGCATGAAAGGATGCACACAAGCCAGACACATAAGAGATTTATTTTAGGATCCAAATTGAAATATTATCAGCTTGAGAAGAATACCTTAGATCCAACGCTCTGCAATCCAGAATTTAGCACACGTCTGAAAGTATAAAACCAAGACAAATCAACAGCAAATTGTAAGCGTTAGAAATCAATAATCTGAAAGTACAAATCTGCAAATTATGTCTCTGTAGCAAAATCTCACGCGAGGCAGAATGCGGTCCCGCGCGAGGAAAAACTGTCTCGCGCGATGAAGAATGAAGTCTCACGCGAGGATGTACAATCTCGCGTGATGAAAATATGAAGACTCACGTGAGGAAGTGGAGTCTCGCGCGATAAAAGATAAAGTCTCGCGCGAGGAACTGTAGTCTCGCGCCAGAAAGTGATTTTTCGCGCACAAAAATGATACCAGTGAAATTTCGCACGACACAGAAAGAAATCTCACGCGATGCAAGTGAAATCTCGCGTGAGAATTTGTACAGAGATGTACGGAAGTATAGACAGAATGATAAAAATCACTGTGTACGGACCCTTGAAACCCTTATCCTCAAAAGATAGAAAATTGATAGAAATGAAGGGAAACCCATTTCAGGGCCCCACGGTGGGCGCCAGAAATGTGTGTGTAAAAATTGTACCTGATCTGTAGACACAACACTCAGTAAAACATTAGAGGTTAGCAAAAATCAAAATCGTGCAAAATTGAAAGCTATCTAACCAAGCGATTTACTGCCTTCTAATAGGTGCGAGATTAATGTTCTCAGATTATTATCGAGATCAATGACCTAGACGACACCTAAATGAAGGATTTGAATGCAAAAGATGGATATGAAATTGAATGCAATTAATCTATATTTTTTATATTTTCTATGCAATAAGAATGATAAAAACTGATATGATATGAATGCTATTGAAAATTGATATGCTATGCTAATCTAGAAATGATATGAAATATGAATGCAAAAATAAGATTGATCTCACAAAAATGCCAATTCGCAAGAGCTTTGATTCTTCAATTCCAATTCTCCAGCGTGATTGTGCAAAATATGAGATGAATTATGAAGAGCTGAGGCCTTAATTTATAGAAATCCAGGGCTTTGGAGGTGCATGGGAAAAAAGCCATAAATCACTCAAATAACTCAACTTGATTTTTGAGTTATTTTTAAATAAAAGATAATTAACTCACAAAAACATGCAAAAGCTAAGTTTTAACTCAAAATAGAGTTTAGCTTTAATTGATAATTGATAGTTGTCTGCTTTTATGATTGTGCATGTTTTATTTATGAATTAATTTAATAATAAAGTGATTTATTTCCAACTTAACTAATTTTTGAAAATAAATAATTAATTTATGGGTTAATTAACTATTTAATCAAACTTTTATTAAAAATTATATTATTAAATAATGACAACATGTTTTAATTAATTAAATAAGAATTTAATCAATTAAAGATAGGAATTATGATCTATTGTCAAAATTAAATAATATAATTAATAATAGATATAATTAAATTTAATTACATAATTAAGTGGCAAATATTAAATCTAATTAATTAAATATGAAAATATTCAATTAATCAAACTTTAGGATAAATGTGATTTATCGCCAAATAATCATTAAATTAAAGATAATTAAGATAATTAGGAATACTACTAGGAATATTCCCCGATGCAGAATTTAAGATAATCAATTATGATTCGATGATGTTAGATGTGCCTTAGGTTAGGACTTTGATGTCGATTTTGTTCGATTTGTCGATGTAGGAGGTTAATGAACTTATAGCCCATTTTTGGGGTATTACAATACTTGATTATGACTCAGATGAATAATTCTATCCTAAAGTTGATCAATAAATTATAGAATTTTTTTATGAAACTGACAATGATTTGCAGATTGAGATTCATGTTGAGGAACCAAGAGAAGAACTGAGATGAGAACCTAGAGTTAAAGCAAGAATTGAGACACTAATACCTAATAAAAATCTAATAAGGAATCATCCTACTGATTAGATTATTGAAAGAAAAGAAAAGGGAGTTATGATAAGAAATAAGGTACAAGAAGGACTATGTTTGATTTCTCAAATTGAACCTAAGACTACTGATGAAGCTTGTAAAGATAATAATTGGATTCAAGAAATGAAGGAAGAATTAGATTAGATTGAAAAGAACAATACTTGGGAATTGGTCCCTAGACCTAAGGACAAAAATGTTATAGGAACTAAATGGGTTTTTAGAAACAAGATGAATGAACAAGGAGAAGTTGTAAGAAATAAAGCAAGATTGGTATGTAAAGGATACTCACAGCAAGAAGGTATTGATTATGAAGAAACATTTTCACCTGTTGCGAGAATTGAAGCAATAAGAATGTTTTTGGCCTATGCAGTTTACAAGAAATTCAAAGTGTATCAGATGGATGTGAAGTCAGCATTTCTGAATGGAGAATTGGAAGAGGTCTACATTGAGAAAATTTATGGTTTTCCTTTGACTCAAGAAGGATACATGGTATGTAAACTGAACAAAGATTTATATGGACTAAAACAAGAACCTATAACCTAGTATGCAAGATTGGACAAATATTTGGTCAAATTGGGATTTACTAAAGGCATCACAGATATTAATTTATATCTAAAAGAAATTTAGAATGGTTTATTAATTGTATTTATTTTTTTTGATGATATAATCTTTGGAGGTGAAGATGAAGCAAGTGATAAGTTTTCTAATGAAATGAAGACCAAATTTGAGATTAGCGTGATTGGAGAAATGAATTTTTTTCTAGGATTATAGATTGTGAAAAATAGTGATCGTATCTTCTTATCTCAGACTAAGTATTTGAAAGACTTACTACAGATATTTGGTTTGGAATATTGTAAGCTTGTTGGTACACCTATGGTAACTAGCCATAAGTTATCTAGGACAAATGAAACTCCTTCAGTTGAACAAAGGAAGTACATATCCATGATTGGAGGTTTGCAATATTTAACTCATACAAGACTAGATATATCACATGTAGTTGGTATTGTTGAAAGATTTCAAGCTAATCCTAAAGAATCACATTATGTAGTAGTAAAAAGAATATTTAGATATTTGAAAGGTACAAATGACTATGGGTTGTGGTATGATAAATGAAATTATTTCACCCTATGTGCATATACAGATGCAGATTGGGGAGGTAGTGTGGATGAAAAAAAGAGTACAAGTGGTGTACCATTTTTTCTTGGAGGAAGATTGGTTTCTTGGATAAGCATGAAACATAATTATATCTCAAAAAGCACAATAGAAGAAAAATATGTAGTAGCAGCAAATAATTGTGTAGATAATATGGATGAAAAAAATGTTGAAAGATATTGGAACCAAGTTTAATGAGCCTATTTTCATACACTGTGATAACACTAGTATAGTAAGTATGTCTAAGAATCTTGTGTTAAATTCTAAGAAAAAACATATAGAGATCAAGTATCATGTTGTAAGAGAGAAAGTTGCAAAACAATAATTTAGACTAGAGTATATCAGTACAAAGGAGTAGATTGAAGATATATTTACAAAGCCCTTACCTAAAGATACATTTGAGTATTTGAGAGGTATTCTTGGGGTTATGCCCCAGCCTACTTTTGAGTAGTGATGCAAAAAGTTGCATCAGTCTAGTGGTATATAGCACTATCTTTTCTGGACTGTATGTTGATTCTTCCTCTATGGGGGAGTATCTATGTTTTTGAGCTAAATCATGGACTCTTTGGTAAAAGATATTTTTGAACAGTGTCTTTGGAACTTCGAGCTTGTATTGATTGACATGGTTATGTTTACCTTGTCATTGATGTCAATGGGGGAGAAGGACACATGAAAAACATTTTTGATGATTGATGAAGAGGATTTGAAAAGTGAAATATTTAGGAGAAAGATACATATGATTGATTTGATGATTGATGAAGAGGATTTGAAAAGATATTGCAGAACAATAGAGTTTCACTTTGGTATTCAAGGAACTTGGATGTTTTTTATCTATGTTTCCATCAATGCCAATGGGGGATATTGTTAAGCATGAATGTTGAATATGTCCTATGGGGGAGTATTCTAGTAGTTCTGTAGAAGTTTCATGTTGCATTCATGATTGTGTTTGTCATTGATGTTAACTCATTAATTATACTGGAGATTACCAGAGAAGTAGACAATGTTTGAAGTAGCGTACATGGAGTATTTTAGATCAAGTTATGCAGTGTTGAGGACATGTTCCTTATGGTGTCCTAATATCATGGTTAAGATTGCATATGGAAATTTAATTATTTATGTTAGTTATGAGTAATCTAGTGAAAACTGCATTCTGTCAATGTTCCTGAGAAGTGGATTATAATAATCGGATTATATCTCTTAACTGGGATAGAATCTGGACATGTGAAGTTATAAAAAGGTTAAAACCATTGCAAAGGTGACCTAGATAAGTCATCATAGTCATAGGTCGCATGTGTGAATATTTATTAAGTTCAAGAGATGACAATTTTATGTGGTTATGGAAATATTATGTAACATATTTTTTTTTTTATTTTGTAATTGGTTAAGCTTAATTGGCTGAATAAATTATGAAATATTATGTATGGTATAAAGGAAGGAATGTTTTCCTTAATTTTTAATAAATGTATGTATGTGAGTTGTGAAGTATATGATGTGAAGTGAGATGATCTGGTAGTGAGATCTGGTGAAGCGTTTGGTGCAGTTTTGGCACAGACAGAGGAGAGAAGACAAGTTGTTGAGATCGATAATTGTTGGTATTATTCTATTCAAATAATATAGAGATTAGTTGAATAGTGTGTTCAGTGATCTTTCCCCTAAAGCTATTTGGATAGTAGGTCCTTTAGCCTTCCTTAACTCCTAATGGGGTTGGAATCTTTTAACAGGGATTCAAAGTCTCCTAACAGGGACTGACATGTACTGAATGTAATTCATAAGACTCCTAACAAAGTCCATCCACTCATAAGGAATTTTCATATTAGTACATTTTTGTGGGTACCATCCCCACCAGGGTTTTCTCTCTGATCAAGAGGTTCCCTAGTTAACAAATTTGGTGTCATTGTGTATGATTATCTTTCTATGGTTGTTTATGTTGATTACATGTTTCAGATTTAATAAGGTTATTAAAAGTTGTCTTTATTAGATAACTGATTCACACCCCCCCCCTCTCAATTATCTTGGCAGAATTTAATTTCTAATAGTTCACTCTTTAGGTGAATCCCAAAGTTGTGAAAAAGGAAGTTTGTGACTGCAATGGGAAATCTATACTTGAGGTATATCTTAGATGTTTATATTTATTTGGAATTGTTGTCAAACAAGGAGAATATGTCAATTGATGTAGGGAGAAGATTACTAAATAACCGATGTATACAATGAGGGAGAATAGTATATCACAGAGGGAGACAAATCAGAAGAACAAAATAATGAGATGAGTATAGCAGAGAGATGAATGGAGATGGATTAGAATGGAAAGTGTTACTAACAGAAAGAGAGACTACAGATGGAAGATCAGAAAAGGAGAAGTTACTACTTAGAGGGAGTATAGAATATGAATGACAATGAAGTGTACCATCATCAATTGAACACTAAATTTTTTAGTGTTTCCATCAATGTCAAAGAGGGATATTGTTACCATAACTGATAATAATGTTGAAGATTGATTATTTGATCGATTTGATGATGAAGACAGACCAAGATTAGAGGAATGCATGATGATATTAGAAATGTTAGATGAATTATTGTCTTGTCATTGATGTCAAGCAATTGATTTCTGATTTATATTATGTTTCCATATGATTCGATAATGATATAAGATGAATGAGTTAAGGAGAATAAGAAATGAGAAGATGAGAAGTTGTAGAACTTAATTGGGAAATGGATACATATCGGACAATGATTAGATTATGTTGATATAACTATTTTCTACCTAACATATGATTGTGTTAAGTCAGTAAAGCACAATGATCAAGATTTGACAACTTAGTAAGATAAGTTGTTTTGGCTACCAAGATGGAAAAGTCACTCGGTAAGGTAAAGGTAAAAGATAGGTCACTTGGTAAAGAGGAAAGTTTTAGGCACCGAGTGATGTAATTGAAATTCTAAGTGAAGAACACAGAGAAAGAAACAAATATTAAATAAGAATGAAATAGATATTTAATGATTAGCTATGCTGAGCTGGATCATGATGATGATGAGGAGAATTAGTTACAAGAGATCTACAATTATGAAAATTCAACATCTAAGGGGAAAAATAAATGGAACAATTTTCAAGAAAATTTCAAGTTCCTAGGTGAAAAGGAAACATGTTACTGAGATTTGATGTCAAGGTATAATGAAATGAACTATTAAGATTGATTAAAGGAAAATGTAATAGATGAGATTAAGAGGCAAAGATTGTCTATATAAAGGATGATCTTGTATGGACAAATGGTTGGAAAACTAAATAGTTGAAGAGTTACTGACTATTGTAGAGAAGAAGGAAAAGATATATTTTAAGCGGGAAAAAAGTGATTTCATGAAGTGTTGATGCTAGTGGATGATGAACAATCAAAGTGAATATTGAAGAGTGAACAAATGATCAGATTGAGAAAAGATAGTTCCACATCTACATAGTGGACTTAATAGTCTTAATGTAAATCCTTGAGAAAGGTGGCATTCTAAAGAGTGTTTAAAGCCCTCTAACAAGGCCACTCCTAATAGGGTGAAGATCCTAATAGATCCAAGGTAAATCCCTTAACTGGGTCACACCTAATAATGTATTTTGTAATCTTTAACTAGATTGGCTCTTAACCAGGCATACTTCATAAGAGTATTTTTCTTAGTGGGTGACAATTCCCACAATGGTTTTTCCTATAATTGGGTTTCTATGTTAAATATTGGTGTTACATGTTGTGAATGATTTACTGATTGGTATAGTTATTTATTGTTGTCGGTAAATAGTGAACTATGTTGTTACCAAGCTACTACCGAGTTAATCAAAGAAAATTATTTTAAGGTATTTGTGATCAAGATTACTGATTCACCCCCCCCCCCTCCCCTCTCCAAAATCCAACAGATATATGTGACTTGTGATGTAGTATTAGTAGAAAGTGTTGAAGTATTCATTTTTTCATCTAATTCATATATTAATATTGTAATCAAGGAGAACGTGGATTTGTTAGGAACAGGCATAGACATTCAAACAAGTTAGCCTAATCTAATAAAACCAATCAGAAACATCATATGAGTTCTCTAAACTACCTCTGATAGAACTAAAATGGGAGCACCCGAGCCCTGTTTGATTTATTCTTGATTTAGGGATGTGAGTGTGCTCTCAAAACAAATGAAGCATATCCATAATTATGGTTAAGGGGGATAGGATAGATTAGGGACCAAGAGAACCCCATATTTGTAGAAAACTAGGTATAGAAGACCTATTTTTCCCCTAAGGCCTCAAAGAACCTAATGATGCTTAGATGAAGATTGATGCAAGGATGCTTAAGCTAGATTGATTTTAACCAAATGAAAGATGATTTGATGCAAATATGATTAGAAAAACTTAACAAAGAACTATATTCATTCCATTAAGCTATTCTATGATAATTTAGAAAGCACAAAATAGAGTTAATCTATCAAATATGCTAAATGATATGCTAAGTCTAGATGCAATTTAACATAATAACACTACTTAATATGAGAGATGTGAATTGGTCTTTTTTCACTAAGAAGTGAGGGTATCTATAGGATTTTGGGAAGGGCTTGGATTAGGAAGTGGAGTTAGGGTTAGGGGTAGAGGTTGGGGTAAGGTTAGGGGTATGGTAAGGTTTGACCTTGGGTTAGGGTTGCTCACACATGTGTGAGCAACACTAGGGAAGTGTGTAAAGGGAAAGAGTGTGGAAGAAGAGACATGGGTCTCTTTATGAGGTTGTAAGAGGCTTTAAAGAGTGTGTAAGAGGCTTTAATGAGTGTGTAAGGCTCATTAAGAGAAGGGTTTGACCAAAAGTCAATGAGACTTGGATTAGGCTAAGAAATGTAGGAAACATCTCCTAAATAGGTTTAGGAAAGGTTTAGGAAAGTTTAGGAAAGATTGGAAGGGTTTAGGAATGTCTAGAAGATTCTAGGGTTTTAGGGCTTTAAATAAATATTAAATTTATTTAGGGAATGTGACTTTATTTATCAATTAATGATTAATAAATAGGAGGAAAATTACTCAAATTTGATTTAAATGATTTTGGAATGGATTCTTTAATTAAATGTGTTTAATTAAAATAGGAAGATTTAATGACATAAAAATAAATTAATTAATTAATTATTAAATGATGATGTCATCAAGAGTTTTTGAAAAATAAAAATACTTTTATTTTCTAAAGGATTTTTAGGTGTCTACATTTTTTCCTTCTTTGATGTGATGTCACAAGTGGCGTGGCATCAAAGACAAGAAAATAAGATGCCCTAAGCTAGAAAGGGTAGGATAAGGGGTTGTGCCCCCTCGAGAAAAGAATGCAAAGAGGAAACTTTGTGGAATTTTCTTGAAAGGAAACAAAAAAAGAAGGGGAAGGAATTAAGGAAGAAAGGAGGATAAATAGCCAAACTTCCAAGAGAAAAGATGGATGAATGCAAGATGATATGGAATGCAAAATGCAGGATGCACCTATATGAACATGCAAAATTAATCTAGATGATGCAAGATGTAGGGGAGTTGGGAAGCTTCAAGTGTAAATGTGGAGAGAACAACTTATTTTGATATATAAATAGGAGATACCTTCCAAGGATACTGGGATCACAAGGCCTTGTCACCAGCGTTGCATAGGACTCATGCTAAAAAGACACACAAGGTTTCCCCAGCATCATGCATGAACTCAAGAGGAAGCATGGTAGAAATGATGTTTGAGAAAACACAAAAAAATGACATATCCCAAGTGCACCAGGTAACCCAAAAGATCACATGTGAACCGTGCAAGGGTCATGTCCAACGGACTCATAGGCAGAAGCAAGAAATCAAAAGACCTTGCCCTAGATTTCCCTTATTCATAGGGCACCATGATATAAAGGATCATGGTGACTTTGAGGAGAGGAACAATGAGAAGCCATAAAAGATAAACAAGATCCAAAGGAAAAATCCAAGACCAAAATGATAACTCTAAAATGAATCCTTTTCCAAGGAGAGAGATTGATTTGATTGATGGTGAGAAGATTGGTCTGAAAGTATGGAAGGATACATCGACATGGACCTAGTGTGATTGGTGGAAGATTAGGTCTAACAGGAGGAAGGATACATCCTCAAGGACCCAATGATTGATGGGAGAATGAGTGTTGTTGTTTTTTGGCAAATGATGAGTCAAAGAATAATCGTTGGGATCAAGGATAGTCGATAATTGAGGTTTTTGAAGTGCGAGGCTAGGTGGGACAATATATTTGATCAAATGTTGTTGTAGGACTCACAAGGATATGTAAAACAAAATGGGATGATATGTACAATGGATAGGAAGATTTACAACGGATATGTATAGAAGCTCAGGATTTGGGGCAGGAAGATCTCTCTATACAAGATATATACAAGGAGTGGGTTATAAAATATATGATACAAGATATGGTACAAGATATGTGTAGGAAGGATTGCAGATTTGCTTGAGGATTAAATATAGAAATGTTGGGGGATGGTGGTGGGGGATGGGGAGGGTAGAAAAAGGATTGGGATTTGGGATGGTGGCAGTGTTAGGAATGGGAACACTAAGAGGGGGGGTGAATCAGTGTTCTATAATATTAATTTATGATACTTGAAACTTAACTCAATAACTTAATCTAGACTAAATATTAAAGCAAGTAAAGTAAGTAACCATAACACATAACACCATATATGATTACACGGAAACCTTGGCCAAAGGAAAAACCTCGGTGGGAATTAATAGCCACTAATAATTATACTTGTGTATTATGAACCTATTAATGTTCCTTTACCTTGTTAGGAGCAGTCATTACAATGCTTTAGTAAAATGACTTGGTCAAAGGTTGAACCTTGTTAAGAGTCTTGAAGTAACAAACCCTGTTAGGGGTGGAAGATTCACTACCAAAGCTCACTACTCAATGAGGAAGGCTACAACCTCCTAGATATCAGATACACACTACATCTGTAATGGTTAACTACTACTATGTGTGTGTGTGAATTTTGTACCTAACTATAGACACAACACTTTAGTAAAACATTAGAGGTTAGCAAAAATCAAAATCTACAATAGAATGAAAACTTAACTAACCAAGCGATTTACTACCTTCTTGTAGGTGCGAGTATGATCTTCTCAGATTGAACTGAGACCAGTGACATTGACCAAACCTAAATGAAGGATTTGAAATGAAGATAGCAATGAAGTAATGAATGCAAATTAATCTATACTGTTGGGTTCTCTATGCAATAAGAATGAGAAATCCGGATATAAAACTATTCTAGAATGAAAATTGATCTAACAATGATATGAAATAAAACTAAAATGAATTGAAAACAAGATTGATCTCACAAAAACTCTTGATTTGCAAGAAGCTTCAATTCTTCAGATGTCGATTCTCCAGAGTAAGTATGCAACTTCTGTGGATTTTGTGGATTCTGATGCAAATTTTGTGGATTTTGTGGATTCTGTGGATTCTAAGCCTTGATTTTATAGAAATCTAGGGCTTTGGAGGTGCATGAAAAAAAGCCATAAATCACTCAAATAACTCAGGTTGATTTTTGAGTTATTTTTAAATAAGGGATAATTAACTCACAAAAACATGCAAAAGCAGAGTTTAACTCAAAATGGAGTTTAGATTTAATTGATAATTGATAGTTGTCTCCTTTTCTGATTGTGCATGTTTTATTTATGAATTAATTTAATAATAAAGTGATTTATTTCCAACTTAACTGATTTTGAAAAATAAAATAATTGATTTGTGGGTTAATCAATCATTTTTCAAACTTTTATTCAAAAACAATATTATTAAAAATTGACAACTTGCTTTAATTAATTAAATAACAATTTAATCAATTATTCATAGGATTTTAGATTTATTGTCAAAATTAAATAATACAATTTAGGAATAAATAGAATTAACTTCAATTAAACAATTAATTGCCAGAATTAAATCTAATTAATTAAATATTTTAGAATATTCAATTAATCAAACTTTAGGATAAATAGGATTTATCACCAAATAATAATTAAATTAAAGATAATTAAGATAATTACGAATATTACTAGGAATATTCCCCGATGCAGAATTTATGATAATCAATTAGGATTCGATGATGTTCAGATGTGCCTTAGGTTAGGACTTTGATGTCAATTTTGTTCGATGTGTTGATATAGGAGGTTAATGAACCTATAGCCCATTTTTGGGGTATTACATTTTGCCCCTCTTTGAATTACTGTGCGAAGTGCAGTGTTTGAAAGATAGTCTGTGTACAATGTTGATTGATATCGATATGAAATTGATATGATGTTGATATGAAACAGAAACTGATTTGAAATTGATATGAAAATAATAGGTCTTGAATAACCAAAGATAATGTTAACTATAACATTAATGAACTGATGATTGTGAAAAAGTGTCAAAACACCCGATTCTGAACCTTATGATTGTGAAGAAGTGAGTGATCGATTCCAGACCTGATTGTCCTTATATTGAATCACATTGGTATCACATCTGAACCCTTCAGTTTCTGAAGAACCAAGGAAATAACACAATTGAAATGATAGTTGCAAAACTGATACAATTTACAAGATTAAGAGAATACCATATTGATATGGATCTCGATGAATTGGATATGCCTTGAGTGATGATTGATTTGCCCCGAGCGATGAGGTCTTTTTGATGAATCAACAACTAGATGTGGTTGTTGTCTTGATTACTGAGGAAAGATATGATTTTCATGAAGATATGATTATAGACTTTGAATGATATGCAATACCATGCCCCCTTCGGGATTAAAATTGAAATCTGACAAGAAAAGTCAGTGCTTATAGTTCAGAAGCATGTTAATTGTTGTGAGAAGTGGTTATACATGTTTGAGAATGCATTCTGCATCGTTTGGAGATCTTGGAGACCAAGTTTGACTAGGTTAAACCATGAGTTGACCATAGTTGACCAAGTTGAAATTTTGATAGTTTGACGTAAAATAATCAGTTAAGTTCAATTCTAGATTCTTGTGATGATTGAAGGTCAGTTATACAAGTAGTTAATAATATGAATGATCGTAGATTTTGATTTTGATCCCAAAAAAGGATTCTACATGTTGTTTTGTTGGATGGACCTTCGTGTAAGATTTAGCTCTTATTAGATTTGAAGAGACAAGTGGAGAATTTTTTAAGCATTGAAGTTCATTTAGCTATTGTGAGATCATGCAAACATGAAAAAATGCAAAGAGACATGTAGAATGAAATGCAACCTAAGACATAGGACCTAGTCACTGATCATGTGTCGGTCATTCTCATCATTGAATTTTTAGGTAACCAGATAAATCAATACAATGCCCACTAGTTATGAAACCATAGACATATGAATATTGATTTGTATGCGCATGAATCAATACAACATCCACTAGTCAATCAACCATAGATATATGAATATTGATTTTATTTTTGGAATGTTGGATTAGATATAAGCACCAACGCACAAACACCAGGATGACCTGAATATCATGTCCATTTTGATATAGCAATTTGTATAAGCATCAAAACATAAACGTCATGATGACCTGAATATGCCTTGCGGTGCAAACACATTAAGCAGTCAAGAGATCATTCTAAATCCAATGTGAATTACCCATAGTGACCCTTTATCGTTCACATCCTTAGGTATGATCATAGTTCACAGTAGGAGAAAGAATCACTCAAAAAGACAATAGTTAGATCAAACTTCTTTGAATTTTTTAGGTATCGATGGTTGAGGTACGCATGGCCATCCAATTTGAGATAGAGGCTCTTACAGTCGGATACCATTTCAATCTAGAATTTCCAAAGTTGTTTAGATTTTCACATACAAGCAGAAAACAAAGAAAAGATTATGCCCCCAGTCATCACTCTCTAAATCCTATAAAGGACATCATCAAAGAGCTCAAAAGGGCATAATATGCAAAAATCTCAATGTGAATTAGTAAGCATACAAGGAGAAAAAAGCATGTAAAAAGTATGGATTGTTTTCATGTTGACTTTGATGTTGATTGCATTTTTGTAGATGCAAAATCCTTTCTGGAGACAAGACTGACTAACTGACCCAAATGAAGCTTGAAAGGACTCTGACTAGATATGATACATCTCAGATACCTTGGAGGCCATAGGATATGACATTGATTGCCCCCAAGTTTTAAACATTGATAAGGTATAGACGCTTTAGCTGATTGGTGTACAAACTGACTTATTGAAAATAGGAATGTAAAAACAAACTGGGAAATATGTACAAACTAAAGCAAGACTAAAAGTTGGGAAAGACCAAGATTGCACTGATAGATGGAGCATTTTAAAACAAGTGGCACCCATTTGCTGGGTTTTCACCATCTTGGTAGAGATTCTATTTTTTCTACCAAGGCGCCTGTTTCCAAGTTTTCACCAAGGCACTTTTTCTTTTTCTCATTTTTTTTGTATTTTTGATATTTTTTACTTTTTTTGTGAATCATCAAGGTGCCTATTGCTAGGTTTTCACCAAGATGTTCATTTTTTGGGGTGACTTTTTCAGATTTTTAAGGTTTTTTTAGGACATTTTAGCATACACTGAATGTCTTAGGCATAGAATTTCTTTAGATGGAGAACATTGATTGGTTCTAAGAGCTGTTCTCCTTCAGTCATTGAGAGTTGATAGGCACCAGAGCCAAAAGTAGTAGTGATTACAAAGGGACCCAGCCAGTTGGGTTCAAACTTCCCCTTGTGTTCCTGATGTGATTGATTTTTAGGATTTTCTCTCAAGACTAGATCACCAACCTCAAATTCTCTGTGTTTGACTTTCTTGTTGTAACCTCTAGACATTCTTTTCTGATATACTCTAAGATGATCATATGTTTCTTGTCTATGCTCATCTAGCAGTTCAAGTTCTTGCAACCTAGACACTCTATAGTCATCATCAGTTACTAGACCGTGCATTCTAATTCTTAGTGATGGGATTTCAACCTCAATAGGCAGTACCGCTTCAGACCCATAAACTAAAGCGAAAGGTGTAGCCCTAGTAGGTGTTCTGATAATTGTTCTGTAGGCCCAGAGAGATGGATTAAATCATAAGATGCCAGTCTCTTCCTCTTTTGTTAACTGTATGATGCAATATTTTCAATAGATTCTTGTTAGAAGCCTCTGGTTGTCCATTCCCTTGAGGATAGTAGATAGAAGACCAATATTGTGTGATCTTGAATTTGGCACATAGATCATCTAGGTCTTTATTTTTGAATTCTCCCCCATTATCTATGATTATAGAATGAGGTATCCCATATCTGCATATGATATAGTTCAATATGAACATAGATATTTTATTTCCAGTTGCTTGTGTCAAAGGGATTGCTTCTACCCATTTTGTAAAATAATCTATAGCTGTGATTATATGGGTATGTCCATTAGAAGAATGAGGATGTATAGCTCCTATAAGATCAAATTCCCATTGGTGAAAAGGCTATTATGTAGTAAAGGGAATTAGATCCCTCCCTAGAGCATGAATTAAGTTTCCATGCACTTGGCACTTTTGACAGTTCTTAGCAAGCTTGATAGACTCTTTCTCCATTTCAAGCCAATCGTACCTAGCCCTAATAATTTTTTGAGCTAGTGTTAAACCATTTGAGTGTGACCCACAAATACCATCATGGAATTCCTCTAACGTGTGTTGAGACTCTTCCCATTCTAAACATCTAAGTAGTGTACCATCTAGACCTTGTTAGTATAGATCGTGACCAATGATGACATATCAGGAGGCATTATGGATAAGGTATCTCTTTTCATGGTGGTTGAAGGTATCAAGAATGATTTGGTCTTGGAGATAGGAAAATAGGTTTTTGTATCTAGATGAATCATGACCAACAACAGTGCAGATCATGCGGGTTTCAGGGGAATCATATGCAAGATAAGATAGTGCTTCCACCAGGAACTTGTAGCATAGCTCATGTTCAGGCTGCTGTAATAAAGTAGATAATGTTGCCATGGCATCGGCAGCCTTGTTCTCTATTCTTGGAATTTTCTCAAATGTGATAGATAGGAAATACTTCTTTAGATCATCTACCATTTTCTTGTAAGGAATGAGCTTTTCATCTTTAGTTTGGTACACATCATTGACTTGATGAATAACAAGTTGTGAGTCTCCATGAATGTGTAATTTTGTTACTCTCCACTCAATTTCTATTTTCATACGATTCAAAAGGGCTTCATATTCTGCAATATTGTTTGTGCAAGGGAACTTTAATCTGAATGCTTTTGGGATTGAGTATCCTTGAGGAGTTATGAACAATATGCCTGCTCCTGATCCATTCTGTGTATAGGAGCCATCAAAGAAAAACTGTCATTGTCTAGAAGAAAGATTCATGATAGAGGAATCTAGAAATTCCATTTTCATTGGTGTATCATCAATCATAGGTGCATCTGCTAATTGATCAACAATAACCTATCCTTTTATAGCTTTTCTTTTCACATATTCAATGTCAAATTCACTTAAGAGCATGACCCATTTAGCTAATCTACCTGTGAGGGCAGCTTTTCTTATTAGGTACTTGAGTGATCAATTTTAGCTACCAAATGTGTGGTATGAGCTAACATGTAATGTCTCAATTTCTATGATGCAAAGATCATAGCTAGACAAGCTTTCTCAATCATTGAATAGTTCTTCTCATATGCAACCAATGTTCTACTGATATAGTATATAGCTCTTTCCTTTTTGTTCTCATCATGTTGTGCTAGCAATACCCCCAGTGATGTATCTATAGAGGAGACATATAAGATCAAAGGCTTCCCTAGAATAGGAGGCATCAAGATAGGCGGATTTGATAGATACTTCTTTATATGGTTAAAGTTGTTCTCACATTCTTCATTCCATGAAAATGTCACACCTTTATGTAATGTTTTTGTAAAAGGTTGTGATATGTCTGCTAGCTGTGATATAAATCTTCTGATAGATTGAACTCTTCCTTGCAATGTCCTCATTTGACTAATATTCTTTGGAAGTTGCATTTCCATGATAGCCTTTACTTTAGCTGGATCAACTTCAATGCTCTTCTTTGAGACTATGTATCCTAAGAGCTTTCTAGAAGTGACACCAAAAGCACACTTCTTAGGATTTAGTCTGAGACTAAATTTTTCCATTTTGTCTAGTATCTTGCTCAAGTCATCTAGATGTTTAGCTCTAATCATAGATTTTGCTAAAGTATCATCAACATAATCTTCCATAGTCCTATGCATCATGTCATGAAAAATAGATGTCATGGCCCTTTGATATGTAGCACCAGCATTTTTAAGCCCAAATGGCATGACATTCCAACAGAAGGTGCTCCATGCACATGTAAAAGTAGTTTTCTCTTGATCCTCTGGAGCAATTTTTATTTGATTATATCCAGAAAAACCATCCATTAAGGAATACATCTCAAAGCCCGCAGTCATGTCCACTATCATATCAATGTTAGGTAGTGGAAAATCATCCTTAGGGCATGCTCTATTTACATCTCTAAAGTCTGTGCACACTCTGATTGATTTATTTGGTTTTGAAATAGGTACAATATTAGAGATCCACTCTGCATAATCAATAACTTGGATAAATCTAGCTTTTAGGAGCTTCTCTAATTCATCTTTTACCAAGAGTGCAACATGAGGATGCATCTTTCTCAATTTTTGCTTGACAGGTTTGACATTTGGAGCTATAGATAAATGATGCGTTATAAGATTAGGATCTAACCCTGGCATATCTAAATATTTCCATGCAAAGTTGATCTTCTTTTCTATTAAGAATGTTGTAAATTTTTTCTTCTCTTCTTCTGATAAAGATTGTGCCCCATGGATTAATTATGGTTCCTCTATTGTTCCCAAATTGATGGATTGAGTGGGCTCAATTAGAACTAGAGATCTATCCTATAAATGACTTGGAAGGACATCAAATATCTCATCCTTAGGTGCCTCAGAGAGGTTTTCACCTTTAGATACATCTTTTATTTTTACTTTTGTAGGTTTTGAGACTGCCACAAAGTGGTTTTCACCCTCAGAACTTTTTTTTTAATTTTTATTCTTATTTTTCTGACTAAGATACTTGATGTCCGACTCCATCATGCTAATGCTCAATTCACTGATGGAAGTACTCATAGGCTCAACTGCATTGAGGTAGCAAGCAAGGGCATAGTCATTCGAGAAGGTATAAATACCATGGCTCAGATTTGTGGAGATTTAATAAGGTCTGGATATTGGATAGTCAAAGTGGGGAAAGATTGGGAGATAGTGTTTATGGATATGGATTTGTCATCATTGGTCCTAACCCGATGCTCGAGTTCAAAGGTGATATTACAACTTAAGACATTCAATTTGTGAATAGGCTCAATGTCATTGTGGGAGTCCAATTCAGCCATAGGTGGATCAGACTTGATAGGTTCATCACTAGCTTGAAAACTTATTAGGGCTGGGTACTATTGGCCTAAAATGGAGAAAGAGTCTATCAAGTTTGCTAAGAACTATCAAAAGTGCCAAGTGCATGGAAACTTAATTCATGCTCTAGGGAGGGATCAAATTCCCTTTAATACACAATGGCCTTTTCACCAATGGGCATTTGATCTTATAGGAGCTATACATCCTCATTCTTCTAATGGACATACCCATATAATCATAGATACAGATTATTTTACAAAATGGGTAGAAGCAGTCCCTTTGACACAAGAAACTGGAAAGAAAATTTGACCAATCACAACTTTGACTTTGGCTTTGATATGATTTTTGCTTTAGAGTTGCAATTTTTTAGTTTTTCAGTATTAGTTTGTTTGTAAATTTTTCTATCTAATTTTTGAAGATCTGTGTAAAATTTTGTCTCAAGTAACCAAGTAGATATCAAGCACACAAAATAGCAAGCAATCATTTGAAAACAATGAACAAGGGAAAAAGCAACCTTGTGCATGAACAAGCAATAGTGACTTATTGTACTAATCCCTAGAAATACTACTTGTGTATGTTCCAAAAAGTTTTTCAATAATGCACATATTCCTAGAAAATGAAAAATTTGGCCTCACTAGGGTTTGTAGTAATGGTCTGACTCTACAACTTGTGTGATCTCAAGAGGTCAAACTCCAATCCAGGCACATCAGGGTTTTGACATAGTTTGAGAACTTAATCTTTAAGATCTGCTAGGGAGATCTGACAGCCCAACAAGAGACCACACCTGTGAAAATTTCCTCCACAAGGACATTTATATAGCAGTTGTTGCTACCATGGCAAAAATGGCTATTACTACTTGAGGTTCCATCAATGTGGTTGACCCAATTAAGGGAATGTCCACTACAGTTAACCCTCTCTAAAGGTGACTCACAAGATATACCACATGGGGACTAGATCAGATTCAAGGATCTGGGTTTTTAGTACTATCCAAAAAGGAAGTAGAGCATAATCCCCTAGCCTCTTCACTTCACCAAAATAAAGCAGATAGATAAATCCAATGCACTAAGACTAAGATTATCTCACAAAGATCTATGACATCAACCCCTTATGATCTATCAACCTCTCCGAAGAGAGAATGCATCCATCAAAATTTGAAGACACATGGATCTAGTAGAACGTGAGATGCCCTTAGTATCCTCCCTACCTATAAGGGTTCCTTCATTGAGAAGATTTTCCCTAGAAACCCACTCTTTCAAGAACCACAAATAGTGTTCATAGGGCCTATTTACTATGTGTACCAGATATGTGAAAAGCAAATCTATGTTCTCTTTTATAGCCCAAAATGAAGTCTGTGATATGAAAGCAAGAAAAGTCACACAAGCTTGACACAAGAGAGTTTATTTTATGTCCCAAAATGAAGTGTTATCAGATGTAATAAAATACTTGAGTTCCTTGCAATGTGCTTAGTAGATTTTACCTATTTTAGCAATTTTTGTTGAGCTTTTCCATGCAAGCAAGTCACGAACTCTCCAACAAGCCAACAAGCCAACAAGCAAACAAGCAAACAAGATATGCAAGGTATATTCAGCTTATGCAAATCCTAGGGTTAGATCTGAAAACCAATTGTTAAGAGAAATAATAACTAGCAAATAATCCAAATGACAACTCATATCATGCATTGAATCATATGACAAATAAGTGCATACCCATCACAAATTTAAATTTTTTTTTGTTGCATTTGACCTAGTCAACAAGATTTGATTTTTTTGATATGATTTCGGCCATAAAAATAAAAATTCAAAATAGAGATCCCTACTAAAAAATAGAGAGCTTTCCAAGAATGTAAAAAATTTAGAAAAATCTCTTCATTTGTGCCCTAGAGACCTATTTTACCAAAACATACTAGTTTTTGTAAATTGACTATTTGAGCTATTATATTACATCCAAATTTAAAACACAAAGAATGGACCCCCTATATAATTTAAAGAGCTCTCCAAAAATGTAAAAATTTCCAAAAAAATATGATGATTTGCACTGAAAATGAATTATTTATGAAAATTTGAAAAAAAATTATTAAAAATTCAAAACATCTCAGAAAATTCTAAATTTTTTTATCAAAGCTTCCCTGATATGTCTCCAACCTGCAAAAACAATTTTCGACCAAAACTCTAGGCTGTTTGGGAGATTAAATTAAATATTTAAAAATTTAGGTTTTTAGTCTCCAAGTAAATCTACACAAGGGAGTTAGCTCCAAAAGAATAACCAAAACTAGCATGTAAAGGTGGGTTGCCCCACGGTGGGCACCAAAAATCTGTGTGTGAATTTTGTACCTAACTGTAGACACAACACTTCAGTCAAACATTAGAGGTTAGAAAAATTCAAAATTTGCAATAGAATGAAAACTTAACTAACCAGACGATTTACTACCTTCTAGTAGGTGCGAGTATGATCTTCTCAAATTGAATCGAGACCAGTGACATTGATGACACCTAAATGAAGGATTTGAATGCAAGATAGCAATGAAGTAATGAATGCAAATTAATCTATATTTTGGGGTTTTCTATGCAATAAGAATGAGAAATTTGGATATGAAAATATTCTAGAATGAAAATTGATCTAACAATGATATGAAATAAAACTAAAATGAATTGAAAACAAGATTGATCTCACAAAAATTGTTGATTCGCAAGAAGATTCAATTCTTTAGATGTCGATTCTCCAGAGTAAGTATGCAAATTCTATGGATTCTGATGCAAATTTTATGGATTTTGTGGATTCTGTGGATTCTAAGCCTTGATTTTATAGAAATCTAGGGCTTTGGAGGTGCATGAAAAAAAGCCATAAATCACTCAAATAACTCAGGTTGATTTTTGAGTTATTTTTAAATAAAGGATAATTAACTCACAAAAATATGCAAAAGTAGAGTTTAACTCAAAATGGAGTTTAGATTTAATTGATAATTGATAGTTGTTTGCTTTTCTGATTGTGCATGTTTTATTTATGAATTAATTTAATAATAAAGTGATTTATTTCCAACTTAACTAATTTTGAAAAGTAAAACAATTGATTTGTGGGTTAATCAATCATTTTTCAAACTTTTATTCAAAAACAATATTATTAAAAATTGACAACTTGCTTTTATTAATTAACTAAGAATTTAATGAATTATTCATAGCATTTTGGATTTATTGTCAAAATTAAATAATACAAGAATAAATAGAATTAACTTCAATTAAACAATTAAGTGCCAGAATTAAATCTAATTAATTAAATATTTTAGAATATTCAATTAATCAAACTTTAGGATAAATAGGATTTATTGCCAAATAATCATTAAATTAAAGATAATTAAGATAATTATCAATATTACTAGGAATATTCCCCGTGCAGAATTTATGATAATCAATTAGGATTCAATGATGTTCAGATGTGCCTTAGGTTAGGACTTTGATGTCGATTTCATTCGATGTGTTGATATATGAGGTTAATGAACCTATAGCTCATTTTTGGGGTATTACATTTTGCCCCTCTTTGAATTACTGGGTGAAGCGCAGTGGTTGAAAGACAGTCTGTGTACAATGTTGATTGATATCGATATGAAATTGATATGATGTTGATATGAAATAGAAATTGATTTGAAATTGATATGAAGATAATAGGTCTTGAATGACCAAAGATAATGTTAACTATAACAGTAATGAACTGATGATTGTGAAAAAGTGTCAAAACACCCGATTCTGAACCTTATGATTGTGAAGAAGTGAGTGACCGATTCCAGACCCGATTGTCCTTATACTGAATCACATTGGTATCACATCTGAACCCTTTAGTTTTCAAAGAACCAAGGAAATAACACAATTGAACTGATAGTTGCAAAACTGATACAATTTACAAGATTAAGAGAATACCAGATTGATATGGATCTCGATGAATCTGATATGCCCCGAGTGATGATTGATTTGCCCCGAGCGATGAGGTCTTTTTCATGAATCAGCAACTGGACATGGTTGTTGTCTTGATTACTGAGGAAAGATATGATTTTCATGAAGATATGATTATAGACTTTGAATGATATGCAATATCAAGCCCCTTCGGGATTAAAATTGAAATCTGACAAGAAAAGTCAGCGTTTATAGTTCAGAAGCATGTTAATTGATGTGAGAAGTGGTTATACACATTCGAGAATGCATTCTCCATCGTTTGGAGGTCCTGGAGACCAAGTTTGACTAGGTTAAACCTTGAGTTGACCATAGTTGACCAAGTTGAAATTTTGATAGTTTGACGTAAGATAATCAATTAATTTGAATTCTAGATTCCTGTGATGATTGAAGGTCGGTTATGCAAGTAGTTACTAATATGAATGATCGTAGATTTTGATTTTGATCCCGAAAAAGGATTCTAATTGTTTCGTTGGATGGACCTTCGTGTAAGATTTAGCTCTTGTTAGATTTGAAGAGACAGCTGGAGAATTGTTTAAGCATTGAAGTTCATTTAGCTATTGTGAGATCATGCAAACATGAAAAAATGCAAATAGACATGCATAATGAAATGCAACCTAAGACATAGGACCTTGTCACTGATCATGTGTCAGTCATTCTTATCATTGAATTTTTAGGTAACTAGATAAATCAATACAATGCCCACTAGTTATGAAACCATAGACATATGAATATTGATTTATATGCACATGAATCAATACAACATCCACTAGTCAATCAACCATAGATATATGAATATTGATTTTATTTTTGGAATGTCAGATTAGATATAAGCACCAAGGCACAAATGCCAGATTGACCTGAATATCATGTCCATTTTGATATAGAAATTTGTATAAGAATCAAAACATAAATATCATGATGACCTGAATACGCCTTGTGGTGCAAACACATCAAGCAATCAAGAGATCATTCTAAATCCAATGTGAATTACCTTTAGTGACCCTTTATTGTTCACATCCTTAGGTAAGATCGTAGTTCACAGTAGGAGAAAGAACTCACTCAAAAAGACAATAGTTAGATCAAACTTCTTTGAATTTTTGGGGTATCGATGGTCGAGGTACGCATGGCCATCCAATTTGAGATAGAGGCTCTTACAGTCAGACACCATTTCAATCTAGAATTTCCAAAGTTGTTTAGATTTTCACATACAAGTAGAAAACAAAGAAAAGATTATGCCCCCAGTCATCACTCTCTAAATCCTGTAAAGGACATCATCAAAGAGCTCGAAAGGGCATAATATGCAAAAATCTCAATGTGAATTAGTAAGCATACAAGGAGATAAAAGCATGTAAAAAGCATAGATTGTTTTCATGTTGACTTTGATGTTGATTGCGTTGTTGTAGATGCAAAATCATTTCTAGAGACAAGACTAACTGATTGACCCAAATGAAGCTTCAAAGGACTCTGACTGGATATGATACATCTCAAATACCTTGGAGGCCATAGGATATGACATTGATTGCCCCCAAGTTTTAAACATTGATAAGGTACAGACGCTTGAGCTGATTGGTGTACAAACTAACTTATTGAAAATAGGAATGTAAAAACAAAATGGAAAATATGTACAAACTAAAGCAAGACTGAAAGCTGGGAAAGACCAAGATTGCATTGATAGATGGAGCATTTTGAAACAAGTGGCACCGGTTTGCCAGGTTTTCACCATCTTGGTAGAGATTCTATTTTTGCTACCAAGGCACCTGTTTCCAAGTTTTCACCAAGGCACTTTTTCTTTTTCTCATTTTTTTTTTATTTTTGATATTTTTTACTTTTTTTGTGAATCATCAAGGCACCTATTGCTAGGTTTTCACCAAGATGTTCATTTTTTTGGGACTTTTTCATATTTTTAAGATTTTTTCAGGACATTTTAGCATACACTGAATGTCTTAGGCATAGAATTTCTTCAGATGGAGAATGTTGATTGGTTCTCAGAGCTATTCTCCTTCAGTCATTAAGAGTTGATAGGCACCAGAGCCAAAAGTAGCAGTGATTAAAAAGGGACCCAGCTAGTTGGGTTCAAACTTCCCCTTGCGTTCCTGATGTAATTGATTTTTAGGATTTTCTCTCAAGACTAGATTGCCAACCTGAAATTCTCTGTGTTTGACGTTCTTGTTGTAACCTCTAGACATTCTTTTCTAATATACTCTAAGATGATCATACGTTTCTTGTCTGCGCTCATCTAGTAGTTCAAGTTCTTGCAACCTAGACACTCTATAGTCATCATCAGTTACTAGACCGTGCATTCTAATTCTTAGTGATGGGATTTCAACCTCAATAGGTAGTACCACTTTAGACCCATAAACTAAAGTGAAAGGTGTAGCTCCAGTAGGTGTTCTGATACTTTTTCTGTAGGCCCAGAGAGCTAGATTAAACATGAGATGCCAGTCTCTTCCTCTTTTGTTAACTGTACAATGCAAGATTTTCAATAGATTCTTGTTAGAAGCCTCTGTTTGTCCATTCCCTTGAGGATAGTAGATAGAAGACCAATGTTGTGTGATCTTGAATTTGGCACATAGATCATCTAGGTCTTTATTTTTGAATTGTCCCCCATTATCTGTGATTATAGAATGAGGTATCGCATATCTGCATATGATATAGATCAATATGAACATAGATATTTTATTTCCAGTTGCTTGTGTCAAAGGGACTTCTTCTACCCATTTTGTAAAATAATCTGTAGCTGTGATTATATGGGTATGTCCATTAGAAGAATGAGGATGTATAGCTCCTATAAGATCAAATGCCCATTGGTGAAAAGGCCATTTTGTATTAAAGGGAATTAGACATTGATATTAACATGTCTACGACATAAATACAATAGGAACATAGCCTTTACAAAACAAAATAATAACTGCTAATCAAAATATTGTATGTTGGTTGCATGCTCTGTTCCATTCTACCGCTCACTGACTGTGTCACTTCAACTCATTGTAACTTCTTCATACTATCACATCTGACAATGCATTCTTAGACATAGGTTACTAACATACTCAAAATATTATCTTCAATGCGCATACCAAAACTTAGTCATACGCATGTGCGTTGATGCTTTGTTCATTGGGTACTTAACTTTTTGCTCTGTCTTCCATACTTAGCCAAATTTTGATCTTCTGAGTAAGTGTGCTGACACCAAAACTCCATATGACTTTGTTTTCATAATGACAACACTAATCTTAGTTATATACACTATTATAGACAACTTTACAACAATCTCCCCCTTTGTCATTAATGGCAACAAAGGAATATGGTGAAGTTTCTTAACTACATCTTTACACAAAAACTTTCTAACATATATTCTTATCATATACTCTATCTTATATCTCCCTTCTACTACTCCATATTACTCTATCCTTCTACTACTCCATATTACTCTTTTCCCCCTTTGACATTAATGAAAAAGGTGCTCAAAAATGAAACTTAAAGTACTTACATAGATAGTACATTCGGGTATGAAATCTTAAGGTTTTGGATCTCTTGCTGCCAAAATGCCTTGAGTGCATCTATTGTCTGTAGATGGGTGCATAGTACATAGGTTAGCTTCTCCATCTTTTCTAGATTTTTACAAGGACCTTGATCATATGTCACAATGGTAGCATCAATAATCTTGATATTTTGATTGAGTACATCCAATGAGGGCACAAGTGCATTCCTCAACTGTTCGTACCTAGCCCTTATCTTAGCTATCTCTTTCTCTGCCTTCTCAATCTTGTCTATTTGTCCTTGATAGACATTATTACACATGTTGATATCTTAGGAGAGGTCTTCTACTAATTTTCTCACAACTGTCATCAGGGATTCAGCTTCCTGAATCTTCTTGGTAAGGTCTAAAGTGAGTTTGTCTTTGTTCATATAATTAGCTATTATCTTCCTTCCTTTTGTTGCTATCTCCATTAACATAGCTTGACCAACCTTAAGAGAATTGAGGTCAAGTGAAAATTTACCTATTAATTCACTCAGCCTCTTCTTAAGATATTTCTCTTCTGCAACATTGGATGTTGATTCCTCAAGACTTGAGAAATTTGCTTTGAAGCATGTCAGGATGGTGCTGACATCATCCACTAAATGAAATTTTATTACTTTCTTGTCCTCAGGAAGTAGACTGTTTAGTATGCTTACTAATTTTACAAATAATGGGTTCCTCATTACTTGTTTCTCTTTTTCTTTCTCCATTGCTAGCACACTTATTTTCATCAGGTCTTCTTCTTCCCATGAGTCTAAACTTGTTGTATCAAGGGTCAAACTTGAAAATAATTAAATTGAGGGCTTGGGTGTGATGAGTGTGTTGTCCATGATTTCATTCTTTACCTTCATTGGTAATTCAGTAGAGGGCTCTTCTTTAGGCTCATCTTCCTTTTCTTCTTCTTGTCTAGTCAAGTCTTTGATCTGCACTTCTTCTTATTGCTTAGGAGATTCATCAGTGCATAGAATCTCTACTTCCTCAATGCTTACAAATGCTTCCTCAAACTTATCTAGATCCTTATCTAATGCCGCCATGGATATTTCTAAATTATCAATCACTATAGTGTCTTCTTTTTCTTCTATTTCTTCTATAGGTGTTGGCACTATGGGTGTAGAATCCTATGGATCTCTCATTGGTGCATCAGGGATCTCTGACTCCTTGGCTTGCTCGGTGGGGGCTTGTGTTGTAGGCATAGAGGGAGGATACATGTGTCTTTTCAAAAATACCTTCCCAAATGCCTTCTTAGTCTCCTTTGCAACCAACTCATAATCCTTGTTCATAATTTGTAGAGTTCTTAGTTTAGTTCTTAGGTGAGGCTTCACCAAATCTAATAACAGTGTTTTCTCTTCAACTAAAAAAACTGGGAGGTTATCATCAAGTGTCTTTTCTCTTATCCTCGTGTCTTCTTCTATGGATTTTCTCTTCAAAGAGTCAAGTATATTCCATACTTGGTCAGGAATAACTATCTTAAGTTCCAATACTAACTTCTTGAACTTAATCATATGTTTGATTATCATACTGTGGATCTTTGATTTATCTATCTCATGATATTTATCATAGAGCTTAGCTATTTGATCAATTCTCCCTTCATCAATGACTCTAGTTTTCAAAACTTCAAGATTTGGTTTAAATCCTACCTCAGGAGGTGCTTGAGTGTTTATGTATTTTCTTCTTGTTGTCCTTGATGATGGGTGGCTTGCACCGGTCTTCTTCTTCCTCTTAGGCATCTTTCTAGGCTCAGGAGGTTGAGTGGACTCCAGATCAATAGTAGGAGTGGGCACAGAGATGTTTTCTTCTATCTTTTTCTTCTTCTCCTTGAGATCATCAAATTTATCTATTTTCACTTTAGAAAAGGGTGCACTCTCAAGTTGCATTGCAATCCTGGCTTCTCTAGCTTTATCTAGGTCTTCTTGTGTAACACCATGAATTTTCAAAATGTCTGATGTGATTTTAGATGCCTTTCTTTTTATAGCTGCATTGTACAAAACAAAATCTAATTTTCTTCTCTTCTCTTCATAAGTACCCCATCTTGGTTCATTGGGATCCTCAGACATTGAAAAGAGGACTTGTGCATAAGCTTCCAAAATATGTTCCTCCACTTCATAACCAAGTGGATGAATCCACTTAGTTCTAGGCTCCACTGCTTCCATGCATGTGATATCAATTTCCACCATAAAACATTTATCGTCCTTATACTTCTCTACTAAACTCTCAAGTATCCTATACCTTCTCTACATTTTGATTCTGAATGTCTTTATTTCTAAGTCCATGAAATATTTCAAGGTACTCTCAGATGATGCCTTGAATGAAATTTGTGGCATTATGGGTAGACTCATGTCAAGATAAAGATCTGATACTTTACCAATAATATGGAAGTACATGTAAATGATTAGTGACCCAAATCTGAACACTTTTCTCTTGTCATACTTGATGGCTCTAATATTGTCTAACAACTATGCACGTAGGATCTCACATAGGTTAAACTCTCCATTTTCCCTTACAATTTTGATAGCTGCTAGAATTATTGCTGTAGACACACTATTGACTCTATTTCCATGCTGGAACTTATAACCTGTAATTGTAGCCATTAGCTTTATGTCCTTCTCCTTAATCAGCTCAATGGTCATGCCACGCATATCACTACGAGACTTACAAGCTTGCTCAACTTGTTTCCTAACATCCTTACCAGTAGGAAGAATGACACCTATCTTGGATAGTCCTATCATCTGATAAATGAGATCTAAAGTGATGTGAACTAGAACTTCTCCTATCTAAAATAGGTCATCATGAATTCTTCTTAGTAGGATTTTGATCCATTCAGACTCATAGAATTCATATGTCATCGCTTACTCAATAATCAAGTGATTTGCAAGGTGCATGAACTCATCTATGAATGTCATGTATGGTTTCATCATTGACTCTAAGTGCGACCTAAATGTCTAATCCTACAGGTTCCTTGTTGTAATATATGTATGCACGTATATCTTCTATGTGCATAACTCCCATCAGAGTTCTAGAGAATTCCCCTTATAGGCTATCTAGGACTGACTTAAAAGGATGCTTCTTGAAAATGTATCTCTTCCTTTCAGTAACATCAAACACAACTAGAGTGGCCATTACTTACTTGATCAATGCTCAAATAGGGTTCCAAAGGTTTTTTGAAACTTCACGTCCGAACAAGGGTTTTGTAACAAACTTAACTTCCTTTCACTAATGAAAACAACTGCAATCTTCCAACACTAACTACTTTGATCTCATGTGCTCTCCAAAGGCTCAATCTTGAATGAAAATGTATGGATAATGGATCCCTAGTGACTATTAAAACAATTTTTTGCAATTAATGCTTGCCGCCATAATACAGAATGCAACAGTGAATTATAATCTGTGATCCTACTATCAATCAAGTTTTGCGCTCTTGTATACTGCAATAACTAGTTGTATACACTTAAAAATGGCTTCATTAATTAATTAAATATTTATTATTTAATTGATATTGACTTGATAAATTAATTAAATATTTATTATTTAATTAATTATTATTCCTCTATTTGTTAAATAAATATTATTCAATTTATTTAGTAAATTCACTATAGTCTATTCCTCTATCATAAGTCTTCTAATTAGTCTTATTAAAGTGATTTAATTAAATACACAATCACCTAAATATGACTAAGTTTCCTAGTCCACCTCACCTACCTAGTCACCTGACACATCACTTTGGATAAAATAAATAATTATTATTAATTATTTATTAGTAATTATCCTCACCCACACATGTCCTATTCTTAAGGGCTATGTGGCCTCATAGGACTTAGTCTCATGACCACATGTCCTCTCAACAACCAAGTCAAGAGACATTCCCTATTCCTAAGGGGCTTCTCAAGCCACCTCTAAGGGTCAAAGGTGACTCATAGGACACTTGTGCAAAGAGTCATCATGAGGAAAAGGTCTCTCCCTCTTTCTCTCTTTGGTCTTTGTGAGACACTTGACATGTTTCTTTCCCTTCCACCTTCTTCTCCTCCATGTCAATGTGAGAGGAACATCATCCCTATTCTTCCTCTCACATTCCAACTGCATCCCTCTTTCTCTCAACTCCTTCAACCAAGTCAATCCTAGCCCTAGGAACTTCCACCTTTCATTCTCAACCGTAGGATTGTGCCACCTAGGCCTAGATCCTCCAAAAATCTATAAAAGGAGCCTCATTTCCTCTTTGTGAGCTAATAGGTATTTTTGTAATAGGCATTCAAGCAATCAAGCATCCAAGCATCCAAGCATTCTAAGAGAAATCAATCCATGTTATCATCATTTCATTTTCATTCCATCAATTAGATTGCATAAGATATTGTGCACTCATTTCATAAAATCTCCACACTTTGGTAGCATCTTGGGAAAAGGCTTCATTTGGAAATCTAAGAGCTCAACCTCTTCAAGAAATCAAGGCTAGGAGGATAATGGAGACAAGCTACATGGTAGGTGAAGGTAATTGATTTAGTTTCATCATTGTATAGTTACTTTCTATTCTTCATTGTGTTGCATTAGATTGATTTATTGGCTTTCAATAGTTAATTTATCATCTCTAGTTATTAGATATCTAATTTGCATACATTTTTGGCTCTAGAAGAAGGGCCCAACCGGGTTTTTCACTTTTAGTTTTTAGTTTTCCGTGTGCAAATTTTTCTACAGGATATTTCAGCACATTCATCCATGATTCTAGTGCATCCATTCATTTTTGCTGTGCATTCATTTTCTGACGCCACAGTCACTATTTCTCTTTTTGCATTTTCACTTTCTATCATATTTCTGTGCATTTGTTAAACTTTTTTGCACATACATATTTTTCTACTACGCATCTATAATAGTGGTGCATACACATCATCTCATTGTGCATTGGTATCTTTGTGTTGAGCATCCATATTTTTTGTGCATTTAGTTCACTGTTCTGCACATTTGTCATTTGGTGTGGTAGATTTCAATTTTATAGTTGTTTAGATTTTTAGCTAACATTTTAACAAGTGTCTGTTCATTCTAGTAGTATTTAGGCTATTTTGTAGGATGTAATTTTGAAGACCCCATTGCTAAAAACAAATTTTCTAGTGGTTTGATTGTAGATTGCCAAGGGGTTTGCAAAATAAACCATAACCTCATTTGGGCTTAAAATAAGACATGTTTTTTGCTTTGTGTGTATTCTTTAGCATAGCTCAAGTGTTTGTTGTGTCTTGCTTAATAGCATATTTGTAATCCAAAAATTATAACAACATATCCTCTCCCCTCGCCATTCATGGACCTTGGGTGTAAGAGAAACTGTTATAATTTTTAGAGGGTGGTCTTTGGTGGGAAAAGAGGTACTCACCCCAAGGAATGACCAAACTAGTAACAGGCTAAAGCCAAGCCCTTCCAAACTGGTATATAAAAAATTCTAGTGTGATTAGTCTCACATTAGACAGGTGTGAATTCATTGTGGCAACCAAAATCTCCTCCAGTACCCTAGTGGTGCGTTAAAGTCCTACTTAGTAGAGGTGAAAGCCTTGCTTTGAAAGGATTGGGAGAGCCCCCTTAATTGGGAAAATGACTTGATCACAACCACCTGAACAAATGTCCTTATTAAAAGCTTTTGTTTAGTGGCCAAAAACCTTCTATTTGCTAGCTTAAGGAGTCACCCAAGCTTGTGAAGACACCCCACATTACTTACGATTCATAGTAGAGATAGCAGTTCTTTGGGAAGTAATGACCCATTGAATTCATAACTTGGTGTGCCTAATTAGTGAGTGCACTATAAGGAGGAGCCCGTGCCTCCAAGTTCCTAGGCTGTCCACTGTGGATTTGCATGGCTGGATTTTATTATCCTATTGGGGATTCAGCAGATATCATCCTTGCCAACCATAGGATTGTAAGCATGTTTGTGCATTCATATTAGCATAGTTAGATTAAAATCATTTATGTCTTGCGTGCGTGTGTTTATGCATTTTTCATTTTGCCAAAAACCAAAAAACATCAGAAACATCCAAAATTTTCAATTCAAATCAAAATTTCAGAACATGTGCATACATCAAATCTTGCTACGCATTTGATCCAATTTGTTGCACATTTGTTTAGACTGTCTGCACTTTTGATTTTACTAGTTCACATCTGTCACATCTTGTTCTGCATCTGTTTCATTTTTTTGCACATTTATCAATCTATCTTGTGCATTTGTTACTGCACATTTACAATAGTGAGCATTTCCATAAACTTTGCAATTTTCAAAATCACTTTTTCAAATACCCATTTTCATCCTTAGTAAGATTCTGGAAAAACAGTCAAGTTGCACAGACCTCTAATCTTTAGTTTGACCATTTTCATCACTTTTCATCATTCCTTCATCAAGAATCATTAAATATTTTCTTTCAATCTTTGAAATTCTCAATTTAGTGTTGAAACATTACCTTATCTATTAGATTTTGATCTTTGTGAGTTTACCATATCAGGATATATCATCCTTAACCACCAAACTTACTTAGGTTATTATCTCTTGATTTCCCTTTGTCATATCATAGTGAGATCTATACCTCCTATTGACTTAGAGTTTATCAAGTTGTCTTATCACTTTTCAACATGTTTCAATATCTTTTTTATCAATCACTTTCCATATCTTCTCATCAAAAATCTTTCATCCCATAATTAATTTTCTCAATTTTATGGTTCAAACTTGATCTCAGAAACTCAAACAAGCCATTAATCTAGAATCCCTAGACAAGATGGAAGGAAATACCAGCAATGAAGAAAACCCTTGGCCAAAAGAAGCTCCTAAGAAAACTTCACTTTTTACATCCAATGACGAACCCACTGATGACGAACTTAGGGAAGCTTCACAAGATCCTCAATTTTATCATGTCATGGAAAGATTCTTAGGCTTGGATAGAGAGATGTATTTCCTCATGCTTTCTCAACAAGGAGCTAAGTTACCAAGTTATTTTGATGTTTCCCATCTTAGAGAACCAGTTCACGCAAACAATCAAGAAATCTCTAAGGGTTCTCAAGATACTCATGGAGCAAAGGAAACCAATCAGCAATCTAATGCTTCTCATAGTCATGAAAAACACACTATTTCTCAAAATGATCAGCAAAACCATGCTTCCCAAAATCATGCTTCACAAAACAATGCTCCCCACAACAATGTTTCCCAAAAATCTCAAGGAAACACGTTATCTTTGGATCCCATTCTACAACAAATCTAGATGCTTCAACAACAAATCCGTGACATCCAAACTGGATCATCAACAAAGAAGTATTCCTTGGATGATATATGTCTTTATCCTTTTGATAAGAACTTAGCAATGATTCCATTCCCTCCTCATTTTGAGGTACCAAAATTTGACAAATACAAAGGGAATTTAGATCCACAAGACCACATTCATGAGTTTTGTGCTTCTTGTATTGAAGTCGCTCACAATGACACTTATCTTATGTGACTATTTCCATGAAGTTTAGGAGGACTTCTCCAAACTACCCCCAAGCATCAAATCTTTCAATGAGCTTCTTGACAAATTTGTGACTCATTATTCATATAACATCAAACATGAAGTCACTATGCTTGATCTTTGCAATGCACATCAAAAGAATGGAGAACCCTTCCTTACTTTTTTGCAAAGATGGTGTCAATTGTTTGCCAAATATCCATGAACAATTCCTGAACAAGAAAAGATGGATATCTTTGTGCATAACCTTACACTAGAAATGAGTTATAGGTTACAATTGCAATGTCCACCAAACTTCAATAAGCTCATAGAAAATGGTATCAAGATTGAGGAAGCCATGGTCAGAAAAGGTGAGATAAAACTTTATTCCTAGGACAATGTTGGATCCTCAAATTCCAATCCCAACAACTATAACAATGACAAATCAAAATTCTGGAATAAAAACAAAAACATTGTCAATGATGGGATTGTTGATAATCGTAATGTCAAACCAACACAACCCCTTCTCAATCTCACAAGTCAAGCCAATGCTACTCAATGTACTTACAATAATCAATCATCAAATCAAAATACCAACAAAGATTCATCTAAACCAAGATTGCCTTTCATGTCACCTTGAAGAAACTTTACTCCTTTAGGGGAATCTCTCGAATCAGCCTTACAGAAGTTAATCACAAAGAAACTCATTACGCTTCCTGACACGAAATATTTTGAACCTAGAGTGAATCCTTCTTGGTGGGATGAGCATGATTATTGCAAATTTCACAGAGGCAAAGGACATAAAACCAATGATTGCAAAAGGCTCAAAAATGTAATTCAAGATCTAATTGAAAGCAGTGAGATTAGTGTTGACAGACATACCTCAAATGAATCACATATGGCTTTCAAAGATCCACTTCCTGAGCATGAAAAGGGAGGTTCTTCCAATACTAAGAGTGAAAATCAAGCCAATTATAATTCCACTCCCTATCGATATGTTGGTAACATTTCTGAATGTCATCCTTCTAAGTATTATGCCAATGTCATTACCATCAAAGGAAAATCAAAGAGTCACCCAGTCCATGTTACTACTCATGCTCAATCCAAAGTTACTCTCCAAGGAGTCCAGTCTAAACCAAATGCACCTCACAACAAGTCTGTTTATGTCCCAAAGTCTACAATGAATATTTGTAACCAATACAACCTTTTGGAACAACTCAAGAAAACACCTACCTAGATATCCATCTTAGAGATTTTGCGTCTATCCCCATCTCACAAAGATATCCTTGAAAAAGATCTTTTAGAAACCCAAGTACCCACAAATCTAGATCATGATCAATTTCAAGCTATGGTGAGCCATTTAACAACCCTACATTACCTATCCTTCACTGAGAATGATGACTTAGCTATTACCCAACCTCATAATGCTCCCCTACATATTGAATTCCTTGTCTAGAGTCACAAAATCAAACGAGTACTCATAGATGGAGGAACTGGCTTAAATATCTGTACATTGAAACTAGTCCTTGCATTGGGATTCTCTGAAACTATTGTTGATCCCAAGAAGAAAATCATGATAAAATCTTATGATGAGGAAGAGTAGTCATCCAAGGGGTCTATTGTTTTACCAATCAAAGTAGGTCCTATAATCAAAGATGTACCTTGCCAAGTCCTAGACATGGATCTTGCTTATAAAATTCTCTTGGGAAGACCATGGATTCATTCCATGCAAGCTGTACCATCAACCTATCATCAATGCTTGAAATTCCCTCATAATGGTTAGGCAGTCACTATCAAAGGAGACACTAATCCATTCCAGTATTGTAGTTCTATGAAGACATCTAACTCTTTGATACCTTATAATCATACTGGATCTTCTACAACTACACCCAGTGATCCTAGTAATATAGCATCAACTTCAAAATCAAATGGGATCAAGATAGATATAAAAGAAAGAAGTATGGGAGAATACACTTTAGGTCAAGCTCTTTGCATCATAGAGTTACCTTTATCTCCTAGATCATATGGTAGATCTTTGATCACTAAACAACAATCAAAACCCCCTTCAACACTTGTTTATGACACATTTATAAGTGGGGGCACAATATCCAAAGAGGCAGCTGAGCATAATGATGATCATTTGCTTAAGTCACAGAAGAATTAAGAGGATATCAAACATGAATATATATCACCAATGTCTATGGTAAAGGGTATACTTTGCTACAAAAGATGGGATACCAAGGTGCTGGACCTATAGGGTTACAAAGAGAAGGTGTTATCAAACCGATCTTGCAAAATCCAAACTATCAAAGAGACACTGCAGGATTAGGATAAAAAGGAGAAGGACCAAAAGAACCAAAAGGAAAAGAAAAGATCACACCTTTTCATGAGATATCTAAAGCTCCTGCTTTGTAATTCAGAAAGAATGGTATGTATGTGGATTCAGAGAAACAAAGGATAGCATAGGGAATCATTGATAGACTTGGGGATAATGATGATTCTAACTCAAATGATTATGAATGGGATTCATTATCTGATTGTACTACAAAAATAGGAGTTGATGTTTTCCATCACTATAGTAATGATTACCATGAGGGAGAGAGTTCAAGGAGTGACTCACTAGGATTGGTCCCACATAATACTACTCTTGTTGATCATGAGGGAAGTGAGCATTATTTTGCAATAGACAAATTGGATGAGAGTATGGAAATAGACCTCACTGATACCATCATAAACCTTGACAAATTTTCCATCAATACCATCTCTTCCTTTGAAACTGACCTGAATGATCCAATGCCCCTTGTACATCCCAAACTTATCGATTGGGATTCTCCTGATCATCTAGAACTTGATGTATTCCATAATGATGATGCAATCATTGACTATCTTGGAATCAAAGATCATTTACCACCAGGAGATCACAAGTTAGGATTTATGATAGAACTCAATGACATGGCCTACTTTGGTGAGAGTGCCAATCCTTTCACTCATAAAAATATAAAAATAATCAACAGATCTAATGGTGAAAACCACTCAGTGGCAGTATTAGATCCAAAAATAGTAAAAAGAAATGATGCATCTGATGGTGAAAACCTCTCTAAGGTGCCTGACAATGGAAGGATTGACACTCTTCCTAACTATTTGTATCGAGAGAAATCTGCTATTCTTATAGAACCAACAGTACCTCTTAACATTGGAATAGAAGAGTCTCCACGCATCCTCAAAGTAGTAGCATCCTTGACAGAATCAGAGAAAGAAGCTTTTGCAAAAAATTTCAAAGAGAGACAAATCAACTTTGCTTGGTCCTATGCTGATATGCCTGGCCTGGATCCAAATCTCATTATGCATCATTTATCTATCAGACTAGGTGTAAAACCAGTTAAGCAGAAGCTCCGCAAGATGCATCCCCATATTGCACTAATGGTTAAAGTGGAATTGAAGAAGTTCCTAGATGTTGGATTCATTCGGGCTATTGATTATGCTGAGTGGATTTCAAATATTGTCCCTGTCTCAAAACCAAACAAGTCTATCAGGATTTGTATTGATTTTCAAGATCTTAATAAGGCTTGTCCGAAAGATGACTTTCCTCTGCCAAATATTGACATTATTGTTGACCTGACAGCTGGGCATGAGATGTTATCATTAATGGATGGATTTTTTGGCTATAACCAAATCAAGATTGCACTAGAAGACCAAGAAAAGACTGCTTTTACTTGTCCATGGGGTACATACTGCTGGAATGTGATGCCTTTTAGCCTCAAAAATGCTGGAGCAGCTTACCAAAGAGAAATGACCACAATCTTTCATGATATGATGCACACCATTATGGAAGATTATGTTGATGACATTTTAGCAAAATCCAAAGATAGAGCTGGTCATTTGAGAGTGTTAGATAGAATATTCACCCAAATGGAAAAGTATCAAATTTGACTCAATCCGAAGAAATGTGCATTCAGAGTTACATTCGGTAAACTATTAGGGTACATTGTCTTAGCCAAAGGAATCAAAGTGGATCCAAAAAAGTTAAAGAAATATTGGAGATGGCTTCCCCCACTAACATCAATCAGTTAAGATCCTTGCAGGGACATCTCCAATCCATCTGAAGATTTGTTTCTTAACTAGCAGATCAAAGTCATCCCTTTCAACATTTGTTGCATAAAAATATCTTATTCCAATGGGATGATCAGTGTGAAGTAGCTTTCAATAAAATCAAGCAATATCTGGTGAATCCTCCAACTTTGATGTCACCAATTCTGGGCAAGCCACTCTTACTCTACATTTCATCTACGATAGTTTCACTCAATGCTCTACTGGCTCAGCAAGATCATGAAGGAAAAGAAAAAGCCATCTATTATATCAGTTGCACCCTAGTGGGCTATGAGCTAAATTGTTCTCCTATAGAAAGAGCATGTCTAGCTATTGTTTTTGCATCATAGAAATGGTTCCATTACATGTTTTCACATTCAATCTAGCTCATCGCAAAGATTGATTCTTTAAAGTATCTATTAAGAAAAATAGCATTGACAGGAAGATTGGCTAAGTGGGTCATGCTGCTTAGTGAATTCAATATTGAATATGTAGACAGGAAGGCTATCAAAGGTCAAGTGATAGTAGATCAGCTAGCAGATGCTCCATTAATGGATGACCAACCTATACATACAAAGTTTCCTGATGCACACATCTTGGCTTTATCTACACAAACCTGGCAACTATATTTTGATGGATCATATACTCAACAGGGTTCAGGAGCTGGTATTCTTTTTGTCACACCACAAGGATACACCATTCCGAAATCTTACAAGCTACTCTTTCCTTGCACCAATAATGTAGTAGAGTATGAAGCCTTTCTAATTGGGTTAAAGATGGCTTTACAATGGAAAGTAACTAAAATAAATGTCTATGGGGATTCTCAGTTGATTATAAACTAGGTTAATGATGATTATCAGACTAAAGATGATAAGTTATTACCATATAAACGTATGGTTGATGACTTTAAACAATATTTCTCAGTCATCACTTTTGAGTAGATTCCTTAGCATGATAACAAGGTTGTCGATGCAATGGCAATGATTGCTTCTTTGTTTGATACAGAAGATACCAAGTTCCATTTTGAGTTCTTGGTGGAATCCCTGACTTGTCCTGCATATGATGATCCTGATACAAGTATTATATGTCATCTAATTGGACATGACTCCCCAATCTATGGAAAAATAACATCCTACCCCCTGACCTATCCCACAATTAGAAATGAACTTTTCTTCACCAGGCCTCCCACTATGTCCTAATATCTGATACCCTTTATCGGCGAGGTCTTAACAGTACTCTCCTTTGATGTCTCAAGCATGATGAAGCTCAAACTGCCTTGCGAGATGTACATGAGGGTATTTGTGGGGCACATTTGAGTGGTCCCTCTTTGGCTAAGAAACTCATGTGTATGGGTTATTATTGGCCTACCATGGAAATAGATTCCTTTCATTTTGCTAGAGCATGCAAGAAATGTCAGATACATGGAAACCTTATTCATGCTCTAGCACAAGAGTTACATCCTTTTACAACTACCTTGCCATTCAGTTGGTGGGGGCTCAACCTCATGGGCACTACCAACCCTCCATCTTCTAATGATCACAAATGGATTCTCACTACCATGGAATACTTTACTAAATGGATTGAGGTCGTTCCATTAATTACCACCATAGGGAAACAAATATCCATGTTTATCTTAAACTATATCATTTGTAGATATGGTATACCTATGTATCTCATTACTGATCATGGGAAATAGTTTCAAAATTAGGATATGGATGAACTATACACAAAATTCCATATTACCCATAACTATTCTACCATATACTATCCCCAAGGAAACGGCCAAGATGAGGCGTCAAATAAAACTATTGTTAAAATCCTACAAAAGACTGTCAATGACACTGGCCGTGACTGGCATATCCAACTAAATCCAATCTTATGGGCTTATCGTACCTCCATCCATACTCCTACTAGAGCCACCCCATACTCCCTTTTCTATGGATCTGAAGCAGTCCTACCCCTCGAGGTTGAGTTGCCTTCACTTCATGTCACTCTCAAAGATTTGATTCCTGATGAAGACTATAGAGTTGCACGGTTGACTGAACTAGAACTGCTGGATGAACACTGTCAAAGAGCTTATGATCATTTGAAAGTCTATCAGTAGTGTATGTCTCGTTAGTATAATAGCAAGGTAAAGATCAGAGACTTTCAACTGGGTGACTTAGTCCTTCCCGAAAATCCAAAGAATCAATTACATCGTGAAAAGAAGGGCAAGTTTGAACCCAATTGGTTAGGTCCTTTTGTAGTTACAGTAGTCTATGGTTCTGGGGCTTATCAATTGTCCACACCTGAGGGAGATCCTTTGGATGAACCTCTTAATAGTATCCATATAAATAATTTCTATCCTTGAAATCCCAATGTAGGGGCTATGTATATATTTTGTAAATACAAAAAAATCAAAACATCAAAAGAAAACTGTAATAAAAACATGTGGTGAAAACTTGGAAACAGGTGCCATGTGTATCAAGTTAGCTCCTCTATCTATTAGGATTCTTCTAGTGTATTCGTTCATTGTATATATCCATGATAAAATGGCTAGTCAGTCCCCATACCCGCCATGTACATATCATAATAAAATGGCCAGTTCATACACCATCCATTGTATCTACCGATAATAAAACCCCATCATAGCTTGATCATTTTTCATGGTCTTCATCCTAGTCTTGTTGTGTCTTTCTTCATCCATAATAAGTTAGTCCATCACCTAACTGGGGGCATGTCCTCGACCTAGTTCAAGAAATGGATCTATGATAGTCATGACTCTTAGAGGACACAATGGAGTATTTTCACCAGACAAGTAAAACACAATCAAATGTTCTTTCACAATGATATCTTTATGATGAATCAGAATCTATGATCTATCCTTCAAAACATGACTGTTTATCTATCAAATCTTGACTATACATCATCACTTGAACTGATCACTATATCTTACACTATCTTTTTGGAAAAAGAAATGTATATTCATGACAGGCATGTTAGAATGATTTGTTGTAAATTATGCAATCATATCTAGATTTCATTGTTATCATGTTTCCTATGCTATTCCATGATATCTTTGATAGGAGTTTGAAACTCTAAAATGTCATTGATTAGGATAGCCATGATGGGGCATGGTATTTTCTTTGGTTTCTATTTGTGGGATATTTCCCCATGAAATCGAAGGAACAAATAATTGGGGTGTCTGCACATAAGTGCCTTCATCCATTTAATAGTATTGACAACACCCAAATCATGTTGCTCTACATATGCTATTTATGGTGATATGCGAGCACATACCTCAACTCCAAATATTTGTTCCCCGATGGAGGGAATATTCCTTGTCTGTTACGCAAATGAAACTCAGGTCATCATGGTTCAATTATACCTAGATGCTTGTCAAGTTTGCAATATTAAACTCCATGCAAGAAGTGCTCAGGTCATCCTAGTTTAATTATACCATGATGCTTGCATTTTCTTGCAACATAACGAGCTCAATGATGAAAATCAAGTTCCAGTTATTATGAAGTTCTAAGATGTTACCTAAAGTTGTGGAGATACATTCATTTCATATTGCATTTCATTTAAATAGTTCATGACTTACATATCAGTGCTCCTTTTATAGAGGTTTATAGGTTACCTTTCTTATTAGGTTATGTGTTCTTTTAGTCTATTCTTCTTGTGTCAAATACATTGTTATTTAAGTTGAGGACATTTGGACAACCAAAAATATTAAGACTTTTTGCATTTAACATTTTGCACTTAATCATTTAGAGACATGTGTTATCTTCATTAGGAGTGTTCATTTGTATATAATTTAATCATTTATTATAGCAATTATTTCATCTCATTTTATCATGTTATCAGTTATTATATTCAATCATCTTAGGTACATTATCATTTATTACATTATATATCATTCATTCATTTGCATTACACTATCATTTATTATCCATTATACACATTATATATCATTCATTTATTATACATTATATCCATTATATGTGTTTCCAATCATCAGTTATATCGTTCATTCAGTATCCATTCATTATACATTGTCCACATTGTTCATCACATTATTGTGTTGATAATCACATAGCATTAGTAAACTCATTTAAGATATGCATTTATATCACCATCATATGATTATTAACCATTAAGCCTCAAAAATATCAAATCAGATATCAATCATTTTGCATTCTAAGACATACATTCTATGCATATTAAAAGTAAATCATCACATCCTGCATATTTCAATATGCACATGTATATAAATCATCAAAGAAAATCATGATAGAACTGCATCATAGTAAATATAGATCAATCATATAGCATCCATCATATAAAGTCCATAAAACAACAAAAATGTCCAAATGTCCAATGATATAAATCAATAACAATATATCCAATGTCTATGTCCATGAAGTCAAAAATATAATGATACAATGAAACATAATGGTACAATAGTGTATACAATGATCTCTCAAAATCTATGAGCCACTACCTCCAGACTCTGTTTGTCATTGTCTACGGGATGCAATATGGCCCTGTGCTGCTGAACTACCTGATGCTGAGGATCCACCCTAATCTCCTAAACCTATTGGTGCTCTAGGAGGGTGTGATGATACACCCTCTCCACTAGCCGATGCCCCTTTGTCATGAACTATCATCCTAATAGCCACTAAGCTCTCCCTATAACTCCCAATCAACTTATCCCTCAGGACCGCCTGTTTGTATGCCTCTCACCAGTAGGATATCTCCTTCCCAGCATGTATCATGGCTCTAATGCTATCTCCATGAGGACCCAACTCCTCTGTGTGCTACAGCTCATCTAGTAGCATCTCTGACTCCCTGAGTCTCTCAAGCACTGCATCCCACTCATGTCTCAACACTCCCATCTACTTATCCATCCTCTCTATTCATCTCTCAAGGCTTAGAACCTAGTCTACCTGTACCTATGTAACTGCTAGTCGGACTAGTAGTGAATCAATATCTGGCTCCTCCTCATCACCATCTCTATGTAGATAGGGATCCTATCCCCCGATGTCCATCTCAGCCTGCTCATCCTGTGCCCCCACATCTAGCATCTCAGCATCCTACTCATCTAATCTATCACCAGGGATCTATCCACCCTATACTACTCCACCCTGAGCTAATAATACATCTACCTCATCCTATACTGGTACAGCTGGTCCCTATACTAGGGCAGCTGGTATCTGTACCTGCACTACTGGAACCTATAGGGGAGCTCCTGTAGCTGGTTGTGCTAGCTATGCTAGTTGTGTCGAAGGCTATCTCCATCCCTATCTAGCCAGGGGTGGCATCAATCCACTCTACCTCACACCACCTCCTCTCATCCATGGTCCAGCCCAATCACCTCACCCCCCATCTCCACCATCACCGCTATCACCTCTCCCTTAGCATTGCCTATCTCTCCCTCAGCATCTCCCATGGCATCTATCTACTAGATCTCTCTCTGGTGGCCTAGCTACTGGATCAGTCAAGCATGGTATAGGAAAATCTCTCAAGAACTACTCAAGATCTGTAGTCATCCCAGGGTCTACCACTATTTACCTCATGGTCCATGCCTAAAATGGCATGTCCACAAACTCCTATTGGGCCGTATCAAAGGATGCCATAGGTCCCCAATCTTGTCTCTCCTAATGAGTCCTGGTGAACTCTGTCACACCCTGGGGCATGCCTTGGATCCTACCAAACTGGCACAGAACCTGACTGACCACCTGTCTTTCCAAAAAAAAGGGCATCTATCCTATAAGCCATCATGACTCAAAACAAAATCCCAGCTGTCTCTCATCGTCCCATGGCTCACAATCGAGGTAGGGTCTCCATGTCACTGTATCTAGTGTATCAAAAGTATAATGCCAGTACTCTAAATGCCCTAGTTTTTCCTAAGACAAAACTAAGGAGTATAAATGTATGTAGGGTTGTCCTACACCCCAGAATCTAATTGCTACATGTCTAGTAATTGCAATATGCTCCCATGCCCAAACATGGAGCAATGTGACTCTTGCTGATAACGATGCACCCCTATGATACACCACCTGATGCAAATCATGATACAGATGTGCTAATAAACACACACCCCAAGAAAATCAAGTCCCATCCATTATCCGCTATAATGTGCGGCCCCATCCAACTAAAAATCCATGTGATCTACGATCAGGGAAAATGAAACCCCCAATTGCTCCAACTAGTACCACTAGTAAAGGCTCATACAAATCCACCATATCATCCCATCTAATCTCCCCCTCCTCAATGTCATCATCTCCAAAGATAGCTCTACACTCTGTCACTCCACTGTGTTGATCATAGTGTACTAACTCTCCTGTAATAGGAAGTCAGAGGATGTGATATACATCTTCTAGTGTAACTGTCATCTCCCCTATCGAAAGATGAAAGGTACTCATCTTTGAGTGCCATCTCTCTACTAATTCCATCATCATACTTTGGTTCACCCTAATCTCGGGCATGTAAATAACATGATAAAGGCCAGACACACCAATCAACAGTCTGTCAGTCTCTAACAGCATTGGTCTTAGATTCTATGTGACAGGATATCTCTCCTATGACATCAGAATATCAATAATGTCCTCCTATACAAATCAAATAAAATCAACCTATCAGATTTTGATAAACTAATCTATCCATCTATCTATCCTATCATATCAATTTCAAACATGTTTTTATCACGTGTTTTAATAGATGATTTTATCAATCATCTAGTATCAAGACTGGTTAACTAGCAACCATGCTACAATGTTGCCTATCTTGACCTACTCGATCAAATTTAATCACCGATGGATCAAATCAGCCTATCAACATCTAGTTTGACCTATTTGACTTTCTAATTTGACCAAATTCTATCCATCAAACAAATGCACCACACAGAAAAGTGCATGTGTCATAACTTTTCACATTTGTGCAACAAACCATGCATGCACAATTTTATTGCACATTTGCACAACAAATCATCACTAATGTGCCAAAAGAACCAATGCACACTTTTACACAACATTTGTGCCATAAAACAATGACCCTAACATGTATGCGCCATTTCCCTAAATGAATGCATAGAACTTTGCAGTTTCTACGCAAACATTCCTATTTGTTGCGCATTCATGCGCCGCAATGGCGCATTCATTTTCCGCCCAAGAACAAAACTTTTTCTAATCTATTTCTATCATTCAATCTACCCTAAACATGCTAAAATTCTATTCTAACATGCATCAAATCATGAAATCACAAAGTAGGATCGAGTCACCTACCGGTTCACCCGAATCAGGTGGTCGCTGGAAGCATCTGACCCTCTCAAAGTGGTGATCTGACAGCGGAAATGGCATCCTGGTGGCTCTGCTCTTCTCTCTCTCACACTCTGATCTCCAAAAGACAAGTGTGCACAATGAGCTTATTGTGGACCCCTTAGCCCTATTTATATTCTGTGGACCCTATGTGCTTGGTGTGTGGACCCTACTTCTCATTTTTATTCCATTTCACCCCATTTTCACCCATCTTTTCTCCTGTTTCTTTCATGAGATTGATTATCCAAGAAAAAAAATAATAAAAAAATAAAAATAAATAATAAATAATAATAAAAAATTCCAATCATCTTTTTTGTTAATCAATCTCTCGAGGGAGCATGCTTAGGTCATTTCAGACATTGTTTGGGGCAAGGGCAAAATACTTAAAATTTCTTTGAAACAATGTGGCACACACATTATTTCAAAGAGGGGCAAAATGTATACACTTAAAAATGGCTTCATTAATTAATTAAATATTTATTATTTAATTGATATTGACTTGATAAATTAATTAAATATTTATTATTTAATTAATTATTATTCCTCTATTTGTTAAATAAATTATTCAATTTATTTAGTAAATTCACTATAGTCTATTCCTCTATCATAAGTATTCTAATTAGTCTTATTAAAGTGATTTAATTAAATACACAATCACCTAAATATGACTAAGTTTCCTAGTCCACCTCACCTACCTAGTCACCTGACACATCACTTTGGATAAAATAAATAATTATTATTAATTATTTATTAGTAATTATCCTCACCCACACATGTCCTATTCTTAAGGGCTATGTGGCCTCATAGGACTTAGTCTCATGACCACATGTCCTCTCAACAACCAATTTAAGAGACATTCCCTATTCCTAAGGGGCTTCTCAAGCCACCTCTAAGGGTCAAAGGTGACTCATAGGACACTTGTGCAAAGAGTCATCATGAGGAAAAGGTTTCTCCCTCTTTCTCTCTTTGGTCTTTGTGAGACACTTGACATGTGTCTTTCCCTTCCACCTTCTTCTCCTCCATGTCAATGTGAGAGGAACATCATCCCTATTCTTCCTCTCACATTCTAACTACATCCCTCTTTCTCTCAACTCCTTCAACCAAGTCAATCCTATCCCTAGGATCTTCCACCTTTCATTCTCAATCGTAGGATTGTGCCACCTAGGCCTAGATCCTCCAAAACTCTATAAAAGGAGCCTCATTTCCTCTTTGTGAGCTAATAGGTATTTTTGTAATAGGCATTCAAGCAATCAAGCAATCAAGCATCCAAGCATCAAAGCATTCTAAGAGCAATCAATCCATATTATCATCATTTCATTTGCATTCCATCAATTAGATTGCATAAGCTATTGTGCACTCATTTCATAAAATCTCCACACTTTGGTAGCATCTTGGGAAAAGGCTTCATTTGGAAATCTGAGAGCTCAACCTTTTCAAGAAATCAAGGCTAGGAGGACAATGGAGACAAGCTGCATGGTAGGTGAAGGTAATTGATTTAGTTTCATCATTTTATAGTTACTTTCTATTCTTCATTGTGTTGCATTAGATTGATTTATTGGCTTTCAATAGTTAATTTATCATCTCTAGTTATTAGATATCTAATTTGCATACACTAGTATCCAAACATCTAAAACCAAAGGCACATACTCTAAGGGTGACTATACTAGCCGTGCAGGGGTCTAGAGCTAATTTATCTCCCCCTATGACCATGAGGTCCATTTATCCATAAGTAGAAGGTGCATCCATAGAGGATGCATCTACTACATAGTCATCAACATTATCTTTCTCTACTTCCATCCAAATCTTGCTCGCATCTTTTGTAGCTTTCACAAACTTGACTTCTTTAGATTCATGTAGATTTGATCCTTGAGACTTATTAGGTCTTTCTTGTCTTTGCACTTGTGATCTGCAAAACTTTGAGATGTGTCCAACCTTGTTACAAGAGTGACAAATGACTGGAGGCCTTATATTCCTCAGCACATTGATTTGAGTTACCATACTACATTGTCTAGCTGTGTGACCATTGTAATTGCATATCTTACATGTAATGTTCTGAGGACTTCTAACATTTTTTTGTGGATGATTTCTCTAATTTTTATGAGTCTGACTTCTTTTATTTGATCTACAATACATATCTCTATGACAAAACTTATTTCATGAATAATAATAACCATAGAAAGGTCTTGCCTCTTTACAATCTCCTACTATATGTCCATGCTTGTTACAGGCATAACAAGTTTGGTTTACTGGCTTTCTTTCATCTTTAGATGGTTCTACTTTAGCTTCTGTAGATTCTTCTGGTACTTTCATTCTTTCTCCCATATCATTGATTTGATTTTGTGCTTCATTGAATCCAATACTAGTATTATCTCCTTTAATCTTCTATGCATACAACTATGACTCTATTAGATCCTTACTTTTGTGCAATTTGTCAATATGATTCTTTGCTTCAGTCAATTCAGATTCCAACTTTTTCTTAATGTTTTCTAACTCCAAGATTTTCATGTTTGCTTGCCTTATCTTTTCATCCAACTGTTTGTTCTCTTTGATCTGCTCTTCATAAGCTTCTTGATTGTTAGTTATCTTTTCATCCAACTCTTCAATCTAATCCTTCAAAGACATATTTTCTTCATTCAGCTTTTTTATCATTTTTCGCAAATCATTGTTTGAACAATCTTTCAAATCTTTTCTCAGTTTCTTGATGAATACTTGTACACCATTGATCTTTAATTTTAGTTCTTCAATTTATTTTTTAGATCTATCAAGATCTTCAAGAGCTGCTTCAAGATTATTCCTTAGATGTTTTACTTCTCCTATATCCATGATCTCCTCAAGTGGTTAAACTTCTCTTTAGAGGACCAAAGATCTGATACCAATTATTAGGAATAGGAACACTAAGAGGGGGGAGTGAATTAGTGTTCTATAATATTAATTTTTGATACTTGAAACTTAACTCAATAACTTAATTACTAAATTGAATATTAAAGAAAGTAAAGTAAGTAACCATAACACATAACACCATATATGATTACGGGGAAACCTTGGCCAAAGGAAAAACCCTAGTGGGAATTAATAGCCACTAATAATTGTACTTGTGTATTATGAACCTATTAATGTTCCTTTTCCCTTTTGGGAGCAGTCATTACAATGCTTTAGTACAATGACCTCATCAAAGGTCAGACCCTGTTAGGATTCTTGAAGTAACAAACCTTGTTAGGGGTGGAAGGCTTAGTGCCAGAGCTCACTACTCAATGACGAAGGCTACAACCTCCTGGATATCAGATACACACTATATCTACAATGGTGAGCTATTGCTATGACATTGCTTGTCTCATCAATTCCTTTTGTGCGTTGATGCTTTAACCTCTTGTAAAGCTCTATAACATTCCTACTTCTCTTATCACATACTTTTCATACTTCTCTTCTATTACATCTTCTATATCCATCTCATGCTCTAATACAAAAGTGCATTTCTTATATATAGGTGCAACCAAAACTATTTACTAAGTTGGCCTATAACCTATTACATACAACGCTTCCAAATGAATTGGCTCAACTGTGTTTACATACATTGATATTAACATGTCTAAAACATAAATACAATAGGCGCATAGCCTTTACAAAAAAAAAAAAATCGCTAATCAAAATATTGTCTGTCGATTGCATGCTTTGTTCTATTCTGTCGCTCACTGATTGTGTCACTTCAACTCGTTGTAACTTCTTCATACTATCACATCTGACCATACATTCTTAGACATAGGTTACTAACATACTCAAAAGCTTACCTTCAAGGGTTCATACCAAAACTTGGTCATACGCATGTGCATTGATGCTCTATTCATCAAGTACTTAACTATTTTCTTTGTCTTCCATACTTAGCCAAATTCTGATCTTTTGAGTAAGTACCCTAACACCAAAACTCCATATGACTTTGTTGCCATAATGGCAACACTAATCTTAGTCATATACACTAGTATAGACAACATGCCAAAAGGGGGGATGGTTGTTTGATAGATAATGACTCAGTACACTATGCATGGTGCCTATTTCTAGGTTTTCACCAACATACTTATCCAAGGTGCTTAAATTGCCATGTTTTCACCATTGGATGATTATTTTTCTTTTTCTTTTTTTTTATTTTTAATTTTTTTGTATTTTTCTATTTTTCCAATTTTTATGGATTTTCTAGAGTATATAGGATCTGGTTCAGGCATAGAACCTCTTCAGATGTATGATGTTGATTGGATCACTCAAAGGCTCACCTTCTGGTGTAGATAGTTGATAGGCTCGAGAGCCAAAGCATGTTGTGACAACATAGGGGACTAGCCAAATAGGCTCAAACTTGCCTTTCTTTTCTTGGTGTTCTTCGAATTTCTAATTTTCCTTTAGGACCATGTCACCCAATTGGAATTGTCTTGGATGGAGTTTTTTGTTATAACTCTTTTTGAGTCAATTTTGGTATGCAAGTAGGTGATCATATGCTTGCTGTCTCTTTTCACCTAACAATTCTAGCTGTGTGAGACATGCCACACAATAGTCTTCATCAGTAGTATAGTTCTTCATGGAGACTCATAATGATGGGAGCTTGACCTCGATCGGTAGAATGGATTCGAAACCATATACAAGGAAATATGGGGTGGTTCCTATGGGAGTGGGATAAGAAGTGCAATAGGCCCAGAGGGTGTGATTTATTTGGAGGTGCCAATCATGATGAGAATCATTGACAACCTTCTTGAGGATTTTCCAGATAGTTTTATTGGTTGCCTCAGCTTGGCCATTTTCTTGGGGGAAGTATGAACTATAGAAATGGTGATGGATGTGGAATCTAGAACATAGTTTTAGGATTGGGAACACTGAGAGGGGGGGTAAATTAGTGTTCTATATATTAATGATTTTTCTGATATCTTGAAACTTAACTTAATTGCTTAAGTATTGAAATGAATATCAATGCAAGTAAGATAAATAATCATAACACATGACACAAAATATAATTATGGGGAATCCCAAATAGGTAAAAATCTTGGTGGGAATCGACACCCACTAAGAACTGCACTAGTGTATTATGATCCCTATTAGAAGATCTTGCAACCCTGTTAGGAGTTGATCTTTACAATGATTTTACTACAGTGACCTAGTCAAGGGTAAGACCCTATTAGGATTCTTTTACAATAACCCTATTAGGGGTGGGGACACACTATCCTAGATCTAACTACTCAAGTGGTGAAGGCTACAACCTTTTAGATCTCAGATACACACTATATCTACAAGATGAACTGTGACACAACTTGTGTTATCAATTCCTTTTGTGTGTTGATGCTTTAGTCTCTTGTAAATCACTACAACATTATAAATACTCCTTGCATACCTATTTTCTACTCCAATCAACTTTTTATCTCTTTCCATGCTTAATTACAAGGGTGCATGTCTTATTTATATGCGCATACAAAACTATTCATTAAGTCAGCCTATAACTATTTACATACAACACTTCCAAATGAATTGGCTCAAGCGTGTTTTCATATAATCATATTAAAATGTCTATGACCTAAATAAAATAGGTGTATAGCCTTTACAAAACAATATTATGATCGCTAACCAAAATACAAAGAGTCAGCTCCATCCTCTATTTTGTTCTACCGCTCACTATCTGTGACTCTTCAACTGGTTGTATCTTCATCATACTAACTTATTTGATCATGCACTCTTAGAATTAGCATGACTACATACCAAAAAGGTTATCTTCAAGGGCACATTCAATAACTCGATCATACACACATGCGTTGATGGTCTGTTCACCTGGTACTCTGTTGACTATCCTGTCTTTCATACTTAACCAGATTCTGATGTTCTAACTAGTTGCGCTGACTCCATAATATCATATGACTTTGTTTCCATAATGAAAACACTAAACATAGTCATATACATCAGTATAGTCAACTTGCCAACAATCTCCCCCTTTTTCATTAATGGAAACAAAGGAATATGGTGAAGTTACTAACTGCAGCCTTATACAAAATTTTCTAACATATACTCTAACTTATATCTCCCTTCTACTATATTCTCTACTCCCCTTTACATCATATACATAGCTCCATATTCTCCCTTGTAATATATACTTTACTCCCACTTTGACAATAATGACAAAGGTGCACAAAAATGTGTATCTACAAGTACTTACAAGGTGAGTACATTCGGATATGCTATCTTTAGGTTCTGGATCTCTTACTGCCAAAACATTATCAGTGCATTTATAGTCTGGAGATGGGTGGACAAAGAATATGTCAACTTCTCCCTCTTCTCCAAATCTAAACTCAGACCTTGATCATATGTCATCATAGTGGCATCAAACTCCTTGATATTTTGATTTAATACATCTAATGTGGGCGCAAGAGCATTTCTTAGCTGAGTTTGCCTTGCCCTTATCTTAGACATTTCTTTTTCTTCTTTCTCTATCTTATCCACTTGTCCTTGGTAAACATTATTACACATATTTACATCTTGTGAGGGATCCAGTACTAATTTACTTACAGCTGTCATCATAGCTTCAACATCTTGGATCTTCTTAGAAAGGTCTGCAGTAAGCTTATCTTTAATCATTCAGTCTACTATTATCTTTCTTCCCTTAGTTGCAAAGTCTTTTAGTGAAGCTTGACCAACCTTTAGTGAACTAAGGTCAAGTGCAAAGTTTGTTGTCAGTTCTTTCAACCTTTTCTCAAGATACTTTTCTTCTACAACCTTGGATGTTGATTCTTCAAGGCTAGAAAATTTTTCTTTGAAACATGTCATGATGGTGCTGACATCATCTACTGAGTGTATGCTTGACACTTTCTTGTCTATAGGAAATAGGCTATTCAGAATGTTTCCTGACTCAGAAAATAAGGGATTCCTCATAACCTATTTTTCTTTTTCCTTTTCCATTGCAAGCACACTAATTTTAATTAAGTCTTCTTCTCCCCAAGAGTTTAGACTGGTAGTGTCGGGAGCAAAACTTGACAACAATGATACTGAGGATTTTGGTGTAAGGAGTGAACTTTGACTAATATTCATTACCTCAATCTTTGTAATCATAGGTTCACCTTTCTTTTCTGTATCTTCTTCCTCTTTTCCTTCTTCCTTTCCTTCATCATCTTTATGCCATGTTATGTCTTCAATCTACACTTCTTCTTGATGTTTAGGTGAATTATCACCACATAGAATTTATGCTTCCTCAGTGCTTACAAATACTTCTTTGAACTTATTCAAGTCCTTATCTTTGGTTGCCAAATATATCTCAATATTATCTATCATTATGGTGTCTTTCTTAGTTTCACGCATGGGCACAGATGCCATTGCCTTTGTGGGTGCTGTCATTGTGGGTGCCAAGTCCTGCCATACCCTCAACTACTTTGGCTTTCTCAATAGGCACTTGGGTTGTGGGCACAGATGTTGGTTGCATGCATTGTTCTAAAAATACCTTCTCAAAAGCTTTTTTAGTCTCCTTAGAAATCAATTCACAATCCTTATTCATAATATGAAGGGTTCTCATTTTGGTCCTAAGGTGTGGCTTGACCAATTCCAATAACAAAGACTTTTCTTCTACTAAGCACACTAGTAGGTTATCATCTAGTGTTTTTTCTTTTATTCTAAAGTCTTCTTCACTAGCTTGTCTTTTCAAAGTATCCAAAATGTCCCATACTTTATCTAGAATCAATGTCTTTGGTTCTAGCATAGTCTTCTTGAATTTGATCATATATTTTATTAGCATATCATGGATCTCAAATTTTTCTATCTCATGATATCTATCATAAAACTTAGATATTTGATAAAGTCTCCCTTAATCTACCACTCTGGATCTCAATACTTGTAAACTTGGTAGGAATCCTACCATAGGAGGTGGTTGAACATTTTTACCTTAGCTTCTTGTGGCTCTTGCTAATGGATGGCTAGTGGTTGTTTGCTTCCTCCTCTTAGCAATCTTACTTGGTTCAAGGAATGCTTCAGTGGACTCCAAGTCAATTTTTTATGTGGGTGCAGGAGTGATATCATATGTCTTCTTCTTCTTTTCTTTGGGATCATCTATTTTCTCAATTTTTATTTTCTTCTCCTTAGGGTCATCTATTTTCTCTTTTTTGGTTTCAACAGTGGATGCACTCTCAATTTTCATAGCTATCTTGGCTTCTCTAGCTTTATCCAGGTCAGCTTGAGTGACACCATGAATCTTAAGTATCTCTGATGTGATCTTAGAGGCTTTCCTCTTGGTCATTGCACTGTTCAAGAATGCATCTACTTTTCTTGTCTTCTCCTCATATGTTCCCCATCTTGGCTCATTGGGATCCTTTGGCGCTATAAGGAGGACTTGTGCATATGCTTCTAGGATATGTTCTTCCACTTCATAACCAAGTGGATGAATCCACTTAGTTCTAGATTCTACTGCTTCCATGCATGTAATTTATGTTTCAACCATGAAGCAAATACTATCCTTATATTTCTCAACAATATTCTCATGTATCCTATACCTCATCTGTATCTTTACCCTCAATGTTTTAAGTTCTAATTCCATGTAGTCTCTTAGGGTGCTTTCAGATGATGTCTTGAAAGAAATCTGAAGCATTGTAGGAACAATCTTATCTAGATAAATATCTGACACTTTACCAACTATATGGAAGTACATATAGATAATCAGAGATCCAAACCTGAATATCTTACTCTTATCATGCTTGATTTCCCTGATATTGTCCATCAATTGTGGGTGCAAGATCTCACACAAGTTGAATTCACCATTCTCTTTCACAATCCTAATGGTTGCCAGAATAGTGGTTGTGGACACACTATTGACCCTATTTTCATGTTGAAACCTATAACCAAAAATCATAGCCATTAACTTGATGTCTTTTTCCTCAATTGGTGCAATTGTCATCCCACGCTTATCACTACGTGATTTGAAAGCCTGCTCAACCAATTTCCTGACATCCGTATGAACTGGAAGAATGGCATATGTCTTTGATAGTCTTGTCATCTCATAAATGAGATCAGTTGTCATGCAAACTGGAACTTCACCTATCTAGAATAGTTCATCATGAATTTTTCTCAACAAGATCTTAATCCATTCGGATTCATAGAATTCATACGCTATGGCATACTTAATGATTGGGTGATTTTCAAGGTGCGCGAACTCATCCATGAATGTTTTATCAAGATACATCATTATTTCAAGATGCGACCTTATTCTGTCCAAACCAATTGGTTCCTTCTTGCAATATACGTATGTGAGTATGTCTTCTATGTGCATAATGCCCATTGGGGTTCTTGAAAAGGTTCCTTCTAGGTCATCTAGGGTATACTTGAATGGATGCTTCTTAAAAACATATCTTTTCCTTTCAACAACATCAAAAATGACTGGTGTAGCCATGACTTACTTGCTTTAATGCTTCAAATAGATTTCCAAGGGTTTCTAGATTGTCGCATCTGAACTAGGGCTTGCAACAATCAATCTTTCTTCTTTACTAATAAATCTAACTGCAATGCTTCACAACTCAAATGCTAGAACTCCTATGATCTCCAAATGTTCAAAATTGATTGAAAATGCATGATCAATGAATCTTCGATGACTATAAAGTAGTTTTCTACCATTAATGCTTGTCGCGTAAACATAGAATGCAACTGTGAATTTATTTATTTTTCTTTGCTAACAATTAGGTAGTGCGCTCTTGCATACTACATCACATAGTCTCCAAATAGTTGTAGTCCAAGGTGCATACTCTGAGAGTGAGTATACCAGTTGTGCAGGGGTCTAGAGCTAATCTAGCTCTCCCTATGACCATGATGGTCATTTTAACCATAAATAGGAGGTGCATCCATTGTGAATGCATCCTCAACTATTTCATCATCATTATCCCTCTTTTCTTCCTTCCAAATCAAGCTCGTATCTTTTGTAGCTTGCAAAAAATTGACTTCTCTTGCTTCATCCAATATTGATCCTTTGGACCTTTTAGGGCTTTCCTATCTTTGCACTTTTGATCTATAGAGCTTTGAGATGTGTCTAGCCTTGTTACATGAGTGACAAATGACTGGAGGCCTGATATTCCTCAGTGTATTCATGTGGGTTACCATACTGCACTATCTGGCTTTGTGACCAACATAATTGCATATCTAACATGTAATGTTCTAAGAATTTCTTATATTCTACTGTGGATGACTTCTTTAATTTTGCTGATTTTGATTTCTTTGATTTGATCTACAATTCATAGCTCTATGACCAAACTTATTGCATGAATAACAATAACCATTGAAAGGTCTTACCTCTTTACAATCTCTTTCTATGTAACCATGATTGTTACAAGCATAAAAAATTTTGTTTACTAGCTTGTGCTCATCCTTAGATAGTTCAACTTAAGCTTCTGTATGATTTCTTGCCTTCTTAGATTCTGAAAATTCTTCTGATGCTTTCTTTCTTTATTGCATGTCATTGATATGATTTTGTGCTTCATTGAATCCAATACTGTTGGTGTCTCCTTTAATCTTTTGTGCATACAACTGTGACTCTATTAGATCCTTGCTTGTGTGCAATTTTTCAATATGATTCTTTGCTTCAATCAATTCAGATTCCACTTGGTTCTTGAGGTTTTCTAACTCCAAGATTTTCATGTTAGCTTTCCTTAGTTCTTCATTAAACTGCTTGTTTTCTTTGATCTGTTCTTCATAGGCTTCTTGATTATTAAGTAATTTTTCATCCAATTCTTTAATCTGATCTTTCAGAGATGTGTTTTCCTCATTTATCTTTTTAACCATTTTTCCCAAATCACTTGTGGAACAGTCTTTCAAGTTTTTTCTCAATTTTTGGATGACTACATGAGAATCAGTAACCTTTTATTTTAGTTCTTCAATTTCTTTTTCAGATCTGTCAAGGTCTTCGAGAGCTTCTTGAAGATTCTTTTTCATATGTTTTATTTCTCTTTTATCCATGATCTCCTCAAGTGGTTAAACTTCTTTGTAGAGGACTAGACCTCTAATACCAATTGTTAGGATTGGGAACATTGAGAGGGGGGGTGAATCAGTGTTCTATATATTAATGATTTTTCTGATATCTTGAAACTTAACTTATTTTCTTAAGTACTGAAATGAATATCAATGCAAGTAAGATAAAAAATCATAACACATGACACCAAATATGATTATGGGGAAATTCAAATAGGTAAAAACCCCGGTGGGAATTGACACCCACTAAGAACTACACTAGTGTATTATGATCCCTGTTAGAAGATCTTGCAATCCTGTTAGGAGTTGATCTTTATAATGATTTTAGTACAGTGACCTATTGGAAACAATTGTCTGAAGAAAATTGCTACTCAAATTATGTATTGTCTTTGATGTCACACAATGTCATAGTCCGCAACAATCAGTACCTACCAAGCTCAGTCAGTCTGCCTGGCATTAAAATTAGTGTTTACCGAGTTCACTCAGTTATCAAAGAAAAATCAGCATTTACCGAGTTCACTCGGTTATCAAAGAAAAATTAGCATTTATCGAGTTCACTCGGTTATCAAAGAAAAAAGGATTATCAGTGTTTACTGAGTTCTCTCGGTCTCCAAAAGATTGTAGAAAATTTCATTATGGTCACCGAGCACTGTCGGCCCTTGAAGGATCTTTGCAAATAAAGTTTGCTTAATTCAGCCGACTGTTATACTAAGTAATGCCGATTTGACAAATCTAAAATCATATAAATAAAAGGTCAAGTGTGAAAAATAAAGAAGAGATATAGAAGAAGATATATAGAAGAAAGACAGAAAAGGTGTGTGCGAAATTGTGAAGGATGACCAGATATCCTTGAGGAGCAGCAGAGATATATTTGATCAGGAAGGATCTCACTTATACAGAACAGAGATCTGTAATCAGCAAGGCAGTTGCATTATTATATAGGTCATTTTTATTGTTACCTTTTTATCATTGTAACAGTGAATTCTAAATCTCTTAACCAAGTTGGTTTAACAACCATATTGTAAATCCTCTAACAAGGTGACAATTCCATTGAATTATTCTCAAGACCTCTTACCAGGCCACTCCTAGCAGGGTGATTAAATCCTCTAACAAGGTCACACCTAACAGTGTGTTTTGTAACCTTTTACTGAGTTGGCTTCTAACCGGGCATCACTTCAAAAAAGTGAAAATCAGTATCTAGATACATTGGTGGTTTTTCCCATATTGGGTTTCCATGTTAAATCCTGTGTCTCTTGTGTTCATAATAGTTATCTTAATCATATACAAGTGGTGATGAATATCTAAAAGATAATTTTACTAATACTCTCTGCATCTACCAAGTTACTACAATCTATTTATCGAGTGTTAAACAGATAATATTCATTAAGATATCCTAAGGGATCTAGAAAGAAATAATAGTGAAGTGTTTTATGGTTGACTGATTCACCCACCCCCTCTCAGTCACTTCATCCATATTCCATCATGACCTAGTCAAGGGTCGGACCCTATTAGGAGTATTTTACAATAACCCTATTAGGGGTGGGGAAACACTTTCCTAGAGCTCACTACTCAAGTGGTGAAGGCTACAACCTTATGGATCTCAGATACACACTATATCTACAAGGTGAACTGTTGTTGTGACACTGCTTGTCTGATCAGTTCCTTTTGTGTGTTGATGCTTTAGTCTCTTGTAAAGCACTACAACATTATAAATACTCTTTTCATACCTCTATTCTACTCCAATCAACTTTCTATCTCTTTCTATGCTTACTTACAAGGGCACATGTCTTATTTATATGTGCATACAAAACTATTCATTAAGTTGGCCTATAACTATTTACATACAACACTTCCAAATGAATTGGCTCAAGTGTGTTTTCATATAATCATATTAACATGTCTATGACCTAAATACAATATGTGCATAGCCTTTACAAAACAATATTATGATCGCTAACCAAAATACAAAGAGTAAGCTCCATGCTCTATTATGTTATGTCACTCACTATCTATGACTCTTCAACTGGCTATATCTTCATCATACTAACTTATCTAATCATGCACTCTTATAAGACTTAGTATGACTACATACCAAAACACTTATCTTGAAGGGTGCATGACATAACTTGGTCATATGCATGTGCATTGATGTTTTGTTCACCTGGTACTTTGTTGACTATCTAGTCTTTCATACTTAACCAGATTCTGATGTTCTAACTAGTTACGTTGACTCTATAATATCATATGACTTTGTTGCCATAATGAAAACACTAAACATAGTCACATACATCAATATAGTCAACTTGCCAACACACAAATCATCCACATGTTATTTTTCAAAAGGTGTGTTGTGGTCTATGAAGATGGTAGATGGTATGCCGAAGCAGCAAACAATATGGTATAAGATGAACTTCGATATTTGGATGCCAGTAGTGAGGGTGAGTGGAATTGCCTCAACCCATTTTGTGAAGTACTCTATGGTAGTGATTATGTACTTATGTTCATTTGAGGAAAGGGGAGTGATTAAGCCGATGAGGTTGAAGCCCCAACATGAAAATGACCAAGGTGGTGCAATGGGCTGCAAGTCTTGTGCTGGTGCATGAATCAAATTAGCATGCTGCTGACAGGGTAGATATTTCTTGATGAATTCACAAGTATCATGTTACATTATTAGCCAATAATACCCAACTTGAAGCAACTACTTTGCTATAACCATGCCACTCATGTGGGCACCACAAATTCCAACATGGACCTCTTGTAAAGCTAGGATGGCCTTGTTTGCATCTAAACACCTAGAAAGGATATTGTGATATCCTCGAAGATAAAAAGTGTTGGCTACAAGAGTGTAGCAGGAAGCTCTTCAAATTAGGTTTTGACATTAGTTATTGGTGAGATGGGGAGATATGATACCATTTTTTAGATATGCATGGATGTCATGGTACCATGGTGACTGAGGACCGACCAAGACACACACCATTTCTGCATCATAGTTCTCATAAGCAGGCGTGTGTAGCTGCTTAACTAAGAATTTGTACTATGATGAGTTGCGAGGGATCTCTAACAAGGATCTGATGGTTTCCATTACATCAGCCACTTTGTTTTGAAGCCTTGGTATCTGTGCAACCTATAGACTCGAGAAGAGCTCTTTTAGTTTGTCCACTAGTTCTTTGTAAGGTAGCATCTTGTCATCCTTTGTCTGAGATTCATCTAGGACTTTCTTGATAATTAGTTTTGAGTCTCCCAATACTTTTAGTTCTATGATATTCCATTGGATATCTGTTTTGAGGCCTGAGATGAGTGCCTCATATTCTACAATATTATTAGTACATGGGAATCCTAATTCGAATCATTTTGGAATATAGTCACCTTGAGGTGTGACGAATAGGATTCCTGCCCCTGCTCCATGCAATGTGTAGGAACCATCAAAGTATAACTTCCACATGGGTTGTTCTTCAAACATACATAAGTGCCCATTAGGGAATTCCATGATTAGTGGATATGCATCCACTAGAGGTGCTTATGCTAGCTGGTCAGCAATTACTTGCCCTTTGATTACTTTCTAATATATGTACTAAATGTAAAACTCACTGAGTAGCATGACCCATTTTTCCATATGGCCTATGAGAGTTGTCCTTGATAACAAATACTTGAGTTGGTCCACCTTTGAGATGAGCTTGATTGTGTGTCTGAGCATGTAATGTCTAATCTTTTGAGTGGTGAAGACCATTGCAATGCATTATTTTTCCACTATTGACTAATTAATCTTATAGCTGACACGCATGCGACTGATATAGTAAATGGCTCTCTCTTTGTTGTCACCATCATGTTGTGCTAAGAGTGCCCCCACTGTAGTAGTGGTTGCCAAGATGTAGAGTATGTGAGGGTGCTTTGAAACTGGTGGTACAAAGATGGGAGAGTTAGCTAGATATTCCTTGAGCTTCTCAAAGCTTCTTTAACAAATGGGATCCCATTTGAAGCTTGTGTCCTTACGGAGAAGATGTGTGAATGGTTGGCACTTGTCTGCCAACTGAGAGATAAACCACCACACTGATTGGAGCTTTCCTTGTAGACTCCTGAGATACTTGAGTATTCTTGGTGGAGGAATTTCTATAATGTCTTTGACCTTTTTGGGATCAATCTCTATGTCACATCGTAATACTATAAAGCCTAGTAGCTTTCTAGATGTTACACCAAAGACACATTTCTTTGGATTGAGCTTCAGGTTATAATGATGCAGACGATCAAACACACTCTCAAGAATGTCAAGGTGTTCATAGCGTGTTTTTGGTTTTGCAAGAATATCATCCACATAGTCTTCTAGGATTTTGTGGATCATATCATGGAAGATTCTTTTCATTTCTCTCTCATATGTGGCTCCTGCATTCTTGAGCCCAAATGGCATCAAGTTTTAGCAAAAGGTACCCCATGGTGTGGTGAATGTTTTTTTGTGTTGATCTTCTTCTTCTATTTGGATTTGATTGTATCCTGAGAATCCATCCATGAGTGACAAAACCTCATGGCCCCCTGTAAGGTCTATGATCATCTCTATGTTGAGCAGTGAGAAATCATCCTTTGGACATGCTTTATTCAGGTCCCTGAAGTCTGCACAAATTCTTATCTCACCTAAAGTTTTTGTGACTAGGACCATGTTGGAGATCCACTCTGAATAATCAATAGCTCTGATGATCTTTGTGTCTAGGATCTTTTCCCATTCTATTTTTACCAATAGGGCTACCTTGGGATGCATTTTGCGTAGCTTCTGCTTTACTAGCTTGACATTGGGGTCCACTACAAGATTGTGTACTATCAGATCTGGATAAAGCTCTAGCATATGTGCATATGACCATGAAAAGTTGGTAGTGTCTTTTTGGAGTAGTGTAATGAAAGCCATTTCTTCACCATCTATTAAAGATGCTGCAATGTAGGTGATTCTCAGACATTCTTCAGTGCCCAAGTTGACTAGCTTGATTTCCTCGATGATGATGGGTGACTTCTTAGGTCTATAATCCTAGATGGGAGGAAGAGGCAAGTCTTCATCTTCTAGCACCTCAGAGAGGTTTTCACTAGAAGATATGCCCTTTATTTTCTCTTTTTTGGAATCAGAATGTGCCCCAGAGGGGTTTTCACATAAGGACTTGTTCTTTTCTTTTTCTATTTCAATTTTGTGGCTAAAGCTTGCCTCCTCCCCAAAATATCCTTTAGGGTCGAGCTTACAGATGTGAGTTGATCCTGAATCTTGGTCTGCTTGTTGGCCTAATGCCCCCATGAATTCTACGAGCACTTATGTTCTTTGGAACTCATCAATATGTGTGATGCTTGGTTTGTCCCAATCTATGAGTTTGGGGTGGATGAGGGGAAGTTCTACGAGGTTAATGGTGAGTTGTTGGAGAACAAAAGTGCTTAGGAGGGTATCATCATCGAAGATGTCATCATCAGATTTATTTTCTTCCTCTTCAAGGATGTCTTCAATCTCTATGAGGTCATCTTGGCTATTCAAGAAGGGAATGTTGGTCATGTTAGTGCCCCCAGTTGGGGTATTAAGCTTTTGTATATGCAGGTGAGGGGTATTAAAGCTAATCCCTTGATGTTTTGGATTCTTGGATGCTGTGATGGGGTCTTTGCTTCCACCTTTGTGTGGTCCTAGAACACTGCATTGATATTTTCATTACTTAGTGGTGTACTTGTGTGATTGTGGATACTTGTCTTTGAAGTAGCCAAGAAGTTGCATGTCAAGTGGTAGAGGATCTTTGTACAACAACCTATTGATGTCAAGGTCCATATCTTGATTGTTTATGTTACCATGGGAAACAAAATTCATAGGTCCCATTTGCTTAATTTCATGATTTTATTCAACGGGCTTGCTTTGATGACTTGGGAACCCTTGTGTATGTGGATCAAGAGGTAGGGCCCCTACTATAAATGCATCATTCAGGGTGTACTCACCACATCCCTAGTTGTTGATCTTGACAGAATAGAGAGTGGAGTTAAGGATAGTCTCTGGATCATTATGGGATCATGAAGAGTTGGTGACAAAAGTTCTAATTTCAGTTCTAGGAAAATGAGTGGAGTGAGGGAATGATGCTTCCATCGCACGATAGTATGTGAAGGGTTGGGGGTCTACATGGATGGTGACCTCAATGCCTTGATGCATAAATTTGATGCACTGATGGTAATTGGATGGTATAACCTTGATGGAATGGATCCATGGTCAGCCAAGGAGGATGTTGAATGGTAGGTCAAGATCAAAAACATGGCAGATGGTGTCTTGAGTCTCTGGGCCTAGCTTGATAGGAAAAATAATGGTACCTTTAGAGGTATGATCCAAGTTTTTGTATGCCTTGATGGTGATGAATTCATGTGATATGTCAGCCTCCATGAACCCTATCTGCTGAATGAATTTTAAAGTACAAAATTTTAGGGCTAAGCCATTATCTATCATGACCCTTTTGGTGGAAAAATCTCTAACCATGACGGCGATGCGGAGAAAGAGATTATGGTCAGGTGCAATGGCTGGTATATCAGATGGTTTGAAGGATAGAGCACAAGATGCGGATAGATATCCCACAAGGTTCCCAAGCTGGGTGTTGTTAATGTCTATGGGGACATGTCCTTCTTGGAGGACTTGATTGAGAATTTCTTGATGTAGGGGTGAAGTGTGGAGAAGGTTGAGGATGGAGATTTGGGCTGGTGTATTTCCAAGATGTTCTACAAGGTTGTATTATGCATTATGTGTTGGTCTTGGAGTGGCATTGGTGATAGTTATCTGACCTCTTTGTGTGGTGGTTGCACACTGGCTATCGGCTCCTCTGACATGGATGACATTGAGTATGGGTTCAACTTGGGTTATGCATCCAAAAAATTTGTCATAGTTGATATGGGTAGCTATATAGTCTTTGTGATCAGCATGATCTCCTTGTTTGCCTTTTCCTTGGTTCTAATTAGGAGGATTAGCATTGGCTTGGTTCTTCCCAGCGTTGTGTTGTGGGAACACATTCTAATATATCTACAAATTGGCATTAGGCAAAGCTTGGGTAGGTGTGTCCACTTGGATCTCCTTTTTTTTAATGAGATCTTGGATGTAATTCTTTAGCTTCATACACCTTAAGGTAGTGTGTCCTTTGACATGATGATAATCATAGTACTCATGATCTTTATACCAGTTAAGCTTGGGAGTGGCATCATCAAACTACTAAGTTGGTGGGTACATGATCAAATTGGCCTTGGCCATGCAATGAAAGATAACATCCAGAGGTTCACCAAGTTGTGTGAAGGTTCTCTTCTCGTAAGTTTGGTCTCTAGGTCTATTTTGATTGGGAGTAGTGGGGATGGCATTAGCCTGATTGATCGGATTGCCTTGATGGGCTTGATGCATTGCTACTAATAGTTCTACATGGTTTGTTGAGGGATCTAAGGTTTTTGTTGTTGATATTGTTGTAGAGGTTGCTGATAGATGGGCACTTGTGTATGGTGGTATGTAGGAGTGGGTGTAGGACCAGCCATGATGATTTGGACATGCTTGGTTTCAGTGGCTCCATTAGTAACAAAATTTTTGTTATGACTCCAGTAATGGTTTTTTCATTGCTGGGTTTACTATGGGAATCATCTTTGTAATGTCAGATTGTGCCTTCATCTAGGAGGCCTCTTTCGATATCTATCCCCTTGCTTTTGATATCTTGATAAGTTTGGATGTAGTTCATCCTAATGAAGTGGGATAGTTTGGGATGCAGGTTATCAATGAAGATCTTTGTTAGATGTTTTTTAGGCAGTTGGTATGATAACCTAGTTGTGAGGTTCTACCATCATTGCAAATAGTCAGCTATGCTTTCTCCTCCTTTCTATTTTGAGTTGCAAAGGTCTAGCAGGGTCAACTCATTCATGACATTATGGGCATATTGGGAAATGAACTTCTTAGAGAGCTCGAAAAAAGTTGTGATGGTCCCACAAGGTATCTTGTAAAACCATTCAATAGCAGTTCCTCCCAAGCTTTTGGGGAATAGTTGCAAAAGGTAATTATCATTGTAAGCCACTTCTTGGCATGCCATATAGAACTCTTTGATGTGGTTTACAAGGTCTCCTTTCCCTCAATATTTATCAAATTTGGGTGTCTCAAAGTGCTTATGGAATGGAACACCTATGATTGATCTATCAAACGGATAGGGACACACCTCTTCAAACTTCAAGGTCTTGTTCTTTGTGCCATCTTTGAGCTTCTTGAGAGCATTCTTCATTTCTTCCCACTCATCATTGATTGGTGTTGGAGTGGGTACTCCCATTTGGAAAGGATCTAGTGGCACTGGTGAATAAGGGTGATTTTGAGGTGGATATTGTGGAGTGGGATATGGAGATTTCCCAACAAGATAGGCAGATTAGAATGGATGTTGGGGTGATGATTGCTGGGGAGGATATTGCTGATGAGGATATAGATGGCTTGTTGTTGTTGGGGAATGATGGTTTATTTTTGCGATGGGTAGGATGATGCTTGTTGTTGTGGGATGATGGGATATTGCTGTTATTGTGCTAGGAAGTACTGTTGTTGTAGAGGAGGCTAGTGGAATGGTGCAGCTTGTTGGTAGGCTTGGCTTTGATGCACTTGGCTTTGTGCTTGGTTGATGTAGGATGGATGCATTCCTGCATTTCTTAAGGGTGGAACTAATGTAGGAAGCTGAAAATAGGAGGTGGTTAGGAAAGGTAACTTGTGAGATGGGAAGAACACTGTTGTTGAGGTGCTAGAGCTATGAGAGATGTAGTGGGTGGTGCGAATATGTAGTTATTGTATGAAGGAAAGAATGAAGCTAGTGGAGGCTATGTTTGTTGTTGTTACACTTCTTAGCTTTTTGGTTTTCTGGCATGGATGTAGAGAAGTGGGTTGGTATTCTAAAAGCTAACATTTCTTCTCGAGTAAGGCCCCATAGAGAACTAGTTCATGGTGGGAGTTCTGATGCGGAGGATGCTGGAAATGTAGATGTGATGGGAGTTTGGGATGTGAATGGTAGATTTGTAAATCCCATGGAAGGCATACCTATTATGAATGTAGTTTGTTGCGCTTGTGCTTGGTTAAATGTTTTTTGAAGTGTGGACAAAGATGCTTGTGTTGCCCATGAGAAGGGTGGTGCTGATGTGGAAGCTTGCTAGGAGAAGGAAGAAAATTATTGTGTTACCCCCAAAAATGATGGCATGGGTGTAGAAGCTTGTCGAGTGAATGGGAAGGATGATTGTGTTTCCCCTGGAAATAATAATGTTTCTTGGCTCATGGAAGGTGGAGGAATTGCTTGTGTAAAGGCTTGTGTGGGGGGTTGGCGATTGGTTTGTGAGAAGCTTTGGGTATGAATGATGGCTTGAGCTGCTATGGAGGAAGATAGTGTGCCCATGACAGGAAATGGAGTGGATTATGTTGCTTGTGTTGTAGGGCTCCTGAAACTAGTTTGCAAAAGAGGAGGGATGAGCGAAGTTACTTGTGACATGTGAAAAAGTGGATTAGGGATTTGTTGGATGACAGGGGTGTATGTTTTTGCTAGGATTCAGATGGTGTTGATGGGAATATGAGTTCAGAGATATGGTGGAATAGGAGTACCCTCCTGTGTGAATTTAGCCAACATGTTTTGTTGATTTTGAGCAATGAGTGCGCTGACTATTTGTGCCTACCTTGGATGATTCACGAATGTTTCCATTGCAAAAGAAGTGGGGGAGATATTGGGATCATCCCATATAGTACCAATTTGTTGGATCTAGGGATTGTAAGCTACCATCACACTGGTAGAAATGTTGGGATCAAATGAGGTGGTAGTCTGATAAGGATCCATGTTCCTTCATTTTCTAGATCTTGTCTCGACAGGCATGGAGCAGAGATCTAGAAGATGAAAGTGAAAAGGGACAAATGGATGCAAGATGTTCCTAAGAAACTTTATAGAATGATGGATGCAAGTCTAAGAAACTTCTAAGGATGGTGGATTTTTAGAATGCAATGCAAGGATTTGGATTAACTCTAAGAATGGAAAAATGCTAGAGGATTGGTGAGATGCTCTAATTTGGATCAAGCATTGTGGAAGATTGGTGGAAGATGGGGAAAGATTGGTGAAACACTTGGTGATGATGGAGGATTGGTGGAGGATGGTGGAATGCTTCAAATATGATGGCAGATTGGCAAAGGATTGTGGAGGATGGTGAAGATTACTAAGTGTCAACAAATGAGTTGTTGCTTCCTAATGTAGGATCAATGGTAGGATTGTCAACCTAGGATAGACTAATGATCTTCGGCTAACTGGATTCTTATAAATGCAAGCCAATCTCTTGCTCAAGATGATGAGGCTTACAAGGACAAGTGGGATTTCCTTTAGACAATGCTCTATCAAAAGGAGGATATTTTTTATTTGGGATGAGGATTGGAAGCAACTCAAAAGGATAGGACACAAAGTGTTTTTGGATTTGGATCACTAGATTTGGATTTTGGATGTTGGGTTCTGATTTGGATAGGTGGATGTTGAATTGGATCAAGGATTTGGTATTCCAATTGTAGATTTCTAATGAAAGGATGGTGAAGGATGATGAAATGATGCTATGTTCTAAGAAGATGATCTAGATGTAGCTAAAATGGATGACCTATGATGCAACTAGGAAGATGACAAAGAATGCAGTGATGCAACTAAGAATTGCCTAAATGCAACTAAGGATTTGATGGTGATGCAAGGATGAATCTCGGATGAGCTAGGATGAAGGAATATCGAGATAGGATTTGGAATTATGAAGGAAGAATGGATATGTGATAGACCCAGCTAGTCTTCTCTCTCTAGATTGACATAGTGATGGTTAATTTTGAATCGGAATGAAAACTGCTTGACTCTTGTGTTATACTCAATGTTTTCAAGTCTCTCTTGATTCTTCTCTTCTGCTTTAATTACTTTAAGGGAATTTTGGTGATCTTTCAGATTTCTTTCTGTAAGTTTCTTCTCTGGTAAACTGGGGGTCTGGGAAGTTTAGCCTTTTTGTGTTGGCTCCAATCTGACATAGCTTAGAGAGATTTTGGTAATTGTTTTGAAACAAGGCTTCGGGTGTCTGATTTTGAAGGAACTCTTCTATAAGGTTTTTGTTTTGAAAGCTTGTGATCAAGTTTTGGCTTAGTTTGATGTCTCTAATGGAAAAGAATAAACTTGACAAGAACACTCTGAAAACAATCCCGACAAGGGACAAAGCAACCTTGTGGGATACAAGCAATGACTTAGCCACTGAATCTGAAAGAAAGCTTTCGAAAGGTGTATATTCCAGCAAGTGTTTTCACTAAGCTTTTGACTGTGAAAATTACTTCAAGAAGATCTACCACAGGGATAGGTCCTTGCACAAGGATTGTGATACTTTCAGGGGTAGATTGGGTAGCTTCTATTTTAACAGGTTTGTAGTTGTTCCGTGGAGTCCTCCCAATTGGTTTGTACGTGCGTGACTCACTTAAGAGCCTAGTTGACCATGCCAAAATAGTAGGGATTATTAACCTACCTTGGGCTACCATCAACACGCATCTCTTGAGCTTGAGGGGATGAAGTGAGAGTTTTCTCAGTGCTTTATTTCTATATCGGTTGGGGAAGTACCAGTTTGAAGTCATTCTCCAAAGAGGAAGCTCTTTTCTCTCTAGATAGACTTTGCTAGAAGTAAAATAAGTGAACTTGTTTGAGTTCAAGTGTTTCACATGACTTAGATTATCAAGGATTTGCAGAATTGAAGACTCTTAGAAAGCACAACAAACAAAGGTTCTTTCCCAAATTGATTAAGTGATTGAAGTGAAATTCATGCAAATAGATGTGATTAATTTTTGTATTTACGCTTTCCTTTTTGAAAAACAAGAACTTTGAGAGATTGCATTTTTTTTGCTTGGGCATTCAAGATTGAATTTGCGCACTTTAGGAACTTTGAATTGAACTTTGAAAAGAAGGGAATAGAGATGCTTTTCTTTCACCATTTTAAGTCACTCATGAGTATGTTTGATTTGGACTCAAAATAAAAATGACTTCCTTTGGACTTTGGTTTATTTCCTTAGTTTCATTCAAGATTTTGTGTGCTAGAATTCAGTTTTATGCTCAAAAAAAGAGGTATTCCTAGATTTGTTTGATGCATGAAACTTGGAAATCATTCAAGATTGAATTTGGATTGATTTTAAAACACTAAATGGAAATTTTTATTTTTTTTTAATCCTTTCACTCAAGCTTTGGTGTTTTTAGAGCCTAATTTGATTAGCACAAAAAACTAGCTGATGGAAAAAAACTACTTTGAAATTTTTACCCCCCTTGCAGAAGGCATAACTTTCTTCCCACAACTCAAAAATATGCATTGTTTACATCGTTGGAAAGATAATCCAATTATCTAGAGGAAAATTTCAATAGTAGAATATTAATCCACATTCCCACCAATACCTACAATCTTGCAAACAAAAAGTAGCATTCCCGCAAACTGTACAAGCAGTCCCACAAGACTCTTAGAAAAAGAAAATTTCACAGAGAGCACTAAATGCAGATTTTAGTGTGATACCTACAGACACGATCCCATAAAGTCAATGCATGATCCCATAGGTAAACTATCAATCCCACGTGGCGGGAATGTGGGGACAAATTTTGAGGTAAAAATGCCTTACGGCTTACAATTTTGATAGTGTGCATTCTCGCAAGGTCATACTTGTGTTCTTGCATTGCGGGAATGCGATCCCGCAAACTGTTATAGAGGAATGACTGATAAAGTTTCAGGATAGAGAGAGAAAAAGATAGAAGTGAAAATCCTTCATGGGAATGCAATCCCACCACCTGTACAATTGATCCCGCTAATCGTACCCACATTCCCATAAAATTGTGTCTTTTCTACTGTGTAAAATCCAAAAGTGGGAATTTGTAAGTTTTCTTCATTTTAGGAGAGGATTTGCATGGTGAGTGTCCCACCAGGCATGCCAAAATGTAAGCTAGGAGAACCTGGATCTATTAGGAATAGGTGTAGACATTCCAAAAACTTAGCCTACTCTAATAAAACCAATCAAAAACAACATATGAGTTCTCTAAACTACCTTTGAAAGAACTAAAACGGGAGCACCTGAGCCCCATTTGATTTGTTCTTGATTTAGGGATGTGGGTGTGCTCCCAAAAAAAATGAAGTGTATCCCTAATGATGATTAGGGGGGATATGGTAGATTAGGGACCAAGAGAACCCCATATTGGCACAAAACCAAGTATAGAAGACCTATTTTGCCCCTAAGCCCTCAAAGAACCTAATGATGTTAAGATGAAGATTGATGCAAGGATGCTTAAGCTAGATTGATTTTAACCAAATGAAAGATGATTTGATGCAAAGATGATTAGAAAAACTTAACAAAGAACTATATTCATTCCATTAAGGTATTCTATGATAATTTAGATAGCACAAAATAGAGTTAATCTATCAAATATGCTAAATGCTATGCTAAGTCTAGATGCAATTTAACATAATAACACTACTTAATATGAGAGATGTGAATTGGTCTTTTTTCTATAAGAAGTGAGGGTATTTATAGGATTTTGGAAAGGGCTTGGGTTAGAAAGTGGAGTTAGGGTTAGGGGTAGAGTTTGAGGTAAGGTTAGGGGTATGGTAAGGTTTGACCTTGGGTTAGGGTTTCTCAAAACACTAGGGAAGTGTGCAAAGGGAACAAGTGTGGAAGAAGAGACATGGATCTCTTTATGAGGTTGTAAGAGGCCTTAAAGATTGTGTAAGAGGCTTTAATGAGTGTGTAAAGCTCATTAAAGGAAGGGTTTGACCAAAAGTCAATGAGACTTGGATTAGGCTAAGAAATGTAGGAAACATCTCCTAAATAGGTTTAGGAAAATTTAGGAAAGTTTAGGAAAGATTGGAAGGGTTTAGGAATGTCTAGAAGATTCTAGGGTTTTAGGGCTTTAAATAAATATTAAATTTATTTAGGGAATGTGACTTTATTTATCAATTAATGATTAATAAATAGGAGGAAAATTACTCAAATTTGATCTAAATGATTTGGGAAGGGATTCTTTAATTAAATGTGTTTAATTAAAATAGGAGGATTTAATGACATAAAAATAAATTAATTAATTAATTAATTAATAAATAATGATGTCATCAAGATTTTTTGGAAAATAAAAATACTTTTATTTTCTAAAGGATGTTTAGGTGTCTACAAATATAGTTTTCTATTTTTCATATAAAAATGAAAAGAAACAACTCTTGTTTTGTTTGTATATTCATAAATTAAGTTTCTGCATGCCTAAATTAAGGATTCCACCTCATGTATTATAAAATTATTTTGATCTAGTGTTTATTTTGTGTCTTGTTGTTTATAGGTTAATGAGAAAGAAACATATGATGTTGATCGTAAGGAATGGGTGGTAAGCTCTTCTTGATAATTATGTTGGATTAACTTTATCATAATATTTTTTTAGCATACACATCATATTAGCATTCCTATCACGATGATGTTTAAAATGTTTCAATTTTTTACATGATCTAGGTGTGACTCATATATGATAACTTTCATGTTTTATTTGTAACACTATCTTTTCTTATTGTATCAAATCATCTTTTCATATTAGGAACATCATGACAACCTAATGCATACCTTTTATTAGTTTCTATAGGGAGATTTGAAGCATAGTAATGGCTCTTGGGGGCTAACCAGTAGGCCCTACTATCTATGAGGGAGTGGCTATGATATGATCTTTAATAAGTTGGAATATGTTGAGATGCACCCATATGAATCACTAAAAAATTGAGATATGGACCCAATAGGATAGGTCGAGGCCTAAACCGGTTGATTCCCAACTCCTTTATAAAAAAAAATCAATGCATCATCAAAATTCTAATGCTTAATAAAAAATAACTGACAAGGATGTTGTATTTGCGATAACCTCCTCATCAAACAAAATGCATGACAGCCATTGGCATTCTGACACCTAGTGAACTTGCACCAATGATGATGTTGTATATGCGACAACATCCTCGTCAAATGTAGTGTCTGAGATTCTTCGGCCTTCTAACAGAGGTGAGTTTCACATTCAAAGTCAATATCATGTGTCTAATAGCATGGCCATTGATCCTACACCTTCTCAATGGATTTGGAATTGTGATGGTGTATGTCGTAATTCTATCGACGGTGAAAACTTTATCGATGCATTAATCATCGAACAAACAACATCCTCGGTTGCAACATCCTCCTAATTCTATGATGCTGTTGGAGTCAGAATTATGACGTAGGTGAGAAGCATCATAATTTATGACACAAATTTTTTGATGGCCTCTAATGTCGACAATCTGATGAAAGATAGTCATAGGTTTGACAAACGGTCATTAGAAAAATGGCCCAAATATAGAGTGTAGTAGTTACACCGTTAGCCTTCATCTAATCATAACTTTCTACATCAATAGTAGCAGTCATTGATTTAACATTCACAAACATCCCCAAGTCTCTCATAAGGATCGCTACAAGTAAAACTCATTGCAACATCTTGATCATCATACTTATACTTATCAACATACTAGGAACACTAGGTCAATACTTGACATTAATGACAACCTAATAATTGATCATTGTGCAATCATATTTGTATCCTAACAAGACCACAAATCACTTACCATCACTACATTAGTTATGCCAATAGTATGTGGTATTCTTTTCGGTATTAACTTCTTTACCATTTATAGAGAAACCATATTATCAGTACTACCTAAATCAACAACTTTAGAACATTTACATTGACATTTACATATGGTCTTGAAGAGTTATTTTATTTGTCAGGTTTCCCTCTCAATGGGAACTTTGATCAAGGCTCTTCTCACCATTAGAGATTCTCCAACTTATGGATCAACATTGTATGATGGAGAGTTAACACTTTAACTATCTTCTACTTGTGCAAGATGATTTCTCCTTTGTTCTACAAATGAAGTAGTGGACTGATTTTTAGGGTATTGCCATGCTAGATAGATTACAAATTTGGTGCACTTGTATAGTTTACCACTTAATCCATTTGATCCCCTTCCTTGGCCTCCAAATATGCCTCTATTTTTGGGTCTTCTATTAAAAATTTTGTTGATATTCATGAGTTTTCATTCATTTCAACATATGATTGTGAAGGATTGCAAAACTCATGAAGAAGACATTGAGCAGAATGTTTCAGTAAGTGCAAGGAAGAGTGTAGAAGGAATGCGATGATTTTTGTTGCATCTCTGATTCTATGAGATTTTATTTTTGTATTAGATAGTGTTTATAATGGTTGTTTGTGATCACAAAATTTGATTAGTTGGTTACAGTAAGTTACAGTGGAAATAGTGTGGACTAGTCACATGACAGTGCAGAGGAAAATGGTGAAATGGTTACTGTGATTTTGAGTATAGCATGTATGCAAGATGGAGTTATGTTGTGTGATATTAGGACATGGCAGAAGACACATGTCACTTCATCTTATATGGATGGGAGCTCACAAGGATTGTGGTGATGTCAATTGTAACGTGTGACCTTGCGAAGTCTTATTTGGTGCCAACCTATGAGATGTTGCATATTCTACCTTATGCGAAGATAAGTTATGGAGTATGGATTATGTTGGCCAACTAGTGTTTGTTATCTACTTGTCCAAGATCCCATGTGTATCTTGACAAGAGTTTATGTAAATAATTTTATTAGGAAAGTCCTAATTGGTTTCAACCTAACAAACCATTTGTATCCTATATAAAAGGAGTGAATCAAGTGATGTGAAGTGTGTGGATGTGCAATATAAATGTGTGGATGTGAGGAATGTTGATGTAGAGTAGGTAGTGTAGTTACTTTACTTCATTGGAAGTATTTTAGTAAAGGAGTTGTTATTAGTCAGTTCATTATCTGTAATTAGTATATTTATATACTCTCATTTGGACAGTAGTTCCAAAAGGTGGGTTTAACCTTCAGAAGGTGGATTTAACCTTCACATTGGGAAATTTTCTTTGAGAGAAGAAAGGTTCATCCTATCAACTCCTAATAGGGTTGATGACTTGAAGAAATGATTTTTTCCTTTAACAGGGACTTTGTACTGGTTGTATTTATCATCTCCTAACAGGGAAAGATCTTGTAACTGAGATACTTTATTACTAGTATATTATTTGTAGGTTTCATCCCTATCGGGTTTTTCCCTTAAAAGGCTTTCCTCAAAAACAATTCTTGGTGTTCTGATCTATGTTGCATTTGAGGTTTGAGTTTTTCATTTACTATTTTTATATAAAAATATAAAGTTTTATATTAATGACATATAAATGATTCATCCTTCCCCCTCTTAGTTGTATGCAACAATTGGTATCAGATCTATTGGTCCTTAGAGAGAAATCTTGACTGCTTGAGGTGATTTGAAGATGGCTTATTATAGGAAGGACAGTCCTAAATTGATACTAAAAACTTTGATAGCTGGAAAAACAAGATGAGGACATATTTGTTTTGCCTAGGAATTGGTTATTAGATGATTACAAAGAACAAGGAAAAGATTGCTGCAGAAAATGATTTGCCTAATGCTACTAATGATGAAAATAATATTTTCTCTTACAATATGGTCACAAGGGAAGATTTGATAAGTGCACTATCTAAAGTATAATTTATAGAATTTAAGGACCTTGATTCAGCTAATAAAATTTTGGGAAGATTGGAAGCACTTTATGAAGGACACAAGTACACCAAGCAGGAAAAGTTACAAAACTGGAAGACAAAGATGGAAAAAAAATTTACAAGACTAAAGTCCAAGAAATTGAGGAGATCATTCCATTGACTCAGGGATTCAATAGAGATATTCTTATATCTATGTTAACTAACTTTGAGGCTCTATAATTACAAGATTTAGTACCAAAGATAGAAACTACATTCAAGGCAACTGTTCATAATGACAAAAAGACTTCATCACAACTTACGAGCACTAGCAGGGTTAATAAATATCCTAAGCTTTGAGACTATGGATGTGATCTAATGGAAAGTGGTGAGGAAAATAAGAAGATGGATGAAATTGTTGCTCTAATTGTAAGAAAGGATAAAAGAGGTAAGGGTAAATTTGAAGGAAAGTTACCTTTAAAATGTTTTTCTTGCAATAAAATTGATCACTTTGCATCTAGATGTCATACAAGGGTCTCTAAGTACAAACCTAATTTTACTAGGCCATATTTCTATGATGAATAATTCTATTATGCAAGTGAAGGTGTTTCCAATTATGGTTCAATAGTAGATGAGATTGGGTTTGTAGCTATAAAGGACATTGAACCTATTCATGAGGGAAAAGCCTTAGTATCACATGTTGAAAAGAAATCTGAATGGATCTTTGATAGTGGATTCTGACATCACATGACTAGTGATAAAGATAGGTTTGTTCAATTTAAGATGCATGATGGTGGAGTTGTCAGATTCGGTGATAATACTCCTAAATTGAATATTGGAGTAGGATCTATTTCTCTGGATGGATAAACTAACACTAATAATGTATTTCTTGTTGATGGAGTTAAGAATAATGTATTGAGTTTTGGACATCTTATGGATAAGGATTATCAATTATACTTCAGTAATGGATCATGCACTATCAGAGGAAAAAAGGGAAACCTGATTGCATCATTAACAAAGACAAGAGGTGATGTATTTCATTTGAATACCACTGATGCAAAATGTTTTGTTTCTCAGATTGATGAAAATTGACTATGGCATAGAAGATTTAGTCATGTGAATTTTGATAACATTGTGAAGGCAAGTAACATCAACATAGTTAGGGACTTACCAAAAATTGTGAAGCCCTCAAACACCATGTGCAGAGAATGTGTAATGGGAAAGAAAAAAAGGGAAGTTTCCAGAGCAAGTCATACATTTCCAAAGGGAAGCTAGATCTAGTGCATATAGATCTTTTTGGTCCTTCAAGGACTAGATCCTCTTATGGTGAAAGGTATTTCATACTATTTGTCGATGATTATTCTAGAATGGTGTGGGTTTCTTTTCTTAAAGAAAAAACAAAATCATTTGACAAGTTCAAGATCTTAAAGGAAAAAGTAGAGATTGAATCAAGTCTGAAGATAAGATGTTTGAGGTCAGATAGAGGAGGATAGTTTACATCTATTTCATTTAATTCATACTACAAAGAACATGGGATATGCAGGAAGACTTCTTCTCCTAGGACTCCATAGTAGAATGAGATTGGAAAAAGAAGGAATAGAACTATACTAGATGTTGCTAGAACAATGATGATTGAAGAAATTGTATCACATGTGCATTGAATGGAAGAAATTAGTACTACAGTTTACACTTTGAAAAGAGTTCAGGTAAAGGAAGGTAATACTAAAACACCTTATGAACTTTGGTTTGGCTATGCTCCTACTATGAAATATTTCACAATCTTTGGTAGCAAATGTTTTATCAAAATAGATAATGAGGTAGGTAAGTTTGATTGAAGAAGTTATGGAGGCATCTTTCTTGGTTACTCTATCAAAAATAAATCTTATAGATGTTTCAACTTGAGATTGAGAAATATGGTTGAGAGTATTAATGTAAGAATTGATGATAAATTTCAAGTTTAAGAAAGAATCTATGATCAAAACTCAAAAAAGGCTATTGAAGCAGAAGAGTTGATTGAATTTGAAAATAATAGACAAATATGTGTAAGTGAACAATTCGAAGCTCCTAAAAACTCCAAGGTATGTACCAAGAAATCATCTTAAAGATTAGATTATTGGTGATAGGAATAGAGGCATGTTAACTAGGTCTAAGGCTAGAGAGGAATTATGTTTGATTTTACAAGTGGAACCTAGAACTAATGATGAGGCCTACAAATATGAATCATGGGTTAATGCAATGAAAGAAGAATTGGATCTAATAATAAGGAACAAAACTTGGGAACTAGTTTCTAGACCTGAAGGAAATAATGTTATTGGAAATAAATGGGTATTTAGAACTAAAATAAATGAAGAGGGAACATTCATAAGGAAAAAATCTAGATTGGTTTGTAAGGGCTACTCACAGTAAGAAGGAATAGACATTAAGAAACCTTTGCACATGTGGCTAGGTTGGAAGTGCTATGATTATTTCTTTCCTTTTTTTCCTACAAGGACTTCAAAGTCTATCATATGGATGTGAAATCTACATTCTTGAATGGTGATATAGAAGAAGAGGTCAACATTAACCAGTCTGATGGTTTTCCCTTGACAAATGACAGAGACATGGTTTGCAAATTGAAGAAGGATATGTATGGACTGAAGATAGCTCCTAGAGCTTGGTATGCATGACTTGACATATATTTATTACATCTTGGTTTTAGAAAAGGTAGTACAGATATTAATTTGTATTAAAGAAATAGCAAGGATGGAGTTCTAATCATAGAAGTATTTGTGGATGATATTTTCTTTGGGGGAAATGATGAAATGAGAAATAAATTTTCTGAAGAAATGAAAGATGAATTTGAGATGTCTATGATAGGTGAAATGAAGTTCTTTCTTGGTTTAAAAATTACACAAAATAAACATGGTATTTTTATTTCTCAAACCAAGTATCTCAAGGAGTTACTAAAAATGTTTGGCATGGAATATTGCAAACTTGTAGGAACTCCTATGGTTACTGGATGCAAGTTTACTACAAATGATGAAAATCAAAGTGTCTATCAAATAAATTATAGATCCATCATTAGAGGATTATAGTATTTAACACATACCAAACTAGATATTGAAAATCCATTTGAAATTGTTGTGAGGTTTCAAGAAGATCCAAAAGAGACTCACTATATTGTAGTGAAAGGGGTATTTAGGTATTTGAAATGTACATTGGAATTTGGGCTATGGTATGATAAGTCAAATAAATTTACCCTCAATGTATACACTAATGCAGATTGGGCAGGATGTATTGATGACAACAAGAGCACCAGTGGTGGTGTATTATTCCTTGGGAAGAGGTTAGTCTCTTGGTTAAGTAAGAAGAGGGATTGTGTTGCTCAATCTACTACTGAATCAGAATATGTGGCAGCTTCTTTAAACTATTCACAAGTTATTTGGATGAAACATATGTTGAAGGATATTTGAATAAACTTTGAAGAAATATTTTTTATTCATTGTGATAATACATGCACAATAAATATGCCAAAGAATCTTGTTATGCACTAAAAAAAAAAAAATCTCAATTAAATATCATTATTTGAGAGAGAAAGTTGCAGAAAAGGAAGTCAAAGTTGAGTATGTCAGTACAAAGGAGAAATTAGAAGATATATTCACAAAACCTTTTCTAAAAGAGATCTTTGAGTATTTCAGAGATATGCTTGGGGTGAAAACCCCTCCTTGTGAGAAATCGACGATGCAAGAATGCATCACTCTAGTAGCTATCAGATCTATATTTTTCAATGAACTTGATGCTTGCATGCACTCCTTAGGGGGAGTGATCACAAGACTCAACAAGAACTTATATGGATGAATAAGCACCTGAGAGTGAAGATTTCTAAGAGAGGAGAAGGAGAATCTTAGAGAGATATGTAAAGGATATATATGGTACCCTTTTTCATTGATGTCAAAGGGGGAGTGATATGTGAAAAACCCTACTGTATTAGGGGGAGTAGAGTGAAGACATTGAGAAGGTTTTTGGATTGATGGTTTTTCATCATATGTTTCCATCAATAGAAAAGGGGGAGATTGTTAGGAATGTTGTTGATATTCATGAGTTTTCATTGATGTCAACATATGATTGTGAAGGATCGTATAACTAATGAAGAAGATGTTGAGAAAAATATTTCACTAAGTGCAAGGAAGAGTGAAGAAGGTATGTGATGATTTGTGTTGCATCTTTGAGTCTGTGAGCTTTTATCCTGGTACTAGATAGTGTTTAGAATGGTTTTCTATGATTGCAAAATCTGACTAATTGGTTATAGTAAGTTATAGTGGAAACAGTGTGGACTAGTCACATGACAGTGCAGAGGAAAATAATGAAATGGTTACTGCAATTTCGAGTATAGCATGTATGTGAGATGGAGTTATGTTTGGAGAGATTGGGACCTAGTAGAAGACATGTGGAACTTCATCTTTTGTGGACATGAGGTCCCAAGGATCACGATGACCTAAGCTATAGCATGTGACCTTGTGAAGTCTTATTTGGTGCCGACCTATGAGATTTGACATATTCTACCTTGTGCAAAGATAATTTATGAATTATGGAGTGTGTTGGCTGACTGGTGTTTTTTATTTTCTTGTCCAAGATCATATGTGTATCTTGACAAGACTTTATGTAAATCATTTTTATTAGGAAATTCATAATTGGTGTCAACCTAATAAATCATTTGTATCTTGTATAAAAGGAGTGAATCAAGTGATGTGAAGTGTGTGGATGTGTAATATGAATGTGTGGATGTGAGGACTACTGATGTAGAGTAGGTAGTGTGGTTATTGTACTTCATTGGAGTTGTTTTAGCAAAGGAGTTGTTGTTAGTCAGTTCATTATCTATATTCAGTATATTTATATACTCTCATTTGGACAGTGGTTCCAGAAGGTGGGTTTAACCTTCAAAAGGTGGATTTAACCTTCACATTGGGCAAGTTTCTCCAACTGAAGAAAGGCTCATCCTATCAACTCCTAACAGGGTTGATGAATAAAAGAAAGGAGTTTATCCTTTAACATGGACTTTGTACTAGTTGCATTTATCTGTTATCTCTATTTTGAGCATTAATGGATTGTCATTAGTATCAATCATTTTTTCAATCTGTAAAGGAGACAAATAGAACAGTTGGTCAAGCATACAAATCCTTTACACCAAGAAAAGACAAGGTAGAACTTCAACTTAATCGAATACATGTTTGATTGAGCACACTCACCAAGTGTCAGTAATTTACCAAGTACCGAGCTAGTGATCACCGTGCATTCATATGAACCGAGCACCAATAATTTACCAAATGGTGAATGCAATGATTACCGAGTAAAGAAAGAAATGACATAGTAATCAGGAATGGCAGATACACCTATGCAAATGGTTTACACCGATCAAGAAAATAGTTTACCAAGATCGAGACAATATTTAATATGAATGTAATCATTAATTTTTGTGATGATTCCTATGTAATGTTAGATCTAGGCTAGTTTCTTACACCATTGATCTTAGGTTTTCTAACATAATGTAAACCCTAATTAAGTCAAGTTAGTTTAATATAAATTTCTAAAGATGTCATTATGATCATGTATCATGAAGGAGTAGCCACACTAAGGATGTCAAGAGATCAAACAAAGGGTTTATGATAGAAGGTTTATGAAAAGAAAGAAATAGTTTATCAGAACACATACAAGGCTACCAAGTATGACAAAATGACATATACATCAAACTGAGGTGATATTTACTTGATATTTTACAGATCTGAATCAGACAAGATTGAGTTGTTATTTACATATAGTTTTACTATTATCAATTTAACCATTATAGAAGAATCAAATCTCTTAATAGAGTGAAGTTAACCATTCTTATGTAAATCTCTTAACTGAGTACACACATACATTGTGTTGTGAAAATCCTTTAACCAGGTAGATCTAGTCAATCTTTTGTTACTCCTAACAGGGTAAGATCATCAGAAGTGATCACAAATTGTAGCCTTAACTGGCATACTTTATTGTTGTAGTAGTGAAGATTTGTAGGTGTCATCCCCACCACAATTTTTACCTTCTTACAAGGGGTTCTGCATAACCAAAATATTTGTGTCATGAGTATGGATTTTCATGGATGATTTATTGTTTAGTTTATGTGCACTTTGCATTTTTAGTCATATGAATGTATGTTTCTAACAATGAAATCAGTCGGTTAATTGAGATCTACAATTGCAAAGTTTAAGTGTTAGAAGAAATTGAGGGTATTGATTCACCCCTCCGGCCCTCTCAGTACTTATCTTTCCATAATCCCAACAATTGGTATCAGAGTTAGATCTCTTGTTAAGGAAGTTTAACCACTGAAGAGGAAAATATCTAAGGATGGAAAGATATAAGTTGGATAAGACCATTGAGAATCAAAGGTTACAAATATAGATCTTTATTAAATAATTCAAGGAAGCCAAAGAAGAATTGAAGAAGTTACTGATCAGAAGGAATGATATGAAAATTTGGTGCAATGAGACTAATTATCATGAAGAAGGGATAGATGACCCTTTTGAGACATCCAGAGCTAGATCTAGTAGTATATCTGATGCATCTAAAGGAGCAATAGAAAATTTATCTAAAAATAATCTACATCTTACTGAACAATTCAAAGCTCTGTAGATCGGTCAAGAGACACAAATGGTTAGGATGGTTGATGTCATGAACAATTCTAGGCAAGCAGAACAAGAAAGACACTTTTCTATTGAAGATAGGAGACAAATGACTGAGAAGCTACAAGAGAAGGAATATGAGATACTGTGACTCATCGAGCTTCACTTTGAAATCTCTAATCAGATGGTTGTCATAAGTCAGGAAGTCAATCGAGTAAATAGTGAGCTTACAAGAAAACTAGAAGACATCAATGAACTAAGAGAAGAAAAGGAAAGATTTAAGAATGAGGTCAAAGTGCAACAACAACATAATGAGATGATTAAGAAAGCTAAAGGGAGTACTAAGAGAATAGATGAATTTTGAATAAGTCAGAAAGGACTTGGTAGAACAACTAGTTTAGGCTACATCAAGTAGGGAGAATCATAAAGACAAGCTGAAAAGAACAATGCCTACAATAACCAAAGGCCAAAGAAGCTATCATGTTATCATTGTGGAAAACCTGGCCACACAACAAATGTTTGTAGGAGAAAAGAAAAAGGTATTCCTAAATCCACTCCTAAGTTTAATGGTTATTGCTATTTAATTGTAACAAGTATGGATATTAGGCACATGAGTGCATATCTATATTGAATAGGACTCCTAAGAAACCCTACATGGAGAAACATTATCGCACTTGCAACATGCATGGACACATATCACAAGAATACAGGACAAAGATGAAGCAAGTCTAGACACCAAAAGAATAGAATAAAACATATCAACCAAGAAGGCAAGGTAATGTATATACTTGGGATTACAAAACATGGGTTAATTGCACAACATGTGGCAAGAATGGACATATAGTAGAAAACTGCATGAGAAAGAACTTGAGAGGAAGATCTCGCAGTTGGAAAAACACTGGTATGGAATGTTTGCAATGTCACAAAGTCGGTCACCTAAGAAAGGATTGTAGAGACCGAGCACCAGAGACACAAACAAATGAAAATGGAAATACAATTGAGGAAATCATGAGGATAAGAAATACAATGTGGAGAAAAACATCAAGTGATCATGTTGGATCAAGCAATGCAGTCGGTGACACCTCATCCATTAGATTGGGTGACATCACCACCTGTACCTATTGGACTAACCACCAAAATCTCCCTTTTGGATTCGTGACATGGTTTAATAGCCTCCTGTGTTCTATAAGTCTAGTGGTTGTATCGAGCATTAATAGGTTGATCTTTTGGTGCAACGGCAACTACTACTTGTAACAAGTGGTATCAGAGCTTGGTCATGAGTTCAAATCCCCTCAGGTGACACTGAGGGGGGGATTGTTGGACTAACCGCCAATGTCTCCCTTTGGGATTCATGACATGGTTTAATAGCCTCCTGTGTTCTATAAGTCTAGTGGTTGTATCAGGCATTAATAGGTTGATCTTTTGGTGCAACGACAACTACTACTTATAACATTACCTAAATCATAAAAGGTACGTATGGAACTAGGTTTCAAATCAGTTATATCTATCAAACAATTCCTTATATCTAGTAATTGAATACCAAATCTGCATGAAATAAGATGCACTATGGGAGTATATGTTTTGAGCTTTAAATGTGTACAGTTGGTATAAGCGAGACCGAGTGTATAATTTCTAGTCAGTAAATATTGGCAAGGTTAACCAAGTTATGGTATTAATCAAGTGATATCTTAGTTTTAACCAAGCTTAAGATATTTTGAAGTATAAATCGAGTGCAACTACTACCGAGTTGTGGAGGTCAAGCATTAAATGTAGAAAGTTTGAGCGGGAAATGAATTTTTGGCTATAAATACACCGTGGACTTAATCATTTTTCACTTTGCGACTATGAAGAACAAAGTTATTTCAAGTGACATTTGAGCAGAGATATTCTAGAGTAGTTTGAGCGGAGATTTGAAGGATTTCCAAGCAAGGTATTCACTACTAAAGTAAGTTTCAAATCCATTGACCTATTTCATAGTTATTTCATGAAGCCCTAATTTGAAGAATGATGGCATCCTCATCTAAATTTATGAAATGTAAGTCAGAGAGTGATAAGAAGGTCACTTTGATAAAATCTGAAACCTATACTAAGCCTAAATACAAACTACATCCTGAGGTTGCTTCATAAACTAGCAAAACTGGTGCATTCTCGAGTATACCACCTAGGGTTTTGCTAGTTCAGGATATTTGCACATACATTCATTGAAAAATTGGTGAAGTAGGGGATTTTGAGCTTCAATCCACCTATCAAGAGCTATGTGCCGATGGGAAGCTCAAGGATGAGCATACATACTTGAAGGTGAAGGGTTTAGTGAACGCACTGCACTTCCTGAGGGTATTTAAGAATGAATGGATTAGGGTAGTGTTGAGCTGAGTGCATGAGGGAAATTTTTGGCTGGATGAACTGGTCAAAATAACTAGGGATATCATACATGCAGTCACCGGTTACCCCATAATTGACAAGGTAAAAGAACCAAGGATTGCACCGAGAGCTGAGATTGAAAAACTAACTGGAGCTAAATGGGAGGATAGAGGCATGAGAATCAATACTATTGTTGATCTCGAGATGAGATTCAGTGCATATGTAGTCAGGTACAAGATATTTCAATTCAGCAGGCCCAATAGTGTTTTGTGTGGAGCAGTGAATATTGCATATAAGATTGTGAAGAAAGGCTTTCAATTCGACCTTGCCCAGCTCTTATTGAAATAGTTGGATGTAAACATGAGAACCATTAGGTTGGAAAGGAAAAATACCTATAAGTTTGGTTCACTATTGATTTTCATATTTTTCTATGTACAAAACTTCTTTCCCTCAGTTAGTAATGTTGACTAGGATATTGACCGACTAGTCACTTTGCAAATCAATGACTTTATTAAAAGTTTGGGATAGAATTTTTTTAGCATTTTGGATGTATACTTTGAATAATTTAAGGATAGGATGTATCAAAGAAGTAGAATACCAGGAGATTTGGTTGAGAAATATAAAGAAGATATATGTTTCTTAGTGGATACCAACACCACTCTCATCAAGGCAGTTGAACCAAGAACTGCTTGGTTACCCCCTATGGGCTATGAACTTGATATTGACCGAGCCTCCAAGTTAATAGAGACATTATTAGTGGATCCCAAAGATCCAAAGACAAGTAGGTTTGGTACCTATGAAGAGGCCAAAAAAAAGAATAAAGATGGATCTTGTTGTAGTTAAAGTGAACAAGAAAACAAAGAAAATGATGGATACATTGCCAAATAAATTTAGTGATGAAGCAGAAGAGGAAGAGGTATCTGAGGATAATCCAGTTGAAGAGGAAACTAAGGAATAGTTATTGATTGAGAATAGTGAACATGATGGGGAGGAGACTAAGTCTGGAAAAGACATACCTACACTGGTCAAGGACACAATGAAGAGAAAGCAAGCAGAAGCACTAACAAGAATAAGGACAAGGTCATCAATAGCTTCTTCTTCACCCTTAAAGAAAGGTATAGTAAACATTTCTAGGCCAACTCCCACTAAGACATATCAAAATAAAAAGAGAGGTGCCCAAGCCACCTCCGAGCTACCTAAGAAGAGGAGAAAGTTAATTAGAGAAAAGGATGATGTTGATGATGATGATGAAGAGGAAGATCAAGATAAGTTTAAAGTTGTTGTGAACAAGATTCGGTCAATTGATAAATAAGTTGAGACAATAAAGGAAATTGGCGGTCCTAGCAACCCCAAGTTAAATCGGTATGTACATATGTCCACTGAGGATCAAGAAAAGATTGAAGAAGCAATCATACAAATGATAATCAAATTTAAAAGGTACATGTTGAATTTGCTAAGTATGTACCTAAGGGTTTGTATGAGAAAGTGTTTGCAATATGGACAATGCCTTGCATAAGATGAGGGAGCATTCACTTATATTGGCTATGCCTACCTTGTCAGTTCCTAAAATAGAAGAACTAATGACACAATACTCTAAGAGATTTTTAGTAAAGAGTAGAGCCCTGAATATTCTAGCAAGAAAACTTGAGGAAGTTGATGAGAATAGTCAACTTCTATGGACTTCAATTCTGACAGCCCAAGCAGAAGCAGACAAGTTGGCATTGGTAGTAGTTCCCAAGAATAAAAGTAAAAAGAAAGGTAAAGGAATTCACTCGGATGATGTTGATCTTGCTACCATTGAACCCATAGATTTATTAGACACCGAGGTAGTAGATACTACCATTACAATATATTTCTACCTGACAGGTTACAGAGAATAATACACGGATCCTCTAGAGTAGTTAGTGATAATAGGAACAGATGATGTACTTATTGAAGACATCACAAATGGATATCATGGTCACATAGTTTATGATGAAGATGTAAACATTGTTGTAGATACTACTAAGGAGAATGCACCCATTGAAGCAACAATAAGTGAAATTCTGGGTGACTTACCAATTTTAGTACAAGCTATTGACATTGTCACATAGAAGGAACCCAAAGGCTTGACCCCCAAGAAACCTAAAGATGCACCTAAGGAATAGGGGACAACTAAATAGGGGATAACAAAACAAAATACTTCCAATGAGCCTAAGAAAATAGAGGAAACAACTCAAGCACCAAAAGAAGCTAAACCGCTAGAATCTACAACTACAGACACCACAACTGATGCCCACGGACAAGTAACTGAGACACAAGTCACCAGGAAACCTAAGGAAGAAAGTGTGTCTACTGAGCCTGAGAAAACAAATATGGAGACTAAAGCTCTAGTTCCATATACTAAATCACCAACACCTGAGAAGGAGAAGAAAAAGAAACATGGTAAGGGTCCAGTCACACTAGATGAGGTAATTGAGATACCTGAATGTGACCCAAGAACATTAGACCCCAAGGAACTAAGAAGATATGGGGAATTGTGCACTAAGAAGGCTGCATAAGAGAAGCTAAAAAAGGAGAGAAAAAGGAAGCAAATTATAGAAGATGTTAGAGATATCTTACTGCAAGTAGTTCTTGAGATCAATGTCAATGAGGATACTTCCATCTTTGATCAACTTGCAACTCTAACCAGCCACATAAATGCCCCGAATATTGATGTTGAGAAGAGAATAGAGGAAAGGGAAGAAGCAAAGATTCAATTGAAACTTGTAGAGAAAATAAGCCATTAAGAAGTGGCAATAAATAAGGTTAAGCTCTCTAAGGTAATTACCGAGCTGGAAACCATTATTCAGAAAATCATTCAAATTTTGTTTAAGTTGTGCATTGTTGACCATTTCACTGCCGATGTTAGTGAAAATATTAGGAAGTTGGATGAAGAAATTAAGGTCAGTGTAAACAGTTCTCTAACCGAGCCAAATGATTTTCACAAGCATATATCAAAAGTTCAATAACTTGGGCGGTTGAGATCAAATTTGAGGAAGGAGGAAGATACCATCAGTGATCAAGTCACCGAGCTACAAGCTGATTTGCTTCCCCATCTAAAGATTATGGAGAGACATGTAAATAAGGAAAAATCTTTAGTTTCCACCCCCGAGATCTTTGTGCTTGAGAACATTTTTGACATGCATGCACGAGTCAGTCTAGAGAACATTGCTCTTGACAAATTGAAAGAGGAATGGGAGAACCTCTTTGCATCCCTAAAGAAAACCCATCAACACATTTTTGATAAGTTTTAAGTACACTTTTTAGTTTTGGCATTAATTTTAAAAAGGGGAAAGTCTATGTATATAGATTTACATATATGTGCCATTTTGTACTTTACACCGAGAGAATGAACAAAAGGGGAATCAGTGTAGTTAGTGTATAAATGGAGTTAGTATATTTTTGAGTTTGTGAATATATTTTGACAATCTATACATATACATAAGGTTTTGATACTAATGCCAAAGGGGGAGATTGTTATCTCTATTTTGAGCATTAATGGATTTTCATCAATATCAATCAGTTCTTCAAACGGTAAAGGAGACAAACAAAATAGTCGGTCAAGCTTACAAAGCCTTCACACTGAGAAAAGACAAGGTAGAACTTCAATTTAACCAAATACAGGTTTGATCGAGCACACTCACTGAGAATCAGACATTTACCGAGTACCGAGCTAGTGATCATCGTGCATTCATATGAACTGAGCACCAATAATTTATCGAATGGTGAATGCAACGATTGTCGAGTAAAGCAGGAAATGACATAGTAATCAGGAATGGCACATACACCTATGCAAATGGTTTACACTGATCAGGAAAATGATTTACCAAGATCGAGACAATATTTAATATGGATGTAATCATTAATTTTTGTGATGATTCCTATGTAATGTTAGATCTACGTTATTTTCTTACATTGTTGATCTTAGGTTTTCTAAGATAATATAAACCCTAATTAGGTCAATTCAGTTTGATATAAATTTTTTAAGATGTCATTATGATCATGTATCATGAAGGAGTAGCCGCACTAAGGACATCAGGAGATCAGAAAAAGGGTTTATGACAAAAGGTTTATGAAAAGAAAGAATCAATTTATCAGAACACATACAAGGCTATCGAGTAGGACAGAAGGACATATACACCACACTGAGGTGATATTTACTTGATATTTCACAGATCTAAATCAGACAAGATTGAGTTGTTATTTGCAGATACTTTTTTTGTTATCAATTTAACCATTGTAGCATAATCAAATCTCTTAATAGAGTGAACTTAACCGTTCTTATGTAAATTTCTTAACCAAGTACACACATACATTGTGTTGTGAAAATCCTTTAACCAGGTAGATCTAGTCAATCTTTTGTTACTCCTAACAAGGTAAGATCATCAGAAGTGATCACAAATTGTAGCCTTAACTGACATACTTTATTGTTGCAGTAGTGAAGATTTGTGGGTGTCATCCCCACCATAGTTTTTACCTTCTTACAAGGGTTTCTACGTAACCAAAATATATGTTTCATGAGTATGAATTTTCATGGATGATTTAATATTTAGTTTACATGCACTTTACATTTGTAGTTATATGAATGTATGTTTCTAACAATGAAATCAGTCAGTTAATTGAGATCTACAATTGCAAAGTTTAAGTGTTAAAAGAAATTGAGGGTACTGATTCACCCCTCCCCTCTTAATACTTATCTTTCCATAATCCCAACATTATCTTCTCCTAACAAGACAAGATCTTGTAACTGAGATACTTTATTATAAGTACATTATTTATGGGCTTCATCCCCACTAGGGTTTTTCCCTCAACAGGGTTTCCTCAAAAATAATTCCCAGCATTCTAATCTATGTTGCATTTAAGGATTAAGTTTTTCATTTACTATTTTGATATGAAAAAATAAAGTTTTATATTAATGAAATACAATTGATTCACCCCCCCTCTCAGTTGTATCCAACATCTTCTTCCTCCAAAACTACCCCTTGATTCTGAGATTTGTTCTTGAAAGCTAATTGCCTCACCTTTTGACTCTTGGAACTATACTCTACCAATAAATGTTGTCTTTCCGCTACCTTTTTTTCTCTTGCCTTCTTTTAAATTTATCTTCAACTATGCTGGATAATTGATAACACTCTTCTATCATTCTTGGATTGGTGAGTCTCAATTGATCATCAAGGTTATATATCAAACCATTTAGGTGCCTTGCAACTTTCCCCTCATCATCTTCTACACGACCTTCCCTTATGCTTGATTTTTAAAACTCCTTGTATAGGTTTGTACATCCACATCCTTTTTCTTGAGATTTTGAAGCCTCTTAAACAACTAAGTGGTGTAGTCACTGGGAAGGAATTTACCCTTGATTTTAGAAACCACCCTATCCCAAGAGGTGATTTTAGACTTCCCCTTCTTTCTCCTTTCACTTTGTAAATTGTTCCACCAAAGTAACGCATGGCCCTTCAACCTAGTCTTGGCCAACTTCACCCTTTGTTCTTTTGGAATATCTTCATAGTCAAAGTAGTTATCCATTACTCCTATGAAATCTAGGAGTTCTTCACTATCCAACTTCCCTTCATACATGGGTAAATCCATCTTAGTTTTGGAGCCATCTCCTTTTGCTTCCTTCAAGATATTTTTCATCCTCAAATCTTCAGGATCCATCTCTTCCTTGGACCCTCTGACTAGTCAAAATAATATCCTAGTAACTCAAGGATTGGACATCCTTTGACAGTGATTCATTTCTTACAATTATCACATATCTACTTAGAACATCATGCTAAACTTCATTAAATGTATCAATCCGGGAACGTGAACTTGAGATGATGGCTGCAAGGTTTATGCTTTAGTTCTCTTCAAGATTCATCACTACTAAAGTAAAATCTATTGCTACAGGAGATTTATATTTGAAACTGAAGCTACAGATTAACTCAACTTTGAAGGAAAAACTTAACAGTAAATAGACAATTCTTCAAAGGTAAACCTATGCTGCAGGAAACAGTCCTTGGTTCTATTACCAGTGGTTGCAGGAGCAACAGTACTTACTAGCTTCAAAGAAACTTAACTAAATCCTGCTTAAGCATGAATGGAGAATTCACCTCCCGTGTGGGCCCCCTCAGAAGTATGAATGAATTACAATTCAGAGATTGAAATCTGGAACTATCATATATTCATTTAACAAAACATGGATACAATATGGAATATCAAAGTATTTCACTTTGTTGCTGGATTATAGTATGAATTCCTCAAAACATCTAACTAGCTCAGAATCATAAGTTCTAGCTTATTTAAAAGCAACTAAGAAAACAAAACACCTACAAACTAGGTCCTTCATTACATAGCATAACAACTTTAGTTACAGGAATGATAGCATCATTTATGCAAGAAGATAAGCAACATTTAGTGCTTCGAGAATATAGGAACACTTGGTAACTAGATTGACTTGGTTTGAATCAGCAACCGCAAGGTTATGGAAGGAGTGGAGCTATGATGAAATCTGAAACAGTTATTCACCTTAAAAGACCCACTCATCCTTGAGTCTGCACTCCTTGCTGACTTATTCTTCTCCTGCAAAAGGTTAGCATAACAGAATCCACAACATAAATCCAAGGCAGAGATTATAATAAGTTTCCCTATTTTAATGTAGCCTTGTCACACAACTACAGGAACACTACCCATTAAAGCTAGAGAAGACAAATATCAGATTTTATCATAACATTCATTAATCTATATATATATATATTCAATCTTTTCCTTAAGTTTCAAAAGTATCAAATATACATATGGCTAAAGCTTAGAAACATAAAAGTTTGTATAATGCTCATGAAAAACCATAAGATATTTAAGTCTAAACTTAGAAAATCATAAACAAAACATCCCATAAACTTGACTCATCACCCTCCTTGGGAATTTTCCTCTCCTACTTCTTCTTGATCACTTAGGTTTGTTGACACTGAAAATTCTAGGTTCTAAATGGATGAAACGCCAGGGAAGTATAGTATATATTTTTCATATTTTATATAATTTCCTTATGTTAAAAAATTAAAATGATAAAAAGGCATGTATGTTTGTCACTATTCTATTTTTCATGTATTAGGTTGTTAATTATTTTATTTCAATTTATTTAATGTATATTCATTTTAAAAATAAATAATTATTCTAAAAAATGATGAATAAAATAAATTAAGTGAAAAAGGCGATGAGAGGGAGTTGAACCCTCAACCTCTCAAGCCGACCTTTTTTCCTACCTATCTACCCTCCTAGCCCCTAACCAGTTAGTCTATTTATTTTCATCGAGAGGATTAGGAGGAGAAATTTATTTATTTTTGTTTTCATGTGTAGGTGAGAAGTTAATACAACTTTTACACTGGGAGTAATCTCTCCCTCAATCACTTTTTCAAATCAATGTGAAATATCATTTTTTCATGAATTATTTATTTTCCGATTTTAGGAAAAAATAATGGAGAGAGGGAGTTGAACACTTGACCTCTCGACCCATCTCTTTTCCTACCTAACTACCCGACTCTACCCCTACCAGTTACTCTATGTTATTCCTTGAGAGTGTAGGTGTAAATAAAGGTATAAGTTAAAGATAATCTTATTCCCTTTTGAAATAAATTATAAAGGGAATTAATATTTTGTGTGTGTGATAGAAGTTTTATATTTTGTGAAATTATTGTGGTTATTAATATAGTTGTTTTTAATCTTAATTTATATTTTACTCCTAAAACCCTAAGTGAAGAAATATGATAAAGTAAATGCGTATGTGATAAATATTCTTATGTTTTAGGGTTTTGAAATATTTTTTGATACTAATTTTAGTTTTCATATCCCTAAATGTAATTTGGTATTTTCACCTTATTATATTCTTAACTTTTATAATTTTATCTTGTAGGGTGAAAAGGCTTTTAATGATTCAACATTATTATTGAAACTTAGTTGTAAATATAAATTGATTTCTCACCTTTATTTTAGGGTTTGTGTTTCTAAAATGTTTTATTTCTAAAAATAAACCTTAAATTTGTCCTATTAGATGGTTTTATACATTAAGGGTTTTTTCATAAACATTAAAGTTGCTATTTTGTAAGAGAAAACTAATACTTGCCCTTTAATCATTTATTTTGATTATTTTTTAATTGTTAGGGTAAGAACCTTTTTTTTAAGATGAAATATAAATTTTTACCCTAATGGAAAGGAATGTTTTTATTATGTGTTTTTGTATTGTTTTATGTTTGTTCAAAGGGTAATTCTTAAGTGAATATATTAAGGTTAATATGTTATGCAAATAAAAATTTGAATTTAAAATTATCATGCCATATTTCTTTTTAATATTTTAAGTGTATTTTATGCTTTGATAAATATAACTCATTTTTATTAATAAAGTGGGCGGCTTATAATTAATTTTTCATTTACACTTTATTTTAAAAATATATCTATGTGAGTTATATTATAATTTTATTATGAATATATTTCAAATAATTATTAATTAATAAATAAATAATAATAGTCTTTATGAAAACCTAATATATTATGAATGTAATGATTTTTAATTTTAGGTTTTAAGACTATCTAATGTTAGGTGTTTTTGTGCAGGAAACTAAATGTCGGATTATTATGCACGGAACACCTAAAGTACAATATATCAAGTTAATTATACAGGAAATATTTCCCTAAAAACCATTATTATGGTTTAATTTGTATTTTTAGGGTTAGTTGCTAGGATTAGGTCATGCAAAAGGGCATGTCCTTTCACAAAGAACCATTGGGAGATATATTTATATTGATTCAATTTGTAAACGAAGGAGATCAATCACATCACAACAAAAAATTGGAAAACTCTCTCGAATTACAGATTTGAACCTAATGTCCAAATTTTCAAATGCAAATGACAGATAAGTGTTTATGCTTTGAGGTTATATAGTTTCTTATTTTTCAATTAGTTTTTCGGATTACTCTATGAACCAGGGTATCCTATTGTGTTCTTTCATTGATTCATTTATTTATGGTTAATTTATACAATTTGAATAGTAGTTGCATGGTCTGAGAACCTGTTATTGTTCCTTTTGGGCTCTTAAGTTGGGTTAAAATCCATAGGACTAATTGTATAAGTTATTTAAATTTTTGTTTCAATTGAAGCCTATAGGATGATGGTCTCGCTTTACAGGAGTGAGTTACCTTAAAACCATCTCTGGCTATACATATGATTGAATGCAATTGACTCTATTCCCAATTTGGCATCAGGCACTTATCCCATTTCATTTTTATTTGTCATTTTGTTCTTTATGTAGTTTACACATTATATATGTTATCTTCTTTACAAAGCAATCAATTAGGTTTTAGTAGTACTTTTAGGCTTTAGTTTAGATATCAAACTTTTTAACAGTTAGGAGATTAGGTTATTATCCTCCAAGGATTGTTAACCCCTTTGGAAGGAATTAATTTTGTCTATGCACGTATTTGTGTAGTTAGAAAGCACTTTTGATTCAGGCCTACCAGCCTTGGCTCGATTGAGTCAGAATTGCAGAGGCACTTGTTTATGCATCTCAGTTGGCCTCAAAACGGTCCAGCATTTTTGAGCACCAACAAGGTCTCTTGTGACCATTCCTCTTTCCAGACTTGTTTTCAGGTTTGCAAGCCTCTTCTTCAATTATCCCATCTCTTTGGCATGTTTTTCCTTCAACTCGTTCACCTCTCTAGCAATAATGTTATTCCCTTTTCGAGGCATCTTGTTTCATCTTCACTTCAAAAAATTCTCTTTAGATCAAACCTACGTTCTAATACCAATTTGATGCAAAGAAGAGGTAGGATTATTCTAAAATACCTAACAATCACTTGGAAAGGCTTTGGAGTAATCATTCATGGGTCTTCCTTTATAACCCACTCTCATTCCTAGTAGCCTTCCTAATAGATTTATTTGCCCAAAAATTTTGAATCAGACATGACCTTCAAAATGTAAACATCGATTTGGATACCCATTTGTCCCTTACAAAACATACTTCAAAATGATATGGGGTTCCTAGGTACGGACAGGGTCATAAATTGACTGTTACAATTGGAATTAAGCCTAATTAGGCTTATAGGCTTGTGGACAACTTATAAGATTTTTAATTAAATCTTTAAATTTAATAAATGTCTGATTTAATTAAAAATCTTATTGTGGAAATAAAGGTATTTAATTAATGAATTCACTTTAAATTTAATTATTTATAAATTCAACTTTTTGAATAAAAGGTATTTATTAATTGAAAAATTAAATAACATGTGGAAAATGACATTAGACTAGATGTTATTATTTCATTTAATTCAAATGCAATTAAGTTGCACAATCAAATTGAAATTAATAAAATAAAAAGAATAAGTCAATTTTGAATTAAGTGGATTAACAGAAATAAAATAGAAAATAGACTTGAGTTCAAAATTGTAATTGGAGGAATTAGGGAATTGATGGAAACAAGACTGTGAGTGGAGTTGAGTTCCAAACTTTTTATGTGGAATTTAATTTCCTATATTGTGAAAGTTTGGTCATTATTCTCAACAACAAGTTTGGAGAATTTTTGGGTGAAGGATTTCAATTTGGATGAAATTTCTGAGAGCTTGGATTGTCTTTGTTTCTGTTCATCGTCGAATTTATCTATTTGGTGGTTTGAGGTAGGGTTTAGAAACCCTTGTGATTGTATTCCTATTATTTCTGAAATGAGTGTCTTCTTTGTTCTGTCAAATCTAGATAATTTAGTTGTTTATGATTCTTTCCATGTTAGAATTCTGGAAAAATGGGTGTGTGTGCATGCAATTCTTGATTGAACTTTTGCTTAAATTCAATTAGGGTTTCAAAATTATAGAATTGAAAGAATTTAAAATTTTGGTTGTTGAATTTTTGTGAGAGAAAATCTTACCTAGAAACCCTAGGTTCAATTTTTACAATTAATCTTTTACGAGAATTCAGATCTGGTGTAGGGTTGGAAAGAAAATTTCAATTAAAACCTTAGAAAATACCAAGAAATATTTGTGCATATGAGGCTTCCAATTTGCATGTTTTTAAAAAAATAGAGTATTTATTTGTACTTGATTCTTACTCGATTGGAAATAAAATAAAATCTTGGTGATAAAAGAATATATATATATATATATATATATATATATATATATACAGACAATATATTTATTTACCATCTCTCTTATTTTCAAAAAAATGCATGCTCTTTGTTTTGGTACAGTAATTTACTGGCCTTTTTAAAAATAAATTAAAAATATAAATTAAAAAAAAAATTAAAAAGATGTATTGGGAGGAGGCAAGGCCACCCCAACCTCCCCCCATTGCCTTACAGCAACTCTAGGAGCTATTGACGGCAACCCTTAGGCTATCGTCGGCAATCCTTACGACTACTACTTGGTAGCCCCTAGGCTATCATCAACAATCTTTGGGACTGTCACACGATAGTCTATGCTACCACACAACAGGCTTGGGTTGTCGTGCCAGTAGCCATGGGGAGGGGCCAGTAGGTCCCCCCCACATTTTATGTTTTTTTATTTGTTATTTTAATTTTAAATTATATAAAACTTAAATATTAAATTTATAAAATATTAAAATAATAAATTATTAAACTATAAAAATAACAAAATAAAATAATAAAGTAAGAATGTTTTATTTATATGTTAATATAGAAGCTTAAAATATATATACATATTTACTTTATATATATATATATATGTATATATACTTTTTAACATATGTGTATAGTTTGTTTGGGCATAGTTTTCTTTTAATTATTATTTAATTCAATTGGGGTGACTATTTAAATAGTTCATTTATGTTAGATAATTGTGGGATCTAAATTATGGCATGTTTATTTCTAAATAAAATTGGATAACTTTAATTATTTTCTGAATTAGACTATGCAATTATAGTGTTTTAGAAATTTTAATTCCTAAACTCAATTTATTCTATTAACATAATAAATTGATTTGTTAGGGTTGGAATTTAATTGGTTAAAATGTAATTACAGTTTATTAGTGATTATTAATAGATTAATTTTGTGATGAAATTTTACAAAGTAGTTTATTTTATTAAATTCTATTGTTTGTCTATTTTATTCCTTGTGTTTGGAATTAGAGGGGAAATGGTTATGTCATCCTAATAAGACTGTTACCAAAGGCGGGATTGGGAGTTATTGTATTTGTTTGTTTTCCTTGCATAATTTTATGGCATTTGATCATAATGTGACCCAACCTTATGAAGTTGATTTTAATGATAGAATTTGTATTGTGTGTTCTTGTTACTTCTTTGGAACCAGTTTTGGAAATTATGGATTATGTTGACCTTGAGTCATGTTTTTGAGATTATAAACTTAGGGTAGGTTATCTAGGTGTTAAAGGGGAAGTGACTTACTTTGGAGGCATCGGAGCTTGGAAGTGGCTACCTGGGTATTTTTAGTAAGTTACTTAATCAAGTGATAATATAAAATTAAATAGGGTTAAAATGAATTAATAAGATAATGGTTCATCGCTCATGCCTTGAGTGATCGTATGGGCTAAGGATGGGAGTGGGAGAAGATGATTTCCCGTATAGTAGTGATGGTGAGTCTGGCATGATCAGTTATCCTTATCTTCATGAGATGATTTTAGATTCCATGTATGATCACACTTGGAAGTCGAAGTCCGGTGAGATCATTCCAAGGTATTGACATATGTGATGACACTTCCCTAATTTCACTCTAGGTTTCATACATGTGTGGTTGCCTCTGGGTTAGTATGTGTACCTTTAATTTATGATTTGTACCTCTAAGATATGAGCTTCTAAGATCCTTTATTAGTTTACTTGATTGATTGGTATTCTTATCTGAATGGGATTTGATGTTATCTCCTCAGCATGATGGGAGTGGAACCACAAGTTTCCATGAGGTCAGGAGGTAGTGATTCTTTTACCATTTGAGACACTGACATCCTTGTTCCAATGTTGGATGATCCTAATTGTAGTTTATTCCTTTCCTATCTTCTTGGAGACTTATTCTTGATCTTGTACAAGTCTCTATTTGTACCTTGTATTATTGTAACTATATACCCTGTGACTTGTGAAGTGGATGTTGATGTTTATGTATATTTTATTATTCAAATATAAGTATGTAATATGTAGTTGAGTTAGAGGATAAATGTAATTGATAATTGTAATTGTATTTGTGTAGTTTCTACGTCAAAGAACCTTGGAGATGTGTAATCTATTATGGAGATTGTGTTTATGCTTATCTACTTATGGACTTTATGTTTTACTTTCGCTTGTTTATTCATTATTATTTATAAACACTTAAGAAAAATAATTTTTCCAACTTAGTAACATCTTTTAGGTTAATATCTCATGCGTTCCCTAGCAGGGCATTACACTTGGTATCATAGCCCATATTTCAAACATTGGGAGCTTTGAGAATATTGTATGCCCATTAGTTGTCTAGTGGTCAAAACTTGAAAACAAAATTTAGACACATAACTGATGCAGGAGCATCTCGGGTCTTGAGAAATCTTGCATCACCAAAAATATTTCTTATTTTCCTGTACTTGTCTTATGTTTGTTTTGTAGCCAATGTTGCAGTTGGTTTCTTGCCTTGTGCAGTTTATGCTATGCCATGGACCTATTTTGGGACCTTCTCCTAAGGGTGCACATCCTAATTCCTTTGGATATGGAAGGTAGCTTCATTTTCCTCGTATATCAATTTGCCGCTAGTTTTGCATGAAGCATGTGGTATTTCGCCTTGCATGATTCCGTGTGGGAAATTGGATCTTGCGAGGTTGGGGATTTGTTCTTGTGTCATGTTTAGACCTAACTGTAACGGCGCATCATGTTTTGTTATTTATTTCTTTAGTTTTGGTTTCTCTCCCTAAGTTGGACCTATAATGTAATTAATACCTAACTAGCTGACTTGTGGCTTAGCTGGTTATATATTGGGAGCTTGGGTTGATGTAGAGAGGTAGTATTAGGTATCATATGAGAGTAGAGTCATAATTTGGATCCTTCAAGATCTTGAAGATCAGATGGTTTATCTGGTATTGTAATAGCAGAGCTAGTGGATTGTATGCTTGGAGGTAAGGAGATTGCTTGGAGGCTTGCAAGATCAAGTTTAGATCTACCTTAGTGTTTCCATTAGTTGCTGATATGTTTCAAAGCTGGACTAGGTAGTAGATTGATGAGATACTTTTGCAATTTCATTGTATAAGGCCAAAACCCAAAAGGCCTCACAGTTGGGCATGTTGAATAAAATTCTATTTTGAAGCATTATATTGTTATATTCCTCTATGATTGATATTTTTATAGTTGCTGGTGTAGGTTTGGACCATCCATCATTGGATCCTCCATCTCTTCCCTGTGTCAAGTGGTATCAGAGCTTGAAGATTCTGAGTGTGTGGACAGATCACCGAAGGTGAGGTAGTTTTCACCAGGACCTTGGATTGAAGATGTCTCTAAGGAGAGCTCATGAGATCTCAGAGGAAGAACATGATGGGGAATTCAATCTTGATGATTTTAGGCCTTTGCAGAAATAAGTCCAAGATCTACAAGAGGAATTGACAAAGAAGAATACATCGAAAGAAGATAATGAAGATGAGTCTAAGGAAGAAGATCATTTTGAAGAAGCTATAGAAGAAGCCAGAGATCCAGAAGAAACTAGAATCCTGAAGGCTATGTCTAAAACTGGAAAAATACCTAAGATCGAAGTTTCTACATTTGCTAGAATCCTTAGGCTAGAAGAGTTGATTGATTAGATTAATGAGATAGATGAATAATTTGAGTATGAAAAAATAGAAGATCCTAATAGAGTTCGATTTGCAAAGACTATGTTGAAGGGTCATGCAAATATTTGGTGGAGAGAAGTTCAATTGGAAAGAAGTAGGAGAGGAAAAGAAAAGATCTCTAGATGGAACTGAATGGTTGACAAGATGAAAAAGCAATTCATCCCAGTGGATTATGAGTTAGAGATGTTTAAGAAGATGCAAGCCTTGAAGCAGAAAAACAAATAAGTATAGGAGTATACTGAGGAGTTTTACAGAATCCTAATTAGGACTAGTCATTCTGAAGCTGATAAAGAGAAGGTTGCTAGGTATTTTATGGCTTGAGACCTAGTATTCAAGAAGAGTTGCTTACTGTTCGGATGAAAACTATAGGAGATTCTTATCAGATGGCATTGACAATTGAGGAGAAGCTGAACAAGAGGTTTGAAGGAAGACAAAATAATAGGAACTGAGGTGGTAAGACTGGTGAAACAATTTCTCAAGGTAATGTGATAGAGAATCCTAAGAAGACTAATGAAGGATCTAGCAATGATCAAGTCACTAAGAACTACAATAAAGGACGGAGAGGGAGATGGAAAAATGAGCTCATTAGTACTTTTTTTCAGTGTGGTGAAGAGGGTCATAGAAGTTTTCAATGTCCTAGAAAAAGAGTTGCACTAACTGCCAAAGGAGACATAGAGAATGTTGCAGAAAAAGGTGAATTTCTTATCACTGGGAGGTTGGCTACATGTGCTCAAGAACTAGTGCAAAGAAGAAATTTGTTCAGAACCATATGCAAGTGCAAGAATAAGGTATTTAATGTTATAGTTGATGGTGATAGTTCTGAAAACTTTGTTTTAGAAGAGATGGTTAGTAAGTTGAAATTGGAAAGAAAGAAACACCCTAACCCTTATCAGATTAATTGGATACAAGATGTGTCTAAGGTTAGGATTGAAGAGAAAGTTAATTTTCAGATTGGATCTTATCATGATGAAATATTATGTGATGTATTTCCTATGGATGCTTGTCACCTGTTTCTTGGGATACCTTGGCAATTTGATAGACATGTTATGTTTTATGGTCATGCAAATACATATGTGGTAATGCATGGTGGATTTGCAAGAAGTTGGGACTAGTGGATGTGGAGTTATCAGGTGTTGTCCTTGTGATAGTGGAAAACATCATGAGCAAAGAGTTGATGAACCTATTCCTATGGATGAAAGGAAGTCAGGTTTGAAAGAAAAAAAGAATGATATAGCTGAGGAATTTATAGAGATTAAGAGGTAGATGGTCTTTCTGACAAAGATAGTGCAGCAAATGATGACACTAGTGACATAGAGAGATGTAGATGATGCCAAGCTGATTAGTAAGTCTGGGGAAGATATGATTCATCGAAGTACTAGTGTAATCGATAATGGAAAAGATGGTCAGAGTCAGTTTATATTAGTTGCAGATAGGAAAGATGAGAAAAGTGTAGGACAAGATACTTTGTTGAGTGTCATAGTGGATAAAGTGAAGACAACATGGAATGAAGGAAAAGAGGATATTTGGATTAAGAAAAGATATGGTATACCTATCCTGATTCCCTTAAGATGTTCATGAGAACATGTTTTTTATTTACCTAGGGTGTCTGATGCAGGAGCATCTTGGGTCTTGAGCAATCTTGCATCACCAAAAATATTTCCTCTTTTCATGTACCTATGTGATGTTTGTTTTGTAGCCATTGTTGTGGTTGGTTTCTTGCCTTGCGCAGTTAATGATATGCCATGGACCTATTTTGGGACCTTCTCCTAAGGGTGCACATCCTAATTCCTTTAGATCTAGGATTTAGCTTCATTTTCCTTGGATATCGATTTGCCACTAATTTTGCATGAAGCATGTGGTATTTTTCCTTGCATGGTTCCGTGTGGAGAAATTGGATCTTGCTCAATTGGGGATTTGTTCTTGGGTCATTTTTGGACCTAAATGTAACAACGCATCATGTTTTTTTATTTATTTCTTTAGTTTTGGTTTCTCTCCCTAGGTTGGACCTATAATGTAATTAATACCCGATTGGCCGACTTGTGGCTTAGCTGGTTATATATTGGGAGCTTGGGTTGATGTAGGGAGGTAGTTTTAGGTATTTGATGAGAGTAGAGTCATAATTTGGATCCTTCAAGATCCTGAAGATAAGATGGTTTATCTGATATTGTAATAGCAGAGCTATTGGATTGTATGCTTGTAGACAAGGAGATTTCTTGGAGGATTGCAAGCTCAAGTTTAGATCTGCCTTAGTGTTTCCATCAGTTGCTGATATGTTTCAGATTTGGACTAGCTAGTAGATTGATGAGATACTTTTTCAATTTCATTGTATAAGGCCGAAACCCAAAAGGCCTCACAACTGGGCATGTTGAATGAAATTCTATTTTGAAGCATTATATTGTTATATTCCGTTATGATTGTTATTGTTATAGTTGCTGGTGTAGGTTTGGACCATCCATCATTGGATCCTCCATCTCTGCCCTACATCAAGTGGTATTAGAGCTTGAAGATTCTAAGAGTGTGGACAGATCACTGAAGGTGGGGCAATTTGCACTAGGACCTTGGATTGAAGATGCCTCCAAGGAGAGCTCATGAGATCTCAAAAGAAGAACCTGATGGGGAATTCAATCTTGATGATTTAGGGCTTTGTAGAAACAAGTGAAAGATCTACAAGAGGAATTGAGAAAGAAGAATACATTGAAAGAAGATAGTGAAGATGATTTTGAAGAAGCTATAGAAGAACCCAGAGATCTAGAAGAGACTAGAATCCTGAAGGCTATGTCTAAAATTGGGAAAAGACCTAAGATCAAAGTTTCTACATTTCCTAGAATCCTTAGGCCAAAAGAGTTGATTGATTGGATTAATGAGATAGATGAATAATTTGAGTATGAAGAAATAGAAGATCCTGATAGAGTTCGATTTGCAAAGACTAAGTTGAAGGGTCATGCAAATATTTGGTGGAGAGAAGTTCAATTGGAAAGAAGTAGGAGAGGAAAAGAAAAGATCACTAGATGGAACCGAATGGTTGACAAGTTGAAAAAGAAATTCATCCTGGTGGATTATGTGTTAGAGATGTTTAAGAAAATGCAAGCCTTAAAGTAGAACAACAAATTAGGATAGGAGTATACTGAGGAGTTTTACAGAATCCTAATTAGGACTGGTCATTATAAAGTTGATAAAGAGAAGGTTGCTAGGTATGTTTATGGCTTGAGACCTAGTATTCAAGAAGATTTACTTACTATTTGAATGACAATTATAGGAGATGCTTAATAGATGGCATTGAAGATTGAGGAGAAGCTGAATAAGAGGTTTGAAGGAATACAAAATAATAGGAACCAAGGTGGTAAGACTGGTGAAACAATTGTTGGAGGTAATGTGATAGAGAATCCTAAGAAGACTGATGAAGGATCTGGAAGTGGTCAAGTCACTAAGAACTACAATAATGGACAGAGAGGGATATGGAAAAATGAGTTCACTGATACCTATTTTCAGTGTGGTGAAGAGGGTCATAGAAGTTTTCAATGTCCTAGAAAAAGAGTTGCACTAACTGCTGAAGGAGACATAGAGAATGTTGCAGAAAAAGGTGAATTTCTTATCACTAGGAGGTTGGCTACATGTGCTAAGGAACCATTGCAAAGAAGAAATTTTTTCAGAACCAGATGTAAGTGCAAGAATAAGGTATGCAATGTTATAGTTGATGGTGGAAATTCTAGAAACTGTATTTTAGAAGAGATGGTTAGTAAGTTAAAATTGGAAAGAAAGAAACACCCTAACCCTTATTAGATTAGTTGGATACAAGATGTGTCTAAGGTTAGGATTGAAGAGCAATGCTTGGTTAATTTTTAGATTGGATCTTATCATGATGAAATAGTATGTGATGTATTTCCTATGGATGCTTGTCACCTGTTGCTTGGGAGACCTTGACAATTTGATAGACATGTTATGTTTCATGGTCGTGCAAATACATATGTGGTAATGCATGGTGGATCTAGGCATAAGTTGTTATCTTTGCAGGAATTTGGGACTAGTGGATGTGGAGTTATCAAGTGTTGTCCTTGTGATGCTGGAAAACATCAGGAGTAGAGAGTTGATGAACCTATTCCTATGGATAAAAGGAAGTTAGGTTTGAAAGGAAAAGAGAATGATACAGCTGAGGAATTTATAGAGATTAAGAGGTAGATGGTCTTTCTGACAAAGATAGTGTAGCAAATGATGACACTAGTGACATAGAGAGATGCATATGATGTTGAACTGATTAGTAAGTTTGGGGAAGATATGATTCACCAAAGTACTGGTGTAATCGACAGTGGAAAAGATGGTCAGAGTCATTTTATGTCAGTTGCAGATAGGAAAGATGAGAAAAGTGCAGGACAAGATACTTTGCTGAGTGTGAGAATGGATAAAGTGAAGATAACTATTGGAATGAAGGACAAGAGGAGATTAGGGTTAAGAATAGATATGGTATACCTATCTTGATTCCCTTAATATGTTCTTGAGAACATGCTTTTTATTTACCTGGGGTGTCTGATTCAGGAACATCTCGGTTCTTGTGAAATCTTGCATCACCAAAAGTATTTCTTATTTTCCTGTACCTATCTGATGTTTGTTTTGTAGTCATTGTTGCAGTTGGTTTCTTGCCTTGCGAGGTTAATGCTATGCCATGGACCTATTTTGGGACCTTCTCCTAAGGGCGCACATCCCAATTCCTTTGGATCTAGGAGTTAGCTTCATTTTCTGTGGATATCGATTTGTCGCTAGTTTTGAATGAAGCTTGTGGTATTTCACCTTGCGCGGTTCCGTGTGGGGAAATTGGATCTTGTGCGGTTGGGGATTTTTTCTTGGGTCATGTTTGGACCTAAATGTAATGGTGCATCATGTTTTTTTATTTCTTGCTTTAGTTTTGGTTTCTCTCCCTAGGCTAGACCTATAATGTAATTAATACCTGACTGGCCAACTTGTGGCTTAGTTGGTTATATATTGGGAGCTTGGGTTGATGTAGAGAGGTAGTAGTAGGTATCAGATGAGAGTAGAGTCATAATTTGGATCCTGCTAGATCTTTAAGATCAGATGGTTTATTTGATATTGTAATAGAAGAGCTGGTGGATTGTATGCTTGGAGGAAAGGAGATTTCTTGGAGGCTTGTGAGCTCAAGTTTAGATCTTCCTTAGTGTTTCCATCAGTTGTTGATATGTTTCAGAGCTAGAATAGCTAGTAGATTACTGAGATAATTTTGCAATTTCATTGTATAAGGCCAAAACTTGGAAGGCCTCATAGTCCAACATGTTGAATGATTCTATTTTGAAGCATTATATTGTTATATTCCACTATGATTGTTATTGTTATAGTTGCTGGTGTAGGTTTGGACCATCCATCATTGGATCCTCCATCTCTGCCCTGCGTCAATAACACTCTTGTATTTCAAACCATTGTTTTCACAATCTTATTGTGTCCTAATTATTTTTGTCCTCCTTGTTGCATGTTGTAGGAAGATAGTCACCGAGACTAGATCCAGAGTTAGAGGCTAAAGTGGAGGCCATAGTAGGGGATGTGGAAGAAGTAGACTTCCTAGCCCTCTTGTTAGTCAGAGAGTTGAGGAGATCAAGGAAGAGGATGGTGGAGAACACCATGGGGGTTTAGGAGAAATCAATTCTATGTAGATTCTCTAGACTATTTTAGAGTGCCTACCTATGCAAAACAAGGCCAATCAGGAAGCATCACATCATTCTGATAATGAGGAGAGATAAAGATCTAGAAGTCCAAAAATGAGGGACACTTCCCTCAATCAGGGAGTCGCAAAGGTGAATCAGTTAAGAGACCTTCTAAGATCATGACCACCTTATTTTAATGGGTCTTGGCATGAATTTTGAGGTAGATACTTGGCTCATTATTTTGGATCATTGTTTCTCCATGTAGCAGTTTGAAACCAATGTTAAGGTAAGATGTATTTTTATGAGCCTCGAGGTCTTTGCAGCTTCATGGTGGAAAATAGAGGAGCAAAAAATTGGACTTAATATGGAGATTATCACTTGGGATATTTTCCTTGAAAACTTCTGTGAATGTTTCCTATCTTATCAGTGGCAGCAACAATGTGCAGATGAGTTCCATAATCTATGGTAGATGTCCATGTCTGTTCAGGAGTACGAGCAATATTTCTTTGATCTCAGGCCCTATATAGGATTCAGTGATCAGTCACCACTCATGTTACAACATCTCATCAGAGGAATCAATGGCTGCATTGTCAAAGAGGTTAAGGTTTTCAAACCCAAGACCCTCAAGGAAATGACTATTAAGGCTACTTTGGTTGAGGAAAATTTGGCTCCATGTTGGATAGATAGGGGTTTAGAGTGGAGTTCCTACATCTTTAGGCTATAAAGGAAATTAGAACCAAGGTGAAAAAAGATTCAAGAAACCCCCTCCCTATTTTTGGAGTCAGCAGCAGAAGGGCACAAATCCTCCAACACAGAACGGTGGTTCTCACTCTAAGAAATTTTGTAACTTTTCACGCAACAGGCACAATCAAAATAGTTAGCCTACACAGAGAACACATTCAATTGTGAGAAGAGGTATCTATCAATAGTCTAGTGCACCCTCTTTTGGGAGAGGTCACAATAGAGGAAATGGTTGCTTCTCATGTGGGTAGCATGGTCACATTGTAGTGAATTTCCCTTAGCATGCATCACAGTTTTTAGGATAGAGACCTGCAACTTCTAAACCGACTGTAGGGGATGCTGACATATCTCACAGGGTATTTGCAGTAGTGGACCATCATCAAGAAGAGCATCAAGGTACTCTGGTAGAGACTTGTAGTGCCGCTAGAGGTATTTCTCTTTCTATTTTATTTGATTCAGGAGCTACAAATTCTTTTGTATCTCCTTTTATAGTAGAGAGATGTGGGCTAGTGGCAGTAAAGTAAGACATTGGTAGGAAAGTAGAGTTAGCCTCTGGGAAAAGGATATTGATAGACTCTCTAGTGCATAAGCGTGAGTTAGACCTAGATAAATTCACCACCATAGTACACCTTTGTGTGATTCCTTTGGGATCATATGATGTTTCCCTTGAAATAGATTAATTAAGTTCTCATGGAGCCAGCATTGATTGTAGAAAAAATTTAATCAGATGCAAAGATGATGTTGACAAGGATTGTGAGATAGTGGGGATTCAACACCTTATATCTCTTTGTATGATTTACGCTATGTAACTCAAGTGAACCATGTGAAATGGATGTCAAGTATTTTCTATAACTATGAATGAGTTGGATGAAGTGGAAATAGAGGAAAAGACTCTTGATCATCCTCTACTTCAAGAATTCATTGATGTCTTTCCTAGTGATATTTTGGGTATGCCACCTAAGCATGACATAGATTTTTTGCATCGATCATATTTTATGAGAACAACCTATATCTAGAGCACCTTAATGTATGACCACTAAAGAGTTGAGAGAGATTAAACTACAATTAGAGGATATTTTGGTGAAGGGTAGCATTTTCCTGAGTGTTTCTCCATGGGGAGCACTTGTACTCTTCATTAAGAAGAAAGATGGATCTTTATGCTTGTACATTGACTATAGAAAGTTGAACAAGGTAAGGATCAAGAATAGGTACCCTTTGTCAAGGATCGATGATCTCTTTGATTAGATAAAAGGAGCTAACGTATTCTCCAAGATTGATCTCAAGTCAGGATACCATCAGTTGTGCATTCAGGATGTAGATATTCACAAGACAACATTCTACACTCGCTATGGACATTATGAGCTCACAATTGTTCATTTTGGTTTGACAAGTGCTCCATCTATTTTCATGTGCTTAATGAATGGAGTATTTTGTTCTTACCTTGAAAATTGTGTTCTTGTCTTCTTGGATGACATATTGATATATTCCAAAAACATGGAAGAGCATGAGGAACATCTACAACTGGTTTTGCAGTGTCTTCGTGACAATTAGTTGTATGCTAATGCAACAAAGTGTGACTTCTTTCAATTTCAAGTTTAGTATTTGGTGCACATAATCTCAAGTGAGGGTATTTCAGTAGATTCTTCCAAGATTTAGGCTATAGTAGATTGGCCAACCCCCACCAATGTATTTGAAGTCTGCAGTTTCATGGGCTTGGCAGGATACTATCACATATTCGTCAAGGACTTCTCTAGAGTTGCATATCAGATTACTTCTCTCTAGAGGAAAGGGAAGAAGTATCTCTACATAGAGAAGTGTGAAGAGGCTTTCTAGAACCTTAAGAAGTGTCTGACCAATACACCTATTCTAGAAATACCAGATCCTATAGGTGAATTTGTGGTGTGTGTTGATACTTCTTTGGAAGGTCTATGAGTGGTCCTTATGCAGGAAGGACGGGTGATTTCTTATGAATCTTGCAAAATCAAGGAGTCTGAATTGAATTATCCTACACATGATCTTGAGTTGGAAATAGTAGTTCATGCATTAGTCTGATGGAGAAATTTTCTATTAGGACACTGATTTGAGCTTTGTAGTGATAATCATAGCTTGCAATATATCTTTACCCAGCCTAATCAGAATGCCAAACAAAGATGGTGAATGGACTTTCTCTATGAATATGGCTTTGAGGTTAAGTACATACAGGGTAAGGAAAATATGGTAGTCGATGCCTTGAGTCACAAGAGACATGAGATATCAACTTTGACTCATGGTGTAAATTTTTGGAGTTATATACTCCAGGCACTTCCTTCAGATACTTGGTACAAGGAAGTGAGAGCTAAGATTGAGTCAGAGAGACCTTTGGGAGTCATATAATCTTTTGTGTTACATGAGCTAGATATGTGTACCTGCATCAAATGATCTTTGTACCTTGATCTTATCTAAGGCTCATTGTGCACCTTACTCGGCACATCTAGGTGTCAAGAAGATGCATGCGGACCTTCGATAGCTATACTATTGGTCTGGTATGAAATGTGTCATTACTGATTTTGTGGCCAGATGTTTAGAGTGTCAAAGGGTTAAGGAAGAACACTAGCATTCAGTAGGAATTTTACATCCCAATCTCATTCCCTCAATGGAAATGGGATATCATCTTGATGGATTTCATCGTGGGTTTGCCTATGACACCCTGCAGACATGATACCATTATGGTTATCGTTGACTAGTTGACCAAGGTGGTACACTTTTCTCCTATGAAAGTATCCTATATAGTATCTATTGTAGCTAGGGTCTTCATGCAGTATATTGTGAGGTTACATGGTATCCCCTGCAGGATTATATCAGATAGGGATCCATTAAATTCACTTCCACATTTTGGACTTCTTTGCAACATGATCTTGGAGCACAGTTAAATTTCAGTTCAACATATCACCCTGAGATCGATGGTCAAATATACTAGTTAATCAAGTGTTTGAGGATATGCTAAGGATGTATGTCATGGATAGACAGACTCACTAGAGCACTATTTGTATTTAGTCGAGTTTGCCTACAATAATGGGTATCACAGTTCGATTGGTATGTTGTCTTTTCAAGCTTTGTATGGTCATCCTTGTAGTACACCATTGAGTTGGGATAGGCTAGAGGATCATATTTTGTTAGGTCCTCAGATGCTTTGAGATATGGAGTAGCAAGTGGAGCGCATTCGTGAGCATGTGACGATAGCTCTGGATAGATAGAAGAATTACGCAGATGCTCATATAGTGGACAAGCAGCTTTTTGTTAGTGTTAAGGTATTTTTGAGAGTGCATCCATGGAAGAGTCTGATCCATTATAGAAAGGGTTCGAAGTTGGTGCCTTGTTTCATAGGCCCTTTTGAGATTCTTGAGAGGATAGGACCAGTTTCTTACTATCTTTCTTTGTCACCCGTCTTATCTCGCGTTCGTGATATTTACCATCTTTCAGTACTTAGACATTAAATACCAAATGTTGCACATGTACTTGACTAGACTACTTTGCAAGTAGAGGAACGAGTAGCTATCTTTGGATCCCATTCGCATTCTTCAGCGACGATATCTGACCATCAAGGATCGCACCATCGAGCAGGTAAGGGTCTAATGGGACCCTATTGATGAGTCGTTAGCGACTTGGGAGGACGCAGCAAGATTACAATATTTATATCCCTATTTGTTTGTAGGCTTCCAAGAGTAAGTCTAATTCTAGGGGGTGGATGTAGTGCCCACCCATAGTTTGTTTTTCAGTTTTATATTGTCAAAAATCTTTTAGGCCACTTTTATGTGTGCATTGATATTTCAGTTACTATGTGGTTTTAGATATATGACATTACATAATGATTTTGATGATTGAATAATTATGGATATTATATTTATGCATTTAGATGATGTTAGTTATTTTTAATAATGATTATTTACATGTTTAAATGATGTTTATGGTTATGGTTATACTTACCCCATATTTGCATGTGTATAGTTATCATGTATGTTTTTACTTTCTTGTTTGACGAGTTTGATATGGTTGAGGAACAGAGTCATAGTTACCTACTTGCGGGATCCACGTGATGTCCCAATCCCCACCATTATTTTATATATATATATATATATATATATATATATATATATGTATGTATGTATGTATGTATGTATGTATGTATGTATATGTATATGTATATGTATATGTATATGTATATGTATATGTATATGTATATGTATATGTATATTGATGCAGGAGCATCCTGGGTGTAAGAGCAATCTTGCATCACCCAAAAATATTTCTATTTTTATATTCAATAAGGGCTATTTTAGTGCAGAGCTGCTATTTATGGAAAGTTACTATTTTTGGTAATTTTTGCATGTGCTCAGAATGATCTGATTTCTTTCTTGGAGGTTCATTTTGGTTATATAAGTCTGCCAGTAAAGTTTCATTGCCAGATCAAGTGTATATTGGAAGATATTGAAGATTTTCGGTATTGGCAGCAGGGTACAAAAACTTTGAACTCAGTTTTGAAGGCTTTAGAGGCCCCGGATGAGGTCGAATTTTGGGCTGAATGAAGCTTGCTTGATTCAGGCATTGTAGAGCGCTTCGTGGCATTTCCGAAATGGGGTTATAATAGCCGATCGGGTCAACTGGTGATGACTTATGGTCTTCGAAAGTTGGGCCACCTGAAATGGCGAAAAATAATTTTCTTCAAAATTTCTGTTCGGGTTTCAAAGGTTATCTTGAGCCGACTATGATGTAATAAAATGTAAAATAAAATAATTCTAAGTTTGGTCGGCCTTATTGGCTAAAATTCTGGAACCTTCCCAGGCGGTGGATAATTGCCTATATAAGGAAGGCTGTATTATTGTCTTAGGCAGTTGAGAATAGTTTTGGGTAATAATTCGAGGCTTTGTCCTACAGAATATTGTAAGGGAATGCCCATGTGGCTTTGCATATTGTAATTCTGAAAGTTTGTAATTCCACATTTGTGGAGATAATAAGAAGCCAATTTTTTGTTCTTGCATATTGTTGTTGTTTCTCTATTTCTGTTATGTGTTTGTGGTATTAAGGGGAGCACCCTTCATCAAGTGGTATCAGAGCAGGTTTTCTTGAGTGTGTAAATAGATCGCCGATTGTGAGGCAGTTTGCACCAGGACCGTGGTTAGGGTTTCGGCGCGCATCGCGAAAATGCCTCCACGAAGGGAACGTGGCGGAAGAGCTGGTGTTGTAACACCTGAGGTTAGAGAGCTGCAGAGACAAGTGCGAGCATTGCAAGAAGAGATTCGCAGAGGAATGAATCTTAATGTCAGAGACGAAAGCGAGGATGAAGCCGAAGAAGAATATCAAGAAGGAGAAGTTGAAATTGTGAACCATGAGGAAGAAAGACTTTTTCGGGCGATTTCCAAGATTGGGAAAAGACCTAAGATTGAGGTTCCTACATTTTCTGAAAATCTTAACCCAGAGGAATTGATCGACTGGATCAATGAATGTGAGGAATATTTTGAGTACGAAGATGTTGAGGATCCTGATAGGGTCAAATTTGCGAAGGCCAGATTGAAAGGTCATGCGAAGATCTGGTGGCAAGAAATTCAATTAGAGCGAAATAGAAGAGGGAAAGATAAAATCACAAGATGGGATCGGATGGTGGATAAATTGAAGCGATAGTTCATTCCTGTTGATTATGAGCTTGACCTACTGAAGAAAATGCAGAGTTTGAAGCAAGCAGGAAGATCTGTTCAGGAGTATACAGAGGAGTACTATCGACTTCTCATCAGAACAGGCCACGCAGAAGCTGACAAGGAGAAAGTTGCCCGATACCTTAATGGGTTAAGGCCAAGCATTCAGGAGGAGCTGAATCTGGTTCGAATGAACAGTATTGAAGAAGCATACCAATTTTCCCTAAAACTAGAGGAAAAGCTGAACAAGAAGTTTGAGAGCAGACAAAACGGAAGAGGTCGTGGTGGACGATCTGGTGGACGGTCATATGGTGGCCGAAATGAAGATCCGAAAAAGAAGGATGAGGCTAGTAGCAGTCAGAATCAGTGCGGAAATAATTCCAATCGCTTCCAGGATCAGAATAATAGAGATCAGAGAGGAAGAGGAAGAGGACAAGGATCTGGAAGAGGTGGCTTCCGTGGAACATGTTTTCACTGTGGAGAAGAAGGTCATAGGGCATTTGAATGTCCTCAGCGCCAAGGCAGAATAGATAGGAGAAATGAAGGCTAGGCCAGAGTTGCATATGTAGATGAAGATGCCAGATCATCAAATTCTGAAGATGCTGAAAGAGGAGAAACGTTGATTAACAGAAGAGTCCTGTTGAGTGGTGAGAATGAACCTGAGCAAAGGAGGAGCTTGTTTCGCACCAGGTGCAAGTGTGAAGGTAAATGTTGTGATGTGATTATTGATAGTGGAAGCACTGACAATTTGGTGTCAGAAGAGATGGTGACAAAGTTGAAGCTCAAGAGACAGAAACACCCACATCCATATCGGATTGCCTGGGTACAGGATGACCACAAGGTCATGGTCAATGAACAATGCCTAGTGAAGTTCAAGATTGGCGGATACCAAGATGAGGTATTGTGTGATATCATATCTATGGATGCATGTCATATGTTGTTGGGTAGACCGTGGCAGTTTGACAGATGTGCTGTACATGATGGTCGTGCGAATACCTATTCTCTGACAAAGGATGGAGTGTGACACAAGCTAAAACCATTGAAGGAGACTGAAGAAAAGGTATGTGGTAATGCAAGGATAACTTTTGTTGATGGAAGAAATTTCTTACATGGTATGAGGCATGAGCATGTATGTTTTGCTTTAATTCCAAAAGCTGGTAAAGAGGAAGTAGAAGATGTCCCTGTAGAAGTTGCAGATTTGTTGAATGAGTTTCAGGATATTGTATCCGATAACGTGCCTGATGGATTACCACCAGTCAGGAAGATCAGTCATCAAATGGATTTGATCCCAGGAGCGAGTTTGCCGAATAAGGCAGCACACAGAATGACACCTGCAGAAAGTGAGGAGTTGAACAGACAAGTACATGAACTCCTACAGAAAGGATTGATCCGTGAGAGTCTGAGTCCCTGTGCTGTACCAGCGGTATTAGCACCAAAGAAGAATGGAGAGTGGAGGATGTGTACAGATTCTAGGGCAATAAACAAGATCACAATCAAGTACAGGTTTTCATTGCCACGAATGGATGATATTATGGACTGTTTGAGTGGAGCTGTGTATTTTTCAAAGATAGATTTGAAAAGTGGATATCATCAAATTCGGATCAGAGAAGGAGACGAATGGAAGACTGCCTTCAAGACAAAGGAAGGACTGTATGAGTGGTTAGTCATGCCTTTTGGGCTAACCAATGCACCGAGCACTTTCATGCGGCTCATGAACGAGGTTCTGAAAGAATTTCTGGGTAAGTTTGTCATTGTTTACCTAGATGATATTTTGATTTTTAGCAAGACATTGGAGGAACATATGATGCATATTCGTATGGTGTTTGAGAAGTTGAGAGAAGAGAAATTGTTGATTAATTTAAAGAAGTGCAGTTTTGTGAAGAAAGAGTTAGTGTATTTGGGATTTGTAGTTTCAGGAGAAGGTCTAAAAATGGACCCAGAGAAGGTACAGGCTATCCTTGAATGGTCTACTCCAAGGAATGCTACTGAGGTAAGATCTTTTCATGGTTTAGCTAGCTTTTACAGAAAGTTTATCAGAAATTTTAGCAGTATTTGTGGACCCTTGACTGAAACAATGAGAGGGGATAGAAAAGAGTTTAAGTGGACTAATGGGGCAGAAAAGAGTTTTCAATTATTGAAACAAAAAGTTACAGAACAACCTGTTTTAGCACTTCCAGATTTTAATAAGGTGTTTCAAGTAGATTGTGATGCTAGTGGTACTGCAATAGGAGCTGTTATGAGCCAAGAAGGTAAACCTGTTGCTTATTTCAGTGAGAAGTTAAATGATGCCAAGAGGAAATATTCTGTTTATGATCAGGAATTTTATGCTATAGTTCAAGCATTAAAGAAGTGGAGACATTATCTGCTTCCTAAAGAGTTTGTTTTGTATACTGATCATCAAGCTTTGCAATATTTGAATAGTCAAGGAAAATTGAATCAAAGGCATTTGAAATGGGTTGAGTTTTTGCAGAGTTATACATTTGTTTTGAAACACAGGAGTGGAAAGTCTAATAGGGTTGCAGATGCTCTTAGCAGAAGGCAACTATTGCTGACAGAAATGCAGATTGAAGTGGTTGGGTTCAAGGAACTCAAGAATTTGTATCCAGAGGATCCTGATTTTGGTGAAGCTTGGAAAGCTTGTACAGAACCTGTTACTCTAGACAGGACGAAATGGTTGGATTTCATCATCCAGGATGATATGCTATTCAGAGGGAGTCAGTTGTGCATTCCACGAAGTTCTATGAGGGAGAATCTCATCAAGGAGAAGCATAGCGGAGGATTGGCTGGACATTTTGGTCGTGATAAAACCTTTGGTTTGGTTAGTGAGAATTATTATTGGCCACAGTTGCAGCAAGATGTGAAGAAGTTTGTACAGAGTTGCAGAGTATGTCAGATGGCGAAAGGAGTGAAGCAGAATACAGGGTTGTATCAGCCATTACCCGTACCAGAGAAGCCTTGGGAGGATATCAGCATGGACTTTGTTCTTAGTTTACCGAGGACACAGAGGGGACACGATTCAATTTTTGTGGTGGTTGACAGATTTTCAAAGATGGCACATTTCATTCCCTGCAAGAAGACTAATGATGCTGTTCATGTAGCAGAATTGTTTTTCAGAGAAGTAGTGAGACTCCATGATTTGCCAAAGACCATAGTTTCAGATCGGGACACTAAGTTTGTTGGATATTTTTGGCGAACATTGTGGAAGAAGTTGAAGACAGATTTGAAGTTTAGTTCATCACATCATCCACAGACTGATGGACAGACAGAGGTGGTGAATAGAAGTTTGGGAAATTTGCTGAGATGTTTGGTTGGAGATAAGCCAGCAGGATGGGATTTGATTTTACCACAGGCAGAATTTGCATACAATAATTCTATCAACAGGTGCACTGGTAAATCACCATTCCAGATTGTATATGGAAGTAGTCCAAGAAATGCATCTGAATTGAGGAAGATAGATAAAGGAGAAATAAGTAGTGCTGAGGCTGAGGATTTTGCAGAACATTTGAATAACATCCATGAGGAGGTGAGGAAGCATATTACCAAGATGAACGCACAGTATAAGGCTAAGGCAGATGAGAAAAGGAGGTATAAGAAATTTCAGGTTGGTGATGAAGTCATGGTTCATTTGCGGAAGGAGCGGTTTCCAGTTGGTACATATAACAAGCTGAAAATGAAAAAGTTTGGACCATGTAGGATACTGAAGAAACATGATTCAGGAAATGCATATGAGGTAGAATTGCCTACTGAGCTAAATATTTCACCAGTGTTTAACATTTCAGATCTGACAGAGTATCATGAAGGAGGTGTTGAAGATGAGATCACAACAGCACAGTGGAGTATTCCAGCAACTAGTTCAGACACTAAGGAGATCGAAGATATACTGGACAGTCGTATTGGCAGAAGCACAAGGAACAGGATATATGAAGAATATCTGGTCAAGTGGAAAGGACGACCTATTGAAGATTCATCATGGCTGACAAACGAGGAGATTAGCCGTCTTGGTTTTCCTCTGCACACCTGAGTCGTGACAGGGTCACTTCTCAAATTACCCCGGGTGTCTGATGCAGGAGCATCCTGGGTGTAAGAGCAATCTTGCATCACCCAAAAATATTTCTATTTTTATATTCAATAAGGGCTATTTTAGTGCAGAGCTGCTATTTATGGAAAGTTACTATTTTTGGTAATTTTTGCATGTGCTCAGAATGATCTGATTTCTTTCTTGGAGGTTCATTTTGGTTATATAAGTCTGCCAGTAAAGTTTCATTGCCAGATCAAGTGTATATTGGAAGATATTGAAGATTTTCGGTATTGGCAGCAGGGTACAAAAACTTCGAACTCAGTTTTGAAGGCTTTAGAGGCCCCGAATGAGGTCGAATTTTGGGCTAAATGAAGCTTGCTTGATTCAAGCATTGTAGAGCGCTTCGTGGCGTTTCCGAAATGGGGTTATAATAGCCGATCGGGTCAACTAGTGATGACTTATGGTCTTCGGAAGTTGGGCCACCTGAAATGGCGAAAAATAATTTTCTTCAAAATTTCTGTTCGGGTTTCAAAGGTTATCTTGAGCCGACTATGATGTAATAAAATGTAAAATAAAATAATTCTAAGTTTGGTCGGCCTTATTGGCTAAAATTCTGGAACCTTCCCAGGCGGTGGATAATTGCCTATATAAGGAAGGCTGTATTATTGTCTTAGGCAGTTGAGAATAGTTCTGGGTAATAGTTCGAGGCTTTGTCCTACAGAATATTGTAAGGGAATGCCCATGTGGCTTTGCATATTGTAATTCTGAAAGTTTGTAATTCCACATTTGTGGAGATAATAAGAAGCCAATTTTCTGTTCTTGCATATTGTTGTTGTTTCTCTATTTCTGTTATGTGTTTGTGGTATTAAGGGGAGCACCCTTCATCAAGTGGTATCAGAGCAGGTTTTCTTGAGTGTGTAAACAGATCACCGACTGTGAGGCAGTTTGCACCAGGACCGTGGTTAGGGTTTCGGCGCGCATCGCGAAAATACCTCCACAAAGGGAACGTGGCGGAAGAGCTGGTGTTGTAACACCTGAGGTTAGAGAGCTGCAGAGACAAGTGCGAGCATTGCAAGAAGAGATTCGCAGAGGAATGAATCTTAATGTCAGAGACGAAAGCGAGGATGAAGCCGAAGAAGAATATCAAGAAGGAGAAGTTGAAATTGTGAACCATGAGGAAGAAAGACTTTTTCGGGCGATTTCCAAGATTGGGAAAAGACCTAAGATTGAGGTTCCTACATTTTCTGGAAATCTTAACCCAGAGGAATTGATCGACTGGATCAATGAATGTGAGGAATATTTTGAGTACGAAGATGTTGAGGATCCTGATAGGGTCAAATTTGCGAAGGCCAGATTGAAAGGTCATGCGAAGATCTGGTGGCAAGAAATTCAATTAGAGGGAAATAGAAGAGGGAAAGATAAAATCACAAGATGGGATCGGATGGTGGATAAATTGAAGCGACAGTTCATTCCTGTTGATTATGAGCTTGACCTACTGAAGAAAATGCAGAGTTTGAAGCAAGCAGGAAGATCTGTTCAGGAGTATACAGAGGAGTTCTATCGACTTCTCATCAGAACAGGCCACGTAGAAGCTGACAAGGAGAAAGTTGCCCGATACCTTAATGGGTTAAGGCCAAGCATTCAGGAGGAGCTGAATCTGGTTCGAATGAACAGTATTGAAGAGGCATACCAGTTTGCCCTAAAAGTAGAGGAAAAGCTGAACAAGAAGTTTGAGAGCAGACAAAACGGAAGAGGTCGTGGTGGACGATCTGGTGGACGGTCATATGGTGGCCGAAATGAAGATCCGAAAAAGAAGGATGAGGCCAGTAGCAGTCAGAATCAGTGCGGAAATAATTTCAATCGCTTCCAGGATCAGAATAATAGAGATTAGAGAGGAAGAGGAAGAGGACAAGGATCTGGAAGAGGTGGCTTCCGTGGAACATGTTTTCACTGTGGAGAAGAAGGTCATAGGGCATTTGAATGTCCTCAGCGCCAAGGTAGAATAGACAGGAGAAATGAAGGCCAGGCCAGAGTTGCATATGTAGATGAAGATGTCAGTTCATCAAATTCTAAAGATGCTGAAAGAGGAGAAACGTTGATTAACAGAAGAGTCCTATTGAGTGGTGAGAATGAACCTGAGCAAAGAAGGAGCCTGTTTCGCACCAGGTGCAAGTGTGAAGGTAAATATTGTGATGTGATTATTGATAGTGGAAGCACTGACAATTTGGTGTCAGAAGAGATGGTGACAAAGTTGAAGCTCAAGAGACAGAAACACCCACATCCATATCGGATTGCCTGGGTACAGGATGACCACAAGGTCATGGTCAATGAACAATGCCTAGTGAAGTTCAAGATTGGCGGATACCAAGATGAGGTATTGTGTGATATCATATCTATGGATGCATGTCATATGTTGTTGGGTAGACCGTGGCAGTTTGACAGATGTGCTGTACATGATGGTCGTGCGAATACCTATTCCCTGACAAAGGATGGAGTGTGACACAAGCTAAAACCATTGAAGGAGACTGAAGAAAAGGTATGTGGTAATGCAAGGATAACTTTTGTTGATGGAAGAAATTTCTTACATGGTATGAGGCATGAGCATGTATGTTTTGCTTTAATTCCAAAAGCTGGTAAAGAGGAAGTAGAAGATGTCCCTGTAGAAGTTGCAGATTTGTTGAATGAGTTTCAGGATATTGTATCCGATAACGTGCCTGATGGATTACCACCAGTCAGGAAGATCAGTCATCAAATGGATTTGATCCCAGGAGCGAGTTTGCCGAATAAGGCAGCACACAGAATAACACCTGCAGAAAGTGAGGAGTTGAACAGACAAGTACATGAACTGCTACAGAAAGGATTGATCCGTGAGAGTCTGAGTCCCTGTGCTGTACCAGCGGTATTAGCACCAAAGAAGAATGGAGAGTGGAGGATGTGTACAGATTCTAGGGCAATAAACAAGATCACAATCAAGTACAGGTTTCCATTGCCACGAATGGATGATATTATGGACTGTTTGAGTGGAGCTGTGTATTTTTCAAAGATAGATTTGAAAAGTGGATATCATCAAATTCGGATCAGAGAAGGAGACGAATGGAAGACTGCCTTCAAGACAAAGGAAGGACTGTATGAGTGGTTAGTCATGCCTTTTGGGCTGACCAATGCACCGAGCACTTTCATGCGGCTCATGAACGAGGTTCTGAAAGAGTTTCTGGGTAAGTTTGTCATTGTTTACCTAGATGATATTTTGATTTTTAGCAAAACATTGGAGGAACATATGATGCATATTCGTATGGTGTTTGAGAAGTCGAGAGAAGAGAAATTGTTGATTAATTTAAAAAAGTGCAGTTTTGTGAAGAAAGAGTTAGTGTATTTGGGATTTGTAGTTTCAGGAGAAGGTCTAAAAATGGACCCAGAGAAGGTACAGGCTATCCTTGAATGGCCTACTCCAAGGAATGCTACTGAGGTAAGATCTTTTCATGGTTTAGCTAGCTTTTACAGAAAGTTTATCAGAAATTTTAGCAGTATTTGTGGACCCTTGACTGAAACAATGAGAGGGGATAGAAAAGAGTTTAAGTGGACTAATGGGGCAGAAAAGAGTTTTCAATTATTGAAACAAAAAGTTACAGAACAACCTGTTTTAGCACTTCCAGATTTTAATAAGGTGTTTCAAGTAGATTGTGATGCTAGTGGTACTGCAATAGGAGCTGTTATGAGCCAAGAAGGTAAACCTGTTGCTTATTTCAGTGAGAAGTTAAATGATGCCAAGAGGAAATATTCTGTTTATGATCAGGAATTTTATGCTATAGTTCAAGCATTAAAGAAGTGGAGACATTATCTGCTTCCTAAAGAGTTTGTTTTGTATACTGATCATCAAGCTTTGCAATATTTGAATAGTCAAGGAAAATTGAATCAAAGGCATTTGAAATGGGTTGAGTTTTTGCAGAGTTATACATTTGTTTTGAAACACAGGAGTGGAAAGTCTAATAGGGTTGAAGATGCTCTTAGCAGAAGGCAACTATTGCTGACAGAAATGCAGATTGAAGTGGTTGGGTTCAAGGAACTCAAGAATTTGTATCCAGAGGATCCTGATTTTGGTGAAGCTTGAAAAGCTTGTACAGAACCTGTTACTCTAGACAGGACGAAATGGTTGGATTTCATCATCCAGGATGATATGCTATTCAGAGGGAGTCAGTTGTGCATTCCACGAAGTTCTATGAGGGAGAATCTCATCAAGGAGAAGCATAGCGGAGGATTGGCTGGACATTTTGGTCGTGATAAAACCCTTGGTTTGGTTAGTGAGAATTATTATTGGCCACAGTTGCAGCAAGATGTGAAGAAGTTTGTACAGAGTTGCAGAGTATGTCAGATGGCGAAAGGAGTGAAGCAGAATACAGGGTTGTATCAGCCATTACCCGTACCAGAGAAGCCTTGGGAGGATATCAGCATGGACTTTGTTCTTGGTTTACCGAGGACACAGAGGGGACACGATTCAATTTTTGTGGTGGTTGACAGATTTTCAAAGATGGCACATTTCATTCACTGCAAGAAGACTAATGATGCTGTTCATGTAGCAGAATTGTTTTTCAGAGAAGTAGTGAGACTCCATGGTTTGCCAAAGACCATAGTTTCAGATCGGGACACTAAGTTTGTTGGATATTTTTGGCGAACATTGTGGAAGAAGTTGAAGACAGATTTGAAGTTTAGTTCATCACATCATCCACAGACTGATGGACAGACAGAGGTGGTGAATAGAAGTTTGGGAAATTTGATGAGATGTTTGGTTGGAGATAAGCCAGCAGGATGGGATTTGATTTTACCACAGGCAGAATTTGCATACAATAATTCTATCAACAGGAGCACTTGTAAATCACCATTCCAGATTGTATATGGAAGTAGTCCAAGAAATGCATCTGAATTGAGGAAGATAGATAAAGGAGAAATAAGTAGTGCTGAGGCTGAGGATTTTGCAGAATATTTGAAGAACATCCATGAGGAGGTGAGGAAGCATATTACCAAGATGAACGCACAGTATAAGGCTAAGGCAAATGAGAAAAAGGAGGTATAAGAAATTTCAGGTTGGTGATGAAGTCATGGTTCATTTGCGGAAGGAGCGGTTTCTAGTTGGTACATATAACAAACTGAAAATGAAGAAGTTTGGACCATGTAGGATACTGAAAAAACATGATTCAGAAAACGCATATGAGGTAGAATTGCTTACTGAGCTAAATATTTCACCAGTGTTTAACATTTCAGATCTGACAGAGTATCATGAAGGAAGTGTTGAAGATGAGATCACAACAGCACAGTGGAGTATTCCAGCAACTAGTTCAGACACTAAGGAGATCGAAGATATACTGGACAGTCGTATTGGCAGAAGCACAAGGAACAGGATATATGAAGAATATCTGGTCAAGTGGAAAGGACGACCTGTTGAAGATTCATCATGGCTGATAAAGGAGGAGATTAGCCGTCTTGGTTTTCCTCTGCACACCTGAGTCGTGACAGGGTCACTTCTCAAATTACCTCGGGTGTCTGATGCAGGAGCATCCTGGGTGTAAGAGCAATCTTGCATCACCCAAAAATATTTCTATTTTTATATTCAATAAGGGCTATTTTAGTGCAGAGCTGCTATTTATGGAAAGTTACTATTTTTGGTAATTTTTGCATGTGCTCAGAATGATCTGATTTCTTTCTTGGAGGTTCATTTTGGTTATATAAGTCTGCCAGTAAAGTTTCATTGCCAGATCAAGTGTATATTGGAAGATATTGAAGATTTTCGGTATTGGCAGCAGGGTACAAAAACTTCGAACTCAGTTTTGAAGGCTTTAGAAGCCCCGGATGAGGTCGAATTTTGGGCTGAATGAAGCTTGCTTGATTCAGGCATTGTAGAGCGCTTCGTGGCGTTTTTGAAATGGGGTTATAATAGCCGATCGGGTCAACTGGTGATGACTTATGGTCTTCGGAAGTTGGACCACCTGAAATGGCGAAAAATAATTTTCTTCAAAATTTCTGTTCGGGTTTCAAAGGTTATCTTGAGCCGACTATGATGTAATAAAATGTAAAATAAAATAATTCTAAGTTTGGTCGGCCTTATTGGCTAAAATTCTGGAACCTTCCCAAGCGGTGGATAATTGCCTATATAACGAAGGCTGTATTATTGTCTTAGGCAGTTGAGAATAGTTCTGGGTAATAGTTCGAGGCTTTGTCCTATAGAATATTGTAAGGGAATGCCCATGTGGCTTTGCATATTGTAATTCTGAAAGTTTGTAATTCCACATTTGTGGAGATAATAAGAAGCCAATTTTCTGTTCTTGCATATTGTTGTTGTTTCTCTATTTCTGTTATGTGTTTGTGGTATTAAGGGGAGCACCCTTCATCAAGTGGTATCAGAGCAGGTTTTCTTGAGTGTGTAAACAGATCGCCGACTGTAAGACAGTTTGCACCAGGACCGTGGTTAGGGTTTCGGCGCGCATCGCGAAAATGCCTCCACGAAGGGATCGTGGCGGAAGAGCTGGTGTTGTAACACCTGAGGTTAGAGAGCTGCAGAGACAAGTGCGAGCATTGCAAGAAGAGATTCGCAGAGGAATGAATCTTAATGTCAGAGACGAAAGCAAGGATGAAGCCGAAGAAGAATATCAAGAAGGAGAAGTTGAAATTGTGAACCATGAGGAAGAAAGACTTTTTCGGGCGATTTCCAAGATTGGGAAAAGACCTAAGATTGAGGTTCCTACATTTTCTGGAAATCTTAACCCAGAGGAATTGATCGACTGGATCAATGAACGTGAGGAATATTTTGAGTATGAAGATGTTGAGGATCCTGATTGGGTCAAATTTGCGAAGGCCAGATTGAAAGGTCATGCGAAGATCTGGTGGCAAGAAATTCAATTAGAGCGAAATAGAAGAGGGAAAGATAAAATCACAAGATGGGATCGGATGGTGGATAAATTGAAGCGACAGTTCATTCCTGTTGATTATGAGCTTGACCTACTGAAGAAAATGCAGAGTTTGAAGCAAGCAGGAAGATCTGTTCAGGAGTATACAGAGGAGTTCTATCGACTTCTCATCAGAACAGGCCACGCAGAAGCTGAAAAGGAGAAAGTTGTCCGATACCTTAATGGGTTAAGGCCAAGCATTCAGGAGGAGCTGAATCTGGTTCGAATGAACAGTATTGAAGAGGCATACCAGTTTGCCCTAAAAGTAGAGGAAAAGCTGAACAAGAAGTTTGAGAGCAGACAAAACGGAAGAGGTCGTGGTGGACGATCTGGTGGACGGTCATATGGTGGCCGAAATGAAGATCCGAAAAAGAAGGATGAGGCCAGTAGCAGTCAGAATCAACGCAGAAATAATTCCAATCGCTTCCAGGATCAGAATAATAGAGATCAGAGAGGAAGAGGAAGAGGACAAGGATCTGGAAGAGGTGGCTTCCGTGGAACATGTTTTCACTGTGGAGAAGAAGGTCATAGGGCATTTGAATGTCCTCAGCGCCAAGGCAGAATAGACAGGAGAAATGAAGGCCAGGCCAGAGTTGCATATGTAGATGAAGATGCCAGATCATCAAATTCTGAAGATGCTGAAAGAGGAGAAACATTGATTAACAGAAGAGTCCTGTTGAGTGGTGAGAATGAACCTGAGCAAAGGAGGAGCCTGTTTGGCACCAGGTGCAAGTGTGAAGGTAAATGTTGTGATGTGATTATTGATAGTGGAAGCACTGACAATTTGGTGTCAGAAGAGATGGTGACAAAGTTGAAGCTCAAGAGACAGAAACACCCACATCCATATCGGATTGCCTAGGTACAGGATGACCACAAGGTCATGGTCAATGAACAATGCCTAGTGAAGTTCAAGATTGGCGGATACCAAGATGAGGTATTATGTGATATCATATCTATGGATGCATGTCATATGATGTTGGGTAGACCGTGGCAGTTTGACAGATGTGCTGTACATGATGGTCGTGCGAATACCTATTCCCTGACAAAGGATGGAGTGCGACACAAACCAAAACCATTGAAGGAGACTGAAGAAAAGGTATGTGGTAATGCAAGGATAACTTTTGTTGATGGAAGAAATTTCTTAGATGGTATGAGGCATGAGCATGTATGTTTTGCTTTAATTCCAAAAGCTGGTAAAGAGGAAGTAGAAGATGTCCCTGTAGAAGTTGCAGATTTGTTGAATGAGTTTCAGGATATTGTATCCGATAACGTGCCTGATGGATTACCACCAGTCAGGAAGATCAGTCATCAAATGGATTTGATCCCAGGAGCGAGTTTGCCGAATAAGGCAGCACACAGAATGACACCTGCAGAAAGTGAGGAGTTGAACAGACAAGTACATGAACTGCTACAGAAAGGATTGATCCGTGAGAGTCTGAGTCCCTGTGCTGTACCAGCGGTATTAGCACCAAAGAAGAATGGAGAGTGGAGGATGTGTACAAATTCTAGGGAAATAAACAAAATCACAATCAAGTACAGGTTTCCATTGCCACGAATGGATGATATTATGGACTGTTTGAGTGGAGCTGTGTATTTTTAAAGATAGATTTGAAAAGTGGATATCATCAAATTCGGATCAGAGAAGGAGACGAATGGAAGACTGCCTTCAAGACAAAGGAAAGACTGTATGAGTGGTTAGTCATGCCTTTTGGGCTAACCAATGCACCGAGCACTTTCATGCGGCTCATGAACGAGGTTCTGAAAGAGTTTTTAGGTAAGTTTGTCATTGTTTACCTAGATGATATTTTGATTTTTAGCAAAACATTGGAGGAACATATGATGCATATTCGTATGGTGTTTGAGAAGTCGAGAGAAGAGAAATTGTTGATTAATTTAAAGAAGTGCAGTTTTGTGAAGAAAGAGTTAGTGTATTTGGGATTTGTAGTTTCAGGAGAAGGTCTAAAAATGGACCCAAAGAAGGTACAGGCTATCCTTGAATGGCCTACTCCAAGGAATGCTACTGAGGTAAGATCTTTTCATGGTCTAGCTAGCTTTTACAGAAAGTTTATCAGAAATTTTAGCAGTATTTGTGGACCCTTGACTGAAACAATGAGAGGGGATAGAAAAGAGTTTAAGTGGACTAATGGGGCAGAAAAGAGTTTTCAATTATTGAAACAAAAAGTTACAGAACAACCTGTTTTAGCACTTCCAGATTTTAATAAGGTGTTTCAAGTAGATTGTGATGCTAGTGGTACTGCAATAGGAGCTGTTATGAGCCAAGAAGGTAAACCTGTTGCTTATTTCAGTGAGAAGTTAAATGATGCCAAGAGGAAATATTCTGTTTATGATCAGAAATTTTATGCTATAGTTCAAGCATTAAAGAAGTGGAGACATTATCTGCTTCCTAAGGAGTTTGTTTTGTATACTGATCATCAAGCTTTGCAATATTTGAATAGTCAAGGAAAATTGAATCAAAGGCATTTGAAATGGGTTGAGTTTTTGCAGAGTTATACATTTATTTTGAAACACAGGAGTGGAAAGTCTAATAGGGTTGCAGATACTCTTAGCAGAAGGCAACTATTGCTGACAGAAATGCAGATTGAAGTGGTTGGGTTCAAGGAACTCAAGAATTTGTATCCAGAGGATCCTGATTTTGGTGAAGCTTGGAAAGCTTGTACAGAACCTGTTACTCTAGACAGGACGAAATGGTTGGATTTCATCATCCAGGATGATATGCTATTCAGAGGGAGTCAGTTGTGCATTCCACGAAGTTCTATGAGGGAGAATCTCATCAAGGAGAAGCATAGCGGAGGATTGGCTGGACATTTTGGTCGTGATAAAACCCTTGGTTTGGTTAGTGAGAATTATTATTGGCCACAGTTGCAGCAAGATGTGAAGAAGTTTGTACAGAGTTGCAGAGTATGTCAGATGGCGAAAGGAGTGAAGCAGAATACAGGGTTGTATCAGCCATTACCCGTACCAGAGAAGCCTTGGGAGGATATCAGCATGGACTTTGTTCTTGGTTTACCGAGGACACAGAGGGGACACGATTCAATTTTTGTGGTGGTTGACAGATTTTCAAAGATGGCACATTTCATTCCCTGCAAGAAGACTAATGATGCTGTTCATGTAGCAGAATTGTTTTTCAGAGAAGTAGTGAGACTCCATGGTTTGCCAAAGACCATAGTTTCAGATCGGGACACTAAGTTTGTTGGATATTTTTGGCGAATATTGTGGAAGAAGTTGAAGACAGATTTGAAGTTTAGTTCATCACATCATCCACAGACTGATGGACAGACAGAGGTGGTGAATAGAAGTTTGGGAAATTTGATGAGATGTTTGGTTGGAGATAAGCCAGCAGGATGGGATTTGATTTTACCACAGGCAGAATTTGCATACAATAATTCTATCAACAGGAGCACTGGTAAATCACCATTCCAGATTGTATATGGAAGTAGTCCAAGAAATGCATCTGAATTGAGGAAGATAGATAAAGGAGAAATAAGTAGTGCTGAGGCTGAGGATTTTGCAGAACATTTGAAGAACATCCATGAGGAGGTGAGGAAGCATATTACCAAGATGAACGCACAGTATAAGGCTAAGGCAGATGAGAAAAGGAGGTATAAGAAATTTCAGGTTGGTGATGAAGTCATGGTTCATTTGCGGAAGGAGCGGTTTCCAGTTGGTACATATAACAAGCTGAAAATGAAGAAGTTTGGACCATGTAAGATACTGAAGAAACATGATTCAGGAAACGCATATGAGGTAGAATTGCCTACTGAGCTAAATATTTCACCAGTGTTTAACATTTCAGATCTGACAGAGTATCATGAAGGAGGTGTTGAAGATGAGATCACAACAGCACAGTGGAGTATTCCAGCAACTAGTTCAGACACTAAGGAGATCGAAGATATACTGGACAGTCGTATTGGCAGAAGCACAAGGAACAGGATATATGAAGAATATCTGGTCAAGTGGAAAGGGTGACCTGTTGAAGATTCATCATGGCTGACAAAGGAGGAGATTAGCCGTCTTGGTTTTCCTCTGCACACCTGAGTCGTGACAGGGTCACTTCTCAAATTACCCCGGGTGTCTGATGCAGGAGCATCCTGGGTGTAAGAGCAATCTTGCATCACCCAAAAATATTTCTATTTTTATATTCAATAAGGGCTATTTTAGTGCAGAGCTGCTATTTATGGAAAGTTACTATTTTTGGTAATTTTTGCATGTGCTCAGAATGATCTGATTTCTTTCTTGGAGGTTCATTTTGGTTATATAAGTCTGCCAGTAAAGTTTCATTGCCAGATCAAGTGTATATTGGAAGATATTGAAGATTTTCGGTATTGGCAGCAGGGTACAAAAACTTCGAACTCAGTTTTGAAGGCTTTAGAGGCCCCGGATGAGGTCAAATTTTGGGCTGAATGAAGCTTGCTTAATTCAAGTGTTGTAGAGCGCTTCGTGGCGTTTCCGAAATGGGGTTATAATAGCCGATCGGGTCAACTGGTGATGACTTATGGTCTTCGGAAGTTGGGCCACCTGAAATGGCGAAAAATAATTTTCTTCAAAATTTCTGTTCGGGTTTCAAAGGTTATCTTGAGCCGACTATGATGTAATAAAATGTAAAATAAAATAATTCTAAGTTTGGTCGGCCTTATTGGCTAAAATTCTGGAACCTTCCCAGGGGGTGGATAATTGCCTATATAAGGAAGGCTGTATTATTGTCTTAGGCAGTTGAGAATAGTTCTGGGTAATAGTTCGAGGCTTTGTCCTACAGAATATTGTAAGGGAATGCCCATGTGGCTTTGCATATTGTAATTCTGAAAGTTTGTAATTTCACATTTGTGGAGATAATAAGAAGCCAATTTTCTGTTCTTGCATATTGTTGTTGTTTCTCTATTTCTGTTATGTGTTTGTGGTATTAAGAGGAGCACCCTTCATCATATATATATATATATATATGTATATTTATATATATATATACACACATATATATGTATGTATATGTATGTATGTATATGTATATATATATATATATATGTATATTTATATATATATATACACACACATATATATGTATGTATATATATATACATATATATAGATATATATATGTATGTATATATATATACATATATATAGATATATATGTATATATATATATATATATATATATATATATATATATATATACATATATATCTATATATATGTATATATATATACATACATATATGTATATATATATATGTATATATATACATATCTATGTATATATGTATATATATATGTGTGTGTGTATATATACATAAATATACATATATATACATAGATATGTATATATATACATATATAGATATGTATATATATACATACGTGCTAGTCTTTTATACAGGTTTGCAAGTATCGGGCATCGACTTCCCTGAATTGTCAGGATGAGCGTATCTTATCACAAGTTTCAATGGTAAAAGAGGGGAGATAATATTCAAATCCAAATCTCAACCTAAGTTATGCTATTGTCTTAAAATAGTGGACAAGATTCTAGTATTTTACCCTTCCCAAGTTCGTCCAAGTGACATGAATTTTTAGTCTCTTCCTTGAGCATGGTTATGGTTCTTAAAGTTCAGTTGTTTTCTGGTTGATTGACATGGTTTCTATAGTTAGATAATTTATTTAGATTAATGATGTAATTTAAATAAATTAGATCTTGTTATTTTTAGCTATTTAAATGTGGGAGTATTTAATTAATAGAAATTAATTAAATACATTCACTTTAAATTTAATTATTTATAAATTCAACTTTTCAAATAAAAGGTATTTATCAATTGAAAAATTAAATAACATGTGGAAAATGACATTAGAATAAATGTTATTATTTAATTTAATTCGAATGCAATTAAGTTGCACAATCAAATTGAAATAAGTAAAATAAAAAGAATTTGTCAATTTTGAGTTAAGTGGATTAATAGAAACAAAATAGAAAATAGACTTGAGTTCAAAATTGTAATTGAAGGAATTAGAGAATTAATGGAAACAAGGCTATGAAAGGAGTTGAGTTCCAAACTTTGCATGTGGAATTCAATTTCTTATATTGTGAAAGTTTGGTCATTATTCTCAACACACAAGTTTGGAAAATTTTTGGGTGAAGGATTTCAATTTGGAGAAAATTTCTATTAGAGCTTGGATTGTATTCATTTTTTGTCATCGTCGACTTTATCTATTTGGTGGTTTGAGGTAGGGTTTAGAAACCCTTGTGATTGTATTTCTGTTATTTCTGAAATGAGTGTCTTTTTTCTGCCTATCAAATCTGGATAATTTAGTTGTTTATGATTCTTTCCATGTTAGAATTCTAGAAAAATGGGTGTGTGTGCATGCAATTCTTGATTTAATTTTTGCTTAAATTCAATTAGGGTTTCAAATTTATGGAACTCAAAGAATTTAAAATTTTGATTGTTGAATTTTTGTGAGAGAAAATCTTACCTGGAAACCCTTGGTTCAATTTTTACAATTAATCTTTTAGGAAAATTCAGATCTGGTATAGGGTTGGAAAGAAAGTTTCAATTAAAACCTTAGAAAATACCCAAAAAGATTTATGCATCTGAGGCTTTCAATTTGTCTGTTTAAAAAAAATAGAGTATTTGTTTGTACCTGGTTCTTATTCAATTCGAAAAAAAATCTCGGTGATAAAAAAATATGTGTATATATATACACATAATATATTTGTTTGCCATCTCTCTTATTTTCAATATATATATATATATATATATATATATATATATATATATATATATATATATATATATATATATATATATATATATACACACACACACACACACCGCACACACACACACACACACACACACATGTTCTCTATTTTGGCACAATAATTTACTAGCTTTTTAAAAAAAATATTTGAAAAAAAGATGTATAGGGAGGAGGAGGCGGGGTCACCCCAACCTCTCCCCCCCTAGGCTATTGTCGAACTGTCGCACGACAGACCTGGGCTGTTGTGCCGACATCCATGGAGAGGGACCCGTGGGTCCACCCCACATTTTATGTTTTGTATTTTTTAATTTAATTTTAAATTATATAAAACTTAAATATTAAATTTATAAAATACAAAAAAAAAATATTAAAATAATAAATTATTAAAAATATAAAAATAATAAAATAAAGAATGTTTTATTTAAATGTTAATATAGTAGTTTAAAATATATCGACATATTTACTTTTTATATATATGTATATATACTTTTTAACATATGTGTATAGTTTGTTTGGGCATAGTTTTCTTTTAATTATTTTTTAATTCAATTGGACTGATTATTGAAATAGTTTATTTCTGTTAGATAATCGTGAGAACTAAAATTATGTCATGTTCATTTCTAAATAAAATGGGATAACTTTAATTATTTTTTGAATTAGATTATGAAATTATAGTGTTTTAATAATTTTAATTCCTAAACTCAATTTATTCTATTAATGTAATAAATTGATTTGTTAGGGTTAGAATTTAATTGGTTAAAATGTAATTATAGTTTATTAGTGATTATTAATAGATTAATTTCGTGATGAAATTTTACAAATTAGATTATCTTATTAAATTCTATTGTTTGTCTATTTCATTCCTTTTGTGTTTTGGATTAGAGGGGAAATAGATACGTTAATCCGATAGGACTGTTACCAGAAGCAGGATTAGGAGTTATTGTATCTACTTGTTTATCTTGCATACTTTTATGGCATTTGATCATAATGTGACCCAAGCTTATAAATTGTTTTTTATGATGGAATTTGTATTGTGTTCCTGTTACTTCATTGGAACCAGTTCTGGAAATTATGGTATGTTGACCTTGAGTCATGTTTTTGAGATTATAAACTTAGGGTAGGTTATCTAGGTGTTAAAGGGGAAGTGGCTTACTTTGGAGGTTTTGGATCCCGAAAGTGGCTATCTGGGTATCCTTAGTAGGTTACTTAATCAAGTGATAATATAAAATTAAATGGGGCTAAAATAAATTAATGAGATAATGGTTCATCACCCATGCCTTGAGTGCTAGTATAGGATAAGGATGGGAGTGGGAGAAGATGTTTGTCCATCTAGTAGTGATGGTGAGTTTGGCATGATCAGTTATCTTTGTCTTCATGAGATGATTTCATATTCTGGGTATGATCACACTTGGAAGTTGGAGTCCAGTGAGATCATTCCAAGGTGTTGACATATGTGATGACACTTCCTTGATTTCACTCTAGCTTTCCTACATGTGTGGTTGTCTCTGGGTTAGTATGTGTACCTTTGATTTATGAGTTATACCTCTTTGATTTATGAGTTGTACCTTTGAGATAGGAGCTTCTAGGATCCTTGCTTAGTTTACTTGATTGATTGATATTGTTATCCAAGTGGGATTTGATATTATCTGTGTAACACAGTAGGAGTGGAACCATAGGTTTCCACAAGGTCAGGAGGTAGTGATTCTTTTACCATTTGAGACTCTAACGTCCTTGTTCTAGTGTTGGATGATCCTAATTGTAGTTTCTTCCTTTACTATCTTCTTGGAGACTTATTCTTGATCTTGTACTTCTCTGTGTGTACCTTGTATTATTGTAACTACATACATTGCGACTTGTGCAGTGGATGTTGATGTTTATGTATATTTTATTATTCAAATGTAATTATGATGTAATACGTAGTTGACTTAGAGGATAAATGTAATTGATAATTGTAATTGTATTTGCATAGTTTCTACGTCAAGGAACCCTGAAGATGTGTAATCTATTATCGAGATTATATTTATGTTTATGAAATCATGGTCTTTTGTTTTACATCTTCTTGTTTATTCATTATTGTCTGTAAACACTTTAAGAAAAAAAAATATTCAGCAAACTTAGTAACATGTTTTAGGTTAATATCTTTTAGGTTCCCTAGCAAGGCATTACATGTAACTTTTTTCAAACTTGATGAAAATGGATCCTATCCGACGCAGTGCAAGGTCAAGAGAATCCCCAAAGGATATGTCCAAGCCCCCAACTAAACAACCACACAAAGGAATCCAACAACAAAACAAGATCTGCAACAATCTAAATTCTTTATTCATTAAATAATTAACTACATGCAATGTGCTAGGCTATAAGGCCTTCTTGGTTACAACCAATTAAAAATCAAGAAATAGTTATGCAAGATCCCTCAAGATCCAATTCAAATCCCAACCCTAGCTAGCCAGATCTATTAGAATAACAAAGAGGGGGTTGAATCAGTTATCCATAGTCCCAAATACAAAATGTATATCCAAAAACAATTTAAACAAATTTCTGCAGCTCGGTAACATATAATAGTAAACTGTCTGTGCTTTTACTGATTACCAGTTAATAACTTATAGTAACTACCGATCAAATCAAATATGCAACATGTAAAGTATGATATCCAACTATCATCACAATCAACACATAACATAAGAGATTTAACGTGGAAACCTTGTAAAGGGAAAAATCACCTCGGACCAGTAACCCAAATATTGTTCACTCTTCTGAAGTGACCTCGGTGAAGAGCCAACCCTGTTAAAAGTTACAAAACACACTGTAAGGTGTGACCTTGTTAGAGAATTTAACACTAACCATTATTGTCCAACCAACATTCACTATGGGGTTGATAGGATAAAAAATATACATTCTATGAATGACATTACAAGACTTTCTAGTCTACTCGGTTAAGAGATTTATCTAATTACAATGGTTAAACTATAACAACAGGTGATCTAACTACAATACAACTTGATTTGCAGATGTACAGATCTATATTATGCTCATTCAAATCCTCTGATCAATATATCAATTCTATTCAACAATATTCAGTAACTTACTATCTCTCGGTTATAGCTTTCTGATGCTCAGTAATCTTTGTAGTTCGGTTCTCCTTAATTAGTTTGATCAAGCATGCATGAAGCTTTTTCACATGATATCTCTGTAGTATTCTTTCCTCCGGCATGATTTTTAAAATGAAACCCTAGTCTCTTAAATAGACAAGTAAATCATTTTCCTTTCATCAATCAGATATTGTCTCTTAATCTCCTTCGTTGATTTTTCCACTTAAACCTTCCTTGGCTGATGTGTCAGTAACACATTTCAATTATGTCCTTTATGTCTTCCTTGAATTTTGCTAGCCATCGATCTTATAACAAACTTTATCTTTCCACTCCGCAATCATACACTTTACAGTTCATCAACTTTTGTTAGCTAAACTAATCATTTAGTTCTTTTGTTCATTCTCAGTTAACAAAGAAATGCGTCGGTGAACACAAGCTTGGTTTATACTGTGCTCGGTATACACTACATTGCTCAGTGTATATTGAAATGCTTCATTAACCAACCACACTGCTTTGTAACATTTTTCTCCCAACTTCATAACAGATTAATGCAACATAATCAAGTCAACAATATGAAGTCATAGACTCATCAATAAGTTACCAAAAGTATTCCTTATCCTCATCTATCATATCCATCTTCCTCCTTGTAGATATCTCGGTTCTTCATCTTTCTCTTCTCTTCTACAGATGTGTTAGATGTTTGCAACTCCATGATAAGTACTATCAAAACTAGTTGACATCAATGACAACATAAAACTAATTCAATTATCTTACATAACATTTCAGTGCTCGGTTATCTCTAATCAATTGAAGTTCTTCAATCATGTTCTCAATTAGTTGTAGTTCATCAATCTCTCCCTTTGGCATTGATGGCAACTCAAACAATATGAAGTATACCATACACATACCAAACATGTATTCTATAACTTTGTAAAAAAATGTTGTAGCTCGGTAAGCTCTCCCTAGCTTAATATGTTTAATCACTATGTTACATAATAGCATTGCAAGTGCAAACTATCTTCTGCAAATATGATCTTTAGCAGCTCTCAAATTCCTTTTGTTTATCTCTCCCTTTATCTTTTCAGATTGTCTCTCCCTTAGATAGATGTTCCAGTATTCTCCTCAGTTATCATATTGTTTATCTCTCTCTTTGACAACAATGCCAAAGAAAAAAAATAAACATACAGCTCTTGTAGTAGCCAATTAACTCACTGTTGTACGGTTCATTCACTGTATCTCAATATACTGATTATACCACTAGTTTCTCAAATCTTTCACAACCTTAGATAGAAATCCAAAGTGTGAACTATGCTGCATCAACATGAATGATCTTTTGATAAGATTAGGCTGATGCAACCTCCATATCACATTAGTGACTGGTAGACAGGGGACGGACCCCAAGTCTAGTCCTCAAGTATTCAAATGTATCTTTCGGTAGAGGTTTTGTGAAAATATCAGCAAGTTTCTCTTTAGATGTAACAAATTCTAGCTTCACTTACTTCTCTTGTACTTGTTCTCTTAAGTAGTGATACTTGATAGATATGTGTTTTTTTTTTAGTGCATCACTGGATTCTTTGAAATGTTTATAGCACTAATGTTATCACAGTATATAATCACCGGCTCAGTGATTACCTCATTCATTCCTTTTAACACTTGCTTAATATATGCAATAGTTGAATAGTTTGTAGTAGTAGCAACATACTCTGCTTTGGTTATAGACTGGGAAATACAAGACTGCTTCTTACTTGTCCAGGTAACAAGTCTTTCACCGAAGAAAAATGCTCCTGGTTGTGCTTTTTTTGTCATCCACATTTCTAGCCCAATCAGCATCGGTGTATACTTTCAGTTCAAACTTTCCATCCTTAGGATACCATAATCCATAATCCTTTGTTTTCTTTAGGTATCTTAAGATTCTCTTTGTAGCAACCATGTGTGACTCCCTAGGATTTGCAAAAAATCTTGCAACAATCTCCACAGCATATGCTATATCTAGTCTACTATGTACTACATACATCAACTTACCAATCATTGATCGATACAGTGTCTAGTTCACCTCTGTAGTTCCATCCTCTTTAGTCAATTTGCAACCTGTGACCATCGGTATTCCAACTAGTTTAGCATCTTCCATGCCAAATGTTCTCAGTATTTCTTTTATATACTTGGATTGTGTGATGAATATCCCATCATTCTGCTGAATAACCTATAGTCCTAGAAAGAACTTAATCTCTCCAAACATAGACATTTCTAACTCTTTTCTCATCTCATCAGCAAATGATTTACATATGTGATCTTGTCCTCCAAAGATAATATCATCCACAAATATTTCAGTAATTAGAATAGTATCATCAGTATCTCCTTTCATATACAAATTATTGTTCTCACTAGTTCTAACAAATCTAATACTTAACAAATAAATATGCAGCCTTTCATACCAGGGTCTCAATGCTTGCTTCAAACCATACAAAGCTTTATGTAATCTACATACCATGTCTTTCTTGTCTAGATCTACAAACCCTTCTGGTTGTTCTATGTAGACTTCTTCTTCAAGTATCCCATTCAGAAATGCAGACTTAACGTCCATTTGATAAACTTTAAATTTCTTATGTGCTGCATAGGCCAATAACATTCGAACTCCTTCTAGTCTAGCAACAGGTGCAAAGGTCTCACCATAGTCAATTCATTCCTCCTGTGCATACCCCTTGCATACTAGTCTGGCTTTATTCCTTGTAACCTCTCCATTTTCATTGAGCTTGTTTCTGAAGATCCACTTAGTACCGATAACATTCTTATCCTTAGGTCTAGGTACTAAGGTCCATGTCTTGTTTTTCTCTATCTGTTCAATCTCTTCATTCATTGCATTTATCCACTCTTCATTCTCCAATGCAACTTTAACATTTTTCAGTTCATATTCACAAACTAAGCATGTACCTTGTCTTGACTTACTTCTCGTTTATATGCCAACTTGCTTGTCGCCAATGATTTGGTTCTAGGATGATGTCTTCTAACAAATCTTTCCAGTATCTAATCTCTTCTTTCTTGTTCATCCTATTTAGGTTCATTTTCTTTCTCGGTAGGTCCTTCCTACTCGTCAGTTTCTTTTTCCTATTCCTCGGTGTTGTTTTCCTGCTGACTGTTTGTCACTGTCTGTGGCTTCAGTAGATACTCTGGTTGTTCAATGTATGTGAATCGATCATAGTCTTTTGGTTCCTTTGTGCTTTCTTCTGCATTCTTGTCATCAAACTCATCAACTCTGACATTAGAACTTTCAATCATTTTATTAGTAACTTTATTTAGACACTTGTATGCTTTTCTTTTAGTGGAATATCCAAGAAATATCCCTTCATCACCTTTTGAGTCAAACTTTCCATTTCTTTCATCTTCCAGAATAAAGCATTTACTTCCAAAAATTCTGAAATAACTTACAGTGGGTTTGTGTCCAAACCATAACTCATAGGGTGTTTTGTTAGTGTCCTTCAATTGTACTCGGTTCAAAACATAAACAGTTGTGCTAACTGCCTCTCTCTAGTATGTCTGAGCAACATTTTTCTCTATCATCAATGTCCCTACGCAATCAACTATTGAAATATTCCTCCTTTCAGCAATTCCATTCTGAAGAGGTGTTCTCGGTGCAGAGACCTGTCTTTTTATACCATGCTCAATACAATAGTTAGTAAATTCATCATAAATAAATTCACCTCCTCTGTCAGATCTTAAGCATTTCAATTCTTTACCAATCTTTTTCTCTACTTTTTCTTTAAACCACTTGAACATTTTAAATGCCTCTTATTTTTCTTTCAAGAACATGACAGTCATCAATCTAGTGTAATCATCAACAAAAAGAATGAAATATCTATCTCCATAATAACTCTGTATTCTCATGGGACCACATAGGTCGGTGTGAACCAACTCAAGTATTTTCTTTGTTGAATAATCTTTTCTTTTGAAACTAGATTTTGTCATTTTACCTTTCTGCACTCATGACACATAACATGATCAGGCTTAGATAAGTTAGGTAGACCTCTAACCTTTTTCTTTTTACCGATCCTAATCATGTTATCAAAGTTTACATGACATAACCTTTTATGCCATAACCAAGCATCTTCATTTTTCATCATTAAACAAGAAGAAACTGCATTATCAAGATAAAACAAGTTACCTTTCAATTGTGCTCCTGTTCCAACAAGTCTTCCTCCATCATCAAATGTTTTTACTTTCTTGCTCTCAAAAGCTACTCGATGACCTAAATTATTCAGCTGTGCCACACTTAGCAAATTATAGTTTAGTCCTTCTACCCAATAAGCATTATCACATTGGATACTATCATTTATCAGTAAGGATCCCTTTCCTCTAACCATATAAAGTGTATCATTACCCATTTTTACAGATCCTCCATTATATTGCTCAAGATGATCAAATTTTTTTTCATCACCATTCATGTGATGTGTACAGCCACTATCAATGATCCATGTATCATTTTTATTAACCTTAGAAATCAGTGTTGTTTCTACATACCTTTCTTCTTCCTCAAAATCATCCTTCATAGCAACAAATACCACTTCTACATCATCATCTAAATCAGAATCAGATTCATTTTCTTCAGCAATGTAACATACCTTTTTGTCTTTATCATTGTTGTCTCGGTTGTCTCTGTTGTGGCGTCGGTAACTTTTGTTTCCTCTTCTCCCATAGCTTCCTTCACTAGATCGATCCTTGTTTATGTCATCTCCCTTCCTGTTTGGACATCTAGTAGCAATATGACCAACTTCTTTGCCGTTAAAACATGCTAAAGGTAATTTGCCTCTATATCTACCTTTTCCTTTAGGTAATCTTCTGGCCATAAGAGCTTCAAGCTCATCAAGCTCATCATCAGTATTGCTATCACTATCATCCTTATTATTTCTACTACTAGACTTACCGATCTTCAAAGAAGTCATAAAAGCAGATTCAACAGTTGGTACAACACTATTATCATAGTTGTTTAGTTCAAAAGTTGTTTGCTTTCCAATCAGACTATCAAGAGTGAGAGTACTATTAGGAGCTGACCTATTTTCATGTATTGCAGATATTCAGATTGCATAAATAGGCAATAAAGTCTTTAGAATTTTGCTTACCACAGTGTCTTCATCAATAACACCATCAGATCCTCTGATAGTGTGAACTACCTCCTTTATTCGGTTTATGTACTGCACAATATTTTCTCCTTCTTTCATCTTCATATCATTGAATCTCGCTCTTAAATTTTTGGCTCTGGCTCTCTTGACATTTGTATCACCACTATAAACTTGAGCAAGTTTATCCCACATATCCTTAGTAGTAGTGCAATCTTTAATATCTTCAAACTCGACATCTGTCAGAGTAGCAACAATCTCCATCATAGTAATGTTATGCTCATGTCTATCTCTTAGTTGATCAAGAGTCAAAGGTCCAGTGGGTGGTGTAATGTAGTCATTCTCTAATGGTGCGAGGGCGGAATTCCCAATTCTAGATATATGCAGTTTCATTTGGCTTTGCCATATTGTAAAGTTGTCCTTGTTTAGCTTTGGCACATCCCTCTTATACATTTTGTGATCTTTATGCTGAAGTCCTTAAAACTTTGTTCCAAGCAACCAATACGCTCTGATACCAATTGTTAGAATAACTGAGAGGGGGGTGAATCAGTTATCCACAGTCCCAAATACAAAATGTATATCCAAAAATAATTTAAACAAATTTCTGCAGCTCGGTAACATTGAATAGTAAATTGTATGTGCTTTTATCGATTACCAGTTAATAACTTATAGTAACTACCGATCAAATCAAATATGCAACATGTAAATTATGATATCCAACAATCATCACAATCAACACATAACACAAGATTTAACGTGGAAACCATGTAAAGAGAAAAACCACCTGGGACCGGTAACCCAAAAATTGTTCACTCTTTTGAAGTGACCTCGGTGAAGAGCCAACCCTGTTAAAGGTTACAAAACACACTGTAAGGTGTGACCTTGTTAGAGGATTTAACACTAACCGTTATCATCCAACCAGCATTCACTATGGGGTTGACAGGATAACAAATGTACATTCTATGAATGACATTACAAGATTTTCTAGTCTACTCGGTTAAGAGATTTATCTGATTACAATGGTTAAACTTTAACAGCAGGTGATCTGACTACAATACAACTTGATTTGTACAGATCTATATTATACTCATTCAAATCCTCTGATCAATATATCAATTATGTTCAACAATATTCAGTAACTTACTATCTCTCAGTTATAGCTTTCTGACGCTTGGTAATCTCTGCAATTCAATTCTCCTTAACTAGTTTGATCAGGCATGCATGAAGCTTGTTCATGCGATATCTCTGCAATATTCTTTCCTCCGGCATGAGTTTCAAAATGAAACCCTAGTCTCTTAAATAGACAAGTAAATTATTTTCCTTTCATCCATTAGATATTGCCGCTTAATCTCCTTCGTTGATTTTGCCTCTTAAACCTTCCTCGGCCGATGTGTCAGTAACACGTTTCAATTTTGTCCTTTAGATCTTCCTTGAATTTTGTTAGTTGTCGATCTTATAACAAACTTTATCTTTCCACTCCGCAATCATACACTTTACAACTCATCAACTTTTTACAGCTAAACTAATCATTTAGTTCTTTTGTTCATTCTCGATTAATAAAGAAATACATCAGTGAACACAAGCTCAGTTTATACTGTGCTCAGTATACACTACATTGCTCGGTGTATACTGAAATGCTTCATTAACTGACCACACTACTTTGTAACATTTTGCTCCCAACTTCATAACAAATTAATGCAACATAATCAAGTCAACAATATGAAGTCATAGACTCATCAATAAGTTACCAAGAGTATTCCTTATCCTCATCTGTCATATCCATCTTCCTCCATGTAGATATCTCGGTTCTTCATCTTTCTCTTCTCTTCTATAGATGTGTTAGATGTTTGCAACTCCATGATAAGTACTATCAAAACTAGTTGACATCAATGACAACATAAAACTGATTCAATTATCTTACATAACAATTCAATGCTCAGTGATCTCTAATCACTTGAAGTTCTTCAATCATGTTCTCAATTAGTTGTAGTTCATCAAGATCTATAACAATAGGCTACAACAATCTGGTAGAAACATCCAACAAGATCTAAACTTGTGCTCGCAAGCCACCAAGCAATCTCCTTGTTCCTAAGCCTCAACCACTAGCTCTTCTCACCAATTCGCAGCTTCAAATTCCTAACTGAATCTCTAGCTCGTTGCTTCTTCCCCACAACTCTACCCCAGACCCCTCTTATATACTACTTCAGCCACAAGTCGGTTGGAAGAAATAAATAAATCCTAAAACTCAGTCAGCTTCCAAAAAGAAAAAAATATTAAATGCAATACAAGTCAGCTCTCAAATAGCCTTACAATGAAATAATTCTCCATGTCGACCTCCATATCTACTTAGGAAAATGCAACATAAGCTACCCACATTAAATACATCGAGTTGGCCCACCAAATCCACAAGAACTCTAGTCAGTATGCCAAACTACCTAGCGTCAGCAAGACTACCGAGCAAGCTAGGCATAGTCGAACACATGTTGACCGAGCACCAGAAGCAATTGAGTCCTTCAATGACTAAGCTCCTCGGCCAACACAAAAACCGAGCCACACCTCCTCAACCGAGCCCCTCAGCCAACCCTCTAACCGAGCAACACAAAAAACAAAACACTCCAACATGTAAGATCGCTAACTTCTCCAAGATCCTCCTACATCAGACACCCCAAGTGCGAAAATATGTTCTTAAAGGTTGGAAGAACATCTTACGAGATTCAACACATAAACCCTAAACTGGTTCTCCACATACATGTCCTCCAAGTCCTCAACACTCTTACCTCAAATCCACGTTTGCTTTATTTTCCTTCTCAAGTCTTTCCTTAACAATCCATAGGTTTGTTCTCCATACTAATATCTAACCCTTTCAAGATCCTTAAACTCAACTCAACTTCCAAAGCTCAAGTTCCTCCTACCGAGTGTTGTATCCAACAAAGGTATCAGGGAAAACTTCTTGCCACTCTTCTCAACAGTAAATACATTCTTAACACAATCATGCACAACCATGCAATCATATTGCCAAGGTGTACCGAGCAATATGTGACAACTACTCATGTCCACAATATCACACAACACTTGATCCTTATACTAGCCAATCTGAAAATCAACAAGACATTGCTCCCTCACTTCCAAAGCATGAACATCTTGCAACCAACCAATCCTATAAGGACAAGGATGTCTCACTCTTTTCAAACCAAGTTTCTGAACCATCTCCTCAGCTACAAGGTTATCAATATTACCACCATCCATAATCACATTACATATTTTACCAGCAGACTTACAACGAGTCCTGAACAAATTACTCCTTTGATAAGTTTCAAGTACATGCTTACCAAATAGTACTCGTCAAGCCAACAAATTCTTGCCTCCCTGTTCAGGAGCATTTTCTGAGTCTTTAACCTCATTCACCACAACAGTCCTTCGATCACTAGCTTTCTGGAAACATTCATAAGCTCTATGTCCTTCACCACAAAGAAAAAAAGTACTCATAAAGGAAACCTTACTTGTCCTCTTCCTCGACTCAACAAGTTTTGGTTCATCTTCAGCAGTCAGCGTATCCTTCACTAAGTGATCCTATTTTTCCTTCTCTCAAGAATTACCATGTTGTCTCCTCTTCAACTTATCTTCTTCCTTTAGGGCATACTGATAAGCATCCTCAATCGAATCAATCTTCAACATACTAATCTCATCCTGAATATTGAATCTCAAGCCATTCACATACCAATATACCTTTTCCTTACCGAGTTCTCTATGTCCAGACCGAATAGTCAACTTATAGAACTCCCCAGTATAGTATTCAACAGTCATTTCTTTCTGCTTCAAGTTCTACAATTTCTTAAACAACTCAAGTTCATAGTCAGCAGGTATGAACTTAGCTTTCAATTTAGCCACCGTCAACCTCCACCGATTGATTTTCATTTCACCTTTATCTTCTCTTTCTCTCTGTAATTCTTTCCACCAAAGAGTAGCATGTCCTTTCAACTTTGTCTGTGCCAACCTCGCTCTAAGAGGATCTTCAAATTCTTCAAGCTCAAAGAAGTCTTCTAACTCACCAATCCAATCAATCAAGTCCTCGGGTCTCAAAGTACCAGAGAAGTTAAGAAACTTCCATCGATAACTAGCACTTAACCGAGCTCCAAATCTCTGCAATCGACCAGTTCTATCTTCACTAGATCTGTCCCTCCGATCGGTTCTATCATCTCCACTAGATCCAGCAACTTCAAAGTCTTCAGCAGCTTCCTCATAGCCATCATCAATACCAAGATTCCTCGGCATACCAGCAATAGCCCTCATAATCTGGGTAACCATTTCATTCTTCACCAATTCCATCTCAGATCTGAAATTTGCTTTAACCTTCTTTGTAATCTTTGACTCTATAACATCACAAAGATCTGCAATCGCCCTAGGGTCCAACCTTCTCAGAGGCATCTTCAAGATCTTCGTAAACCCAAGGCAATAAATCACCAACCCAAGGTCCTGGTGCAAACTGCCTCAACTTCGGCGATCTATCCACACACTCAAGAACTTCAAGCTTTGATACCACCTGTCGTAGTGCAAGGCCGAGAGAATCCCCAAAGGAGATGTCCAACCCCCCAGCAAAACAACCACATACAGGAACCCAACAACAAAACAAGATCTACAACAATCTGAATTCTTTATTCATCAAATAATTGATTACATCCAATGTGTCAGACTGTAAGGCCTTCCTGGTTACGACCAATTACAAAGCAAGAAATAGTTATGCAAGATCCCTCAAGATCTAATTCAAATCCCAACTCTAGCTAGCCAGATCTGTAACAATAGGCTACAACAATCTGGTAGAAAAATCCAGTAAGATCTAAACTTGTGCTTGCAAGCAACCAAACAATCTTATTGTTCCTAAACCTCAACCACTAGCTTTGCTCACGAATTTGCAGCTTCAAATTCCTAACTGAATCTCTAGCTCGCTGCTTCTTCCCCACAACTCTACCCCAGACCCCTCTTATATACTACTTCAACCACAAGTCGGCTGGAAGAAAGAAATAAATTCTAAAACCTAATCAGCTTCCAAAAATAAATAAATATTAAATGCAATACAAATCGGCTCTCAAATAGTCTTACAATCAAATAATTTTCCATGTCAGCCTCCAGATCTACTTAGGAAAATGCAACATAAGCTACCCACATTAAATACATCGAGTTGGCCCACCAAATCCACAAGAACTCCAGTCAGTAAGACAAACTACCGAGCGTCAGCAAAACTACTGAGCAAGCTAGACATAGCTGAGCACATGCCGACCGAGCACCAAAAGCAATCGATTCCTTTAGCGACCGAGCTCCTCGGCCAACACAACAATCGAGCCACACCTCCTCGACCGAGCCCCTTGGCCAACACTGTAACCGAGCAACACAAAAAATAAAACACTCCAACATGTAGGATTGCTAACTTCCCCAGGATGTTCCTGCATCACTACCAGATGCAAATGAAAGTTAACTCACTATAGTTTCATCTCCCATCATTTTTAGATCAATACCAATCCATACAAACACGTACAATACTTTACAATAAGACTGTCACAGGAAAAATCTAGAAATAACAGCCACTAAAACATATATAACTTCCTCAAAACTCAATGAAATTGAGTGAAACAAAAAGAAAAAGAAAGTAGATTCGATGATATTTCATTCCCAATGATTTTCGAATCAATATCAATTCATACAAATACATACAATGCAAATAAACAACAAGGAAATGTTCAGATTTACAAAAATTGTGATATGCATTGATTGGTTACTTCACCAAAACTTCCACCAACCTCCTTGGCCAGTGATAAAAGGTTTTTTTAAAGCATTTACAATCAGGGTCCAACGGTTACCAACCACTTTTCAAATTATAGACTAACAAAACAACATAGTGTCCATTTTTGACAAAAAATGTTGAACAAAATAGTGCAACTCACGACAACTTTTGCAATTTTGTAACTCCTAACACCTAATGACTCAACTTAGACTCCAACACATATGAAATGGTCTTAGAAAACCTTATTACATGTAAACAACTCAATTAAAACAAAAAAATCAACTTTTGCCCCGTTGGAGGCATGCAGACCTATGAGTGCCCCTGCACCATCATTGCATCGTGGGGAACATCATACCAGGTTCTTGCGAACCATTTCGTCAATTTAATATTTGTTTTTGCTCAATCTTGATTGTTGTTCTATGTGATTACATTTAGCTACACAAGCACGTACCATCCATAAAAAAAAAAATGGACAACCAAAAAGTCTTAAAGAGAACTTTGGTACAACTACTAGATATTTATAATTAAGGAAAATGGTCCACCATGTACCATCCACAAACAAATGGACAATCAAAAATTCTGAAGAGAATTTTGGTGCAACTATGATGGTTATAATCAAGGAATTCTAAAGGCTTGGATGAAAATTTAGTGCACATCCAACGCTCAAAAACAAGGTCATCCATTCTCCAACGAATCTCACTTACACGTTTCAATTTAGTGCCATCAGGTCCACTTGGTGTTCGCTTTGGCCTGATCGCATTCACTTTGAACAATCAAATAAGGGCCTAAAAGTAAACATTGAGGTTGATAAGGCTTGCCACTTCATGGAGAGGGTTTGGAAAGTACACCTTTGGTTCCAAGAATGATTCAAAGAGCCACGACTTTAGTACACAAGGAATGTCGTGATCAACACCGAGCACCAATTTTTTTGTCGGCAACATGGAGTAGGTTTACTTTCTTGAAATTTGAAATCCCTATGATATAAACCATTATAGATCATTAAGAAAGTAGAACATAATGTTTTTTTATTAGAATTGCCTAAACATGTCTAGTGTGTCTTGGTTAATGGAACATATGAGGTGACTCATAAGGTCTCAACTGCTGGACCATAATATGTCTTGATTGCTGGATTGCTGATCATTGGTCTACCCATTTATCTCTCGACTACTAGAACATAATGTCTTGATTGTTGGACCATAACAAGCAAGTTACAAGACCAAATAGCTCTACCAATTTAACCATTACGACGTATATAGAGAGAGGGGACCCTTCCATGGCATCTTAATTGTTGGACCATACAAGATGATTCATCAAGACTCGATCCCAGACCATAATATGCCACCTTCATCACAAACACAACAGAGTGTCTTCATCAAGTTTCAAGACCAAGTAGCTGTACCGGTTTTTTAATGTTTGTTTGTTTGTTCAAGTTATCGGTGTGTGAGAAAGAGAACAGCACATTGATTTCACCTCAACGCATAGTTGCATTTAAAGAATGTATCGGTGAAAAACACACGAAAAAATACCTTAATTTTACCCCAATACATAGTTCCATGTTTGGAATTTTTAGGTGAAAAACACATCGTATTTTGTCATGGTATCTATTAGTAATAATGGTGAAGGCAAGCGTCCATACAGTTTCTATCCATACCAAACTACTACATGACAACGTAAAGCATAATCCAGATATAACAGATATCGAAAGAGACCTTTTGTTGTTGATAGAATTTGTATTTAAAAGACAGACCGGGGTATGTGAGAAGAGGGAGTGGCCAGTGAAGGATGGATGTTCAAGCCCACCCGGTTTTAAAATTCACTCCCAATCAAAAACAGCCATTTAGCTAGAGTATGTGATAGATTGTTGAGCTGTCTTTTGTGTCAAATAAAAGTAGACCACGTAAAAACAATTTACAGGCTAGACCCCAGAAACAAGCAACTTGCAAGATGATTTAAGCCTGCAAAATTTTAGACTTCATTTTGTGAGTGAGAAAGGTGTCTTTCGTCTAATATAAAACTAGACCCAGAAAGGCACACTAGAAACTGACTACAGTGAGAAGCGACAAACCTTAAATGTGCAATTAAGCTACAACACGAGAGAAAATAGGCCAGTGCAAAAGCATGAAAAATAAGGCAATCGGGACTCGGCTGAAACGATAATATAAAAATCAGATCTAAAAGCAAATATCAAGTCAAATAAATACAGGAATTTTCAATTTAACATCGCCTACAAATATATAAACTGGATAACCAAAAAATATTTAGCAGCTCCTAAGAAATGTTTATAGAATCTACAACACACCCAAAGGGTTAAAATATACAGATAAAATAATTCTATACAGAAAATACATCTGGGCGATAAGATTTTGTATATACCACCTAATGAATAAGACCCACAGGTACCCGCCAAGTAGATGAATTATAAACCATCTATCTAAAATGAACCTCTTGTTCTAGCATATAACATGTTCTAAAAAGTCAGTCAAATTTCATTAAGTCTGGGCTTAATTTTGCAAAGTAGACACTCCAAAAATTTAGATGACATACTGGTACACATGAGCATCATATAAAAACTACACGTCTTGTTTATTAACTCTTAAATAAGTTGTTTGATAACAGATGTGCTGCCTCCTCTCACACACGAGACCTCCAGCCATGCCAACTTATATCGAAAATGACAATGGAATCAAAGAGCACGTGCATACTAAATTAGAAAGGAACTAATGACCCTAAATGCTGAATTCAAGTAATGATGATGAAAGCATTTCAAGGGGAAATAAGAGAAAATGCACTTGCCAGGAAATAGAAACCAGCAAACAAATAATTCAAACTTCAAAAGAAATAATACAATTTCAAGTCTATGAAGGATTGTTGTGAGCATCACAAAAAATAAATGAAGATGTTTTGAGAAAATACTAGAATCACCACCCAAATCTTATTCCGAATATTTAGTTTCAAACTGGAACCATGAACTTCCAAATATCAGCACGGTATATAAAATAAAATTTAGATCCGAGCACGCATTTGATTTCAAGGACATTAACTAAAATCCGCTGTACCTGGCTCTCTCACTCCCTCAGACCCAGCCACATGCACTAACAAGCTAACTAGCATGCAAGATAAAATGTGTACAGCGTAGCCAAATAATCCAAAGCAAAACCTTCAAATAAAAAAGAAACAAGTGAATTCAAATTCAAAATTCTAGTCATCTGGGAATATAGACATTTAAGATAACATGAACTATCTTAATTTTATAGTTATTCTACAGTTCCATTCATGGTAAATCCTACAGCAGTCCAAACTGAAAAGGAGCCCTTCTTTTGCAGCTGACATGGTTGAAACTGTCGTGCAGCAATCCCGACAATTGCCATTGCAGCAGCACTTGGCATCATTTTCATTGGTGCAAATAGTTGTGGAAGACTTCTAGGATTGATTTCCTTGTTTGCTAACGAACTATGATGCATCTCCCACAGGGATGATGCGATTGGACGTGAAGGTCGCCAGCGTTGTATCCAAGGATGAGACAATATGGAGCCCATATCTATCTTCTTTTGTAATCTTGAGGAAGAACCTTTATCAGACAGAGAAACTTTTGTTTGCAACTCTGAACTATTTGTATAGTGTGATGTAGGATCCATGGTATTCTGTCCCACTGAAGTACAATTTAAGGTGTTATCATCAAGAAAACTAGAACTCACTTGATGGTCAATGCAATGAGGGTGCTTATGAAGAGAAGATGCCATTATGTCTCCTTCGTTTTGTATGGGTGACTCACAATGCTGCTTCTGGGCATCTTTTTCACAAGCAGTTGATCTGTTATGTTCCGACACTTCCTTCGATGCCCTTGTAAAACCTACTGCATGATGTAACCTAACCGCTTCTGAATCTCTGCTGCCTTTTACTCCACCACATTGATCAAGAATTTGCATACTTTGCCTCTGGGTATCAAATACCGTTTCTGAACAGGTGGATTCTAGCATTTTCTCATCAGTCTCATTTGTCCATTTTAATCTTTTTCTCCATCTTTCTTGTGTGTTGTCCATACAAAATTCTGAGGATGACCGAATAACTGTATCCATCTGATTTTCTATTATCGAAGGCTGTAAATTATGGTGAGATGAAATATTTTTTCCTGGAGTCAAATTCTCAGATTTTGAATTACCAAGATCCCCGTCTTGTAAACTCTGCATCACTCAAAAACACAATAAAAATATCTCAGCAAAATCAATTCTGATTTTTGTAAGTGGATGCTATATACAAACAGAATTCATTAATTTCATGGCATCAATTTTGACATTTACTAACTACAATCTACATCCACAAAAAATATTAAAAAGCATAAGTTTCAAGGCCACTGAGATATTGTACACGAGTGGCAGGACTGAAAAATCCCAGTTCATTAAAAGTGAAAAAAAATAGAAGTATCAAAAAACTCCCATTAGTTGGATTCTTGTTCTAATGACTAAATGTTGACTAGCATAAGGACTTAGAATTTTATTGAAGCCAAAGCCCATTCCCAGATGAAATACAAGTTCAGGATGCACATTAAATGTTGAAGGATGTTTTGCTGAAGTCTCCACACATTCTTTGAGGGACCAGTAACTACACTCGAAATATAGTTCACCAATAGAAATGTCATGGCTACAACAGGAGCAAAAAAAATGTTATGAACTATCGACTCACAATGAAAAAAGAGATGAACATTTAATTTTATCTATAGAAAACTCCATTAGCTTGCAACTTTTTCCTTCAATAGAACAACCTCCACCATCAAACTATAGGAGCCAAAGAACTCTCTCAAGAATAGATTGACATTCTCTATTTTTAACTTCTTAATTTTGTTTGTATTTGTTTTCCAACTATTCTGTAAGTTCTTTGTGAGCTTTGCATAGTTGTTATAAGTGTGTGTTAATGCTTGCGGTTTTGGTAGCAACCATCAAGCACATCAAATAAGTTTCTTGTAGTCAAGAAGGTCTATCTCATACATGGTCCTCCCTATTCTGCATTTCATTTTGCAAAAAACTACCTTATAAAAAGGCAAACACTATTCTTCATCTATAATGAATTGATATGTACTATCATTTTCTATTTATATTGCAATTGGTAGTGTAATAGTTTAGCAATAGACATTTGGTTGCCTCTATGAATTTGGGACAACTTTCAATAGAGTCAATGTCAAACAACAGTACCAATTGGCAACTGCACTACAAACCAATAAAATAAATGCCATTCAGGGGGAACAAAATCAGAGCATAGCCAAGGAGCAGATAGTGAAACCAAACAATCCCTTCCATTAGTGGAACAACAAGAACGAAGGAGGCTGCATGAGGCTACTGACTCCCAAAATCCATCAATCCAGTTTCAAAGCCTAAGTAGAAGTGTATACTAAAGTCATAGTCATAAACAATGAAATTTATACATCCAACTAACTTCAAAGAAACAACTTACAGAAGATCAATGAGTTGAAGTTGCAAACTACAGATCTTTATGATCATGTAATATGCTACCTTGTTTGTGTCTGGTTTTCTTGGTTTTGAACTGGGTTTGTTGTGTTTTTGGCAATGGGTTTTCAATAACAAATATAGTGCATATATATATATAACTTTGCTACACTTTAATTAAAAGAAATATGCAATAAACTTCAGAAAAAACATTGCTGAAAAATTCCAGATTTAAACTCAAACTTCAAAATTCATTTTTTCCTCGAAATAGTGACAACCCATATCATTAAATATCATTTATTATCTAAATAACACATGCCCACAAAATGCAGCAATGAAAATGTCCTTGTTGTTCCCAAAAACTGCATTTTACAAGCTCCAAACTCTAGGCGTCTTCTCCAATATGTCTTCAAGATGGTACGCACAGTTAGGAATCAGGATAGTCTTCAAACTGTTGATGTTTGTAGCTGCAGGAGATATCCTAATTACTTGCATGATGCTCTTTCATATTCACGTGCTTGGAAATATGAAAAGACATGCAGCATGTGAACAGACATGCGTTTGGAAATATGAAGAGACTTGCATTTGGAAAATGAAGAGACTTTTGGTTATGATATGAAGAGTCTCTCAATTCAAGATATACATGATTTCTTTGTGTGATGAGTAGTGTAATTCAGTTGAAAGCATAGTACTTGAACCTCTATTATTTGATAAAAGATATATTTTTGGTGTCGCTGGGTTTTTCCCCTCAAGTTGGAGGGTTTTCCTAGGATAAATTGTTGTGTCTTTATGTGTCTTATTGTTCTTCATTTTGTTTGTTGTTTATCTTTATTTCTGGGCAAAACATTAACATGGTATCAGAGCCAAGTTAGATAACAGCAAATAAGGGATTTTCTCTTGTTCATTAGTTCGTGTATCTGTAAAAGATTGCAATGAGTATTTTGTAGGCAATCTGTATGTGTTGAATTCTGTAGCAGCAATAGAGAACATTTATCTCTGACGATGCCTGGTTCACATTCATTAGTGGTTCTTTTGGTTCTTGTTATTTATCTGAGTAAAATTTGATGGTTCGTTTTGTACCTCCTCATTGTGTGTCTCATACTGTGTTGAGGATTCTCTCAGTTTTGGCTCTGCTTCAGCGTATTCACATTTCTTGCCTCATGGAAAGTTCATCTCTCTTGTTCACGTTGTTCCTGTTGCCGTGTTCTTCCTTTCTTGCATCGGGTTATTCCTTTCATGAGTCGTAAATGCTCAAAATAAATGGATGTCGGTTGATCTTTCATTCCCTCTTCATTGCTAGTGAAGTTTATTGCTACAGACAAAGACTTTAGTGGTGCCAATATTTTTCTATTCATTGCAGGCTTGTTTAGCAGATAGTACTAAGAAAGCTTGGTGTGTGTTGTTGTGTTGTGTGCAATCGTATTCATCCATATTTTTGAGTCTCATAATAGTTATTAAGGTTAAGCTGGGTGCATGTATTAGCAATGAGATGACTTTTCTGATCATTCAGACATGAGGTGGCTCATGGTTGTGTCGAAGGTGAATAGGTTCCTTCTTATATCAGTCATCGTTTATGGAAATCTTGGTGTCGTCAATTTCTTAGTGTCGTCGGTTCATATGATTGGTGGAATTCTAAAATGATTGAGGTGATCATTGTTTTGAATATGTAGCGGAGTACTGAGAAGCCTCCCAATGTCAGTAGAGTTCTTTATTATTCTGTGTATCATGCAAAAACGTGTGGTGACAGTGAAAATTCTTTTGTATCAACTATCATAGAAATTATTATGTTCGATATAGTTCTCTCATTTTAGAGTTGTGTCAAGTTATCTAGAAGTATACCTAGATGGCAACAATAACTATGTCGAGATTAGACCTGGAGATTTGGTTGTTTATCCCAAAGACTGCAAAGAGATCAGTATTCTATGAATATTGATCATTAATTTTTGTTATATCACTAGGAGTTGTGTATGCTTTTAGCATTGATCTCTATATTTCTCTTCATGATAAGTTGATTCTATGAATTATTATTAATCTCTCTTGGTTGCAGGCTGAATCGAAAAGCAATGAGATGATGAGAGAATACATGCAAAGTCATGCAGGTTGTAGAAATGCACAGGGGGACACTGCTTGCATCCATGAGACTGAATTGGTTACCCAACTTCATTAAAGAGGAAGAACCTATTCAGATTATCTTTAGAGGAAGAAATGACATTCAAAGGGAGTCTATTCAATTGTAGAAATCAGATTCAGAGGGAACTTGCGTGACAGAGAGAATATCTAATTCTTTTGCAAGCTTGTGTGGTAGTGTGACTGCTAAAGCTCCTTGTTTGATCAAATTTGGAATCAAATCTATTATTGTGATAATCAAAGTAGTGAGAATGCTACCCCTGCTGAGAGGGAGTCTCTGTTGAGAGAGAATCTAAGCCATTCTTCTACATGTTAATGAGTTCTTCTCTGTGAGGGAGAAGTTCGAGGTGAAATCCCGTGTTAATGAGTTCTTCTCTGCGAGAGAAGTTTGAGGTGAAATCCCTTGTTAATAAGTTCCTTGTGAGAGAAGTTTGAGGTCAAATCCCTTGTTAATGAGTTCTTCTCTGCGAGTGAAGTTCGAGGTGAAATCCCTTGTTAATGAGTTCCTTGTGAGAGAAATTCGAGGTGAAATCCCTTGTTCCACCCTCTACAAGTAGGTATGGTGGATCCACCCTTTGCAAGTAGGCATGGTGGAGATGCATTCTTCTTTGGGAGAAGTCTAAGGTGAAAGCCCTTGTTCCACCCTCTACGAGTAGGTATGGTGGATCCACCCTCTGCCAAAAGGCATGGTGGAAGTCATGTGTGAGACTCCATGACTTAGTTTTTTTGTTTCTTCACCCTCTAGGAGTAGCCATGGTGAATATCATGTTGAGAAAATCTGTGATAAAGCTTTGTTGTTGACATGCATGGGTGTAGCCATTTTGTTTGTCAAGATGTCATGAAACCTGCAAATAATATCTCCTTCGCTAAGAGGGAGTGTTGATGTTTGTAGATGCAAGAAATATCCTAATTACTTGTATGGCGCTCTTTCATATTCACGTGCTTGGAAATATGAAAAGACGTGCAACATGCGAAGAGACATGCATTTGGAAATATGAAGAGACTTGCATTTGGAAAATGAAGACTTTCGGTTATAATATGAAGAGTCTCTCAATTCAAGATATATATGATTTCTTTGTGTGATGAGTAGTGTAATTCAGTTGAAAGCATTGTACTCGAACCTCTATTATTTAATAAAAGAGATATTTTTGGTGTGGCTGGGTTTTTCCCCTCAAGTTGGAGGGTTTTCCTAGGATAAATTGTTGTCTTTATGTGTCTTATTGTTCTTCATTTTGTTTGTTGTTGTTTATCTTTATTTCTAGGCAAAACATTAACAAAAACAACAAATATTGATCTTTATGAGAGTTATTTCTGCCTCCCAAACCCTAGTTGATCCCTTCTAAACTCAGATGTCCAATTTACAGCATGTAACCAGCAACCAAACATGGTACGGCTAGCCATGTAATAACAACAACTAACAATCTTTATGAAATGTCTCTTCAAGTCAACCTCCTCCTTGGCTGATTTGCAGTACAAACCCCATAGTTGAAAATCGTGCATATATAGCGCAAATAGCGCGATATATTGTGCGGCAATCATGCAAACAATATAATCGCCAAAAATATCAGGACCGTGTTTTGAAATAAATTGCTGCAATTTTCTTGAGAAAAACTTGTCGTAAATCACTAAATACCGGTCAATAAAATGGTCAAAGGGAATTAAAAGGTTTTATCAAAGCATTTGTGTTGATTTTTTTATGCATTTTTTCTCACGATGGAGCATTTTTCTTCCGCAACTAAGCATTTTTTCGGGACATTTCATCAGACGCTACAGCACCCATTTTCTTGAGATGTTAGTGTTTGCTGGAAATCAGCCAAGGTACCACAAGGCATACTACCCTTTGGCATGGAATCAATGGAGTGGTCAATATCCACTCTTGAAGGCAAAGAGTTGAACATCTCTTTTGCCACTGTAGCAACATACTTCCTAAGCCAACCCTAGATCCCCAACATCAACTCCTTCCTCATTTCTGTTCTCATAACATTACTAGGTTTTGGAATGGTTGCAAGGTCCATGTCCTCCTCTTCTCTTGTCTTTATGAACTCCTTCCTACCCACCATCATCACATTAGATCCCACAAGCATCTAATAAACATTCTTATCTCATAAACATTCCTCCTTCCATCATACTTGGCATACCTATCAAATTGCCATGGTCTACCAAGGAGTGGATGGAAAACATTCATGGGAATCATATCACATAGAACTCTATCCTTATATCCCCCTATATTGAAATCCACCCAACTTTTCTCATTGACCAAAACATGTTGACCCTTATTTAACCAAGAGACTTTGTGAGTAGTATGTGGTATTCTTTTCAGTTTTAATTTCTCTACCATTTCTAGACAAACCATATTATAAGTACTACCCAAATAAACAACTTTACAACATTTACCTTGGCACTTACATGTGGTCCTAAAGAGTTATTTTCTTTCTGGGGGTTCCCTCTCCATGGGAACTTTGATCAAGGTTCTTCTCACCATCAGAGATTCTCCAACTTCCCGGTCAACACTGTGTGATGGAGAGTTAACACTTTCACTATCTTCTGCTTGTGCAATCTGATTTCTCCTTTCTTCCCCAAATGAAGTAGTGGACTGATTTTTAGGGCATTGCCATGCTTGATAGCCTGCAAATTTGTTGCACTTGTAGCATTTACCACTGGATCCATTTGATCCCCTTCCTTGGCCTCCAAATCTGCCTCTATGGTTGGGTCTTCTTCCTCCAAAACTGCCCCTTGATTCTGAGATTTGTTCTTGAGAGTTATTTGCCTCACCTTCAAACTCTTGGAAATGTCCTCTACCAACAGAAGTTGTCTTTCCCCTACCTCTACTCTACTTCTCTTGCCTTCTTTTTAATTTATCTCCAGTCATGATGGACAATTGATAACACTCTGCCATTCTTGGATTGGTGAGGCTCAATTCATCTTGAAGGTTATATCTCAAACCATTCAGATGCCTTGCAACTTTCTCCTCATCATCTTCTACATGGCCTGCCCTTATGCTCAATTTTTAGAACTCCTCTATATAGGTTTGTACATCCATATCCTTCTGCTTGAGATTTTGAAGCCTCTTGAACAACTAAATGGTGTAGTCACTGGGAAAGAATTTACCCTTGATTTTAGCAACTATCCTATCCCTAGAGGTGATTTTAGACTTCCCCTTCTTTCTCCTTTCACTTTGTACATAGTCCCACCAAAGCAAGGCATGGCCCTTCAGCCTTGTCTTGGCCAACTTCACACTTTGTTCTTTTGGCCCATATTCATAGTCAAAGTAGTTATCCATTGCTCCTATCCAATCTAGGAGTTCTTCACTATCCAACTTCCCTCCATACATGGGTAAATCCATCTTGATTTTGGAACCATCTCCTTTTATTGCCTTAAAGAGCTTTGACATCCTCAAGTCTTCAAGGTCCATCTCTTCCTCGGACCCTCGGGAATTTTCCTCTTCCCCCTCTTCTTGGTCACTTAGGTCTCTTGTGACCATTCCTCTTTTCTGTCATGTTTCTAAGGCTTTAAGCCTCTCCTTCAATTCTCTCATCTCTCTGGCATGTTATTCCTTCAACCCATTCACCTCTTTGGAAATGATGGTATTCCCTTTTGGAGGCATCTTATTCCGTCTTCACTTCAACAAGCCCTCTTTAGATTAAACCTACGCTCTAATACCAATTTGATGCAAAGCAGCGGTAGGAGTATTCTAAAAGACCTAACAATCACTTGGAAAGGATTTGGAGTAATCATTTATGTGCCTTCCTGTATAAACCACTCTCATTCCTAGTAACCCTTCTTATAAGTCTTCACCCACAATTTATGAATCAGGCATGACCTTCAGAATGTAAACACAGATTTGGATACCCATTTGGCCCTTACTAAACATACTTCAAAATGAGATGTGGTTCCTTTGTACGGACAGGGTAAAAAAATGACTGTTACAGTTGGAATTAGGCCTAATTAGGGCTTATAGGCTTGTGGACTACTTATGATTGTTCTCCCAAATGATACCATAGGAGTATTCAAACATGATTAGGCTTGGGAAGGGTTCATATACACCTCTGAACCTCCCAAAATGGTTGCAAACACTCTTGTATGGGTACATTGCAAATTTAGTCTTTCCACTAAGGGTGTCAGTATAATGCATAGAGATAACAAGCCTAGGGCATCACTTTTCCATAGGCAAACCTTCCTCCCCATTCCTGCAAGTTTGGTATCTTGAAAAATACATATCTACAAGCTATTCCACCAATTTATAGGAGATTTCACCAATGGAATGGAGAGTTATGCATTTTTCTTTATCACTGGATACCCTAGGTAGGGTTCAGACCCGACGGGCAAGAAATACGTGTAACTTTCTTCAAATGTGATGAAAATGGATGCTACCAAATGCAAATGAAAGCTAACTCACTCTAGTTTCATCTCCCACCAATTTCAGATCAATACCAATCCGTACAAACACGTATAATATTCTGCAACAGGACTGTTACAGGACAAATCTGGAAATAGAAACCACTAAAACATTAATAACTTCCTCAAAACTCAATGAAATTGAGTGAAACAGAAATGAAAAGAAAGTAGATTCAATGATCTTTCATCCCCAATCATTTTTAGATTAATGTCAATTCATACAAATATGTATAATGCAAAGAAATAGCAAGGAAATGTTCATATTTACAAAAAAATGTGATATGCATTGATTGTTTACTTCACCAAAGGAGATACAAGGTTTGATTGACCATTACGTCCCACCTTTTTACCTCGTTAGATCAAAAGGGAACTAGTTCTAGATATAGAGGAAGAAGAGACACACGTCACAGATGATATCATGATGCCTTGAGATGAATACATGCAACTTCCAGCTGATGTAAGGCAACTAATGAACTTAAATTAGTTCATGAACCAATGTAAGGACAAGGCTAGAAACCATCTGAAAAGGCCAAACATGAGACCTCGAGGAAAAGTTAGGCAAGGCACTCAGCTTGTGGAGTACAAGGATGCTTTGAATAAAATTTCTATACCGACCTTTAATGGAACCGAAGGAATATTAGCAAGGTTGTGCGTTCCTAAATTAGACACTTTTTTGGTACTCAAGCCTATGGAAGAGGAGAATGCAATACTGTAATGTCCCCATTTTTAATAAATTAATTTTAATTAATTAATGGTCCCAGAATTTTAATAATATTATAAATGGACCTTTAATTAATAATTGGGGGGCCCATTTTTATTATTATTGTCCATAGGTGTTTGCCGTGTCGGCGTTCTTTTGTAAACCCTCGGGAGTTTCTCCGAAGGGGTATTTATGACCGGCGTGTAGGAAGTATTTTTCATGTTGAGATTTGATATTTTATTTACATTTGCAAATTCCTGTTGGGATTCTGCTGGCTGCCATTTCGGAGGTGAAAGACCCTCTCTATTTGGTATTTGCAGTTTCGGTGGGATTCAACCCTTACCCTATTATGTTTGTTCTGCTTATTGGATCTGGCAAATCCAAAGTGTTTTCACTTATATCAATAAAATTGTTTTGCAAATATATTGGCTTCCGTCTAGGTATTTATATTATTTTGTAAACATTCGGCATCACCATACGGCCACCAGGCGATCACCGGACGGCCACCCGGCCATCATCGGACGGCCACCTAGCCCTCACCGGACAGCCACCCAGCCATCACCGCACAACCACCCGGCCATCACCGTACGGCCACCCAGCCATCACCGGACAGCCACCCGGCCATCATCGTACGACCACCCGGCCATCACCGTACGACCACTAGGCCATCTCCGTACGGCCACCAGGCATCACCGTACAACCACCAAGCTATCACTGGACGGCCACCAGGAAACACCCTACGGTCCTCACTGCTAATCCCGTACGGCCCTCCTACTGGCACCCAGATACACCGTACGACCTTCAATGTTCCATATGGCCTTCTGCTTAACACCGTACAACCGTCTTTCTTTCTAGGACGGTTCGGAACATTACAAATACAGTTTGCTACCATGCACCTGGAAGGGGTGGCATATGATTGGTGACACCATGGATTAGTTTCCCAGGATCATGCAATGACACACTCATATGAAGAATTTGTTAAGAGGTTGGTTACTTTCTTTGACCAAGAAGTCTATTACGGGGAACTAGCCCAACTTAAGCGGGTAGGACATGTGGAGACTTACATAAATGAGTTTCAAAGAAATTTCATAATGGTTCCTAATATGCCACAGAAAAGAGTCATGATGCTTTTTGTAAAAGGATTGAGTGACATACTAAAGGGATTGGTCAAGGCACATAGGCCTAATACATTGGATTATAGTTCAAAATATCGTTATTGGCAACTTATCGCTAAGGGAAAAAAAATTGGCCAAATATTGGAGATAAATCGGCAACTTATCAGCAAAATATTGGGAACTTAAAAAATTGCTTAAATTTAATTAGAAATGCATTTTTTTTTGCAAAATTCAATGAGAAGATGCATCTAATGAGTCAGTAAATGAGTAAATAAAACAAATAAGCTGAGTTTAGATATATTTAAATGCAAATAGGGTACAAAATGACATCCTCATGTGGAATGTTGATGGCTGGTAGCCATAGCCTAATAGTCTAAACTCTGAAGCAAACTAAAAATAGAAAATTGTCTTTGTAAAACTATAAGTAAATACAAGTACAACATCAAAATGGTCAACATCTTCCTCTTCCCCTTCCCAATAGCTCTAGTAATAACTATTGGAGGGGAAGGAGGTCTAGTCCTAGAAGTCCATTGTGCTTGTGTCTCCTCCCTCTGCACAACTGGTTGTGACTCGACTTATATTATGAAACACAATAATAGGCATTTTGTACCAACTACATCATCCCCCCTACAAAAGAAAAAGTTGTCTTCCAAACAACAAGTATACATTAAGTAATATCCAAAAAGACTAATGAAAAGAGTGTAGATAATGACTTGTACTTCACAAACTCAAATTTGTAGTGTACTCCAAAAAAAAATGGGGGTCTCCCGGGAACACCCTAGTGGGGTCAAGGGTGTTGGCAAGTTGGATGTGTTCTCATTGATGTCAACATGTCTATCTTTTGATGACAATATGTTTCACACAATGTTTGGATGTTTGTTCATAGTTCGTACTGATTACATGTCTATCATATAGTATGAATGTTTATTATGCATTTTTACCAGTAACAAGGAATGATCAGATAAGTTGCGTAGCAATGTTACTAAAGATGAGGATTTGTGCAAAGTTTTAGATGCTAACATGATGATTTGAGTGAGTTATGGCGTCTTAGAGGAAGACTGGTTATTTCACTATCTGACAGTGTAACAGTGTAACAGAGTTGCAGAGTTTGAATTCGCTCAAGGACATGTGAGAAAATCTTTCGTCACACAACTGGGAATGTGTAAAGGACATTGCAATGTGTTTACCATTCAAAAGGTTTGTGATTTTGATAATCTGCAAGGCACTTAAAAGTGTTCCAATGGAGGATAATAGTGTTCTTGATGCGAGGGCAAGAATTACTGGCAAATTTGTAAAGGGTGATGAATTTGTTTATTTTCTTGAGCTTAAACAATGCCTTAGGATGATCTAGGATTACGTGTTTGATGTGCTAGCAGTCTACATTGTTTACATTGATCAAGGTGACCAAGTTCAATGCATTTGAAGAAAAAATGTGTTCTAGGCCAACATGCTAAAAGATCATAAAACAACTTATGAGAGATTGGTAAAAACGTTTTAGGGTTGTCGTTACAATCTCGAGGTGTTTGTGATGGATTGGGAATATGTTTGGAAAGCACGCAATGATCTTGATGGTTGATTTTGGTGCTATGAGTTGGATGTTTGGAAATTAGGTTATGTCGACCTAGTTCTTGATAAATATGATGAAGGGTTTGAATCCGTGTGTTGCGTAGGAGATGTTTTTGTTGCAGACACCAGGGGTTTGTTATTGAGTTTTTTTTTCAGATCTATTGAAGGCTGAATTGCTTGCCTTCATGTGGTAGAAAGAATCGCAGCAAGAGATCTGACTATACTTCAAGGGAACTGAACAAGGCATAATCAAACACTAATTACAATTCATCTCATGTAATCAGTCTATATCGTGTTTGTATGTTAGTGAGACTTCCTTGGGTGGGTGCCTAAGGTGATTGAGCACTGTGGTCTAGGCAATGTGTTTGAATTCTTATGCATTCCCCTTATTGTAATAAGCTATACTTTTAACAAGGTAGTAGACTTATTATGGGTATCAGCCCCACCGTGGTTTTTACCCTATTTAGTTTTCCACGATAAAATATTTGTGTTATGTGGTGTTTGTTGCTTATTGATTTATGTTTACATATTTTATTCTATGCATGTCAATAACAAAGCATAAGTGATTAAGGGTTTACTGCTTTAAGGGTTTTAAGGGGTTTTGAGTTTTGTGTTTTGGAAGCAATTGATTCAGCCCCCCCAGTTGCTTGCTGCTATTTCCAACAATTGGTATCAGCGCCTAGTCCCTTGAGGAAGCCTAACAACTTGAGAGAGCTCCAAAGATGGCAGCATTCAAGGACAGCCCCAAATTTGATGGAACCAACTATGCATTGTGGAAAAACAGAATGAGTGGACATCTTAGATGCATACATGAAGACTGTTGGAAGATCACAAAGAATTCTTACAACCCTCCTCAAAATCCAACAACTTTAGAAGATATCAGTGATGCCAAGGAAAACATCAGAGAAAAGGAAGCTTTATTGAGTGCATTGGTTGATGCAAAAATGACCAATGTCATGGAATTGGAGACAACCAATTAGATACGGGAGACATTAGAAATTATTTATGAAGGTGTCACCGCAGTAAAGATGGCCAAGCTGCAGAGCCTGAAAGGAAAGTATGAAGCCATAAAGATGAAAATATTTCATCTTATGTGTTGACAATCAATGAGATAGTATGTGCCATCAGATGTGTTGGTGGCGTACTTGGTGAAGATGAAGTTGTTGAAAAAGTTTTGAGATCATTGCCTCCTGCCTATGATAACAAGGTTGCAGCTATTGAAGAAATAAGGATAGTAACAACTGTTACAAAAGAAAATCTTGTTGGGAAGCTTACTTATTTTGAACTAAGTGCTTTAGGTGGTGCACTACCCAAAAATGAGACAACATTCAAAGTCACAATGGCTGGAAGGAAAATGCAAAGGAGAGATCAGATTGACAAACCTGTGAGAAGGATGAATAGATGGGAAAAAGAGTTGATGGAGATTGAAGAGGAAGACAGAGAGCTTGAAGAACTTGAAGCAAAGTTTGCAAAAAGGATGCACTATAGAGCTCTTGGTACCAGTAAGTATAAAGGAAAATTGCCTTTTAAATGTTTCTCTTGTGGAAAGGTAGGAAATTTTGCATATAGATGTCTTAGTAGGATCCCTAAGTATAAGTATGAGCTTGATCCTAGGGAAAGATGTTATTATGCTCTTGATGATGAAGGTGTTACTGATGAAGAATCTGATGAAACTGACAATAATGAAGATAAGTTTGCATTCGATGCCATTGAAGAAGATGCAAATCCTATAAAGAGAAGGCTCTAACTACCCAAGTTGTGAAGGAAGACAAATGGGTAATTAATAGTGGATGCTCTCAATACATGACTAGTGACAAGAGCAAATTTGTAAGCTATAAGCAATGTGAAGGTGGAGAAGTGAAATGGGGTGACATTCTGGTGGCAAGATCAAAGCAAAGAGGATCTAATACTTTGGATGGAAAAAGTAACACTGATGATGTCTTGCATGTAGAAGGTTTGAAACATAATCTTCTAAGTGTTGGTCAGCTGATGGATGAAGGGTATGGCCTACATTTCAAAGATGATATGTGCAAAATTCTAAATGACTATGGAAAGGAGATTGCTACTAGATCCAAGAAAAGAGGTAACATGTTTCATTTGAATAGTGGACAAAAGACTTGTTTGATTGCTCAAATAGATGAAAGCTGTCTATGGCATAAAAGAATTGTGACATATGAACGTTGACAATGTAGTTGCTATAAGTTCTACATCTGCTGTTAGAGATTTTCCTTTGCTGAAGAAGCCTGCTAACAGTTTTTGTAAGGAATGTCAAGTGAGCAAACTAACTAAGTCTAGTCTTTACTCTAATAAAGGAAACTCCAAGGGATTACTTAACCCTGTCCATAATGAATTTTTTGGTCCTACTGAGACAAGAAGTTTTGTAGGAGATAGATATTTCATACTATTTATAGATGATTACTCAAGGATGATATGGGTAACCTTTTTGAAGGAGAGATCTAAAGTTTATGACACACTCAAAGCTTTCAAGGCATTGGTTGAAAATGATACAGGTCTAAAGATTAGGAAGTTGAGATCAGATACTGGAGGTAATCTCATATCAAGCTATCTCAACTTATTTTGTAAACTGCATGAAATCAAATGTGAAGTAATCGCTGGTGGAACACCTCGGCAAAATGGTATGGGTGAGTGCAAGAACACAACAATTGTTGAGACAACAAAGACCATGATGCTTGAAAGGAATGTTCCAAAGATATTTTGGAGAGAAGCTATGAGCACTGCAATCTACACACTCAACTGCACACAAATCAAAAATGGAACTGGTAAGACACCTCATGAACTCTAGAATGGACATGTGCCTACTGTTAAACATTTCAAAATTTTTGGTAGTAGATGTTATATAAAAAGAGATGACATAAATAAGTTTGATGCAAGAAGTGATGAGGGGATATTCCTTGGTGTTAGTCTACTGAAAGTAAAGCCTATAAGTGCTACAACAAAAGGTTGAATAAACTGATAGAAATCATAAATGTCAAAGTGGATGAAATTCTTGTGAACCTGACAAGATGCAGTGAGAGTGTGTATCAAAAGGATGGTGATGATCAAAAAGAACAATAACAAGTGCCAAATACAGATCCAAACATGACAGAGTGTGCAAAAGACAAGGCATGCACAAGTGAAGAAGATGAACAAGCAAGGAAATCGGAGACAGAGCAAAAGACTCCAAGATATGTGAGACTGAACCATAATGAAGGACAGATCATTGGTGATAGAAACAAAGGAGTTCAGACAAGAAGAAGAGTTGTACAGAATCAGGTATGCTTGATGTCATTTTCTGGGGCTAAGGATGTAGTAGAAGTCTGTCAAGGAGATCATGGAATTGAGGAATGTGAAAGACTCAGGCAAGAAAATGTAGCCATGAAAAATGAAATGGAGTCAATGACATGGAGATTCACTAGGGAGATTGAAGAAAGAAAGAAGAATGAAGATATCCTGAGTCAAACTCTAAAGGAGAAATATGATGAGTTCAACAATCTATCTGATGAGTGCAATAGACTTATGGTTAGTCTACAAGGAGCTATGAACATTGAAGAAGAACTCAGAAATGAATTGAAGATTGCAAATGACTACAAAGAAAAGTTCATGATTAGTACTGCAAAGGTTGACCTATTACTTGCAAATTAGAGGAGAACCAATGATAAGAGTGGACTTGGATTTGAAAAGGGAGAAAGCTCAAAATCAAATCAAGCAAAATCTGATAATAGGAAAGTCAAGAAGGTACTTTTAAAACAGCCTAATGCTCAAAGATTTAGTGGTAAGTGCTCCAACTACAACAAGTTTGGACATCTCTCTATACATTGTAGGAAAAGATCTAATCCAAATCAATTATCCTTTTTTGGTCAATGTTTCAAGTGTCATGATTATGGTCACAAGGGAAGTAACTATAGAAGCAAGATGTATTACCATTCTACCAACAAGAACAAGATTAGATATTATGCATGCAATGGATTTGGACATGTTTCTAGGGATTGTGGAACAAGGAAGAATCTAATGACACATAAAGGACAGAGAAGGTTTGTTTGTCTCAAATGTAATAGATTTGGTCACCTAGCTCAATACTGCAAATATATCACTGACACCAATAACAAAGGAACAGTAAGAGAGAATGTTGAGAAAGTGCACAAAGAGATGAAGCAAACATGGGTTATAAAGGAAGCAACAGAAGGGTACGCGTCTAGATCTAAAGTTTCTTATTCTTCAAACAATTGAACTTAGGCCTCTGGCCTAGGGGGAGCAAATGAAGAAAATTCTTTAGAAACCCCAAGATGGATGATGCTTGACAATTTTTAGGCATGGATAAGTGAAGAGATCGAGATAAAGCTACCTATGGACAAAAGGAAGAATTTAGGAAGAAAGTCCAAAAGAAGGATACCGAGTAATACTTTTGTGTATCCCAGATATAGTGTGCTTAAAAAAAAAATCTTACAAACTGAATTGATGTATGAGGCTTGCTACTCAGGGGGAGTAGTCAGCATGATGGATCAAGAAGCAGTGCGCATGGCAAGTTGAGATGTGTTTGAAGAAGATTTACAGTATACGGAAATGTTTGGACAACAGCTACTGGTGAAGGATATAAGATATTACAACTGTTGATGTGTCTAAGTATTTCAGAGGATAAGTGACAAAAGGAAAGAAGAGCTTGAAAAGGCAGCAGAGGAAGAGAAGGAAAAGGAAGCAAACATAGATGAGATAGGTCCAACTGATCACAAGTGTTGATGACACACCCTTTGTCATTGATGTCAAAGGGGGGGGGGAGAGATGTGAAAAACAAGTCAACAAGTGAAGAAGTGTGTGAAAAGAGACAAAAGAGAGACAGATGTCAGCAAGTAAGAAGAGAAAAGGAAGATGAAAGTGTTCAAGAAGTTGTTGCAGATAAGGAAGAGAAAGTTCATATATACTTGCACATAAGAAAGAGTTTGAAAAAAGTTGCATACGTCAAAAGTGTTAGCATCAAATGATGGTAACCGATAAACTCTCTACCGGTCCAAGTATTGTCATTGATTGGCAAAAGAGATAGAGATTTGTCATCTCTATACAGGCTGAAGCTCTAAAAAAATCTACATCAAGAGAGGCTGGTTTGGCAAGAAAAGAACAACTGTAATCCATTGTAACCGGTCGCTACACTAAGCATCAGTAACCGGGCAATGCACTCAATTAGGGAAGAGAGTATTCTAGTATCAACCAAGGACCGAACTACAACCGGTATAGACAAATACAGCTAAAAGCAATATCCAACTAGTGTCTATAACACAACCGGGACAGTGCAACCGGTAATCTGCGCAAAAGGAAGCACACTGAGGACGTGCAACCAGTAAGCCAAGAAAGAGACAGCAGCAGGTCAAAGACTCTTATCTGTTTATAACATGAAGAACTCAACCGATATATTATAGGACTCCAGTATGAACCGAGGAAGTCAGTCAACTATCTGTTCCAATCAACTCTTTCTTTCGGGATTTATTGCAGTAAATCCAGGTGATCTTGAGTTGTCTTGGTGATCGGTTTGAGGCATAGGTAAAGGATTTGAAACCGGAATCAAAGGTTTCTTGAGGCGCAACTGAAGGATTTAAAGCCGGATTCAGTGGCTTTAAATCAAATTGTTATCTCCTATGAAGGAAGGTTGCCTGACACGCAACTGTTGTTTTCTTCATGAAGCGGATAAAGCTAGAGCATGCATCAGATGTTTGCTCAGTAAACCAATACTCCACTGAGTGATGTATTCGTAAGAACTCAGGATTAGGTCATGCATTTGAGGAGCAGTTAGGGCAACAAATCTGTATATATTCTTATGCCTGTTGTGAAGAAAAGTTGCCTTCATTCTACCAAGAAAAAGAATGAACCTATATGCTACAGAAGCAAAGGTAAAAGAAAGTAAAGAAAGAGAGATAATAGATCGTGCAAAATAGCACAACTGTAGATAAGAATACACCTGTGGTGACCAGTGTTGATTCTCAGTTGAGCGCAAATAGAGATCTTATCAGGCTAAGTAAATTCATCTGTAAAGATCACACTTATATTGTTTTCTAGCAAACTTCAATAGACAAATCCCAGTATTTGGGTGGACTCTAACAGGTCCCTTGTATCGAAATCCCTTAACCAAGTGACATCTCTCAAGGTGTTTAAAAGTCCTTTAACCAGGCAGGTCCTAGCAGACCTTATTGTAACAAATCCCTTGACTGGCTCGCATCTAGCAAGTGTACTTTTATCCTTTAAACAGGAAAGCTCTTAACAAGGTGTACTCCAGGAGAGTACAAAATTTGTGAGGTCTCCTCACACTGTGGTTTTTACCCTAACTGGGTTTCCACGTGATAAATCTGGTGTCACTTTGTGATTGTTTACTTACTGTTATTATTTGCTTAAATCTGTTTGCCTTCTGTGTTGTAAGTTTACTTCATTGGATTCAGCGAGAAAAAGTTTTTACAAGTGCTGATTCACCCCTCCCCTCTCAGCACCGATTGGGACTGTCAAAAAGGGGAGAAACCAATGGTAAGAAGAGTATGTAATCCGAACAATATGATCCCAGGGAGAGTAATCCAAGGGAGTAGTATCAAAACTGAGCTAGAGTGACTCTAAAAGATAATGATGTATTTCGGATACTGTTGGTAGTACTATTGGTTTCAGATTGCATTACTTGTTTTTACCATCACATGTTGCCATCAATGCCAAAGGAGGAGATGGTTGGCAAGTTGGATGTTGTAATGTCCCCATTTTGAGCGAGCATTGGAGTTAGTGGATTTAGCCTATCATTGGGTCCTTGCAGGCTAATTCTGGTGATTAGAGGACCCTGATGTGGGTTTTGGCCTGTTTTGAGGGACTTACTATTTATGGTAAGTCAACAGTTGGTTCCGATGAGCTCAGATGAAATAGAGGAATTAAATGATGCTCTCAGTTTTTATTTTTGGCTTCCGGTTTGGACTCCAAGATTCTTGGAGGGAGTGTCTATTTTTAGAAAGTCATTCTGTCAGGTTCATTTGTCATCTTTCATCATCAGGATCACTCTTGTGTTGTCAGCTTTTGATTTTGATGCTTCCTCAGTCATTTTCGCAAAATGGGTGAATTATGATTATTATTTAATTAAACCAGCTAAGGTTGCCATTTTTATTGGGAATCTATTTTGGGCATCTTAGTGTTATAGCTCGTTGGAACCGGGTTGAGAAGTTTTATGAGAATTCGAACCTCATTCTTGACTTGTGCATTTTTTATGAAGTTTTGGAAGTGGAGAAGTTTGGCTAGGGTTTGAGGACTGATTCCTCTCTACTGCAATTTGAATCATCATTTGTTGGTGGTGAATTTTGCTACTGGATACTGGACATTCAATTCTGATTCTGTGGATGCAAATTTGGGGCTGTTGTATACCAAATTTGAGGATAATTATTTAATTGCTGCTGTTATAGAGACATTATTATGGTGGAATGATTTTCTTCAAAGTTTCATATTGATACTGGAAGGCTGTTATATCTTCCAGATTGACTATGAATTATATAGGAGAGGCTGTGTTAGCTCCCACAGAAGCTGCATATTGATTGAAGGGGCTGCGTTAGGAATTTTGAAAGCTGGATCTCTCCTACAACAATCACGTTCTTTGCAATTAAGGTGCCTTGAGTTATTTGTTATCATTGTTATTGTTATTAAATAACAAATTGATTTAATTCTGATTCAATAATGCAATCAAAGTGCATTGGAAATTGAATTTGTTGATTATTATTGTCATATGGTGATTGAAAAGTTTATGAAAATTCTTATATGTATTGAAAACAAATACAAAATAATTGCAATTTAATTATAAAAGCCAAATTGTTATTGAGAGCCAGCTGGGCTCATCATAGTGGTATCAGAACTTTGATCTTGTCAGCCTGGAGGTTATGAGGGCTTAGCTATGGCAAACAGGTTTATGCCTGGTATGCATTATGTCCACAGGGGTAGAGTTTCACCCCCACCAGAGGATAGTAAACAGGGAAAGCAGTTGAATAGCATGGTTAATCTCAGGAAGCAAACAAATGCCATGATGGAAAGTATGGAAAAGCTTAGACAAAATTAGGAAAGGATCAATGCTTTGCTTTCAAATCCATCAACCATAGACAATGCGGCAAGGTATATGGTTTCGATTTTTAAAAGGTTTTCCTCACAAAGAAAATAGGAAGAGAACCGGGAGGATTTTACAGGTGTAGCTTCCGCAGCCAGCAACCATCAGGTAGTGGAGCCTTTGCTAAATGAGGCAATTACTAGTCCCTATAACTTGTGTGATTTTTGTGATAAATCTTTGAAAATCTTTGTATTACTTATGAGAACTGCCAGTTAGGATATTTCATCTGTTTAACTCCTCTTTATGCAACTATGCACCTTCTTGTGTTGGAAATGACGGTATTCTCACTAGGGTCTGATTATAATTCGCTTCAATATGATCAGATAGGAATGTTTGCCTCTTGAAGCTACTTGGAATTTGCTCTTAAATTCTGATTGAAACCACCTTATCTCTTCTATAAATCGCATTTGAAGTGATAACCTGATTTTAAATTTCACTCCCCACTCTGATTTTTGCACTTTTAGGGAAGACTTTCACACTTCAATTTGGTTGGATTTTCGCATTTTTAGTGCAGACTTGTTGGAGAAATTTGCTTGTCTTTGTTCTCAATCTGCACCTCAATCTGAAATTCGCCCTTTAATCCTTGAATAATTCATCTTCAGGTCTGAGTTTCGCACTTATACGTTCTTCATCTGCTCCTAATTCATATTGAATTGCTTGAATATGTTTCTGAAATGCCATCCTTGACCTTCTATATATGGTGATTGACATGAAGAGGTGTGACCCAATCAACCCAAGGGAGGCCGACCTTGGAATGCTTTTAATTTCAAATTCACATTTGAAATTCCTCCTTAGAGGTGCTCAATTTGATAGGGCCGATCTCAACACATTTTTTTTAGCATTTTTTTAATTTTTACTTACCTCTAAGGGAGGAAATCTGACCCCTATGCAGAATTTTGGGTGGAAATGAGAGGGGTTCTTGGATAATTAAGTGTAAAATTCATAGCTTACGGAAAATGAAGTAGAAATTAGACCTTGTTATGGAATTGAAAGTGGAAATTTGATCAGGTCCTAGAAAAAAAGGGTGGAAAAATAGGGGTCCTCTTGGAATAATGAGTGGAAAATTGACCCAAGCATGGGGTTTTGACAAGGATTTGCATTTTCATTTAGAATTCACTTTTCATTTTTTTTATTTTCATTTTAATTTTCCATTTTTCTCTTCTTGTAAATTTTTGAAGTTGAATTTCAATTTGGCTTTTGGTGGAAAATCGCTCAAGTCTTAAAATGTAAAGGGGAAATTTGACTTGGAGAAGGAAAACTGAGTGGAAATTCCTAACTTATGGAATTAAGGAGTTGAAAATTGGAGTTGTCATGGACAAGCTCACTGAAAAGTCGACCCCATTGAATCTATAAGGGAATTTTGCTCGTCTTGGATTTTCTTTGCATAAACACAGAATTAATTTTTTATCCGAGGATTTTCATTTATTTTTCCTTATTTCCCTTTCAAGCTTGGAATTTCCTTATTTTTCCACCCTTAGCATTTTTTCAAAATATTGATTATTTTTTCATTTTTCTAATTCACAAATTTTATTCTCATTTTTATTTATTTTCCATCTCTTCGTCATCATAAAGAAATCTCTACATCTCTAGCAATATCTCTTGATACTCAACATTATTCAGCTGTCAATTCGCTGTGATGGTTCATATTCCCAAATTGCTCCATCTTAAATACTCTTCTCCATCTTCTAGACTTCTCTATCGGTCTCGGGGTAGCTCTCAAGCCTAATTTCTTTGTTGCCCTATCAATTTCAGGAGTGCCATAGAGACTTCCTATCTTCATGGTTCTATTCCATTCATGTCCTAGGTACGCTTTAATGTTACTCTTGGCCTAATCTTTGCTCATGCAAGGTGTACTCCAAATTTTCAGATACGGGGATAGAATGCAAATCTAAGAAAAAAACATTCCAAATGCAGAATGACAAGCAAAATGCGGACCTAAGCTAACCAAAGGAAGTAAAAATAAAATTGGGGTCTCTATCCATGATAGTACATGTGTGCAAGGCACAGCAAGTACCATGTTAGACATCCAAGAAAACAATATGCACACCAAAGTAAATCTCCAAAACACAAAGATGATATTTAACTAGGAATAAAAATGTATTAAGTGTGAATACATAATGCACAGGCACCCAAATATATAATGGGGTGCAGAGGGAGGTACGGGAACAACCGTCAACTACCTCAACCAAAAATTGAAAATGTGCTAAAATAGTAACCAATAACTAGTGATGCAAAACATTAGTAGCCTAAGTAAACTTAAGTCTACACCAACACTTTCATTGTAAGATCCTAGCCAATTTATTTGTTGGATCCATTTTATTTTCATTATATTAACTGCCAATTTACCATGTATCAAAATCAGGTGATGTAGTATGCGATTTTAGCATTGACACAATTCCACTTGTATTTAACTAGTTTGGTTTGATCGGAGTTTACATATCATTATCTATCATTTTGGTATTGATCAATTTTATGACTTCGCTAGTAAATTGGTCAACTAGCTGCCAATATCTTTCAATTAAATTCCATTGTCCTCATTCTAGTTTCTAAATGCTCTCACCTTGCCCACATTGAAAACTTGGTGATCAAAAAAGCTAGGATTCTAGAAATAGCCAAAATTTCTTGCGGATTTGAGCTAATGCCCCATGAGGGATACAACACGGTGATTCAATCTTCAAAAGAAAACCACATTTATGAAACATTGGAATTGAAAGAATGTACTGCTACATGAACACAGAGGATGATGCTCTCATGTAAAATCAGAGATTGAAGCTAGTTGAAATGCTAAAAAGAAAGAAACCGACAGGCTGCAAGTAGGCATTTCAAAGAAAGTACAAGGCAAAGACAAAAAAATTGAAAACAATCAAGCTTATTTTTGCTCTTGGCACACAATTTAGCTGGTGCATTCATCAAATCAATGGAAAAATGTCATGTCCCCGACATAAGGGATCCCTAAAATAGACGTTACTCATCAAAAAATCATCTTATTGAAGACTTCATGATTTTCTCATAAACGTGGATACAGGTCAGCAACCTACAATAGCATTGAGGCAGCAATTCCCACCAATGATCGAGTGGATTGCCACGATTCTACAGAAAATTAAATAACACATAATGCAAACACTTCCCGCTGATTAAAAAATGTTTTCCTTTGTGTGATCTGTTGAAGCAAGCAACCACAATTAATGAAGTATGGTTTTTATTTTGACAAACGGAAACAACCAAAAGTGAAAGGGCAAAGGTCATAAAGGAAGGAGGTGTCACTTAAGAAGAGTTGCACTCAGATAAAGGGACAGAACCTCTTGCTCCCCCTTGAAGATATAAAAGACCACTCAGCACTAAAAGGAAGGATATAGGAGCAGAGACAGGGAAGTCAATTGAAGAAGATGGATTGAAGTATCCAAAGCAACAAATACAAAGAACATGATTACAGACCAAGGGAGGATCATTGTGAGTAGAAAATGTGAACTCGATCAGACCTGTAAGCTGTAACAGATCAGATCTAGGACCACTGTATCCATTATAAGGGAGAAGAATGTCGATGGGAAATAAGAAAGAAGAATATCGATCAGGAGGGAAGAAAGAAGATTCAGCATTACTAATTAATAATGCACGGCAGATTCGAACATATACTATGGTCTTTAGTGTGAGTTCCCCATAAATGGAATGATAAGTACCATTTATATCTGCAACAGAGTGATTGATGATGCATTGTCGTTATAACTACTTAGCATAGCATAATAAATATTATCTATGTCTGCTCATTATTGATTAGGATATGCTGTTGAAAACTCATTATTGCATACAGAATATATACATAATATTAAATTCTTTATATATACTGATTAATTCTTAAGGTCAGCCACAGTAGAGGAAATGAGAAATTACAAGTTGGGGAATGGTGATGGGGTCATCTTCTAGGTACACCACCTCATGGTATAAACCAGGGAGTTCCATGGGGCCAAAGGGGTACAAAGGGTGCTTGCCTTTAGCTTAGAAAGGATGGACTTCCAAGGCACCCTATTGTGAATGCTCCCCATGCTCTCTATCATGGTAAGTTAACACACTAGGAATGTTCAACAATGGGAAGTAGGATAGAAGTGACAAGATTGAGGGGAACAGTTATAGGACACATCTGTAATGTCGCTTCTTTGGTTAGTTTAGAAAACCCAAGACAACTACCTTAAATTCTCTCTGTTTCCTATAATTTGCAATATCGGATCCCATCGTAGACTTATACGATTGAAGAATGATGATGTTTCCAGGAATATATTTTGATCATTTATATATATTTAATAGAATAATCTATCGACATTACTTTTATCTTGGGTTTGACGATTAAATATATGCTAAGTGAATTGATTCCATATATAATTGCTATTCCACATCTTCCTATTCAAGTCCCCACATTTTATTCTTACAATTACACCTTTGACTTTTCATTGTGCCTTTATTTTTCTTGTCACTTCTTGAGGCTGCCTTGGCAACAGGCAACTGAACTCACACTAGCTCTTTAATCTTTAGTACTTTCCCTTTTTCTATTCCTAAGGATAGGCATTCATCTAGGGCTTGTATTAATGCTACTCTTCATGACAGTATAAGCAACTCTTGGCGTACTATAACAGTACTCTATCAATAGCTTGCAACAGCCCATCACTGTTTCATGACGTTGATGTCTCCTTTTCCCCCCTGACAGTAATGCTCATTGTCCTTAATCTTATCACTGTGTATTGTTGTTGTTAATGACATGTATATTTATGTCACTAGATGTGATGTATGACTGTCAGGGATGATGACTTTGTCGGAATGGTAACTTACCACCCTTTCCATTGACAGTGCCTACTTCTTGTCCATTGAAATCTTCCCCTTTGCCTCATGACAGTGATGCATCCCTCTTGGATTCTATTCCCTTTTATGAGTAACTAATACCTGTTAAATAATATATGATTCCCCCCCTTGAGTGATTGGATTTGATCCTTCTTAAATATCTGCCATGATCGAAAAGTTGTATTGTTTTGAGAGCAAAAAGTCATGTCCATTAGCAGATCGCACTTCTTCATTATGAAGACTCATTGCATCATTTCACACTATAGTGTCTCTTCTCTTAATAGTCTTAATTAAGACTTCATCAATCTTATGAATTAAATCGATTACTTGATAATTGATTCACTTATGATCGTATGTCTTCAGCTGATCATTCTTATAACATATGACTACCAATTCCCAATTCATAGTCAATGTTGCTCAATTTCACCGTGCCTCTTATCTTGATGACAATACTCCTTGTAATTGGTAGACCTTAATATCATTCCCTCTGTCGTTGCTTAATCTCTCATTGAGAATCTCAATCAAACAAGCCAACGTTATTGACATTCATATGGAAATCGTATCCTCCTTGACATTGTTCTTCTATAGTCAATGTCGTGTATACTAGGTATGATTATCTGACATCAACGATAGTCAATGTGTTGTTTTCCATTCTCACTTGTTTAATGCCTGATCATTAACCCTAACCGAGTGTTCTCTTTTGTCGGTTCTGTAATGACCTTAGGTTGCGACTTTTAGTTGCTAAATTATTTTGTTTATAATTTAGCATATGCTATATTTACAATTTATTGCTTTATTATTCTTACAATTAATTCTTTAATAGTTATTTATTTATTTTATATTCTATTACTAATATTAATATATTAAATTGTTTTATTATTATATTCATTCATCTAAATATAATATTATATCATGCTACATCAATATTATATTCCTTCATATAATAAATTATATTATAATTTATTATTATTAATGTGTTTATTAATTTATTTTATTATTATCTATTATTAAATTCTATGTCTAGAAAGGGGACATTACAATGTCACTAGGTACTCCACCTCATATGGATGGCACAGACCACATGATGCCAAGAGGGATGGTATATCCTCTCTTGGGCCTAGGGTAGAGGGTCTCTAGAGCCTCCTATTGAGTCACCGAGTCTTTTCTATGGTTGAGCCCACTTAAATTGATTTAAGCAATCTTGTGATTAGATCTATACTTCTAATACATGCTTATTTCTAATTAAAGAGATCTATTTTATAAATTATGATCAGAAATGATTCCTAACTTGTTTGTAGGGTCTCAATCAATGTGAAAGATGTCTCTAAACCTACTTTGCTTCAATTAAAAATTGTGACCTAGGGCAAAATTTGAGTATTTATAATTTGGGGACATTACACAAAAGTCCATTTTTAAATGGAAATTTTCAAGAGGAAGTCTAAATAAATCAACCTGAAGGATTTGTAGTCAAGGGAAAAGAAAACCAAGTATGTAGATTAGAAAAATTCTTGTATGGTATGAAGCAAGCATCTTGTGCATGATATAAAGATTGTTGAACATATATGTACAAGTGGGTTTTTTTGTAGACTTTCAAATCACAATTTGTATATCCAAATAGAACATGAAGAATTCATAATCTTGATTGTATCTATTGATGATCTAGTCACCACAAGTGAAGAAAGATCTTAATAAGTCACTTTAGATTACTAATCTTGGATTGGAGGTATGACAAGCACAAGGTTGTTTTTCTATCTGTCAAACAAAGTATGCCCAAGAAATTGCTAAAAAAAATCAACTAAATGCAATCCATTGGTAACAACCAATGAAGCAGTCCTCAAGCTTTCTAAAATTGATAAATTGGAAAAGATAAATGAAACTCTACAGGAAATTGGTAGCAAGCCTCGGTTATCTTACCAGAACTAGACGAGATCTGTGTTTTTTCAGGGAATTATCTCTCAAGGTTCATGACAAAACCTGGAAGTTTTCCAAAAGCTGCTAAGAGGGTGCGGAGATATGTGCATAGTACTCTCAGAAATTGCATCAAGTTCGTTCCAAATAGTAATTACTTTTTGACAAGCTACACAAATGCAAGGCAGGATATAACGATGCTCACAAGTCAACACCTAGATGTTATTGCACATGGGCTCGAGAGCTATCTCTTGGCTTAGCGAAAAACAAAAAATGTCACCATTTCATCTACACAAGCAGATTACAAAGTGGCACAAGGAGCTTCATACAATCAAATTTCCCATGTGGAGTGTTCTTTAGCTTAGATGTCACAACTAAGGTGCATGTTCACACTACTCTTACAATGCCCAATCTATTGTTTTCATGCACTTCAAATGGTAAGAACAAACTGCTAAAATTGGCATACAAGATAAGGCCAAAAGATTCCCCATGTGACTATAAAGATTGAATTTGGTTTGTAAACAAAAAAATGTCAAAGTAAAGATAAAGAAGTAAGAGAATATATCCATTGGATGTAATGGCACCAATAAGAAGAAATCTAACATTCGTGAAACTGGTGTAGTCAGCGTACAATGCCTATTGTTATGGTTGATAATATTGGTTATCCAACAATGTATTTATTGTTCGTATTAAGTCGGTTGTCACTCTCGGGTAGTTGTAAGTAGTATCGCTTAGCTGACAAATGTATTCCTGTGGCAACTTTTGGGTTCTTTAAATATGTTAGTGTGTCATCAAGGTAGTGTGGTGTAGTAGGATGAATTGCAATCCTTGGCTGACCATTTTTGGTCTTCTTCTCTGTAATGAATTCATGAGCAAATAAAGATATATTTTACTCCTATATCTGGTGCGCACTGCCATCTTTATTATTATTCCATGTATATTTATCAGATCAGTAAACAACTGGTCACAACTTTAGCATTTTTTTCCTTAACAATTAACACTATTAATTCATGTGATTCAGGTTCAAGAAATAGATCTGAAACATATGCACAAATTTTTATTGTGATTAAGAATTTTGCTCATGGAACAGGAAGCCCCTTTCAGAAAAAAATGTTGGCTTTTGATAGAAGTTTTCTAATGAATTGGAGAATAATGCAGCTTTAATGAAATGGTGAAGATATAAATATTACATTCACTGTTGGAAATTCCAATTCACAAGGAATGAAAATAAGTAATGGTTCAAAACCATAAATTGCACAGCTCCTTATGACTGAATAAGTGTCATTTATCAATAGTAATTGATTTCTGCAGTCAATCTCAATTTATAATACTTGACTCAAATTTGATAACAATATGTTTCTGCAACTGATTGTTTTTTAATAACCTTTTGGGTAGGAATGCCTGTCTTTCTCATGCCACAAAGTAGCTTCTATTGGAAGTAAATTATTCCCCATTTACAAACTCTGATTCAAATATAACAGAGCGTACACCCCCAATTCCTTGACGCTGAGGACTTGCCTTCATGGAAGTCAATTTAAAAAGTTTAAATACATCCCATTTCCCATGCATTGTTTTAAGTTTAACTGCCACTTACAACATATAACACAACAAGGGTAACAGGAGATTACCTCTAGATCTACTCCATAAACCGTCCCTGCATAAAAATATAGAAAATGAGAACAAGATTTAAAATTAAACATTGAAACATATACATGATAACCTATGACCATATTAAACACTCATTTTTAAGAACAAATCATGAGATTTGTATCCTCATACAACGCAAGTCTCTACTGGTAACTGGCATTATATCAAACCCATTAGAAAAAGTTTAGTGGCCAATATTCACCAACTGGCTACATCTTTCAATAAAGTAATCGCTAACTTAATATTAAGATTCACCTAAATCCCTATAAAATTTTTATCTTTTTGTTTGAGATTTCAAGAACATTTTGCCTAGAACATACAAAAATCTTAACAAAAGTAGAAACTAAGTGGAGATTTTAACCAAACTTTGAAATTTTAGGATTCAATGCTCAAAAAGATTTGCCAAGATTTGAAAACCTCCGAAAATTGCGGCTCAATTGAAATTTCCTTTACAACAACAAATAACTAGACAATTTAACTGTGTATATACCTTCGCTTAAGGAACCTAATTTGAAAACACCTTCCTTGATCTGATCGAACTGCCTTTGTACTATTTCCACATCTATCTTACTAACTTCTACATCAGTGCTAGAACTCTTTGAAGCATGTACGTATCCTTCAGCACCCTCATGAAAATTGTGGTGTACTTGTTTGATATCACTTATAGAAGGAAGTTGTAAGGACTTTACCCTTTCTGCTTGGCTTATGATTACTGGAGCTTCAAAAAAATCTGTAGTGCATGAATCATAATCTATTTTCTTTGAATTCATTTGACGCCTTCCAATCTGTTGGCTGTGCTCTGTTTGAGCGTTGTAGTGAGGCTCGACAATAGATTCACAGGAATAGCTAGCTGTGGAGGATGTTCCAGAAGCTTGGACTTGAATTTCAACAAATTTCTGAAGCAAGTTAGCAGGAGGGGAATTGACTTGTTGCAGTAAAAAGTTGGCTCTTGACTTCTCTGTTGCTGATGAGACTGGGATGCTGAATTCTCTATCATGCCAGGAAATATCAGCATTTGATGACTTCAAATGAAGAAAATTCTGAAATGAAGATTTAGCAATATTTCTAGCCTTCTGGTCATCGGAGATTGCAAGTGATCCAGAAGGATCTTGGATATGACCTACGGGATCAGATGATGTTGGAAAAAGACCTGATCTATTCTGCAATGCTCTTTTAGTTACCTGCAGAGCAGCCCCAACATTACTGCATAATGATTCACCAACACTAAATTCGCGAATACCTTTGTCCTCTTCTTCAAAGAAACTTCGAAAATGAGCTTTACCTGTCACATTATGTTGGGAACATTGAAAGCATTTTCTTTTGTGATCCAAGCTTGAAGCAATTTTGTTGTCACTTTCAACTTTTCCTTCACTACCCAGAGTTTTCTTCATGTTATTGTTACTAAATGGTAAAATGTCTCGTGGATTTGATAACCTGCCTTTTCTGTTAGATCCTGGGAAAGCAACTTGAATATTATCAGATAATGTTACAAGATTCATCAGTGAATTGGTGGCTGCATTTGACACCTTATCAAACATTACAGACTTTGTTGATTCTCTGCTTGTATCTGTAATAGCTTTCCTCCTGTATAATGGACATGAATTCCGTCTCTCTAGACACCCCTCTTTATCAGACCCCACAGTAGGAATGAATTTTTTAGTTCTAATCTCAGACACTCTTAAGTGTTTTCTTGAATCTTGTGTCACGCTCTGAAAATGAACTTTCTTTGTCTTATGAGCAACCCCTCCCTTAAGATATGTCGCAGCTCCCGGTGGCAAGGGCGGCTTTCTTGTGCTAATAGGTTGAGTCCTAAATACAGGAACACTATTTGCAGGAGGCACAAACGGACATCCTGTCTTACTGTTCTCTCTTACTCCTCCAGTAAAGATCATAAATTTATCATTTCTATATGGTGAACAAGAATGTTGCTCTGATAAAGGTGACATAGAGAATATATTAGCAGATGGCTCCTCTGATTGATTTATAGCTGAACTTAAATTCATAGGCTCATTTGAAATTTCCCTCAACTGAAAATTGAACAATCTCAAAGGCATGACTTTTGAAATATCATTTCCAAACATTGCATCTGCAATGTCTAAAGATCTCTTCTCTTCCAAATTGCTGACTTCTGTGACCATCTGTTTTTGCCTTGTCTTTGGCAATTCACTATTGTCTATTTTAGTAGTATCACCATGTTTATCTGTGTCTTCATCCTTTGGATCAGAGATACCAAGTCTCAAACTAAAGCTACATAGCTCAGTTGTGTTGCCCTTTTCCAAAAATGAATCATTTGATTGATTTTTATGCTTAGATTTATGTGATGATATGCTCTGTTGACCTACTTCAGAAAGAGTTTCTGCTTGTACAATCAGCCCTTCTGGAAAAAGTGATAATGAACGAGCACTCCCAGGCACTGAATTTCCTACTGAATTATTTGAGGAAGGGCTGCCTTGACATGGAAGGTCTGCCATGCTTACAGCAACAAAGTGAAAACTCCCAACCCAGGTCACTCCTTAGAGACGAGAGTCACTTCCATCCATCAGACAGAATGTAAATCGCATTCAGAGGTCACTAATGGCTCTCACACAAAATCAAATATAGGTTATGCAGGCCAGTCATCAAGTGAAAATAGAAAAATGCCATCCTCCATCACTGCACATGCACAAACATAATAAATTGACAATTGCTTTAAGCATTGCTTCCCATCCAAACTAATTATTACAATTGCTCTCTTTTCAGTCACAGCAAGTCCTTAGCACTAAGAAAAAACCTTACGGGCAGTCATTAACATTGTTCATAGCATAGTAATGGTACTATCATCTAAAACATGCCTACTATTGATTTGAATAGTTCATGACTGAAAATTTTCAGGAGGAAGATATAAAATCATAATGCATTGTACATATCTGACAAACAACCATTAACTGTAACCACACATCCATATGTATAATAAAAGTGACTTCGGTAAGAATGTAAATCATATTTCATAGGTCATTATTGGTTTTCATGCAAATTCAAAATTAAGTTCAGCAGATTGATGATTAAGAGAAAATAGAATAATGCTACCTCCATCACTGCACATGCACAAACATAAAATATTGATTATTTCTCCAGGCATACCTTCTCATCGAAACTAACTATTACTCATCCAAAGTACTTATTACAGTCTCTTTTCAACTTGTTGCATCACATGAAAGTCAAAGCCTGTACTTACTTTTTCCATTTGTCATCAAGGACATAGTCACTGTGCTTGAACCAAATTTCAACTTGTGGTTTTCCCGATCAGCTTGCAAGATCATTCATGTCATTGTTTTACTCTTCAAATTAATTATTTTTGCAGGTTGATAAAGGTTCCTGCTGCTTGTTGTGAAGTGAAAAGAGGCAAAATCCTTGAGAAAGTCCAACCCTAAATTCTGCATGAACATTTGGAACTCGTGGAACCACTCATAAGTTTCACCTACCTCGCAAAAGGTGGCAGCATCTAACAACTATTTTCCTAAGTTGGCTTAAGTGAGTCAGATGTTTGTGTGTGTTTAAGCGCATCATATTTCTGCTTGGGAGGGAGAGATAAATGTACTTACCAAATTGTCATAATTGGTGTACGTAAATAATCTTTTTGCCCACTCAAAGTGCAGAAGTGTTATTAGCACACACTTGAGTTGGTTGAGGCATCAAAAGGTTCTGCTCAACCAAGGAAAGTGGCAACATGACTTGAAGATTTTTGCCTCATAAACATGGGCACATGATTATAACAGTTGAGCAACTTAAAAACCCTGCTTGACTTGTAAAATGGCACTCTACTTAAACAAAGTTCTACCTAAGTGGTAAGGAAAGTTCTGTAAGTGTAGAAAAATTCCACAAAACATTATATAAATTGGCAAAGTCAAGCATGAGCTTCACTCAAATGTAACAATGGAAAAACCTATCAATAATTCAACTTAAGTGTTAAACATTGGTGCAAGTAGAAGAGGCATGCACTTTAATTAGCTAAGCCCCTCCATTATTCTGTCAGTGAACTTTGGCTGTGGTCACACTACATCTAAACTTTACAAACACATCATATAACTCCACCTAAGTTAAAATAGAAATTTCCATTGGTTCCACCAATCATGCCAAGCCAGCCATATCAGCATGGAGAAAAATGGTGCTACAATTTTCCCAATTGACGAAGAAAGTAAAAACCAATTTAAAGCATGGAGACTTCAAGAAATTGATGGAAAATAAATCACCACTGAGACATGTGCATCTTTTCAACTCTATTATAGTCATACTCTATTAATGTCAAAGGAGGAATACCTATTTTCAAGCACTTTGATTTTTTTTATATTTTCTTAAAGTTTCTTTCTTTCCATATTTTCAACAGCCTTTACGCATTTCACTTCAAAGCTCAGGATTAAATAAGATTTTTTTAAGTCCCATAGAGTGGGCACTTGTAAGCTATAACTAAGTGCTTTGAATGAATGAATAAATAGTTTTATTAACATTCACAAGAACAACAAATCTATGGGACCAAGGATAGAAACAATGTTGCTTTGCTAATGAACACCCTTGATAAGTGCTATCTTAGTTATGTTCATTTCCTTTTTTAATCATGAATCTTCTAGTAGGAATCTTGGTAAAAAAAACTCTTGTTTTCACAAGTACTTCATTTCCAAAGAGGACAGTCAACAATTAAACTTACAAAATATGAATGTATTTGATTGTGATATCCCCTATTTTTAAGATTAAATTTAATAAATAATAACATAATAATAATATCATTAATAAATTAATAATAATAATTAAAGAGAAAGCTAATAAATAAATGATATTATAATATTTAAATAAATAATAATTAATAATAAACCGTAATAATCAAAATTATAATATATTAAATGCTAATCAATGAACAAATTATAATATAAATCTAAAATATATATATCAATAAAAATACATAATATAACATATACCACATATATCGATTATATGATAATATATCAACTATTATCATTTATTATAATGCAATCTAATCTATAATAATATAATTTAATATAATATATATCTAATACAAAATATAACACATAAATCAAATGGTAAAGTAATCAAAAGAAATATTACCAACTGGTCAAAGTCACAGGTGAACAAAGCAAAAGGTCGCGACCATTAGAGGCGGGTCCTTGTCCATTGAAGAGACATCCACGCAGGTATAATTAGGTAGTGCGTGATCATCGAAGGGGAAGTATTAAGGAGGTTAACAGATATCTTAGATCAAAACCACGGGATGTGCCAACCATAAATCTGCGTAAACCGTAGGACAGGAGAATACCTTCTTTTGGGCATTGGTAGAATAACAAATATCTAGAGTACGAATGGAATAGATTTAGAATGGAGACGGAGAGGATCAATGAATACCATCGACTATAGATAAGTGAAGAGATATTAGATATTATTATGAGTCTGAATATATCACCTGCTTCATATGCTTGAGAAAAATATTTATCAAAGCTGCTCAAGTCAAAGAGTTAGTCACCAATTTGTCACTCCTAAAATATTCATATCATTTACATACTTGATAATCATAATGGAAACTTAGTAAGCTTTGCTCTCTTGACAATGATCCCCTACGATCAAAAATGTTGACTTGGTGGTCAGCACCTCCTTGGAGATTCGTGACATGGCTTAACCGCCTCCTGTGGGTCGGGTTAAATCTGGCATTTGTATCGGGCATTGATAGTTCGAGCTTTGGTAGGGAGTCAGGTTACAGTCTTCAGGTCCCAAATCTGCATTTATAAGTGCCTACGAGATCCCAATAGTCAGGAATTCAGATCCAAATCACAATACCTCCTACTTTGATTACAAGTGCACTCAAATCCTCTCTAATTTCTCTCTACATTTACTTTTCAGTTAAATTAATTCACTTCCTAGTTGGATTATTTGTCTTATCTATCTCCTTCTCAATTCTAAGCAACAAAAGAATGAAAACCCCAAAGGCATTGATATTGCATTGGCATCTTTCTTACCAATTGGTGTCAATCACATTTTCCTTGAGGTGGTTTTGTATTCCAATGTGCCTTATGAATTGGGGAAATTAGTCCTTTTATGTGATCCCCTTTTCATATTTGTACATTTTGGTGAACCTAACTCTTCTTATATACTTTTGATTGGGTGTCTATATCTTCTTTGTATGCATTGTTTCTATCACATCTTTGCTACATCTCACATTTGCATTTATAAAAAAGTAAAAAAATAAATCTTTCCTTTCATGTTGCAAAACTTGTTTAGGACATTATCCCGAAACCATTCTATCAATTTTGAGATAAAACAACATCCTCTCATCAGATTGCCTTTACATTATGTTAGCACCAAAAGAATCAATTTAATACATGTGATATTCCTTTGGCTTCTCTTATATCACCTTATAAGGATGTATTTGTGCAAGAAGATGTTTTTAACCTTTCACTAATCTCTCTTTGGGGAGAAGTGTTGAGGATTGATGTTAACTCTTCTCCTAATATAAGCCTCATCTATGAGAATACATTGGTTAAGGATGATGATTTCCCTTGTGATACTTCACCTTTTAGTTCTTTCAACAACTCCCCCTTTAGGGATTAAGCCTTAGTGAGTTATGATTACCTCTCTCCTAAAGTTTTCTTTATTCATAAAGATGTTTCTATTTTGATGATCTCCCTATTTGGGATGAACCTTTGGACAACAATGTTGATTATTCTCTCCCCTATGAAAGAGCTTCTATTAAAGAAGATATTGTGGTAGAGGAGACTAGTATAATTGACATTTCTTGTAATCTTCCTTCTACTGATGAAGCATTAATGAGTTGTGTTTGTTCCTCTTCTAAAGCTTGTCGCCATCATGAAGATACCTTGAAGAAAGAAGATAAAACCCTTGATGCTCTCCCTATCATAAAGGAAACCTTTGAGAACAAAGACCCTACCCAAGTTAATATTGTCAATGTTTTGGGTGCTGATAATCCTAGGTTGTTGTCCATCTTCGTCATAACCCTACACCTCAAAATAAACCAATCATTGTGGTGAAAGGTGCTCAACAACCTGACTATCATGCAATTGTTCACAGATATATCACAAGAACTAATAGACAACCTACTCATTCAGTTGTTCCTCCTGTTCCTACTTCTCAATGGGTGCTTCCTCTTGCACCCCATCTCCCTCAAAATCTTGGAAAGGAGTATTATTTAGTAGAGCAACTTCCTGCTACTCCTGCCAAGATATCATGAAGCATTACTGCAAGCCTTGAGAAGCATGGTTGTCCCACCTCCTCAGCAAGCTAATATAACTTCCATCTTGAAATGCATGAATGCGACCAATAAAAAAGCTCAAATTGTGGTTTTTCTCAAGATGAGTTGCCTCCTAAGGAAATTCAAGATCAACATGATTCTCTCATGGTTGTTGTCCTTATCAATGGTAATCTTATTAGAAGAACTTTAATTGATAATGACTCATAACTGAATGTTTGTAGCATTGACTTGTTACACAATATAAATGCAGATGTTTCTTTAATCAAACCTGATTCGATTCCTATCCGTAGCTTTGATAATGTTGCTAAGAAAATTGTGGGCATTATTACTTTACCTGTTAAGGTAGGCCCTATAATTTTACCCACACCTATTCATGTTATGCCCAATGCTCTTAATTATAACCTTCTCTTAGGAAGACCATAGTTATATGCTATGCATGTTGTTCCTTCAACACTTCATCGCAAAGTGAAGTTCATTCATAGCATCATGTATACCCTTGTTGTTGATGATAAAATCCAAAATTGCTTACGAACTGAGTTTGATTCTCCTATTCCTACACCATTTAAACAAAATACATCTTCCCCTCCTAAAAATCCTTCTTCTCCTACAAGTTCCCTTTTAGAAGATGATTGAGGATTATTAGACTTTACACCATCTTTTGCAGGCGAATACAAAATTCCTAATTTTAACATGGGACTCTTAAAGGGCCTAGTGTGTCATTTGTTAAACCCGATCCTCCTAACCATCCAACTCATAATCCCCAACATAGTTTAGGATGTGTGCAACAAAGATTTGGGAGTCATGATAAACCTATGTAAGTGAAAGGTTTCAAATCTCCTCCTTTGTCAACATCCCCTCCTTTCCCATCTAACATTTCTTCTATACCTAGGTTGAATCAAGAAATCATTTTGCCTAACCTTCTTCGTGCTAAGTTGATTACTCGACCTAAATGAAAAAAGTATAGTCAAAATCTTTAGGATCTCCCTTTTTGCATGTATCACTGATATCATGACCACTCTACAAATGAATCTCAAGCTTTGCATTACAAAATTCAAAATTTCATTGATTCACACAACCTTTCGCAATGAGTTAATTTCCAATTCTGATTTCTTTAACCAACATTTAAGTTCCTATTATGTTGCTCCACCCTATGTGACATTGTTAGCCTATCCTTTGGGGGCTCATTGTCATGCATGGTGGTACAATTTTCAAGTGTGATCATACTTTGTGAGTAGCATAATACTCCTTAATTTTATTCTTGACTCTACACTTGGGGGGCGAGGGTAGTATTTTCAATCTCTCATTTTTCTCTTAAGGATTCACTTTTCTCTTGGATAAGTCGCATTTGTTTATCTTGTGATATTCAATCTTACATGGAATTGTTTGTTTACATTAGAGATTCTCTCTTATACAGAGATATGCATCCTTGATCATAACCTTTTCATTGTTTGCAATTGGATATCTATGATAAACAAATCCCTTACCCGGGGGCTAAAAGCATGTCATCCTTCCTCAAAAATCCCTTTACCTAGCAATGGGGAAGGTGTGAATTTTTCCCTTCTTATTTTGTATCTCTTTTCAACATCCTTCAAAAAAATCCCTTTTACACTTCTTGCATGGTATCTCTTTGCATTCGTCCCTTCCTTGACCTCATAGGAGTTGTGACCTATTTGGCTTGGACTGGGTGTTGCTTGTGGGATACCTCATTTGTGTTAAAGGTTCTTTATCCTTGTTTCTCTTTTCCTTAAGATGTCAAAATAGTCCTATTTTTCCATCTTATAAGAGGGCATAGATGGCCTCCTTATTGCAAATATTTTGTTTACTTTAAGCATGTAAAGTAGAGTACACTAGCATAACACAACTTGCTAGGGACATATCACTCTCCTTTATACATTTTTGGCAAATTTCCTTTGATACAATGCTTTCCTCGGCTATCCTTAGGATTGGTTGAACTAGCATTACACAACTTACTAGCCCATTTGACCTCTCCTTTGCATACATTTTCAAGATTGGTTGACTAGCATAACACACTTTGCTAGACCATTCAACCTCTCATTTCCATAATTTTTCATGAGTTGACTAGTATGCGCTAGACCATCAACTCCCTCTTTACACTCTCTTTGATGGGTGGAACTAGCATAACACAATTTTCCAGACCATTTCCCCCTCTCTTCTCTCTTCTCTCTCATGGATCGCCTAGCGCCACACAACTGGCTAGCCCGTGTCATCCATGATTGTCTTTTTGTCTCCATGATTCCATAACATAACACACTTTGCTATTTGATTAGATCATGGAGTCTTATCTTATCTTTGATGTGTGCTCTTGCTCTTTTTAGGTGACCACTTGTGCTTTTGCAATAACTTTCTGAGCATGATGCTAGTGGTTGAGACATTTTTTAGCAAGGTCTCTTCAACTAGTTGACTTGGAATCTTAGTATGCTTTAGGATTTTGTTGTTTTATGTGTCCTTTCACATGGATCTGCAAGTTAAGTTCCTTGGTTTGGGGGATTGTTTCCTTAAACTTAGTGATATATTATCTCTTTGCAGTTTGCCCATGATCTTTATCTTTCACTTTCTTCTACTTCACCATGAGCATGAAGTAAACTCATACTTCCACTAAAGTGGGAGCTAAATGTACTATCCTGAAAAGTAAACACCCTTAATTTGATGTTTATTTTAGCCCCATTGTAGTATATATGGGTTCCCACAAATGATTTCATGATCTCCTAATGCTCATTGGACTTCTACTAATTTAAATTAATATTACGAGTCCTCTCTTAATTGATTTTCACCAAATTATTCCATTTCCTCACTCTAAGATGGGTCTTACCTCATTTTGAAGTTTGAGGCTTGATTTCCGCATCTATTGATCTCATATCTTCACGTGGTTCATCTTTTGGGACCTAGAAACTATTATCTTTCTCCCCTTAAAATTTCATTGCATTTTGATGGATATAGGATGGCTTTTAGGTACAGGGCGACTTTTTTGTTATAGGATGACTTTTTGGGTATATGGCGACTTTTTTGGTATAGTTCCATAAAAACCAAACTGTCTCCAACACTTTTTCTTGAAATTTTAGGAGTGGCATTCTATGGTTTCATAGTCCCCAAAGGTATGCCCCATAGATCATTATCAATTTTCTAAGTTGGCCTAAAGGTAATTCTACTTTGAGATCTCTATATAAAAGCCTCCCTTTCCATTCTTTCATAAAAAAAGGTATACAATCAATCGATCAAGCAATCAAATAATTAGATTTCAAGAGCATCCTCAAGATCTACAAGGCATTCTTCTTCTTCTTCTTCAAGCATTGTGGAAAACTACAACATCCATCATCCAAGGCTTATCTTTCATGATTTCCTTTTGGGTCTTTGTGGAGTTCAAGCTATTGCATTAACATTTGTGGTTAAAATAATCAACTAGATTGTTTTATGTATTGAATGTTTTAAATTACAAGGAGTGAAGCTCATATATACATGATGAAAAGAACAAAAATAGAAACTACTAAATACAACAGTATACACGGGATTGAGTATTAGAGAATATTAGAAACATTCTAATACCCTCCCATAATGCTCAATCTGTCAGTAACACCAATAGCCTCCCTGAATTTTACATGTTTGTCAGAACTGAGAGATTTGGTGAAGATATCAGCGGGCTGCTCTAAGGTAGGAATATATAGCAACTGAATAGATTTATCTTCAACCAGCTGACGAATGTAATGACAATGTGTTTCAACATGTTTGGTTCGTTCATGGAAGACCGGATTCTTTGCCAGTTTGAGCACTCCCTGATTATCACAGAATAGAGGAGTCGGTCCTGTCTGAGGAACATTCATATCTGCAAGCATCCATCGAAGCCAAACGGCCTCACAAGCTGCTTTGACTGCTCCGTGATATTCTGCTTCGGTGGATGACAGAGCCACTGCCTGTTGTTTCTTACTTGTCCATGTGACAGCACCGGACCCCAAATTGAACACATATCCAGCGGTAGACTTACGATCATCAACAGAACCGGCCCAATCTGAATCTGTGTAGCCACATAGTGTAGGATCAGAACTCTGAGTGTACAGAAGACCATAGTCAAGAGTACTACGCACATAGCACAGGACACGCTTGGCAGTTGTCCAATGATCAGTTTTGGGTGTTGTCATAAAGCGGGAGATGTAGCTTACTGCAAAACTAATGTCAGGTCTGGTGGCAATAAGAAAAATAAGGCTGCCCACTAGTTGTCTAAACAAAGATTCATCCACAACCGATGAATTGGACTGAGCTGATAGTTTTAGCTCGGGTTCCATAGGAGTGAGAGCAGGTTTGCAATCCTGCATTCTGAACCTGTCCACAAGACTTCTAGCATACTTGGACTGAGAAAGAAAGATACTGTGCTCAGTCTGCCAAACCTCAACTCTGAGACAATAGTGCAAGAGGCCCAAATCTGTCATATCAAAAGTGCTACACAAATCCTATTTGATCTCAATGATCAACTGTGTTGAACTTCCAGTGATGATCAAATCATCCACATAAACAACGATAAACAAGACATCATTACCTACATGTTTGATATATAGGTTTGAATCCGATGGACTCCTCTAAAAACCATGATCGGTTAGATATTTATCAATTTTCATGTACCAAGCCCGAGGAGCTTGTTTCAGACCATAGAGAGCTTTGACAAGTTTACAGACTTTGTGTTCCTGAGCAGCAACCTTGAATCCAGAAGGTTGCATCATGTAGACCTCTTCCTGTAAGTCACCATTCAAAAAAGCACTCTTAACATCCATCTGATGAACTTTCCAACCAAACTGAGCTGCTAATGCAAGAACAAGCCGTATGGTACTCATTTTTGTTGTGGGAGCAAAAGTCTCCTCATAGTCAATACCTTCCCTTTGTGAGAACCCTCGAGCAACAAGACGAGCCTTATACTTGTCTAAGGTACCATCAGCTTTGTATTTTACCTTGTATACCCATTTGCAGCTAACGGGCTTCTTCCCTGCAGGAAGATCAGAAAGAACCCAAGTTTGATTTTTCTGAATACTCTGAAATTCAGTGTCCATAACCTGTTCCCATTCAAGAATACCTTTAGCCTCGGAATAAGTTTGGGGCTCATAAATACTATGAATGTTAGCCATAAGGGAAAAATTGACTGTTTGTTTGCTCTTATTTCGAGAAACTCTACCTTCGATGAGCTCATCATCCCTGAGATCACTAATAGTTTTAACCCACCATTTGGGTCGAAGAGTAGAAGAGCCAACCTCTGGAGGAGCGGGAGGAGCTGGAGGAGAGGCAGGAGCGGAAAGATGGTCATTCGCAGGAGCCTCAACAAGATCAGTATCAGGTGCTCTAGGATAAGTATTAGCTGAATCATCCATCCCATCAAATGATGCTAAAGGAAGAAGAATACTATTAGGCTGTTCTTCAGAACACTGCTCAGAAGAAGGCAGAAAAGGTCCTCGGGTTTTGTCAAAAACATCACGGCTAAAGATGAGATGATCAGTGGCGATATCTATCAATCTGTAGGCCTTATGGTTGTCATTGTACCCTATCATCATGAGTTTCTGAGTCTTGGAATCTAATTTGGAATGTTTAGCATCAAGAATCCAGACATAGGCAAGAGAGCCAAAAATCTTCAAGTGGCTGATTTTGGGCTTACGACCAGACCACAATTCTTCAAGAGTTTTGTTCTTGACAGCCTGAGTAGGAGAACGATTCAAAAGGTAAACAGCAGTAAACACTGCTTCTGCCCAATACTTATTAGGAAAACTCCTGTGTTGTAACATAGAACGAGCCATCTCAACAATCGTACGATTGCGACGTTCAACAACACTATTTTGCTGAGGAGTGTAAGGTGTGGTGAATTGGCATTTGATGCCATGTTCAGCACAAAAATCGGAGAATGCATGAGAACAAAATTCCCCCCCATTATCTGTTCTAAGAGAAATGATACGGCAGCTAGACTCGTTTTCAACCAACGACTTAAAGTTCTAAAATGTACTAAGTGCATCTGATTTGTTTTTAAGAAAGTACACCCACATCTTTCTACTAAAATCATCAACAATAAGCAAAAAATATTTGCAACCAGTTATGGACGATGTATTCATAGGACCACAAATATCAGCATGAAGTAATTGAAGTACCTGAGATGCACGCCAAGAATCGCCATCTTTGAACGGAGTCCAATGTTGTTTGCCAGCTTGACAAACATCACATACTCCAAGATGTTGTGTCTGAATCGGAGGTAGACGAGAGACAAGTTCCTCTTGAGATAGCTGAGATAGATACTGGATGTTGAGATGTCCATATCGCTGATGCCACAAAGTACTGAGAGATAAATCACGGGCTGCCATAGCAATTTCAGGAGAATCACCAGTGTCAGTAAGCCGATACAGGCCATGATCCTCTAGTCCAGAAGCAATAGTAAGATGAGTCGTGCAATCAATAATGGAACATTTGTGGGCACTGAACACCACATCCAACTGAGGGGAATTGCTCATGATCTAACTTACAGAGAGTAGATTGAGTGCCATGCCAGGAATATAGCATACATTAAGAAAGATGAGCTGACACCCACCAAACTGTATCTGAACATTTCCTCTGCCAATAATTTTGAACTCCTCACCTCCACCAAACACAACTGAGTCATTGTAGGGATAGAAGTCTGTAAACTAGTCACGCCGATGAGAAAAATGACGTGATGCACTAGAGTCGATATACCAAGCAGACGACCGGGCTAAACCAGAAGGACTTTTAGCCATAAACGCATAGAAAGTAGATTCCTTTTGCTCAGAATGTTCAGAATGTTCAGCTACATTTGCCTGTGGATTTGACCTTCCCAGCTTCTTTTGTTTGGAAGCGAGTCGCTGACGGCAGTCTTTCTTCATGTGACCATACTTGTGACAGTAATGACACCGAACACTCTTTTGCTGATAACTGCTTGAGAATTGATGCGAACTGCCCTGTTGTGATGACTGAGAAGACTGGAATTTTGCTGCAAAGGCTTGTTCTGATGAGGATGAGGAAGTACGGTTACCAAATTGTTGCTTCCAGCGATCCTACTGTAGGAGTTTGGTGCATGGTTCTGGGAATTTCAGATCAACATTAGTTGAGGTAATGTTGAGAGTCTCTATGAAATGCTCATAAGACGTAGGTAGACTTTTCAGTGTAATAACTACCATATCTTCTTCCTCCATCTTCCGACCGATGGCGTCAAGCTGATCACGAATGTCCTTAATCTTTGTGAGATGTTCCTGTAAGGACATACGTTCATCCATCATAATGGAAAACAACTGATTCTTCAGAAAGAACGCTCGACTTTTGTCGGATGTTTCATGCAGCTCCTTTAAATATTTCCAGATGTCTGCAACCGACTTGCCAGAGGGAATCTGCGGTAGCTGATCATCTGTGATAGAGAGCTTGAGAAGCATAACAGCTTCGCAATTCCGATCATCAAACTTATCCTGATTTGTTGTAACGGAGGTCCCACTAGGCGTGCTAGTGGGGGCAGGACAAGTTTTTGTGCCTAGAACAAGCGCATCCAAACGACGATACTCGAAGATGGTTAACATTCGCTGTTTCCAGGTGTTGTAATTGCTGCCATTAAACCGTTGACTGTTTTCCAGCATCAGGTTGGTCAAGGATGCCATTTGCACAAAGTTTGAGGCAAATTTTAGACTGACCCAAAAAAAAATGACAAGTACCCAGAAGAGTAGACAAAAAACCCAGAAGGAATCTGTAGTCACAATGCAAATCCGCTCGCCCAAAAATCAAGGCACAGAAAATGAGGTACCCAAAAAATTCTGACGAAGACCTAGATAGAATCTCGAAAAACCCACCATGAAAATGTATTTGAAAAAAATTTCGGGTCCCAAAAATTAGGGTTTTGACTAAAAACGGCTCTGGTTATACAAAACCAAAAAAACAGGAGCCACGAGATGTGATTGCAGATAAATTTTGAAGATTGCTAAGTCGTATTAGGGCACGAATAACAGGTCGCGTTCACCAGGGCGCGTGTGAAGACCAGGTTGCAGGTTGAAGATTTGGACGCGTGTGAACCAGACGCAAATAACAGTCGCGGATTGCGCGTGGAGACCGGATGCAACCAAGAAGAAAGCCGAAGACCAGTAACCTGGGCACCAGTTCACGTCAAGTTCACCAGTTCGAGGGCCTGCAAAGGTCGCAGTCGTGGACATGGGCGTTTGCAGAGCTCGCGGACGTGAACAAGAATCACGACTAGGTCATGTTCGTTGCAGTCGTTACAGATTCACAAAACCGCAAGAAATCAAACAAAAATCAATAGCAGACGCAACCAGTGAATATCAGATGCGAACAGGGGGAAAAACGTCAGCCCAAGGATATTTGGAAGAGGCGCGATTTCTCGTGAAAACGCAAACAAAGGACAAACCAAGGCACGATTTTTCCCAACAGGCAACTCTGAGTTGCAAAATAATATTTTGAAAAAATGAGGACTGATAATTTCGTAAGAAATTATAAGATTTTTCGAAAAGGAATTATTCCTTGCTCTGATACCATAAAATAATCAACTAGATTGTTTTATGTATTGAATGTTTTAAATTACAAGGAGCGAAGCTCATATATACATGACGAAAAGAACAGAAATAGAAACTACTAAATACAACAGTATACATGGGATTGAGTATTAGAGAATATTAGAAACATTCTAATAGTGGTCGCATCCAAAGAAGCGTTGCGTCATCAAGGCATGAGGTAATTTACAAATCAGATCTAGCTTCTATTTCATCTTTCCTTATGCAATTTAATTTCTTTTTCAAGGTTGATTCCTAAATAGGGATTTGACTAAGGCAAACCCCTTTAGCCAACCTTCAACCCCATGTTTCTCTGTGCAAGAACAAGTTATGGAGTTGTCGGACAAAATCCAAGAAGATTGGGAACCAGATGGAGCACCCCTGTGAATTTTAGACCAAAATATCAGGTACCGAATGGCTTTGGCGATCTATACCAAATACAGAACGGCATTGGAAATTTGTACCCTCCAGATCTAGCTCAGATTTGGCAGGGAGTCAGGTTACAACCTTCAGGTCCCAAATTTGCATTTACAGGTTTTTGCGAGATGCCAACAATTGGGAATTCAAATCTGAATCAAAATATCTCCTACTTTGATTCCAAGTGCACTCAAATCCTCTCTAATTTCTATCTACATTTACTTTTCAATTTAATTAATTCACTTCCTAGTTGGATTAATTGTCTTATCTATCTCCTTCTCAATTCTAAGCAACAAATGAATAAAAACCCCAAAGGCATTGATATTGCATTGGCATCTTTCTTACTAAGTGGTGTCAATCATATTTGTCTTGAGGTGGTTTTGTATTCCAATGTGCCTTATGAATTGGGGAAATTAGTCCTTTTATGTGAACCCCTTTTCATATTGTACAGTTATAATGAAGCTGAAAAGGTGCAATTCACTTAAAATCCACAATTATTTTCTAAGGAGGATTTGTAGACTTTGTTGCCGATGATTGATGCTCTTCTTAAACGTGTTTACTTTGATGATCATCAAATGCTCAAAGAAGAGACTGGTCTTGAGGATTTATCAAACCAAGCTCCAATAAGTACATTTTCTAAAACTAAAGAAGTATTATATGTACAAGGTTCACAACTCACACCCACTATAGATTTGATGAGACAGCTATAGTTAATGGAGACCTCTATTCAGCCACTCAAACTGAACAATAATGTTTCACCTAAGTTTATGGTTGAGCATGTTAAAGTGAGATTTGAATAGGATAAAATAAATTATGAGGTGGTCACCATTCTTGAAGATATGCTAGGACAAGAAGATTTTGCAAGCTAAATAAATATAAAATAGAGAGCCTCCACCTAACAAAGGTAAATTTCAATGAGTAAGAAATCCTACAACAAAGAAAATAGATGAGTTCATGCTTAAGTTTTCCCCTACATGATCATCCATATCATTTTAAACTTGGAACTAAACGAATTTTTTTGAAAAGGTTTCAAAGATGCATAGTTGGATCCCCAACTCAAATAGTAGATTGCTAGTTTCGTAACCTATAAATGGTTTTGTCTAGCCAACTAGTTTCCTCTTGTCCACAAGTAGGTAGGTAATGACATTCTTTGTGTTTTTTTTAGTAATCTATTTCCCATTTATGTGATGCATTTGTTTAGGTTATAGTAGCTATCTATTTCAATGTTGGAACATTGGTTTGCCTCTATTTCCCACAAATAAGACATCGATCAAGATTTTAACCAACGATTATGAGTATATTTTGAAGTCCTAAATATTGGGCATTGTAACCCATATATTAATACTATGTGTACATAAACTCAAAAGGATAGTATATGCTATGCTTATACTATAAAATTACTTGTTTAAACAAATTCACCTATGTTTGAATTTCCACATATTAAATTGAAATTGAGTAACTTTGTAAAGATCTGCATTGATGTCATTTATTCATTAAGAGGTATCTTTGTATGTAACTGAGCAATTTATTTTTGAGAAATGTGTGTTTGTTCTTAATTCAAGTTGCTATTCCTTTAGATCCTATTTGTAATAAATAGTTGCTCTTTGTTTTAGCTAGTTGGAAGGTGTCAATTTGTGTATTTAAATTGTCTTTTTCGTCCTTCAACATCCCAAAATTCATTTGCCAAGGCAAAATGTAATGAGCTCGACCAATAACATACAAAAAATAAACCATAAAAAATAATTGCATCCAAAAGAAAAAAACCCAAAACTATTCTAATCAACACATTATTTTGTATTTTTTAGTATTCTTCAAAACAATGCAAATTGACACCTTACAAACAATGCAAACTAATACAACTTACTAAACATGCCCACATGCACAAGTGGGCATTACTACTATTCCAAATGTCATTTAAAATGTATTTTTTCTATTTAAGGTCTTTTTTCTATTTAAGGTCTTCTGTCCTCAAGAAGCCTAATCTCTATTCCAATAAGGGTTTCATCTCCATCCTCTTCCACATCTTGTGTTTCTATGCCTAGCTTGAACTCGTCATCATCTGAATTCACTTAGATCAAATGGCCTTGTTCCTTTCCCAAGCGCAGGATCTCGAGGTTGTTGGCTCGTAAATGTGAATTTGGTCTCCTTATTACTTATGGATCAAGAGAGTGAGGCCTCCAAATTCTCTAAAGAAAAAATATATTAATTTTCTTTTAGCAAGGTTTATACAAAGTTCCCTAATGTTGTTTTAGTGATGGTTAACTCAAACCCTTGTAAAACCTTGGAAGGATCTTATTAGGTGCATTGGTTTGCAATGTCTAGGCCCTTTTGCTGGCCACTCGCGATGGATCTGGTTTAATAGCCTTCACTAAGCCTCTAAGGGATTCGCTCAATCCTTGCATGAAAAGGAATGTTAAATACCTCTCTAACACATCAAGTACCATGCCAATTATCCTTTGGAAATCAATAACATATACATCCACTAAGACCTAATATTGTAACTTAGCACACTCTCTAGAATGCTCCATTGGATCCTACATCTCAAATTTGTTGGTCAACCTCTTGCAAAAACCCTCATATATTCACTAAATTATGATATTGCCACTCATGTGCAATCCTCTCCAAGTAAAGACTCACAAATTTAATTGCTTCCTCGTCATGCATAGGACTGATGAGAAATAAGTGTTTAGCATTTGGAGCATCAATCATCTTGAGGCTTTGTTGGATCCATCAAATAAGATGATTGTCGAGTTTCCCTACCTTCTTTGTAAGTCTTTACAACGTTTTTTCAAGCTATATTAACTTCCATTAATGTCTTTGGTTTTCTACTTTGGCACGGAAAGTTCATAAAGGAAATGACTTCTCAAAATTCAGCACTTTTTGCCCTATATTCAACATAGAAGGCATCCAAGTCCTAGTCCTATTCATCTATACCTTCTTCCTATGACGCGGCTTCTTTATGTAAAGACATGACGCTTGGTAATTCAACACCCATCACTGATTTCACTCCATTAAAGTTAAAGATTTCCCTTATGTACCACTACCCAAAGGAAAAGTAGTATTATTTATGTCCTTGATTTCCTTACCCTACATACTGTAGATGTAGATGAAGTGTTTGATGATTTCATCACACCAAAAAATTCCTATTATTTGACCTCATGTATTTTATGCTACCTCTATTCCCTCTACTAATACCTCACATTCTAACATGCAGTGCATATATCAATTGTTTTGGTTTTTCCCTATTGTTGTTTTAATTATGGTGGTGTTTTTAAAAGTGGATAAGATCACAACTCTAATCCACTTTCTAATGAGCTTTGCTAATAACATGAAGAAAATAACTCCAAAATAACAAATTGCAACCAAATGACTATTCTAATCATTAGATATTTTATTCTTTTTGTATTTTCTTAGATCTCTTCAAAACAACACAAATTAAAGTTCATCAAACAAATACAACTTACTAAGTGTGCCCACATGTGAAATTGGACACTACCGGTATTCCAAATGTCAATATGCTGCTTAAGGGTTTCCATCCTCAAGAAGTGTAACAACCTATGCTACTTTGTTTTTTTATTTTAGCAATATTAAATATGCAATGCAATGTCTTCAACATTTTTTGATCACCCAAATCACAAAGCGGGCAAGGTGAGAGCATATTGTGCCACCAACCACACAACTAATCTAAATAGATGCAATTACAATAAAATGGCAGGAAGCCAACCAGAATACATAGGCGACAAAGCCAACCTAATCAACACCTCTCCAACGAACTATGTAGGTCAACCGTCATACAGACAAAAAAGCAAGCCTATCAACACCTCTTCGACAAAATTGTGTGTGTGCAATGCAAGCCACCGGTAGAATTTCTAAGCTCAACTCAGATCAAAAAGGTCAATAATGGTAGCTTGTCCATTCTAAACGGACTAAATGAAAATTCTATAACTGTTAGTGGTAAACAAAATGAAAATGCATTCAATTGAAAGGCTCTGACTGTACTATCGTTTGGAGTATATATTTATATATATTATGCATTACAAGATAGCATGAAACTTCTGTAACAACTAATTTATAATTCTGATCAGACATAAACATTGCTACAAGCACATGAAATTGCCCTAGAAACTTGGAATATCATTCCCAGTGCCCACAACATTAACTCAAAAATCCAACAGAACTATACCTCAAATAGCTGATGCAAGAAGTTGATTGCAGGTCTGATAGTACAATGTTCTGCTAACAACATTGCTCATATTGAACCGAAACACATAGAAACCACTACCTAAAAGCAAACCAACGCCTCCAGAAAACTCCGTACTGATATTAGTGATCTTTGTGACTGCTACAGTACTAAAGATCATGGTAAACATGTCAGAACAGCACAGTAAACATCTGGAAACTCATTAATAGCATATCCTATTCCCCCAACAACACGTTTAAACAGAAATACTCCATGAAAACATTCCACATTAACACCAAACAATCATAGAACTGATTGACAGCAGATAGAAAATGGAATCCAACCATATGCAGGTCTGATACAAAACATAAGACAAATGGTACAGCAGGGTTAAATTCACTAGATATTCACCATTTCATTAAATTTCACCTAGCAAGCATTTAATATCATGAGATAAACCTTGGAGGCCTCTAAACAAGAAAGAATTCCAAAAGGAAGGCATTTCACTCCCCAAGCTCACACATTCCTACTCCAGATGGTATGCCCCATGTAAGAACCCCAACCGATTCTACTTTTAACTTTACCACTGTATTACTCCTTGCAATTTTGCTCTTAAATCTTCAATTTTTGTGTCATGTACGTTTCGTCAAACAGTTGTCATGAAACCTCTATCTTGCTGTCATTTGTTTTCAGATTGTTTTTGCTTGATTGGAATGGTTTCAAATGAAGTTTAAATGTTTGCAAATGATTACTAAGATATCTAAGCAAAGAACAAAGATACAAATGCAATCCTTTTTGACCTTTTGAATGCGTACATATGATTTCTGCATGTAAAATGTGCATCTACAGCCAATGGACATTTGCACAAACACTTGGCATGAGAACTAAGATGTTGATTAAGACCAGTTCAGTTATGACATTACATTAAACACTTGGAGTGCATTCTTATTCCTCCACAACTAATCAAAACAATCTACAATGACAGCATAAGAAATTTATTTATAATTTATAAAAAGTTAAGTTGTATCTATTTGCATAAGTTGTTTGACATCCAAGTTTGAGATGCAGCCTTCTGAATAAGATCATGAATTGTCACCGCAGCTTGCTAATGGTGATTTGAGACACCAAACATCAAAGAACGTGCCCTAAGACTGCCAACACTGCCTCTAATATTTAAATCGCAGCTTCTAGAAGACTGTCGCTTCACCTATATAACCTGCAGCCTCTCTCCAAACTCAAACGCTGAACCATATATGGGCTGCGATCTGCATAAAATCCAGACTCCAACCCTTGCAAATATCTTCTGAGATGAATTGGGGTTGCATTTGTTGATCTCTGCAAACAATAATATCAATCCTGGCCTCTAGATGAAGCCAGAGCTTGGCATAATTCGTTGGGTGTTTCACCAATTCACTATGCTGAAAAGACTTGGAAGAATTCACAATTCTTCAAGCTTAGAATCTGAAACCTTTGTTTCAATTCCTTCTCCACACCAACAAAAGAAAATACAAAAGTCATGAATAAATTCACTATCACCAAAGAAGCCTTTTATAATTCTCAATTGAAGATCAACTTGGTAGCTTCAAACTCACACCTTGCATAACTTAAATCATAACTTAGCTTTTTAATGCATTTGCTTTTGATGTATTTGAAATATAATATTTAATTATATTTCCCCCCATTTGGTGCACGGCAAAATAACATAAAGTAGATTTTAATAATCACTTATATCTCCCTTTAAATTGGCAGTTTACATTACTCCTCATATGCACTTATAATTTGACTTTATGATCATTAAATAACCCATTTTAATAATAAAGTCAAATAACATTTAATGGTGTACACTTTAATGTGTCAATTGAGCCCCACTTAAATAAAAACTTTATATTGTAACTTTAACAACTAATTATTAATCTTGTGGACCAGATGGAGCAAGGCAAAGGGGAGCAAGCGCTCATGGAGGTTAAGGAGGATCACGGACCCAGTAAAAGGACCAGATCAAGCTTTAAAAAGCTGGAGGATCACAAGAACAAAGATATTGAGGAAATCAAAGTTTCCTCTGCTAATATGCAGATGTTGGCTGAACAGGCAGCTGAACTAATGAAGAATATCTAGCCAGCTGTCTGCTTTCTTGCTATCTTTTTGCTGTCCTTTTTCTCTGTGTTTTTCTTTTGTTGGACTAGCTAGTTTTGTGGTGTCTCTTTTTGGTGTTGTTGCACTGTTTCCACTGGAACTTTAATGCTTATTTTGTAATATCGCTATAAAAGGTTTCGGGTCCTTTCAAAACCTACTTTTACGTAATCAAAACAACTAATTATTAATAAAGGATTATTTATTAATAATTAATACCTTGGGCTTGAGCCAATAACTCATTCCATTTTGTCGACTGATGAACTCTGCCAATACCAAGTCTAAGTGCACTACTAAAAATAGCAACATGGGCATATTTGACTTACTATAAATAGTAAGTCCCCCAGATTGAGCGAATTGACGAATGAGTCAATCACTATGCATACCATGACCCCGAGTGCCCCTGCAAGATATAGAAACTCCTCAACAATGACTTGCTATAAATAGTAAGTCTCTGAATAACTGCTCTAGTCAATGGTACTGAATCACAACACTACCACCAAGTTGTTCAGGTGCCCTGCTGAATATAGAAAATCTGGCTTTCCTGAAAAGGACACCTACTATAAATAGTAAGTGTGCCAATCTGACTCAAACAAAGAGCAATCCTGAACATCCCTGACCTCTGGACTGGAAATTGGCCTTTGGCTCTGCCAAATGGAATCCTCTATCCATCTGACTAGCCTACAAGGGTCACTGATAGGCTAATCCGAACCACCAACCATGGTGAGCTAAAAAGGGGAAATTACACCCTAGCAATGGTATGGCCTCATGGAAATGCCTCCATTTCACCCCAAGACTACTATGCTAGCATAGATAGTGTATTGCCTCTAACAATACTAATAACTAAGTTCAATCCTCCTTCAAAGTCTACAATTAACATCTTGCCAGGAGAATGGGGGGTAGAACCTGCATAGAGGAGATGGTATGAACTATACATCACTCCCAAAACTCATCAGGGACACTCAAATCCTATTGGGAAATCAACACAACAACATCAAACTCGTAGCATGTCAACACACATAAAAATGCCTATCTTCAATAATAAACTAAAAAAATTCACTTGCAAGCACAGTTATGATTTCAAGATGAAATCATCAAATCTAGCTATGAGGGTTTTAGTCATTGAAATTGGTACTCCTAAAGGGTTTTCATCCTCAAAAACTAAGAAACTGTCAAACTCCTCAGAGCAAAAGTAGATATGAAAAATGGCAAACCTTTCCTCTTCACAACTTCTTTTGTAACTATCCCTGATGAATAAAATATTTATTTTCTTTTTGTCACCAAATTCACTTTAAAATCATTTTAAAATGTGCAAAGTGACCACTTCCTCCCTTGAGCCTAACGCCTCCTTTTTGCACAACTTAAAGTTGCTTATCACTTTGTAAATAATTAAATAAGTTGTCAATTTCAAATATACAAGATATTGATTTTAATGACATAAATTTAATTATTTAACTTACCTTTCCCTTTTTTCATGCCAATTAGCTTAATGGAAAAATATGGGAAACAAGCTGATGACTACATATTTTCTTATCTGCAAATAAGGAACTTTACAGGAAGCCTAATATCTACACTTGTAGGGTTTCATCTCCAAACAACAGCTACTGAAACACAACATCCAACCCCATAAAAGAAATTATTACCATTTTGTAAGATTTCAAGTATGTACCTTCTCATCTTCCCTGCTCATTAAATAACTCAAATTCTCTTTTCCCAACTCACCTTAATCAATTTAGCTTAGGTTTAGGTAGGTTAGATACCAGGGAGCTCCCCCTCCAAATTAGGAGGGAGGTTTTACCTTACACACTGCTACATTTTGTGTTGCCTTGCAAATGACAAATTAAAATATTAACACAGTTGTGGCAATTCCCTCAAGCCAAGAAGCACAAGAGCAGGATCAAACAAACAAGCATCTCCACTTTCATCCAATCTTTGGAAGGGTAAATCTGCCTTCGAATCACGTCCACTGGAACCAATCTTGAAATCCTGAAGTCGGTCTCAGGAGGATCCACGTCATAAAGAGAATAATTGGCATCCAAGGAAAAACCTCACAGGCAATCCTTAACATTGCCAGTGACATAGTGCTATATTTATGATATAAATATGTAACAATGGACTGACAAACTAAAAAAATACAAGTATACATCACTTCATGATGATGTGTTTAGAAAATAGTGATTCAACTAGCAAATGAACTGGTCCAATCTATAATTCAGAAACAGTGTTTTCAATTCTAAGCACAAAGAAACCAAACCAAATGGCATAAACCCCCCAAAAAACACTTCCATGTTTATGGCATAAAATGATAATCCAATATATAACTGCCTTGCTTATGGCGCAAACCCCAAATCATTTACTTCTTTGTTTCCAAATAAAACTAATTGAAATTCAAAAACAAAGCAACCATTGAAAGATGACTGCCAGTCAAAATTCAAATTCATACCATGGTTGGAAGGAAAGCCAGATTTTCAAGAAGAGACTCTAAAAATACGTCTGGTATCTTACTGTAACATGAATATTGTACATGTTAAAAACAATTTCATATATATTGTTCCAAGAAGACCTCAAGTGAAAGTAATTATTTTTTCCTTTAATTCTTGTGTTTATGATTTTATCTATTTTTCAAATTAATTATCCCCGTGGCATTTAATGAAGCAATTTTATCATTCTACTTCACTTTGAGGAGTCACACGAGGACCATGTTTTAGCGCAAGATCATTACAAGTGCAAATTTGTAAAAGAAAACAATACGAACTAAGAGTAAAGATTCCAGTGGGAAAAACCAGAAGTTCAAAACTCAAATGAATATTTCTCATAAAAACTAGGAGGTTTAAGTTTGTTCTCAAAGATCTATAAAAATTCTGCGAGACAATTCTCTTGATAAAGCCTTCACTTAAGTATTATAGAAAAGTTGCTTTAGCATTCTTGGCTGATGTTCCTGTGTCAAATTTTGTGACAGATTACTTTATTTCCATCAAGAGTATCAAACATATTTCTCCATAGGTTTTAGTATCTGCAATTTGATAGGATGTTTCTCCTGTTATCTTGCATATCTGCCATGCTTGGCACCAAGATCAAAACCCAAAACACTATCTAGAGGAAATATTGACCAAAAACAAAATTGAAAAATGAGAAGTCCTAGAATCATAGAAGCGATAAAATAAGGATTCAAAAACGATGAGATAATAATTAACCCAATTTAGTCCAAGGAATTGTGGTGTGATAGTAATGGGTTAAGTAGGAACATGACTGAGCCAATAACTCCAGCCAACATATGGTGAGGTATTGGAGTAACCTCACCAAATGTTGCCAAGCCAAACAAAGAATTAAATTTAACATTAGTGCTCGAAAAGGTCATCGGCTTGGAACTTTTATATGACTAAAAAAATCGTTTCCCTTGCTCTCTCTACTCCAACATTAGATACTGTTTACCTATACAGAAAAACAGGACATGCAAATAAAAACATACTTATGGCCAAACACGAATGAGAACTAAGGGTCTTGGTAGTAATAAATGAAAATGCTTTTAAGGCAACAGGGAGTTGGCGGGTGTGCCGGAGAATGCCAGATTTGAATCTAAAGTGCGAACCATAGTTTATTATAAAATCAGAATTAAGATAAAAATTAACTAATTATAGTCCCGTAGGTAGACCCAACCTATAACTGCGATGGGCCTATGCAAGGTTGTGGTGCAAGAAGCTATGCGAGACTATTGCCCCAGCGAGCATCTGATGAGTTCGTTAAGTAAGAACTGTAATCCCAGTGAGCAAATAGCGAAGTGGCATGAAGATCACGGAACAATCCATTACATAAGAGGAGGTATATCAAGCAAAACAAAAAATAATTAAACTTAAATTGTAAATCAATATAAAAAATACGGACTAATTTTTAAGACCTCAAGCTTCTTCAATCATAATAGTGAGAAACAGCTTCGTGAACAATTGTGAATACATCTTCACAAGTGTTCTGAAAGCTGTTTCACAAACTAATTCTCTAAGAACTAAATACTAAAAAATGAAAATCGATGGCTAGAAAATTAGCCCCAAGAGGTAATTTTACCAGTATAACTTGTAATTCCAACTGAGATACACGGCATTCTAAAAGGATCTCCTCCTCATTGACAATCCAGAAGCCTTATATTTCGATTAAGATTAGTTTCTTATGGCTCCTGCTACTTGAGTTCCATTTATCTTCCTCTTTATATAAATAGCAATCAAGGTGTTTATGAAATGTTTAAATGAATATATGGCAGTGACGGCTTCTTATCAACATTTAAATGAAAAAAGAATTCGAATTGTAATTTTTCTCTTGGAATTTGCCTTCTTCAACGACCGGAAAACGAGACTCGAAACGTGTACACAGCAGCTAAAAGCTACTAATAATTACTTAACCGGCTTCAATCCACCACAAAATAAGAAAAACCACAATAACAGGTTCGTCCGAGAAGACCTCCAAATCAACTTAAATTTATAGAGATTTGAACCGTAGATCTCAAATGCAAAAAACTAGTTAATTTCTTCCAAAAAAACAATAAGAAAGAACAATTAAAATTATTTTACTCTGCGAATGTGTGAAAACATAAACGAATTAGTTAATCTCATATACCTTTCATAATTCCAGTAAGTTTCAGTAAGTCCCTGGATTCGTAGCTTCTAGCAGCTTCCAGAACTTTTTCTGAAAAAATGAGAATGATTTTAGGAGAAACCAAGAGCCCGGTTTTTGTTTGGCTGGCTGCTGAGAACGGTAAAGAAGATGACCGGCTATTGGCGGTTGCCTTGGTGGCAACGTCAACAGTCCGGCAGTACGCCCAAACATTATCAGAACGACACCTCAGACACATCCCCTGTGGGGGATAACGCAGAATCTGCCTTTTCCTCCTAAATGGTTATTTCGGAGTTGCGATCGTGCTCTCTAAATTTGACGGTCATACGTGGCAAAGTTTTTGTGCGTGGGCCTTGGGAGAGCACGTCACTGTTGGGAATACGGGAGAGCACGTCACTGTTTGGGAATACGGATGTGTAAGTATAATATGCCTACAGATATACCGTTGGGTCGTATATAGAGTATTGTGCAATGATTAGTTTTTGTTATTTTTATTTTAAATTGTCAATTATTTATTGACTTATGTTTCATGTGTACACAAATTTAGTTTTTATGAGAATGAATGGTACATTTAACACTCACTCTATTTAGGTGATATTTAAGGAGTGGAGCATTGTACCTTTCTAAGAGGTCACTTATCTTGATGCTACAACTCAAGCTTACGAAAGTTTCATTTTTTCTAAACATCACTTAGATGCAATGAGGGTTAATTGTATACTTAGATACAAGAATAGACATAGCAACATTTTATCATGGAGTGCCTAAAATACAATGACATCTGTTCTAGCTATGAAGATATTTTAGAAATGGATAACTTAAGTACTTTATTTGAAGAAACACAGCTCGACATAACAACAAATCTAGTGATCAAAATTCATTGTAGAAGAACATATTTAAAGAAGTTACAAAGTGCTTAAGGTCTTGGCACCCTGTTCTGAGGTGTGCTACTTAGGGGGTTTCTAATGAGGCCAAAATGTGTTACTTGTTTTACTTATTGATTGTCATTTTTGTTTTCCATTCCTATGTTTCTTCTTGTCATTCATGTCACTATTTGGTAATGAAGAAGGAGAAATATTATAAATGTAAAAGAAAAGTTAAATGTGAAACTATAACAAAAATCTTGGTTATTTGCTAATTAAATTGCTTGATTGTCATAACAAGGGATCAATAGGAGGACATGCACATATGGTCAGAAGTTGTTTGATGAGTTGAAGTACGCAGGTTATATTGAATAGGTTATGGCATGTGCCCTTAAATTAGTTTATATGCCTAGCTTATTTTAATTTGTTTCATTCTATGTTAAACAAGCTTCGATATTGGGGCTTGTGGCCTTAATCGATTATATTCAGCTCATTCTATTTTTCATAAGGACAACTCATATTATTTTCAAACATATAATAATCTTAGTATATAGTGTTGTATGAATATGCGTATATGCATCAGACTGGATATATAATATGATCTATATACTTTTTGCTTGAGAATCAAAACTTATGTCATGTGGAGCCTATTTCTTCATGTGTGTGTATCTGAAGTAGATTAGTAGTATTATGTCACCAGGCAACTACAAAGGTCGGGTCCACCCCAAAGTTACTCGGTGACCTTTATTTTGTGTGGTGTCGTAAATGTATAAATTTCTTGAATATTATGGATCATGTTAAGTTCCTTTTGTAAATAGTAATTTATGTCTTTGATATCAATTTTTATGGTTTATGAATTGATCTTTGCATTCTTTGGTTTATGAGTTGATCTTTAGTTCATGAGTTCTCTGGTTAATCTAGTTAGTTCATGAATGATCTTTATTTTTGCACAAAGAGCACATGGTTATATTAGGGGGGTGAAGCAGTATAACAATGAATTTTATCAATTTAAACTTTATCCATCACAATAGCATCAATTACTAAATACGATAATTATATACATAAGAACACAATAACACAATGTTTACATAGAAACCCGATGCGGGAGAAAACCACAAAAAATTGCTTGCTTTATATAATTATTTCTTTTACAATATTTGTAGACACCAACCTCTAAGTTTATGAGCTCTTACTCACTAGAAGCACCAACTCCCACTTCTGAGTTTACAGGCACCAACCTACTAGAAGCACCAACTCCCACTTCTGAATTTGTAGGCACAATCCTATTAGAAGCACCATGTAGGTGAAAACAGTTGGAGCTTGAAGAAATCCTTCATATCCTCCCCTGAATGGAGATGTGCCATGGATTTACTAAAAATCAAACTCACGAGAGGTAGTAGGGCTTCTGACATTGCCATCTGGATGTTATGCCTCATAAGCGGGCTAAAATATGGTAGAGTATTGTGTGTGTATGCTAAACACCTTCATGAAATTAGGCTATTTAACTAACAATTCAAAGCAAATGCAATACAAATTTAAACTAAGAAATGTATTTAATATCCATAACATCTCATGGTTCTCTAATCAGATGTGGTAAGTGAAGCTCTCAGCTCAATCTCCACTAGTGACACTTCTAAAATGAAAAAATATGATGCTACAAATGCTTATTCTAGCTCACTAACTCTCAAATTGATACAAAGATAATTCAAATGATCTCAAATGCTCTTGATTGCTATGAAAATTGTCTATAATAAGGATGCTTTGCAAGTGAATTTCTAAGATGATTATTGCTCTCAAAATGCCTCTCATTTATAGTAAATTCTCAAGGGTAGGGGATAGAGTGAATTAACCATGATTTACCTTTGGTTGAGTCAAAAATTTTGCAATGTTCATAAATAGGGGGACAATTTAAATGTTTGTCTCAAAGCTTTGGACAAAAGAACAAAATTGAGTGGTTGAGATTGAAACTTCAAAATGAGTGATCAAGATTCATTTCTTTTTGAATGATTTATGTCTTTTTGTCCTCAATTCTCATTGGTTGCTCAACTTTGTTGAAAGATATTAGGATTAATTAAATTTAATTAATTAATTAAATTTATTCATGTAAGGGAATAGGTTCATTTTGATTTTTGATTTAAACAACTATACAATTAATTGATTAAAATCAATTATATAGTGTTTTTCACCCCTTTAAGCTTTGATTTAATTATGTAATGTCATTATTTGATTTTTCCTTTGATTTTATGATTTTGTCCAATTTTGATTTAATAAGTGTCCATTTAATGTAATTTGATCCTTTTTTATGAGAATTAGTGCATTTTGATTAAGATTTTTCAATTTAATGATTTAAAAGCACTTGTCCATTTTTTAGTGTCTACAAATGCCCCTCTTTGAATTGATGTGCGAAGAACATTGATTCAAAGAAATTTTTAGTCCTGATCCCTTTTAGGTCCTGATTTACTGATTTGTTGATTTACCACTGATATGAAAAATTTGCTGCTGCCTGATATGATATGCCTCTGATCTGATTTGATAAACTGATATGCCACTGATAATGATTCCAAAATTTTTGATATGCCCTAGATTTCCTTGATGTTTGATACCAATTTGATACTCTGATGCCCCCTTAGAAATAAAACATACTGATTGCTTGATTTGAAAATTTTTGATGATGATTGATCCAATATGTTTTCATTTCTAAAAAACATTGATGATATGCTTTGATTTACAATTTTCCCCGATTGATTTGATAGGTTAATATAGGTCAAAGTCAAAATTTCACCTCTAAATTAGGTCAAATTAGCTTAAATAGGTTGAAAAACCTTGATTTACTATTCATTTTCACTTTTGACTATTCAGATTCTGCTCTGATTCTGCTTTGATTTTCATGATGGTTGTGCCTATCAAAGAGCATCGATTTGAGAGAAGTCGTCGATATCAGAGGCCACTAGACTACAGACCTCTAGTGAGTCATTTCTAACTTCCTTTTTGCATTTATTGCTCATTTATAGCATTTATTGCATCTTTTCCATGTTCTTGTACTTTTGATTTTGCATAATCACACCTAGGAATAGTTAAATAATGCATAGACCTCTTAAGTCACATAGCCGCGCTTTTTACTCACGCCTCTGCGTAGTAAAGTGTCGCCTCAGAATAGTAAACCCTCGCCTGATAAAAATGTTTTTCCGCGTAACAGTGGAATTTCCATGCCAATTTCAAATTAGTTTTCCACTTAGGAAACCCTAGTTTTAAAATGATGCCTAGGCTCCTTAAGATTCCGCCTAGCATTGTGAAGTGACGTGTAATCTATTAAACGACGCTTGAAAAGAATTAAGCATCGTGTGATAGATTTTATGCACCGCGTAAGGTAAAATGCCGTCTAGTAATGGGCAAATGACGCCTGCAGGTTTTTGAAAAAAAATTTCAAATTTTTGACTTGATTTTCTGATTAAAATTTGATGTCGTCGACTGATCGTTTGAATTTCAAGATAGTTTAGGTCTGTTGTAGTTTAGCAAAAAAATCGATTGGGATATTAGGATAGTAGTACCAATGAATGTTTGATTACGTCAATCTGATAGGATAGATCTAATAGTGGGATATTGATAGGTAGGACTTGATTAATCAGTGTGAAAACTGATATTGATAGGTAGGATTAATGCTTCATTCTTAGGATACAGAGACACAAACAAATGGCACTAGGTTTGATAGGTTTGATACTTGATTCTGATATTTGATAGACTGATTGACTTAGGATAACTCATTGATATGGTACACTGATATGATTCCTTTGATTTGCAAAACAGACACATTTTTGTAGGTTATATATACGGACCGTCGCTTTCTGGGTGATTGATTTAGGTCAGGCTCTGACTCCTACAGAGTATCAATTTATTGAGATGTGTGGCCTCAGCTTCCTCCTAGACATCTCATGGTTTCAGCTGAACAGTGGTTTACTTACCACAATGGCAGAGCGATGGCACTCTGACCACAACACATTCCACCTTCCATTCAGAGAGATGACCATCACTCCAAAGGATGTATATAGATTGTTGTGCATTCCTTGCCATGGTGAGATGGTCTATTATGATTATGTCTATGATAGCACAGTCTGCAGATGAGTGTTTAGAGACAACACTATTGATCATGATACTATCACTTGGGCTCAGTTTTCTTCTTTCCCCACATTGCTAGCGATACTTGGTGCTTTGATCGGTGGTTTACTACTTCCTGACCAGTGAGGTCATGGCTTCTTAGTTGGATGGGGCAAGATACTTGAGGATCTTCTTGCACATCCTCAGCACTTCAATTGGGGCTCATGTGTGTTAGCACAACTTTACCATGATTTACATGAGGTTATTTACAGGGAGAGTGCTTCGTTATCAGTAGGTGCAGTGATTTTGTAGTTATGTGTATGGGAGCATCTTCCCATCACTAGACCAGTTTCAGATCAGATTCGGCAGCATGGTTTCCCTTATGCTTTTCTGTATAGCGGCATGGTTGTCCAACATCATCTGGGCAAGACTGAGTATTGGCACCGGCAGATAGATGATCTTGATCAGGGTCAGTGGCATCCATACATAGGATGTGAGTGATGGAGGGATGACGATGATGAGCTCCCCTATATGTTTTCTCCTCGATGGATGATCGACAGATCTACTACTGTTATTGAGCATTTCTACTTTGGTCAATTTTCTCGTTAGTATGGCAGAGTATAGGATATGCCATAGGGCATGACGTTATATGCTCGAGTTTAGGCAGAGAGATCCATGTGGGGTGCTCAGATTGATTATCATTTTGCCTGTGATCAGATTGCGGGTTTGGCATATTGCAAATGGGAGATGCTTGGAGGTATTGCTGATGCTGGTATGTCCCATGAGTTTCAAGACTGGTGGGCTTGGAATAGATTTCCTAGATTTACAGATCCAACAAAGCCTATCCCAGGTCATGATGAGAGATCTGAGGATGATGATAATGGTGGAGATGATGATGGGGATGGTGGGGGTGGTGGCAGGAGGAGACTTTGGAGACAACGAGCACAAAGAGCTCCTAGAGCTATTATTGGTGGGAGAGATGGACCATGAGTGAGAGGTGGGCATGCAAGGGACAGAGCTAGAGGACATGTTTGGCAGGATCGAGCACCTAGAGCAGCAGTTGATAGGCATCAGAGAGCTTAGAGACAACAAAGACATCAGAGACAGGTTCATGTGGATGCTGCTAGATAGATTCCTAGTGGACAAGATCCATTAGTTCAATTATAGAGAGTTGCCTTAGCACAGCAGGATCAGGCTCCAGCATAGCAGCTACCTCCACAGGTTCATCAATCACAGGATATGGGCTAGAGTTCACAGGCTGCTCCTAGTATTGATAGTGTAGCACGAGAGGTGCTGTCATTGAGGATAGATGTATCTACTATTGTTGGCAGATTGGATCAGGTAGCTACCTTGATGTAGCAGTTCATGACAATGATGGCATAGAGCCATAGCGTAGCGAGCACTTCTCAAGCTCCTCCCTTACAAGATAGACAGGATGGAAAAGGTCTAGATGGATCAGGTGTTGGGGATGGATCGGGTGCTGCTATGGGTTCCTGATGATTTGATGACATATTTGCTCATTGTTGATGTCCCTTGTATCATGTTTCATGTTGTTTTATTGATCGGAACATTTGATGTATCACTTTCATGACATTGTATCTTGATATACTGATGTACTAGATCACTTGATGTTGATGAACACTTATATGATGATATGCTTCCTTGATTCTTTTGATGAGTTTGTTATGAGATTATATGTATATGTAGCTATATGATGTTTATGATGCATTTTACTTTTGATTATGCTATGGATGCGGTGTATCTCATTTATGATATAGATAGATGAATGCATTGATGTATGAATTTATGAGATGTTTTTTTTTTCTGCTTTTCTATGTATGGATGCAAAAGCTTTAATGGAATATGAATATGAATGCCCCTATGTTTTTTATTTTTTTTAATGTATGCAGTTCTATCCTTAATTATATGTATGCAAATGATGTATGAGTAATGAACTTTTTCTTTTTCTTTTCTGATATATGGGTAATGAATAATGATTAATGCTATGCATGAATGCAAAAGATAACCTCACTTTTTATTGATTGATATTCAAGGATAAGATGTTTGATTCAACCCCCTCATTTCTTTAATGTTTTAACTAACCAAGATTATTAATATACCCCCTTGTCCTTGGAAAATAACCACAAATAAATGCAATTAATCTAACATGATAATGCAATGCAATGCAACTAAGTGTCATTAGCTTTTAGCAAAGAAATGCCATAGAGATAAATTTTCATCATTGAGCATTTTGGGACCAAAAAGAACGTACAACCATCACTGACCACATCATGATGATATGAATACCACTTTTTTATCACTTTTTGGTAACCTCTTTGGAAACTATTACAACCCTTACTAGTTGGATGACCAAACTATGGGAGTATGAATACCGGTTTCAATGGATTCAATGTTGCAAGTGGATTTTGGTTTTAAGATATAGAAGATCTAAATAGCTAAGGTATCTGTTTGTGTAAACAAGCAAAGGTCAATCCTTCATCTTATGGCATAGTCCTTGATGGTTCTTTGATGACCATATCATTAGATGAATTCTCATAGGTTGATGAATCTTCCTTAAAATAGTCACTCAAAGGCAAGAAAATATCATGTCTCTATCATCACCAATCTAGTCGAAACATCATTGATCAGCTAAAAAGATGTGATAAAAGTCAATTCCATAAAGATTATCAAAAGAAAGCTTCAAGTGTTTTGCAATGTATCATGATTTTCAAAAGGAATTTCCAAGTATTTTGATCTTTAAAGTGTTTGTCAATTTTTAATCCCGAATAATAAAGTCAATGAAGCCTCAAGAATCAAGTTGTAGGATTCAAATACTTGGGTGTGAACAATGATATCCATCAAAGGTTCAAGAAAATCTCTCTCTCTCTCTGAAGCTCTGATAAGTCTTTCTCTGATGTGACCGAATGTAGCACTATTGAATCCGTTTGGTACCAAATTTCCAATCCTCTTCTGCCCCCAAGTGATAAATGTGATCGTGTAACAAACTTAGGGCCATAGGAAATGCAATGATGCAACTGAAAGGCTTTATTATGACTATGTACAAATGATAGATGCAATGAAGATAGACAAGTGAGATGTTGGAAATGCAATATGTACATATGTGACTTGAAGGAAAGACTTAAGGGAACAAAAGGTGATTGATTGCCAAGTTTTTGCCTTTTGGGTTTATTGCTTTTTTTCTTTTTTTCAATTTTTTCAATTTTTTTGCTACCAAGGCGCCTATTGCTAGGTTTTCACCAAGGCACTTTTTTTTCTTTTTCAATTTTTTTCTTTCTTTTTTTTTTTCAAATGTTTTTGGTATTTTCAAGATCTCTTTGACTATGTACAATAAAGATGATGCTCCTCATCTAATACTCTTTATACTTTTTCATCTACCTCATGTATAGAACCTCTTTAGATGGATGTTATTGATAGGTTCTTGTAGTTCTTCTCCTTCACAATCTGCTAACTTATAAGTTCCCATTCCAAATGAAGAAATAATGATGAATGGACCAAGCCAATTAGCCTCCCATTTCCCTTTCTTCTCTCATTCAGCTTGATTCTTTGGATTTTCTCTTAGCACTAAATCCCCTACTTGAAAGGTTCTTGGTTTGATATGCTTATTGTAGTTTCTTGAGATCCTGTTCTGATAGACTTTCAAGTGTTCATAGGCTTGCGTTTGGTGTTCTTCTAATAACTCTAATTTTTGAAGTCTGGCAACTCTATAGTCTTCATCTGTTATCAACCCTTGCAATGATACTCGTAGAGACGGAATCTCAACCTCCAATGGTAGAATAGCTTCGGCTCCATAAACTAATGAAAATGGTGTAGCTCCCATAGGTGTCTGAATGCTAGTTCTATAGGCCCATAATGCCAGATTAATTTGCACATGCCAATCTCTTCCTAACTTATTTACCGATCACTTCAAGATTTTCAAAATGTTCTTATTTGTAGCTTCGGCTTGTCCATTTCCTTGAGGATAATAAATGGATGAAGAGTGATGAGTAATATGGAATGTGCCACAAATTTCATCCACATCTTTATTTTTGAATTGTTTTCCATTGTCTGTGATTATAGCATGAGGGATACCATATCTACAAATTATGTGATTGAGTATGAACATGGAAATCTGTTTACTCATGGCCGTGATCAAAGGAACCTCTTCTACCTACTTAGTGAAATACTCAATTGCAGTGATGATGTACTTGTACCCATTGGAAGAAGGTGGATAGATGATGTCGATCAAGTCAAATTCTCATTGGTAGAATGGCCATGGTGTAACAAAGAGATGTAACTCTTATGCCGGTGCATGTATCATGTCGCCATGGTATTGACATTTGCTGCATATTTTGACAAAGTGACAAGCATCTTTCTCTAAGGTTTTCCAAAAGTACCCTAAGCGAAGGATTTTCTTGGCTAGGTTTAACCCACTTGAGTGCAACTCACAAATGCCCTTGTGAACCTCACATAAAGCTAACTTAGACTCCTCTTCCTCTAGACATCTAAGTAACGTCCCATCAAGACCCTTGTGATACAATGTTTCGGAAAGGATTATGTAACGGGCTGATTGGCTTATGAAATTTCATTTTTGGGCTTGTGATTGGTCTAAAGGTAACACTTGGTCTTTGAGATAGGTATTTATAGGGTTGTACCAAGGTGAGTCATGTCCATGAAGTAGGGCAACAATTTGGGTCTCGGGAAGGTCAAATGTTGGTTGTGCTAACTCTTCCACCAAGAATTTGTACTTCTCATTCTGATCTGGTTTTTGAAGTAAGGAAGCCAAGGTTGCCATTGCATTAGCTGCTCTATTCTTCTCTCTTGGAATTTTCTCAAAGGTTATCAAAGAAAAGTACTTTTTCCAAGCATCAATCATAGCCTTGTATGGCATTAATTTTTCATCTTTGGTATTCTATTCATCATTGACTTGATTCATTATTAATTGAGAATCTCCATATACTTGTAGCTCGGTGATGTTCCATTCTAAAGCCATCTTAATGCCAATGACTAAAGCCTCATATTATACTATATTGTTTATGCATGGGAACAAAAGCTTGTAGGACTTGGGAATAGTGTACCCTTGAGGGGTAATCAATAATATGCCAGCCCCAGAACCTCCTTGTGTATATGAGCTATCAAAGTACAACTTCCATGTCTTTGCGTCTATGTTTACAATTGCAGAATCTGAAAATTCCACTTGAATGGTTTGTGTAGAAGTCAATGGATTTTCAACTAAGTGATCTTCTATCACTTGTCCTTTTATTGATTTCCTATCCACATACTCAATGTCGAAATC